>OZ022334.1:44155543-45355543 GCA_963989225.1 Dromius quadrimaculatus | reverse complement strand
TTATTCTTAAATAAAGTGAGCATAAACCGACCTTCAGTCTTCTAGTTACAGAATTCTTAAAAAAAATAGAGTATAGTTCTACTTTAGTTATTTTAATAGAGTTAATTGCAATAAACTAAATCGTTGCAGTAAGCCAATTTTTTTAATCTCAACAGCTTGTAAATAAATATCTTACTTTGTTCAAACATAAGATACATAAATAACTTAAAATAAAATAAAATCATACAGTCATAAAAATTACATAACTCAGAAAAATTCGATGACAAAAAACAAATGAAAATCGAGTTATTCTGTATTACGTGAAGAATAAAATAATTAGGAAAAACACAATATATGTATAATAAATGTATAAAAGGCACAACTTGTTTCTACCTAACACAAAGATTCCATTTTAAATTTCATGGTATTTAATACTTCAGTTTATAAACGTCATTATTATAAATAAATACATGACAAGTCATAAAATATTCACAAAAACTTAAGAGCTAGCAACAAAAATTAATTAATTTCATTCTGTAAATAATTCGCTATCGCTATCTCGAGAAATGAAGAATTATACAACGGAAAACATATTTTTCTAATTTAAACTACCTCGCAGTTTTATAATACTTGATTGAAATATGGCACAATTATCGTCCTATAAAATAATTTGTTTACAATTTTATTGTATTACGTAATGATACTAAAAAAATTATCACAACCTTGTGAACACAGTCTCAAACGAAAATGCAATCAAAATGGAATCTTTACATCAGACAGACTACATGAATACTTTTAATAAACTTACATCGATCCATGATTTGTTGACTGATGTGAAGACAACCGTCTTAGATTTCTGGGAGAAGAAGGTAGCACCAGTTTTCTTTCCGCAGCTCTATGAACTGGTGCTTCCAGATTACTATGTGCCCGTACAATCCCCAATCGTTCATCCCGTTTAAGACCAGATTGTTGTGAGGAAACATCGTCGCATTCTTTTGATTTCACCTTCCCAAATAGAAGTTCTTGCGGCTGAGCTGTACGCCGCCGAATTTTTGTTCTGGTGCTTTCCAATATTCCGTCGTAATCAAATGGGGCAGGGGATGACGATCTACTGGTAGCGTTTGAATAGGGCTCCTGGTCGGAATCATTTGCGTTACTAGAAAAACTAGTAACCATACTTTTGTTTAATGAATCGTGGTCTTTTGCATGAAGCATGTGATCTAAAAGCTGGCTCCGGACGTAAATTTCTTGTTTCATTTCACTTAGGCTTGTTTCATTTTCTTTTAATTTAGCTTCTCTTTGTGCAACTGCATAACTTTGATTGACAGTCATGTTGAATAATTTTTGAATCAAATAACGGGCTTCTTGTAAATCACTTACGGACTGTGCGACGTCATTTGATTCATTTGTTTCTTGCGTGTCCTCTATTTCCATGACGCTGTTTTGAGTTTCGCTTATGGCGTCCTGAACGTAATTTATATTAGCTTTTATATCTTCAATTAAGTTATCAATTTCTGTTGTTGGTTGGTGGGTGGCTAATAATGAGGCTTTTTTAAGTTGGAATTTTTCTAAATCTTTTCCTAAATTATTGCGCTTTTCTAGCAATTGTTCTAACCGAAATTCTTGTTCCAATAGGCCTTGTTTCATTATAGATTGTTTATTAATCATTTTTTCGACTACAAGCCATTTTTGTTTGACAGCTTTCATAGAAAATTTATGACTCATGCGGCCAGCCGCTTTGGAGCTAAGTCGGCCATATCTTTCTTTTTTAAGCGCAGAAACCTCTTCTTGCTTTCTGCGCAGAACTTGTTCTTTGGCTCTTCTTTCAGCTTCCATTGTTCGAATTACATTTGCATTTCTACGCGACTCTTTTTTCAATTGGGCAATTTCGCGTAATCTTTTCAATTCGGCATCTTTATGCCTTTTAGATTCTTCTTTCATTTTATTTAGTAATTTAACTTTAGTTTTTTTCATGTCAAGTACTTCAGTTCTTAAACATCTTAGCTGAGTTTCATGCTGATTTTGACTGCGCAACAATCTTGCGTGTTCTTTTTGCGCAGACTGCAAACGTTTCAATTCTTTTTGCATGTCTTGTAATTTTCTTTCGTAATCTTTACGCACGCGCTGAACTTTTTCTGTAGGTTCTGATTGGTGACCACTAAAAGACTGAAGTACTTTATCTCTTTCTTCTTGTGTGTCTCTTATACGAGCTTGTAACTGAAGAAGTTTTTCTTCATAATGCTGCCGCATTGTTTGAAGTCTTTGTTGCGATAGCTCCAATTCATTAATCAATTTTTGTTTCATGTCTATATCAGTTGTTAAATTGGCTAATTCATCTTGCAATTCAGTATCAATTTTATCCTCCTCAGTGTCATCTTCTGATTCCGTAGATTTCTCAGAGCTATCATCACTGTATTCTGATCGTTTGCTTGTACTTCTTTCAAGAATTTTCATTTCACGTTGTACTTCTCGCCTTGCTTCTTCCAGAACTGTCGTACCTTCACCCGTTAAACTATCAGTAAAAGATGAATCGGAAATAATGGATCGTGATAAATTTTCTTGCGTTTTTGCGATAACTTTTCGAAGTTGTTCGCACATGTAATTAGATTCTAGTAATTTGGCACGTAAATCTTCGATTTCTTTTAGATACTCTTGAATCATTAATGTCACATCGGAATTACCTTCCTCATTTATCCAAGCTCCTGTTTTTTTTTCAGTTAATAAAGTTGTGTTTTTCATATTTAAAGTGTCAATAGTTTCTTGCATTGCTTTTACACGAGTACGCAAAGTGTTTAATTCACTTTGTAACATGTTGTTTTCATAAAACATGTCATTAATTCTTTCTGTCCCGTCCTCTTCAATAACTCTTTTACCTTGTTTGTACTCCAATAACTCTAATTGTAATTGTTCAATTTGTTGCCTCAAAATATTAATTGTGCGAGAACTCTTATCTTGATTAATAGTAATTCTATTTTTGATATTTCTGGCCCGATTTGCATATTTTAAAGTATTTAAAGTTTCCATAAAATCTCTGTCACTGGGGGAAATGCAAGCAATCATAACAGTTTGGCTGTTGCCTCCTAAACTATCTTGCAATAAGCGAGTAAGTTTGGAATCTCTGTAAGGTACATGTAAAGCTTTTTTAGATTTGTCCCCTAAGGCAGAAATAACATTTCCCAAAGCAAGAAGTCCGCAATTAATTGAAATTCCTTCTTTAGCCCGTTCGCCTGTGGCCCCTGTACGCTTCAATCTTTCCGAACCAGCCAAATCCACAAAATGAAATTTTGCAGTTAACGTTTCAAATTCAGTTGTTACTCCTCCATCATCGTAAGAATCCACAGGTACAACTCTTTGCTGTTTGATATATAAAGTAAAAATAGCATGCGATCTGCTAGATTGGGAATTCATTTGTGTGCTAGCAGTTGTCCGGGAAAGAGCTCCAAGTTTTAAATATTGTAAAGCGTCACTGACACATAAAACTGGTTTGGAAACAACACCTTTGATGTGGATAGCGCCATTAGGATCTTCATTAATTTTGTAACCTTTACCTTTCCCATAGGATTCCTTAACCGGGTTAAATAAATCAATAACCTCTTCATTGTAAAGTTCTAAAAATTGAGCGGTGATTTTAAATTCCGGGCAGACTGCTCCATTTTCTCTAGCTTGCGCTAATCGCTCTTCAATTCCTTGGAACAAATGTGAAATAGCTCTTGGAATTATTCCTAACTGGTCTTCTAAAAAATCCACATCAAATCCGGTTCCCATAGTGTAAGTTTTTCCAGATCCTGTTTGACCGTATGCCAAAACAGTTGCATTATATCCGTCTAAAGCGCCGACAATAAGCGGAGCGACGCATGTTTCGTAAATGCTTTCTTGCATGGAGTCAGTATTAAAGACGAAATCATATGTAAATGCTTTATCAGTTCCAAGCACCACCTGTGGCTCCCCTGGGGTTACCTGAGTACAGATTCGACACATGTCGATAATTTCTCTAGGAATTTGTGGGCGGATTCGGACGGCCACTCGTACGGACACATCATTTTCTTCCATGATTCTGAACAGAAATAAGAAAATAATGTAGCGGCACTAATTTTATTACACCGGATGTACGCAGGGAGCGCCGGAAAAGCAAAAATAACACCAACAATGCAACGAAATCCTATTTTCTAAAACAGTACGAGGATAACATGTTTCGAAACAGATGAAACGAGAACACAATTATTATTAGACCTTGCTTTTAAGACAAACATATTAGCACAATAAATATTTTATAGTTTATTTAGTTTTGTAGATTATTCTAAAATAAATCTTTGCATGTATTTATACACAATGAGGTTTCCGGAGGTTTCGAACGCATTTACCGTGAAAATCACTCACTCGAAAGGAGCTCAGGTTTTTGACCGCTAATTGAAATAATTTTGTTGAAATACGCATAGCAAATAATGATCCAAGGTTATTTAAATGTGACACGTTCTGGTTTTAGAAGAAATTACATAATTATATTATTTGAAATCATTAGAATATTCTAGTAAAAATGGCAAAGATTTATTACGACGACAGTGCGAAGGTCTCAACGTGACTGTAAATTATAATTATTAAAGGTGAATAAAAATAGCAATTACATCAACTTACATGTAAAATAATTTTTTAGTTCATTAATATTCCGGATTATTGAATTTAAAGAACATATATCTGCAACAATGCCTATGTTTTCTAATCTGATACATTTCACCATCAATGAATCAAATAATGTTTCACACCTGGAACAACAACAAAGCTTGTTTCATCACTTAATTTACATTTCATAGATTGAACAACAAAAGCGAATGTTAAGAGTGTTACCTTATTAGTACCAGCGCTGGGAAAAGCAAAACTGCATCAACCTGTTATTTCTGATGTAAATTAAAAGTAAAATGATAATTAATGTTATTTTATTCAAGGTAATAAAAATTCAAACATATTTAGATGCCATATGTCTACTACGTCATTTTAGATCTTACCTTGTTTGTTTTGCATCTGTCAAACAATCGTGGGTTGCAGAAATTCGTTAGGTTTTTGTTTTGAATCAATGATGTTCTATTGTTTTATGATAGCACACACTCATATTACTAAACTTGACAATTTTCATGTCAATAAACTAATACATTTAAAAAGTTGACATTTCGAACTAACCTTACACTCAATCACTTTCTCACAACCGCTCACAACTAATCAAAGAACTAGTTGCCAGTTGCCCACTTACATCACTGACACTTTTATTCTGATTCTACGTGATGCTACGTTCGACGTCATAATGATTGTGGTGTGAGTGTGAAACACATGGGCGGAGCAAGCATTTTAGCATATTCTGCTTCCAACTCAATAACTCATATAATTATAACTTAAAAAAATTATATAGTTTAATGAGACAGCAGTCAACTAATTTTTTTTTTAAATCTTCGAATGGAATATTGTTGATTTATCATTTAAAATAATTATTGATGTACGCCCATGTGCATACAAAGTTGTATTTGGAGTCAAGTGTTTACCAGCCGGCACATATAAACAATAAAACAATTATAAAAAACGATAGAATTTTCCTTACACTAAAAAAACCATAAACGTAAAGTTGAACTATTGTATTTCAATGCCCGTGTTCACAATTCTCTCACGTATTTCTTACGTTTATGTATTGACATAATGAAAAACGTAAAGTTGAGATAAAATCAACTTTATGTTATGTTTATGTACGAAACAACTAATAGCGTATGCGTCAACTTTAAACACATGTTTTCATCTGACAGTTGACTACACCTGGATCAAAACGTCTTTTAAATATAATTATTAATAAAAAACAACAATTTCTTCCTCGTATTAATATTTCTTTCGTAGGCGACTTTTATAACGCAGTTTCAATAATAATGAAACAATCGCAAGATCTTTTTCAGACATCATACAATAAAACAAAACAATCTCCAAACTATTAAAAGTGAAACAAAAGAAAAACAGTAAACACGAAACAGAATATTTGAAAATGACAGTCAGAGAAACAAACACAATACATCAATAACTCTAATTTGTACCAACGTAAAATGAAAAAAACACTTTATTTTAATATTTTACGTTACGATCACTGTGAACGTACATAATTTCCTACGTTTATGTTTTACGTACTCCATATGCTTACGTAAATTGTGAATTTTTTATAAAAAAAAACCATTATACCCACAATTTATGCAAATAACTTTGCAAGTTTATAATTCGTTAAACTTGATACACAGTTTTAATAGATATGTTACAATGCTACAATCTTGCATTAATATTAATACAATTCTGTTGTTAGGTTCTAATACGGATAAAATTCACAGAAATAAATTATTTCTGATTTTCTATGCGAAGTTTAAGCATGCATGCCTGAAATTCAACATTTTTTACAACGCTACAAAAGAAAATTGTCACTCATACATAAAATGGACATATAATTGAAATATCGAATAACGATAATGCATTCAACTCATTTTTACATACAGGAATAATAATGACAGTTGCAGGATAATATACTATTAAATATCTACTTAATAATAATTTTTGTATTAAAAGATGAACATAATGAATCCTGTATGCATTACTGACTTATGAACGCAAATAAATTATCAAGATATACGAAATGTTTTCTCTAATTTACAAACATGTATAATATATATAAATGTACATACAATAAAAATCAGTCTGATAATGTGTAAGGCAACATGTGACAACATTTGTACATAATAAAAATCCTACTTTATTAAACTAAGGCCCCATTCATCGCATTATTTACACCATTTACAACTTTCCGATTATATGAAAATAATTTAATGCAGTACAAATATAAGTATTTTACATGAAGGCCGGATAAATTAATTTCCACTTACAAACATTATTTATGATTGAAAAATTTGTTTTGTATTTTCATATAATTTTGGGTAAATACATTTCATATTTTTCAAACGTATCTATTCAATTTAAGAGCCAATTCACAATGTGCGTAAACGTAAGAAGTACGTAACCGTAAACATAAACGTAAAGTTGAACTACTGTATTTCAATGCCCGTGTTCACAATACTCTTACGTATTTCTTATATTTATGTATTGACATAACGTAATGAAAACGTAAAGTTGAGATAAATTCAACTTTATGTTATGTTTATGTACGAAACAACTAATAGCGCATGCGTCAACTTTAAACACATGTATTCATCTGACAGTTGACAACACCCTGGATCGAAACGTGCTTTAAATATGATTGGCATAGAATTATTAAAAAAAAAACAACAATTTCTTCCTCGTCTTAATATTTCTCTCGTTGGCGACTTTTATAACGCAGTTTCAATAATAATGAAACAATCGCAAGATCTACTTTAGACATCATACAATAAAACAAAACAACTAAACTCCAAATTGTTAAAAGTGAAACCAAAGAAAAACAGTAAACACGAAACAGAATATTTGAAAATGACAGTCAGAGATACCAACACAATACATCAATAACCCTAATTTGTACCAACGTAAAATGAAAAAAACACTTTATTTCAATGTTTCACGTTACGACCACTGTGAACTACATAATTTCTTACGTAAATGTTTTTACGTACTCCTTATTGTGAATTGGCACTAATAATAATTGCAATAAAATAGAGAGAATATACATATTTCAAAATAAAATTTATTTTTTCGCCTGGTTTGACATTCAATCTCTCAACTAAATTTTTCTATATGAATCTGCAATTGAAGTTGGTACATAATAAAATACATATATACAATTTATTTGTATACAAATCTGTAATATGAACATGGACAGTATTAATTATAGTAGAGTTTCCCTGCAGTGAATAAAACAATATAATTTCTACGTGATCAACATTTCTTAGTGAAACTCTATTCGAGATTATTTATTATTTCAACAAGAATCATTAAAAGGTCAAAATTTAAACTCTTTTGAATACTCTGTATGTAAACATTTATCACAAATATCTCCCAACATTAATTTTAATTCAATTCCGCTTTATTCGATAATAATATAACCTAGACAAAACTAAAACATGAAGTAGGTATCCCTTTAACGGCAAACAACTAAAACGCATCTTCCACATTCCCTTTATTCAAAGTTATACCATGTAATCAATATGTAATACCCATTTCAGCCACTAGAACGCGATTTCTTATTTACGAATGTGTATTCGCAAGTAAAATTACCGATGACGGCGCTGTTATCAACCAAGATGTCGGATGTAAGCCGTACTCTTAGATCATAAATAATAACTAGATGGAAGGAGTCTTTTATCATACAATACATTTTTGCGAACGGTTATGCCAGAAAGAGAGGACAATATAGGTTATGTTAGAGGGACAAAGAAATAAAATATAATATAAGAAAAATGTAGTGAAACGAACTGCGCATGTCTATCAAATTTCATTTGCTATTTATAAAAGTAATGTTATGCTCCATTCACAGCGCGAAATTTGGTGAAATTCCATATACGAAATTTCAACTGTTGAAATTTGTTCGTTCACAGCCTGAAATTTAGACACCGAAATTAGTGACTAGCGATAGCTGTAGCCTTAATTTCGAAGTAGTTATGAAGCTTGAATCAGCCATTTATATTGTTTGTGTATTTTGTTTATATTCAAATTGATATTATAAATATGATAACTGGGGAAGAATTATTACATTTAATTTCTTGTTATCCTTCTTTATGATAGGAGAAATATGAATTTCAAGAATTATCGTGTGGAAACCACTAAAAATTAGAAATTTTCGAATACTGCCTCCAATCAAGATAACTTATTTGAAAAAGATAAAAATTAACTACAAACAAAAATCGTACACAAATAATCAAACGTCAAATGAAATAAGAGTTCATTCAAAACACATATTCTTCATTATTTCTGTAGAACACAACCTAAATTACAAGAAAAGTTTGGAGCTTGCAAGGTTTGGTCAAAGTGGAATTTGTATGCACCAAATTTCAGCGCTGTGAACGTTACTACGGTTTTCCCATATACCAAGCTTTACGAATTTCGACGAATTTCACCGAATTTCGGGCTGTGAATGGGACATTAAGATGCACTTTGCAACTAGAAATATAAATATTTTTTACAGAAATAAGAACTCATTACATCAAGTGTTTGTCATTTTGCGGGCTTAACAGACCGAAATTTGATTATTGTCACGCTTGCGCAGTTCGTTTCTCCAGCTTTCTTACAATATATCTTCCATCTCTGTCTGTCGTAACCGTTCGCAGTTTCTTCCATCTAGATATTATTTATGATCTAAGGTCGTACTGCCATTTTTAGACATGCTTGTTTACATGTTAAAACCGCAGTTTTCCAGGCAGTCATATTTTGTTAATATGATTTCTCTTGACAAACTTACAAGTTTGAGGATTACATTTCATTGCTATTAGTCCGCGGTACAGAATCTCTTTCTCCGGATTATTAGTTCTCTTATGAAATTTTGTGAATGGCTTCATTCTGATGAGTCCGACAACTTTTTTATCCGCGAAAATTTTTAGAAACTGCTGCATTTTCCACCGAACAGCCGGAAAAGACGTAGATTTTATGATTTATTCTTGATCATTAAGATCAAAATCTTCTATAGCTTAATCGTAAGATAATAATAGCAAAAACACACACAATATTTTATCCGACAAAAATATTGCGGCGTCAAAATATCAAAATTACAAGTTCTGTTAGATTATTAATTTCTCAGTATTATTAAATGAACATTAGTGAAGTTGAGTGGTGATATTGTCCGGCAAAATTTCTGCTGCATATTTTCAGTCCGAAGCTCTAAATTTGCTGATTAACACTTGTCGGACAAAAATAATACATATAGGTGAGTATATTTCTTGATCAAATAATATATTGTCCGACAAAAATAATGCGCCGTTTTGCCAGTCCGAGAATAAAAAGATAAGAAGTAGCGTTTTCTGTGTTTGTATGCGCACAAAAATGAATCTATTTTTTAACCAAATTCTCTAAATTTCTACGTTTTTATTTTTATAACTTGGTCATACCGATTTTTCATTCGCAAAATTTTTTTCTCATATCTTCTATAATTGTGCAACATGTAAAAAGAGGAATTAAAGAAAAATCTTGATGTAAAACTGAACATGCAATATGAAAATATCATTATTATAAGGAAAATTTTCAAGGGAAAGCGGAAAATAGGACAAGAAACAAAAACATGCTTAAAAAAATTGTTTCAACATTAGAAAACCTATTGTCGAAATGATATTTTCCATACGATTCGAATGTTAATAATCTAAAAAAACTTGTAATTTTGACATGTTGGAGATGGGGGTTACGCCGAACGCCACAATATTTTTATCGGACAGAATATTGTGTGTGTTTTTGCTATTATCATCTTACGATTAAACTATAAAAGAGAGTGATGTTAATGATCAAGAATAAATCATCAAATCGATGTCTTTTCAGGCTATTCGATGGAAAATGCAGCAGTTTCAAAAATTTTCGCAGATGAAAAAGTGGTCGGACTCATCAAAATGAAGCCACTAACAAAGTTTCAAGAGAGTGTTAATAATTCCGAAGGAAAACTCATGTTAAACTCAAAAAAATCTAATAAATGGAAAAAGAGTAAGATAATTAATAGGTAGTGAAGACACATAAACTGAAATAGTAAATGGAAACGTGAAATAGAAAAATATAACAAAAGCTCACTGTTTAAAAATAACAAACGTTAAAATAACGGAATACGACTTTGAGTAGTTCTCGTTTTGCCACCAGATGGCTACGGCTTAATTTTACTCGCAAATTTGACACAATCATGTGACAACATTTTTTGTAAACATCATAAGCCATAATTCACAATAGGAGTAAGCATAAGAAATACATAAGAAATGCATAAGACATAAAGTTGAACAAGTGCGATTCTTATGGATGTGTTCACAATGCTCTTACGTATTTCTTATACTTACGTAGTGCATAAGAAAGTTGAAACGTATTTCTCACGCATATATTTTCTTAATGCGCATGTCCAATATATTTTAACCGACAGACAGTAGATGTGTCAAATGAATGACAATAAACTTGTTTTTGTGGTTAGGAATATTTATAATCTTTGTTTTAATAACAATACTAAACGAATTTCGTCTTCCAAAAGAGACATTTAATTGCAAACAAAAGTAATGCCCTAAACTAAGAGCTTTAATATAAAAAACGAAACCAAAAGCAATGAAAATAATTTTTATGCTATGCTCATTGTGAACACGCGTATGATTTTCATAAGAATTATGTTATGTATTTCTTATGCTTACGCCCATTGTGAATTAAGGCTAAATGATCATATTTCCAACTCAATAAGTTCCATTCACAGCCTGAAATTAGTCGAAATTTGTAAAGCTGGGTATATAGGAAAGCCGTAGTAGCGTTCCATTTTGACCAAACCTTGCAAGCTCGAAAATTTAATTACGCCCATTGTAATATAAAATATTCATCAAATTATTTATGTGCCTATTATAATTCATATTCAGAAAACTTGTGTCCAAAGAAACGTTGATAAAACATATTTCATAGTGTATTAATTCATTGCAGGTTTTAATGAATAGAAGTGCTAGTTTTTTTGTCTTCCATTTAATAAATAATGTAGTATTGAACGTAAAGAAGATAAGAAATCTATCTGGCAGTTGTATTTTATTGAAAATAATTGAAACATGATCTTATTTCTGCATATGAAGCACGCAAAGCTGGGCCCGCTCTCGCTATCTCTCTCACACCTGCCGCATTACATTTAAGCTTCAAGTTTTGCAACTGAGTGTCCGCTCCTCTATTATTTTCATTCGTGCTTCAAAATTTTCTTGTAATTTAGGTTGCGTTCTACAAAATTAATGAAGAAAAATATGTGTTTTGAATGAACTCTTATTTCATTTGACGTTTGATTATTTGTTTGAGTTTATTTTTATTTTTTTCAAATAAATTATCTTGATTGGAGGCAGTACTTGAAGATTCCTAATTTTTAGTGAATTTCACGATAAAATACACGTCTGACGTGTGTTACTTTGTTGTATTGATAAAAAAAACGATTCTTCTTCAGTCATCATATTTATAATACCAATTTGAATATAAACAAAATTCACAAACAACATAAATGGCTGAATCAAGCTTCAAAGCTACTTCGAAATTAGGCCTACAGTTGTCGCTAGTCACTAATTTCGATGTCTAAATTTCAAGCTGTGAACGGACAAATTTCAACAGTTCATATTTCGCGTTGTGGATCGAGCATTATTTGGCACTAAATTTGTTGAATTTTTGTTCTAAATACAGAGCATACAATAAAAACAGCCGAAGATAAAAATATTGTCATATATCTGCAGTTCTTCTTTTGGTTAATATTCTTATATGAATAACATATAAGCTTCTTAAATTTCTTATATTAAGCCACATTTTATTCAATTTTATACAATGTAATAATTTATATACGTATTTACAATATAAATTAATTAGTGACTATTCATTTTATATACAAGATTTAATTTACTTATATATTTAACGATAACGATATTACTATAGCAATTAAAATAAATAATTGAAGAATCAAAAATTTGGCATGGCATGTATCCTGCTTGATAATTTTGATTGTAACTGCCTTCAAGGTAAAATAATAACAAAAATATCACGTTACTATAAAATTATATAATAAAATGAAGATAAAAAATATTCATACATTTTATAATAAAAAATTTAAAATCACAATAAAGAAGGATACCTCTTTGAATTAAACTTCTGCGCCCAAGTCTTGCACCCCACTTTCAGCTATTGGAACGTATTTATCCTCAATTTTGACTAACAAGATAGTACGATCCACATGGGACCTTCTATTCGGATCACGGTGGCACGGAATCCATCGATGAACAACCTTTGATGATTCAATATTTGCAATAAACGCAAAAAATAAATTATTATGGTATTACCTGCCCTTCCATTCCTTTTTCTGGTAACCAGTCGCGCCAATGCGACCGCCCGCCATGCGATCTCATGCATTCATCAGGCCAAGTGACGTCTATTCTTCTACCCAGATTTATACAATCGTACACTAAATTTGGATCGATGATCTATAATACATCATTAGTAACTCCAATAAATTACTAAATTAATAAACTTACTCTAACTCTTTGCATAACATTTTCTTTTTCCGCATCCCCTTCAGTCTTTTCTTTATCTTCTATGCTTCTTTGTTCGCCAGTTGTATCTCGTTCTTTGAACAGCCCTGCTAAACTAGCAAGCGTGGAGCTTGTAGGTTTACCCATGGAAGCTAACGACCCTCGATTTCCTCCAAGGGAGCCGCGGCTGAGACTACCACCTCGACCCATACTACCACCAATATGTGCGCTATCCATTGACTGACTCCCCGAAGTTTGGTACCCGTGAACAGCGCATGTACTCATGGCGTAAACGCCCTCGTGGCCAAAGCCGCTTTCGTCTTGGGCGCTACCTCCACTGGAGCAGCCTTCGCCGCAACGGCGTCGAATTCTTCTAAATAGT
This sequence comes from Dromius quadrimaculatus, assembly GCA_963989225.1. Classification (NCBI taxonomy): domain Eukaryota; kingdom Metazoa; phylum Arthropoda; class Insecta; order Coleoptera; family Carabidae; genus Dromius; species Dromius quadrimaculatus. The sequence goes on along the minus strand of OZ022334.1, from coordinate 45,342,043 downwards.
TTCAAGACGCAATTTTTGATTTTGCCGAAACTAAGTGAGCCACCAACAATGCTACAAAGTTGTTCGTTAGTTTCGGCGTAGCTCGTAGTTAAAGGCGAAACGTAAATCGGGTAACCAATCGGTTGATCACAAGATGAATTTATAATATTTCTCAAAGCCTGTTTGGCGTTTTGAATACTCCCCCTTTCAGGGTTTCTATTTCTTAGGTATACCAGTTCTTGCTGTTGGCCTGCCCACAAACCTCGTACGCACTCTCGATTGATTTTTATAACTCGAAAACTTAAATAACGTTTGTTTAGCATTATTATTTTATATTCATCAGTCCCGTCATCTAATACGTGCCTGTATAAATGAATTATGTAATAAATTAAATACTTATTTTTGTTTGTATTTACCGTAATGCTAATAAACTAGGAGTACCACTTAAAACAGCGTTTCTCCAAACAGGGTCACCTTCGTGCGATATTACCAACTGTTCTTCATGTTTACTAATTGCGTCGTAAAGCGCATCAGGAACTTCATATTCATCTGGAGACATAAAATGATCTTGATGTAATTTTAGCGACATACGAACTCCTGGAGCCACTACTGTTCTTAATAAATCCATATCAGAAAAAATCCATTCGTCACGGGCACAAGTTATCCTAAAATCGCCCTTGAATAGCGCGTGAAGGCCGTACAGAAAAAACTCCACACTAAAATAAATTTATAATTTACAAATCGTGCGTACTTATAAAATTAAGCAGAGGAGAGACGTCATCAAAACATTACAAAATGAAAAGAACCTGTCGTAATGACGTGATGTTTATGTTTGGAAACAAAGAAAATAAATGCAATTTTTTGCATACTATTATTATTTATTATTATCATTTAAATCGGCTTATACCCTTTCGGGTGTCGCGATTAGTTTATCACTTTATTCAATACTATTAATTAGTTCTTTCCAGACTGCTCTATTCCTTGCTTTTATACTCGCTTCTTGTTTTCCAATGTTATTTTTATTTAAAATCTCTTCTATATTATTTTCCCATGTCTTACCAGGTCTACCCCTTTTCTTCTTCCTCATTATTCTAGCGTTCCATACCTGTTTAGTTTGTCTTTCTTCCGGCATTCGAACTAGATTACCATACCATGCAAGCTATTTTTTTTTCAATGGTTGTTTGTATATTTTCAATGGTTGTTTGTATATTTTCAATTTCTTATCGTTTCGTTCCTTATTCTATCTATTCTTGTGACCCCTTTCACTCTTCTGAGAAACCTCATTTCTGTTGCTTGTATTTTATTCTTAGTTCTCTGATTCATTATCCAGGTTTCACTGCCATATATCAATAGATTGTTTTGTATAGAATCATTTTTGTATTATTAGAAATTTGTTTGTTGTTTAATATTACTTTGTTTATTGCATGGTAGCTTTTGTTCGTCGCTTGTATTCTCTTGTTTATTTCCTGTTCTATACTTCCTTTATTATTTAGGGTTGCTCCGAGGTACGAGAACGTTTCCACTTGTTCTATTTCTTTTCCGTTTAACGTAATGTTTGTAGTTATGTCTTCCTTCGAAATCACCATAGTTTTTGTTTTTTCTGCATTTATTGTCATTCTATTTCAATTCCTCATTCCATAAGTTTAGATTAAATTGCATATCGCTCTCGCTTTTTGCTAGAATCGCAAGATCATCTGGAAAAACACATTCAGATATTGTTGTTCTGTTTAGGTTGTAGTAGCCTATCTTCATCTTTTTTGTTTTGTGCTTTATGTTTTTCAAGATATCATCCAAATAAATGATGAATAATAAAGGGCTCAGGGCTCCTCCCTGTCTTAGACCTTGTGACGTGTTGAATTCTTCTGAAACTTGCCTTCCGGTTCTTATGTAATTGCATGTTTTACTATAGATGCTTTTGATTCCTTCTATAAGTTGTTCGCTGATGTTATTCTTCTTTAATATTTCCCACAATTGTTTCCTTATAACCCTGTCGAAAGCCTTTTCCAAATCAACAAAAGTAATGAAGAGTCTACTATCTTGTCTCTTGGTTCTCTCAATAAGTTTTTTAATAGTGAAAATATGGTCTTGAGTTCAACCACTTTGTGGGCTCTCCATTGAATTTTCCACTTCTTTCCTGAGTCTATTCTCTAGTATCCCCTCGTAAATTTTGGCGGCTGTGCATAACAATGATATTCCTTTGTAATTGTTGCAGTTTCTATTGTCTCCTTTTTTATGTACAGGGAATATCACTGCCTTTTCCCAATCCTGGGGTATTTTCTTCATTTTCCAAATACTGTTAATCATTTCTTGTAAAATTTGCTCTCCTGATTCACCCATATACTTCAGTTGTTCAGATTTTAACATGTCATGTCCTGGAGCTTTTCCGTTTTTTAGTTCTCCAAGTGCTAATTTAATTTCTTCCTGTGTTATATTCTCCGCTTCTTCATTCTATTGTTCTTGGCTTGATTATTCTTTTCCTCCTTGTTTTCATCTGTATCTTTGTCTCCTTCCAATAACTTTTTGAAGTGCTCTTTCCATCTTCCCATTATTTCATTGTCATCCTTTATTATTTTTCCTTGATATCATGTAATTGTTGCAGTATCACTTGATTCTTCTTGTTGCAATTTTTAAGCGTTCTGTAGAACAGTTTTTGGTTTTCTCTGAAGTTGTTCCAAATTCATCCCAATTTTTAACCTTGGAACTTTTTATAGTTTCTTTTACTTTTTTTCTTTGAGTTTTATAATCCTCATAGTCTTGTGGATTCTTCGTGTTGAGGTATTTCTTCCATTTCCTTTTTTTCTTTTTTACTTCTTCTTTTACCTCATCATTCCACCATTGAGTTTGCTTGCCTTTTCGTGTGAGTTTGGTTGTTCCGCAAGTATACATTGTTGCCTCTGATATTATGTGTTTAAAACTACTCCACATTTCTTCCACATTTTCCATATTTGGTTTTGGCGTGTTATTTATTAATTCTTCGATAGTATCTTGATACAGTCTTCTTGTTTCCGTCTCCTTGAGCTTATCAATTCTAAATTTAATCACTTCAGGTATGTTTCCGGTTTTAATGTTTTCCTGTCTTGTCTCCTCTTTTATCTTTATTTTTGCAATAGTAAGAAAGTGATCGCTTCCAATTTCGCTACCTCTTTTAACTCTCACATCGTTTGCATTCTTACTTTGCATTTTACTAGTTAGAACATAGTCAATTATGGACTTCTCTTTTCTACTTTTCACTTCTCGGGTATATTATGTTCAAAAATCGTATTTAATATTTTCAGCTCATTTATGATACAAAAGTCTATGAGTTTGTTTCCATTGTTGTTCTTAGTAGGCTCTCCATGCGGCATGCATCCCCATAATTTCTTCTATTCCCTAATTTTTGTTACCTACCCTTGTATTAAAGTCTCCCACTAGATATGTAGGTTCTTCCAGTCTTTCATATTCTATTTGTATTACTTCCCAGAACTCGTCCTTTGTCTCTTTGTTTTCGTCTTCACTTGGTCCGTATATTATCATTATGTTCGCTATCTTCAAATTTTATTATAAGGAGCCTTTCGTTAATACATTTCCATTCTTTTATTGATTGTCCTATTTTATTACTTATTATACATCCTACTCCTGCTCTAGCTCTCTCGTTATTATCGACTCCGCTATATATAAACATGTGGTTATTGTTTAGTTTCTCTATTCCCTGTCCTTTCTTTTTTGTTTCAGTTATAGCTAATATGTCCAATTTCGCTCTATCAAATTCTTCTATAAGCTCCGTTTCTTTATTTTTTATGCTTTGTACATTCCATGTTCCTATTTGCATTATCCTTTTCGTTTGCTTGTTCATTCTCGATTTTTTGGTCCCGGAGTTGATGTTTGAAGCCTTTTGTTCTTCGTTATTTTTTTGTAGTACGACGCCATTTTCTTGAGTATCCCAAACATAAACTTCATCGCCAATTTTGATTTTCTGATAACCTATTTTAACAATTTCTCCCTTTGCTATTTCATGTTTTGCAATCCTTCTGATTTCTCTTTGTATTTTTCTCTCGTCCCAACTAAGGTCATTGTCAATATATATTTTCGTACCCCTTAATTTACTTTTAGCTTCCATTATCTTTTGCTTCTCTTCCCAGTTTGGCATTTCTACTCTAATGAACTCATTTGCTTTGTTCTTGTTCATTATTGACATATGGTTGATGTCCACTGCGATTTTAAATTTTTCATTAAACCTTTTTATAATTCCGTCTGTATTATTAATTATTTTTAAACCTTTGATTATTATATTGTTCTTTTTTTTTGATCTTTCATTCCTTTCTGCTTTTCTTTCTAGTTCTCTTATCCTCTCTTTTAGGTTTTCCTTCTCTTTATTCCATATTACCTCTTTCTTCTTCATTTCTGTTTTCAATTCTGTTATCTCTAGTTTGATATCTTTCATGTTATTAACCATCATCGATTGCATCATTTGCTTTAGTTCGTCCATCTTTTCTATTTCAATGGTATCTGTTACCAGCTTTCTATCAGTAATACTTTGTTTCTTACTTACTTCTTCTTCTCTCTTTCTTTGCTCTGGTGATCGGATCACTTTCTTGCTTTCTCTGAATGTTCTGTAATAGTCTTGGTCTTCTGCTCCCCTGGTTCTTTTATACATATCACTTTTACCTATTTTCACCTTGACCTATTCAACTGATTTAGATTGAACTTTATAACCGAATGCGCCCCTTGATTTTTACCGCTAGATGCTAGAACGTCCGCGCACCTCGATCCGCCCTGTCACTTGTCTTATCACCTTCACTAGTTGTCAAAGGTCAAGAATTTTTTCTAGTTTTATCAAACAAATTATGATTTATTGCACTAAAAAGGCCTTTAATTCACTTTCCTTTATTTACACATCTGTAAACACTCTATAACTTTGTACTTTTTAATAGTTTGATTTCAGATAAGCGATAAGTCCCGTAAAAATCGAAATATTTATCGGCCGCACTGAAACACGTCTCACCGTTCACAAGATTCACTAAACTTTTTTTTTTCTGCATCCTATAAGAAAAGTATATTTTAATTTAATTAACAATTATGTTATACTCAAATTTAATGTTTTCAACAAAATTTCATTCATTTACAATAATTGTTGTTTATTTCTCTATCATACGTTGGTACTATGAAGTTTGACTACGTTTACATTCTCATTCGTTTTTGACATTTCAGTGCGATCAACACGTGTTTACTTTGTTCTTTTTTGTTAGAATATCATTACTGTTGCCTTGTTGCGTATTAATTCTGTATTTTTCAATACAAACAGTAATTGTTATTCGAGTTTAGTTATAAATTTGGATGACGTTTCTCCTCTGCTTAATTTTATAGACTATACACTAGTAGAATAGGAACCCAAGGAAATTCCAAAAGTCACAAAGAGATGGCGGTATCAGCATGCACAGAAATTTTCCAGTGGCACTAAAACGGTGTAAACTAGTATTAAAACAAAGAAAATGTATGTTTTTTTTTGTTTAAAATAAAAACAACCGAACATAACCTAAATTTTTTAAGCCAATTAGGATTGGAAGGCAGTAAAGTGGTGATTATTGTCCGCGAGGAACACACTTGTACATATTTAGATAGAATGCACTCTGTTTGAATGTCACTGACTAAACCAATACGTGTGCAAGTTGCGCATGCGCGTACGAATTACGCGCATGGGTTCTTATTCTACTAGTGAGCCAAAAAAAGATTTACTAACCTTGAAACAGTATTGTGGGACACAGCCCCCAAAGTTCTTCTTCCTAAAAGACTGAGCGCAAAACATAAAGAAACAAGAATGGAGTCCTTTCCACAATCCACCGGTTTTTCCCGTTTTTCTGAACAAAACACTATCCAGTCTAAATAAATATTACAAAAACTATTCCGAGTGATTCCGCAAGTGCGAAAATCAAAATCTTCATCAATATTTAAATTGAAAACTGGATCTAAATCTGCAAAATTCTTGTCCAACATTGGTGCCAAAGCATCGAGAATTGTTTGAGAGCTGAGCCACTCATCCAATTTGGGTGACCGAATGGCGTAAAATATGATACTCTAAAATAAAAATAATAATCAACTAAACTCAAAAATGAATCAATTTTACCTTCACGTAATAAGTAATTAGAACTTTCCGGAAATCAAAAACTTGCAGCATTGAAACGGCACTATTATCCGAAATGCTGTACCCTTCAAGAACATATTTGGTGGCAGTTACTTCCCACGCTAACCAGCGTTGACTAAAAGCCGCATTTACGCTCAACATATGAGGCAGGCGACCAGGATCACAGCAGCAGCAACCTTCAACACATAAAACAGTAATTTGATACATTTTTTATAATAAATGAACTTACCATCATTTTCTTCAACACCTTCCGAAATAGCTTCAACTTCTCTTTGTTGACAATAAGTTCCTCTAAATTCCAGCCCTCTCATTTGAAACGTAACCAATCCATTCCCGTATTCAATTATATGTACTAGACAATTTAAATAATCCGAAGCAAGCACAAAACAATCTCCTTGATTTACAGGCCCCCATCTACCAAGTATCAAATCGCCGCAAAGTGAGTGTTGCAGCGAGCGAGTCAAATGCTCGTAAAAAATAGAATTCAAATTATTATCATCAGACCCTAAATTACGATCTAAATGAGATGACAATGGAGTGTTTGAGTGGTCTACCCGTCTTGTATTGTAATCACGTTCCCAAAATTTTACGGGGCGAACGTATGACGTTAAAAATATGGCACTTCCTGAAATTATTAATTACAACATTTTCATTAAAAAATTATTAAATAATAGTTACCCAAAAACGGATTCAACGGTGTAGACAAAATAGCAGAAATAAATGCTTGTAAAAACAACATTGCAGAATGTGGAACAGAAAACGGTTGGGCAAATGCATGAAAAGCAGAGCCCCAAGTTATCTGCCAAGGTGCAATGTACGTCACAACAAACTGAACCTAAAAATAAAAATAATAATAAACACATTAAACTTTTAATTTCAATAATAACCTTCAATAAAAGTTCATATGTTTTGCTGAACATAATCCCCATGATAAAATAATCAACTAGAAATGTTTCGCTCGCCGACATGTAATCCAATCTAAAAAATAAAACGGCGAAGACCAGAATGAGGTATTGGGAACTTGTATCGGAATAGGAGCCTCGTAAACATTTTAATCCACAGACTGTGACGACTAGAGCTCCACCAAGAGCACCAAACTTCAAAACAATATTTGGGGAATCGTGGGTTAATGCGGCAAGAAATACCAATGGGTATATTATGTTGCGCTCCACGAAACACAGGGAAACAAATACCTGTAACATAGAAAAAACACTTTAAAACCAACTATATATATTTGGCATGCTTCATTTGTTTTTATCTACTTTTTCGACTGCATTATTTTTAACTACCATTATATAGTTAGGGAGCTGATTGCAGAATTTTTATATGATTTTATTGTGTCAGCCATTTATTTTAAACGTTTTGATGCAGATTGGAGGACCCAAATATGGATTAAATAAAAATTTAGGTATTGTAGTCCACTTGATTTTATTAAAATTGACTATTAAAGTTTGAACGTTTCGGACGCGCATCCATCCATCTTCAGCTTTCTTATAAATGTTGTTACAATCGTATTACATTGTTGTATAAAGTATAGTTGTAAAAATTAACTTCTAATATTTATTGAAATACAATATGAAATTAACAATTTACTCAAAAACTACAAAGCTGAAGATGGATGGGTGCGCATCCGAAACGTTCGAACTTTAATAGTCAATTTTTATTTAATTCATTTTAAACATAACTTGTTAATATGACATCGATAACATATTCGGCTGAAATCAATTTTTTTACAATCTGTTTTTTTAAAATTAAGTGATTTTATTGTCGATGTATCTTGTATCGAAAGTTTCGCAAAGTAATTAGAAACAATAAAATAAGCTTTAGTCACCTGTATACTGCTGCGTTTAAAGGAAATTTTCAAAAATGAGGTAAAAAACATGCTTCTATATTATTGTATTGTGTTTGTAGAAAGTGTTACGAAAACAATGGCTGATATCTGCTTTTCTGATTTTTCTTAGGCTGACTTTTTTTAATAATCTTATAAATGCAAGTCGATAAAATATAAAATTTAAAATGATTTCATTAAAAATACACTCGAGTCATAATTTTTTCTTGAAATAAATAGGATTTTTTTAGTTTAAATTCTGTATATTTATTGATTATTTAATAAAATAACCTGATTCTGGTTATTACTTTATTCAGAAAGAGTAACATTATTGAATCTAACTCGCCTAAATAAGGCATCTCTCTCTAACTGAAACTTCAGAAACAAGAAATAAAGCACTCGGAATGTCATTCTGATAACAACAAACAAAAGAACGTTATTAATAGCCAAGCATTTGAAAAATTATGACTCTTGGTCACTTATTTGGCTAAAAAAGCCACGTCTAAATTTTTTTCAGCTCTAATAGAATTGTAGAATATGTAAAACACTCCAAACTTTAAAAAAAAAATTAATATTTTTGTCTGTGAGTGTATAATTGAATAAAAATGAAGGGGACATAATTATTCTTCATCATTTATATATTAATACGCCAAGAGAAATCTTTCGGCCCCCTTTTTAAGCATATTGCTTGCACGAAGGAATGTGAGATTTAGCATACTTAAACTTTATATGAAGAAAATTATATACAGGGGTCCCATTTTAATTTAAAAATTAATACGTGAAGAGCAAGCTTTGGACCCTTTTTTGAGCATATTGAGATTTAGCATACTTGAAGTTTATATGAAGAAGTGCAGAAAGCTGGAATAATATATAAAGTGTCCCATTTTAATTTTACGTGAAGAGAAAACTTTATACCGCGCGTACGAAGGAATGTGAGATTTGGCATACTTGAAGTTTATATGAAGGAATGCAGAAAACTGAAGGTATATACACAGTGTCTCATTTCAATTTTACGTGAAAAGGAAACTTAGTACCGCGCGCACGAACACGAAGTATTGTGGTACTTGTACTGCGCGCATAAAGAAATGTGAGTTTTGGCATACTTGAAGTTTATATGGAAAAGGAGTGCAGAAAACTAAAACTATATACAGGATATATTTCAAAAGATCATCGGATAATGGATAAAAATCAAGGATAAAGAATTATTGAATCCTCTCTTCACGTTGCAAACGTTTCGGTTTTTATTTAACCTTCATCAGTGCCTATAGGGCAATAAAAAGAACAATAGAATAACAATATTAAACAGCGTGCAAACATTTTCACAATGAACAATAAACTGATCAAAAATAATTACCTTAGAGAAAAGTAGAAGAATAAAATTGTGCAGAACCATCTTTATACTTCTACAATGGTTCTGCACAATCTTGTAAAAAATTTGGTTATGTTCTACTTGTCTCTAAGGTAATTATTTATGATTAGTTTATTGTTTACTGTGAAAATATTTGCACACTGTTTAATATTGTTATTCTATTGTTATTTTTATTGCCCTATGGGCACTGATGAAGGTTTAATAAAAGCCGAAACGTTCTGAAATATATAATTATTGCTGGATATGACCACTTTCTAAATATATACAGAATGTCCTATTCTTATTATTCTATAGGCTCATTCACAAATCGAAATTAGTTCTAGTTTTATGTTTCACGTTTTGGTTTTAGTGACCTTGCAGCAATGTTATTCTATGTAACCATTCACAAATCTGAATTTGGTTTTAGTTTTAGCCCACAAGCGTTCGAAAGTTTGCAATCTGCAAACTTTGTTTTGGTTTTACGTTTTAAGTTTACGAATTGACCAATAAGAATGAAGCGTAGAATGATGTAGCTACATATGGCTGTCCTTTTCTAGAATTGTCAAATTTTAGAGTACAGGTTTTATTATTTACAAATTATATCATCATGGAGCACAAAAAATTAGCTGCTGTCTTGTTATTAAAATTATACTTAGATAGAAAAAACGAAAAGAGGAGAAGATGGTGGATACGCCCCATAAATCAAGTTCGGGAGCAACAAGGAGATTGGGCAAATTTAATACAAGAAATGCGATTCGGTGATGCTGACATGTTCTTTGAATATACTAGATTTTTGAATTCTTTATGCTTTTTGTAATATAAGAAGGCATATTTTTGTATGGTAGAAATAAATATTTCATCTGCCTCCATCTGAAACATTTCATTACAATTTATAGCGCTCTGTTCAATTTTATCTTATTTTTCCAAACCTTTCAAAAATGAATGTTTTGTTTTTGTTGATTTGACGCCTGATTTGACGTTTCGTTTGAAATTCAAGGTTATGTTGTTTGGTTATTCCACAGTTATCTTAAATCTCCACAGATGTCATCACATCCGAATCCAAAACTAAAACATATTTGTGGATGCTCCTTTCGTAGCAACATAAAACATAAAACCAAAACATAACACTAAATTCATTTGTGAATGAGCCTTATGTGAAGAGAAAACTTTGTTTCTAGAGAAGAAGTGCCGAATGCTCAAATTATATACAGGCTGTATCATTTTGATTTTATGTGAAAAAACAATTTATAACGCGCACGAAGGAATGAGAGATTTGGCATACTTGAAGTTTATGTGGAGAAGAAGTGCTGGGAGCTGAAATTATATACAGGAGGTCCTATTTCCAATTTTACGTGGAGAGAAAAGGAATGTGAGATTTGATATACTCGAAGTTTATGTGGAGAAGGAATGCAGAAAGCTTTAATTATATACAGAGTGTTCAATTCTATCATTTTTTCTGGAATGGCTGAAGAAAAACGTAATGATTTCTTTCCCTTGCCGAGGGATGGAGGGAGAAAAACACTAATCCTAATTTTAGATTCGGCTAGAGCGTCGAATAGCAAGTTAATTTAACCTGGAACATCTGAGGATGGAAGATTAAACTCAATAACGTTCAAACTTTGCAACATAATGATTGACTGGGCGATCACTAGTACAAATAATTAGCTTATTTTTATTCATTTAATCATTATTCTATCTTATTGCCTTTCTTTTCGATCCTTGTTTATTTCAAATAAATAAAATAATCTCATGAGTTGAATAAATGAAAAATAAATAGATATCAATCACGCTTTTCACCCGATACGGGTGTAATAGACACATATAGTAGTGCACTTGGTGGAGTTAAATAATCAAAATAGATGAAAAAATCAGCATTGCAGTTCTAAAATAATTTCCCCGACTTTCCCTGACCATTTTACCAAATTTCTCTGTTCATATTAAAAGAATATTTCAAAAAGTTTTTTAAGAAATAACGAACAATAAGAATGTAAACCTAATTTTTAAAGGTTAATTTACAATTTTCCAGAATTCCATTGTTAGCAACATAAAGTCTCTATTGGTTGTACTAACTCACTGGGAAGAAAAAGCATTTGTGTGGAGTACAGATAGTATAAAAGTTCTGCTTTTTTTCTCAATCACAAGAACAGAAACCTAATTTTATCCTGATTTTCCAGAGAGTCTCTCGATTTTTCTGACCAATTTGAGCATCCCTGACTTTTCCTAATTTTCCAGAAAGTGGACACCCTGAGTCAGTAATAAAGTTTTTGTTTTTTGAATAATAATAAAAAAAAATTCATATAATTTATTTTTCTCACTTAGAATTTTTTTAAGCAAACCAAGAATATTTCTTTAAATCAGCAATACTTCAGCCAATGTTTTTTCCTACCTCTGGATATATGAACTAACAAATCAAAACCAATGCAAAGTACAATAAAATGACTTAATGTCTGACTAGTTTATTATTGTTGTCATAATAATACTAGTTTCAAGGTAATTACGTATTGAATAATGTCCGAGGACATTATTTTGAAAAATAACAATCACAATGATAAGACATACATTGCTAAAAATTTTGATTGAAATAGTACATTAGTCGGACATTGAAGGCACCACGGGAGTTGAACGGACGATAATGTCTGCGGTTAACGTACACACCTCGGGCCAGAGGCCCTCGGAGAGTACACTGTTGACCTCAGGCCTTGATACTTTGCTTACTATAACAGCACTTTTTTTTCTGCAAATTCACAATTATTTCAATCAAAAAGTCAAAGACATGGACTTCAGGCAACTATTATTCAATAATCTACACATTTTTCAGAATTTTCGATCCCTTGACCAAGGATCTTTTTCAGAAAACAACCGATACAAAAATAAAACAAGACAAGTAGCTAGATATTAAAAATATACAGAATAATAGATGTGATAACGTGTATATCACATCTAAACAAAAAGAATAAAATTCTGTGGCATTCATCCAATGCTTGTGGAAAAACCAGGTAAAACCCCCAAACAGAGGAATATGTTCTGTTTGGTACTGCTCCCAAATCTACCAATGCTACTGTTGAGAATTGGGACTTACAGAATTGAATGGCGCATTCAATTCTGTAAGTCCCAAGTGGCGCACTCACGGCTTTGTAGTGTACTAAAAATAATGGCATGCATTAGGTAGAAATGTCAAAGCGCAGAATGGGAGCAAAAATTGAAAAATATCCTGCTAATATAAGAAAATCCTAAATTCCGTATAAATGATAGCTAAAATATTTCAAGTGCTGTATTAATGACAAACAAGAAGATAATTCCGATTTCGCTTTTCTCGAATTACACGAAGAAAACTTGACTTCTGTGCATCGAAAAAATTGTTCCTGACGTAAATTGTGATTTACGCAACTGAAAATGAAGTTAAACGATGATATGTCATCAAAAGAAGTTCGATCCAAGCAAAATGAACGTTTTCAAGATTGAATGTCAAAATGACAGTTTGAATTAGATTACTTTAAGAAATATTAAAGTTTTATGAGGAATATTGAATTTTCAACCTTCTTGAATGGATAATAAGAGTATTTTTTCTAAGATTCCTTGTACTTGTGGGAAAGTAAACTATCCAAATAAATCTTCTGTAACTGATCATGCCATCGAATTTTTGCATAACATCGAATTTGAAGAACTTTATAATCAATAATACACATAAATAATTATTGTGTCTTAGTTGGTGTAGTTCTGTGTTGAAATGTCGTGTATTTTGTGATTTGGGATGTGTGCGGAGCTGTACCAAATAGGACATATTCCTCTGTTTGGGGTTTTCACGTGGTTTTTCCTCAAGCCTTGGGTGAATGCCAGATGATTTTATCCTTTTTGTTTAGATGTGATATCCTCGTTATCACATTTAGTAACTGTATATTTTTAGTATCTAGTTACTTGCCTTGTTTTATTTTTGTATCGATTGTTTTTTAAAGAAACGTCAAAGTTTCAAATAAAATATACAGAATTTAAAATCAAAAGTAGTTTTTGACAATTCAATTTTGGGTTTGAATGAACGAGTAATTTTGTGACAATGGCTAAAACAATCAATTGATATAGGAGCATGTTTTTTTTTCTGTAAATTTGTTTATTTAAAAAACAGCAGCAACCAAATTAAATTGTAAATATATATTTTCTCACCTTTTCAAACCACATGACTTTGGCAGCATCGCGCACTTCATATTGACCATGTTCATGAGATCTGAAGAGAGGCCTTGCAATGCATAACCAGGGCAGTTGTTTTCGTAACTGAGGTAAAATATAATGTAGAATAAAGCCCAAAGCTCCAGCAATGGACCACAACACTGGATTCAATTCAGGTTGTAATGCCGTGAAAACTGTACTGCAATGAATACCAAAAACCAACACGCCGATTAAAGCACATAATATCACATCGGATTTCAATCTAGCGTTGACAGTCTTCTGTAACTTTTGAGGCAAAGGATCGATCAGTTCTTCATCGGTAACCTTTTCGTTTTTTATTTTAACGTTTGAGATTTTCACGCGTTTTTTAGTGTTTTTGTCTGGTTTTGGTTTATTAATTGAATCTTTTTCTTTAATTTCGGTTTTGTCCTTTATGGGAAGTGCTCGGTTTTCAATGAAGACATCCGGAGGCCACACATGAGTTTTGACAATACTCCATAAGTGAGAAGGATCGCTTGCACTTCGGCTGAGATGATAGGAAACTGCTATTAGACATGCGCAAAATACTGAGAATAGCATGTGTTGTGAGCTTTTTGGTTCGCTAAGCCCTCCGTACGCAAATCCGTACACTATACCAACAGCTACAATTGAGCGCAGAATACAATAAAATGATGCCGTTAAACTGCAGACTGCATTGCCACCAAATACATGCATATCTATTTGTTCTAGTAAATACATTGTAAAAGTATTAATTTGCGGTAATAATCCTAAAGAAAAAAGTACCGGAAAAAATAGAATCAAATACAGTAGGACATCTCTCGTCATTACTAGAAGTTCTTTGTTGGTGAAATGAATTCCATATAGAGTAAACGCAGTGTGGTACGCCTGATTTACAATACTGCTGTGAAATAACAGTACAAGTCCAGAAAACAAACAAAAATATACAGGCCGAGAATATGCAATTATCCTATTAAAACCATGCGTTGGAGATGCAGCATCCGGTTGGACACTCTTCAATAAAGAATACTGACAACTGGCCACCACAAAACAAAATATAAACGCTAATAAATCTTGATAAAATCCGGTGTGCAATAAAGCAGCTCCAAAACACGCCACTAAAATGCCTAAAAATGCTGACAACAATGTCTCCCATAAAGTCAAATTTCTATCCAATAAAGCTAGTAAATTCAGTCGGTCTAATTTAACTTTTATGTACACCCAAGGCAAAATTTTGAATTTGTAATAGTGCCTCGGTTGTTGGAAGCCAACATGAGCTGTTTCTACGGCATCCATAAATCTGTATCTATTTCTAGACGTTGTTATTTCATTGTCAGTCTCGCCGTGAGAACTAGACCCCGGAATTTGAGATAAATTTGCTGTAATATTTGCGTCTTCTATTCTTGAAGTAGGTTGTAATATAATATTTTGCCTTTGTATCAAATGAAGTGGAGATCGAATTCTTGATGAAACAGTTGGATCCAAAAACTGTACATTTGTTGGATTATTAGACGTTGGTATAATACTCGTACTGGAAATATTTTTTAAAGTGACGCTATTAGTCGGACTATCAAAAATTATAGTAAGTCCTGAAGAATTTAATGACACTGAGCTATTGCTAATAACGTCATTATTTTCATTCCAATTCAATTCGGCTACAGGAACAGTCAACTGATTTTGAGTGTGCTGTTGTCTCAATAAAGTATTTAAAAGTTTGCTGTTAGATGCAGGAGTAACTGCCATCCCTGAATTAGCAGTTCCCATGCCTTTTTCATCAAAAGTATAAGTAAGCCAGTTTCCATGTTCATCTTTAAAATAATGAACTGATCCATCGGAAGTGTCATTATGTGACGTAGCTAGGTGTGTTCCTTGGCCTGACGCCATGGCACTCATAAATGCAGACAATGGAATGGCAGTTTCTCGGATTGTGTTTGATCGGGAACTTCTAGTACTTTGCCTCGGTCTTCGATTAACTCTTGTACTTCTTTTTAACCTGCAGTGCCTCGGAGGTGAAACTCTATCATTTATTCGTTGTTGAAATGTGTCAGTAGGTAAACAAACTGAAAAATCTCTGCGCGTTAAAAACGCGGCAAGCATTGGTCTTCCAGGAGTAGGAAGCAGTGAACTCAATTCATTATTAGAACCACTTGAAGACGCCTCATTATACTCACTTCTAGGTTTGTTAATTTTGGAATTTCTTCTCTGCACGTTACTTTTTCGTTGTCTAACTGGAGTTGGATTCTTAACCAAACATTCTAAACCTTCAACAGAACTTTCTTCTTGTTTTAAGGGTTTTATTAGTTTATTTTCTTTCATAGATCGGTTATTAAACGATAAGTTTGTGTCAATTTTTCGACTACAACAACGTTCCGATTCGCTTTTTGTAAGAACACTAACAACTCGAGGTGCATCTAGATTTCTTGTAGAATGTTGACGGTGGGTTGCACGAGATTGTTTAGGCACAGCTCCTAGATTACGCGTCGGAGGGTCGCAGTCTTGCAAAACTTTGCTAACATCTTGTTCCAAGCTTAATGTTGTCGTGCTGGGCCAATTGCTCCATTCTTCT
Organism: Dromius quadrimaculatus; assembly: GCA_963989225.1. Lineage (NCBI taxonomy): Eukaryota > Metazoa > Arthropoda > Insecta > Coleoptera > Carabidae > Dromius > Dromius quadrimaculatus. The sequence goes on along the minus strand of OZ022334.1, from coordinate 45,326,046 downwards.
TTTGTGCACATTTCTGCAAATCATAATAAAAACAAAATATAGTTTCTCCTTATGTTATTATGCTTTTCATGCCTCATTTCAGTCATTTCAGAACAGAAAATTTTACTTTGCATGCTAAATGTACTTTACTTTAGAATCACGAAATTTAGTATTTAATGCATTTGTAAGTTAAATAATTATTAAATGAACGAAATCCGAGGCAAAAGAAATATCACGAATAAAACAAATCCCCATGAAACCAACAGGAATAAATCAATTTCACCTGAAAGCAAGAGAGAAAAACAGGACGAAATGGAAAAGCAATTAATAGACATGATGAATGAAATCCTAATACCTGTTTTACACGATTCAATTTCTTCATCAATAAATTCACGAAGTTTTATTTTGAATTTATTGGATCGTGTAATAGGCTCTTTGCGCAAACGTTGCGGAGCGACACTAGCGCTTGGGGTGATTAATTTTGAAAGTAGCTGCAGGTAAAAATTTGAATTGTCACTACGTGGAATAAGTAAATAAAAGCTAAAAAACTCATATTAAAGCTTGAAATAAGTTTAAAAACACAAGTGAATGATGGCCAATGGAGTTATAATAGGAATAGGATTCCAATTCATATAACCTGGTTATATACGGAATACAATATTAGAAAGAGGAAAATAAGTGCAAGAAAGTAAACATGTGTTTAATGTTGAAGAAAAACTGTTTTTGGATAAGAGTTTGATTTCCACGCATGTTGTAGAGCAAATGTCGATTAATTCTTGTCCGCATAAAGTTTTTATACGGTAAGATACGCTATTTTAAAGTAATTAATTATAGGCTGCTACATGTCTGTCAAACGAATCAAAACATGTCATATGAAAGTATATTTATTCACATTGCCTTAGGTTGATAAAACGCGAGATATTTTGAATGCATTTTTAGAAACTTAACCGATACATAAGGATAATATATACAAAATTGCTATAGTTTACAATCTATGGTTTAACCCAACTTCCTACATAAATTTTCTAGTTTCATCAAGTAATTTCAACATTTAATAAATATTCTATAATTATTATTGACTTCTTCTTACTTTCTTTACCCGTTTAATAGTCTGAATCCATTTTTTTCCCATTCCTATTTCATGTTCTTTGGATGGAAACTTGTAGAAATGTTTATGTTTTTTTTGTGTTTCCGTAACTGTTTTACAGTTTGGAACGCAACAATTTGTATAACCAACACGTGGTATTTCAATTTCCATGTTAAATTTACTTATAAATTGCTTTATAATTTAAATTTGATACAAATATTCTGAAATCATGTGTTATGATAGCGTTTTGTTTACCTGCTAGTACTGTCAAAATTAACCATTACTGGCGCTGCAATCTATTCGCAAAGAGCCTATACGAGACACTTCGTGAATTTTTCTTCATGAATTTATAGACGAATTAGAACGTGTTCTATTTTTCGACAACTTTCTAGGGAAGTCTAGGGTTTTTTCTCCACATTTTGTCGTTGCCAACTTTTGAATTTTGCATTGTCTTTGTTTAGCTCCAACCTTTTTCGCAGTCAAGTTTGTTTGATTCTAAGTGTAAATTCACAATGTGCATAAGCATAACGAATAATAACTTATGTATGTTCACAATGCTCGTAACGTAAAATATCAAAATAAAGTGTTCTTTTCATTTTACGTTGGTACAAATTAGGGTTATTGATGTATTGTGTTGATTTCTCTGACTGTCATTTTCAAATATTCTGTTGATCTCGATTCTGTTTCGTGTTAACTGTTTTTCTTTGGTTTCACTTTTAACAATTTGGAGTTTAGTTTGCTTTGTTTTATTGTATGATGTCTGAAAAAGATCTTGCGATTGTTTCATTATTATTGAAACTGCGTTATAAAAATCGCCAACGAGAGAAATATTACGACGAGGAAGAAATTGTTGTTTTTTTTTATTAATAATTCTATGTCAATCATATTTAAAACATGTTTCGATTCATGGCGTTGATCCAGGGTATTGTCAACTGTCAGATGAAAACATGTGTTTAAAGTTGACGCATGCGCTATTAGTTGTTTCGTACGTAAACATAACATAAAGTTGAGTTTATCTCAACTTTACGTTTTCAATATATAGCTCTTATGTCAGTACATAAACGTAAGAAATACGTAAGAGTATTGTGAACACGGGCATTGAAATACAGTAGTTCAACTTTACGTTTATGTTTACGGTTACGTACTCCTTACGTTTACGCACATTGTGAATTGGCACTAAAGTGTGTTTGTTCTTGAGCTTGTCGTTGTTTTCATATTATAAAATGGTATATGGTTTTCACATTATAAAATGATCTACAGAAACTTGCAAGAAACACAATACAAAAATTAACGACGGTAAAATAACAACTGATATTTAGGCTGGTACTATTAAATTCTGCACAATAAATTGATGGAAATCTTCGTGTGTAAAAACGAACCAACATTTTTCTGCTTGACAATAAATTCACGAAGAAATTCAAGGACAACTTTATGAATAAATTGGATCGTACAGGCATAACAAACATAAAAGATATTAAGGAAAAACTCAAATTAAAAGAACAAAAATGGAAGAATGAAAAAAGAGATCTTACAGGAGAAGTAGAAGCACTAAAAGCTAGAGTAGATAGGATCAAAAATAATATTATTATAACTGGATTTATACCAAAATCGAACAACATCAAAGAAGAAATAAAAGAATTCACTAAAGCGCAAATACAAGTCGAGGCTGACGTAACGTATTGCTATAAAATAAAGGATATTGATAACCAAATGACAAGCAAAATTAAAAAAACTGGCTAAAGAACAGAGCCCAAAATCAAAACGTAAACTAAAAGATATGGAAATAGAAGATTTAACTACTGATCCAAAAACTAATTAACAAAAAAAGGAAAATATGGGGGCAAAAGAGAGGAAAATATTATTTTCAAAATAGGTACATGAATCATCAAGGGGAAAGAAATAGAATTAAGAGATGAATTTAGGAAAATGAGGGTATATTGGGAATAACTGAGACAAAGAAAAAGGGAAGTGGAATTCAAAACTAGATGGGGAGCATATTCTTATTAACAGTGTGAAAAAAATAATAAACTGGAACTGTTTCAGAAAGAAGATGACAATAACTCAAATATAAATGAATTTTGGAAAGATCTACTATTCATAATGGATAATTGTCAGAATCTTTATTTGTGCTAGCTGCTAGGTGATTTTAATTCCAGAGCAGGACGAAACAACACAGAAGTTGAAGATATAATGCGCCGCTGGACGTTGTGATAGGAGCTATGCGATATTGGCTTCATCTTTTCGATACGCGTATGGCTCCCGAAATTATAGTTCAAATGTCAAGAAAAATGGAGACGATTTAGAAGAAAATTTTCGTTAGTGATGAAAGATTATAACTGCGTCTTCATTAATTAAAAAAATCTTGGCAGAACGAGCGTCGACAATCAGAACGTTTATGAAGTTGGTCGTAGTTTTTGCTCAGAAATAAAGAGCATTTATAAATAAAGGACATACAAAATTTGTGATATAACACACAAATGGAGAAAATTGCCGTATTTTTTGATATCTTTATTTCCTGATTATAATATTTATATCATAATTTTGAAATTTACTATTCTGCGTCCAAAGTCCTTCAATTTCTGTTTCAGTAGACTCAAACCATACGTTTTCATTGTTCAAATCATTGGAACACACAAAATATGATGAAATTATTCAGAATAAAATGTAGCTGCCAAATTTTAAATAAAAGCAGCAGTTGTCAATTCACCAGAAATTTAATGTATCTAGGATCTCTTTTCTATATGTTTCGAAAAGTCTTCAAAAATAACGAAAAGCAAATGTGACATTTTTATTAAATTGAATGTCAACGTCACTTTTTGTACTCACGTGACTAGGAGTTAGCTTTTTATTGGTCACCGTTCGAATCTATCAGGCAAACAAGCATGAAAAATAGCACATATTCTATCACGGAATCTTGCTAGAAACCATACACAGAAGCCAGGCAGTGACTGTCATTTTTTATCATAGAAACAAGCACGGTAGCCAGCACAGCACAACTCCATGTAGGAAAACCAGCAATGAAACAACAAAACAATTACAAATACAATATTTGAACATAAAGAAATTCACAAATTCACAAAAAAAGAAAGAAGCAGAAATGAAAAATCAATCATATATTATGTCTTATGCAGCAGAAACCAGAGGAAATATATTATAGACACAAGAGTTTTTAGAGGGTATGAAATTGGAAGCGATCACTTTTACTATCCACAAAAATATACCAACAAAAGAAGAGAATAATAATACCGGATCAGGTAAAGAAATAAACAAAGAAATAATGAAAGAAAAATATCAGGAATACTTAAGAGGCATCTCTGACAAAAACGGTGATAATAAATATGGAAAACATTGAGGAGTATTTAAGAACACGCTCCAAAGTGCAGGCAGAAAAATATGCGGAGCAAAGAGAATATCAGTAAAGAAAAAGCAGAGTCACTGGTAGAATGCTGAAATCCAGGAGGTAAAATGAAGAAAAAAACATTATGGAAAGAATGTCTAAGAAGCTATGACACAAATAAGCTAGAAAAATACAAAAAACAAAGAACAAAAGTTAAAAGGATGTGTAGAAGTACTAAAGCTTTACATCAAGATAAAAAATTGCCTCTAAAACACATAAAAGACAAAAGTGGACATATATTAACTGCAGACTGCAGAGAACGAAATCATGTTTAGATTGAAACAATATTTTGAAGAACTATTCGAAGTGAATCTACAAGTGTAAGAAAGTAGGAACGATGAAACTTACTCACCAGGACAATCAGAAGAAATAGCATATGAAGAAATACAGCACTAGACAGAGTTCGTACATAAAACCTGAATTAATAAAATATTTGGGGGAAACTGCAACGAAACTACTACACAAACTAATAAATGAATGCTGGAAACAGCAAAATATACCAAAAGATTGGGAAGTTGCAGTGGTATTACCACTATACAAGAAAGGAGACAATCGGCTGTGTTCGAATTACAGAGGAATAGGGTCTTCCACGATTTTCCAAAAATGTCGAAAATGAAGTCTGAGCACATTAAAAAAACTATTGTCACTAATGTTTTCGTTAAGGGGAATCGCTGTGATTAGTAAACACGATTCCAAAGTCAACGACGTTTAAAAAGGTCACGAAAAACCGCCATGTTTTTGTGACGTTACTACGCACTTCTGACGCTCAGCTGTGGTATTGCTTTCAATAGTCAGCAAAAAAAAACTTGTTCTAAAAAAAAACCGTAAAATAGTATTTAGGTGTGATAGCAGCAGTCATCGCAAACCAAGTAAGTTGTTTATAAGTGTCTCAACAGAGGAGATACGGAAAAAAAGGTTAGAACAAATCCGAGGCGTGATACCGCGTGTCGTGTTTGACTTCTTACTCATTTTGTTGTGAGGACCTGAGACCATTTCAATGTAAATATACATTTTCAATTCTCTATTAACAAAAAGAGATGTGCATAATTAGCTGTCATCGGAATCAAATGCTGTATCAATCAAGATTTATAGATTAACACTGGATAACGAGCTGAAATTAATAAATCACTAAAACAGTATTTTACTACACTTCGCACACAAAATAGACGTTGTACTGTCAAAAGAAAGATTTATCTCTGAGCTCTGACAACACTCATTTCAGCTGCGTTAAAAAATACACTTTTCGAGAAAAAATCGGCAACAATTAACTCGTGAACCTCTGGCAAATTATCTGACTGTTCTTTTATGAACACATCAGAACTAATTTTGTGTCTGATTCTATTCTAAGTCGAATTAGCCGCGGTCCCTATCTGTCAAGCACTAACTGCGCGATGACGTCACAGTGGCGCTTGGCCTATAACAGCGTTTCGTCGATCACGTGACAAAATTTGAAAATTTTACAATTTTGTATGTGGTTTGTGGAGATAACGCAGGATTGTCAATCACAAGTTATAAACTTTACGTCGAGACACAAAAAGATCATATAATTTTTTTTCAGGAAGACCCTATTTCGTTATTATGCGTAGCCTCCAAAATCTATGAAATTGTCTTAGAACAAAGATTGAAAAAATAATTAGAAGATAAGCTCTAAAAGTCGTAAAGCGGATTTATGAAAGGGCGTAGCATTCATGATCATATTTTCTCAATAAAACAGATAATAGAAAGAGTCATAAGACATAATCAGACATTATCTGCTTTGTAGACCAACAAAAATCGTTTGACATGGTGCCACAAAATTTTATTCACCAGTCACAGTGTTAATATTCATTTTCTAACTGAATCAATTCCTCTGCTAGCTCACGCTCTTATATACCTAATTCAACAATGGGCCAATATTCAATTGTCTAACAGTTGATGCTTGGCAACCACCGAACATCTAGTAACCGTAGGCTGTCAATCAAGTCCGACAATTGAACATTGGTCAATACTAACTAGGATTACAGTTATAGCGAATTTAAATAAATAATTATGAGTTAGTTATTTATACAAGACAAGAAAGCAAAATTCAGGCAACTGAGATGAAATTTTTAAGAAGAGTAGTAGGTGTGACAACAATGGACAGAGTCAGGAGTGACAAGACAAGAGAAAACTTGGAAATTTAGCCAGCAATAAAAAGATTGAAGAAAAACAAATGGTACGGGCATCTAATAAGAATGCAGAACAATACCCAGTGAAAAAAATATGAGAATTATTACCTCGTTGACAATCTCCATCCCCGTGATCAAACAACCAGTCCAGCCCCATCAAACTAGAACAGTTACCAGGTTCGTCAATATTTTTGGCACCATCACTTAAATTTTTTTGTCTATTTCGTCGTCCTGTCCTTCTTTTGATACCTTCTTCGCGCACTTTGTGTTCACATTCACCATTGGTTAACACTACCACATTTTTACATAAAGGTTTTAATTTAACAGTTGATGACCTAGACATATCACCTTTTTCTATAATAATTTCTTCCCTGTCTAAACTAGTATTACTATCAGTGCAAAAAGAGCATATTTTATCGCTATATTCGTTGTCGGTAGCGTAACAGTCTACTTGGGCGTCTTGCATTTCAGGCGTAGCACTCGAATTTGAATTGTCATTTTCTAACAATGCCTCTTTTGATGTTGCACTAGTCCTTTCAACATTTTCGTCACTATCTAACTGCTTTTGAAGTATATTTTCTTTTAATTTATTAACTTTCCGTAATTCTTTTTCTAGTTTTTCATTATCATGTTCTTCGTTGGAAACTATTTTAACACTGTCTAACCGCAATAACAAAGGAGAACGACTTCCAGTATTATTTTCCTCAAAATCAGAATCTGAAATATGTTGTAAAGATTCTAAATCAGTGTCCGGCCCGTGTGATGTTTGATGTTCATCAGACTGCTCTGCAATCGGATAGACGATTTCCGAGCCGTACGTGAAATGAGGACACAAACTAAAATGTTGGTTTCTAATTAATGTGGAACTTGGAGGTGGTAAAACCGGATTTTTAATAGTATTATCACCGCATATAATTTCTAGACTATTTGGATGAACTTCTAAATTGGACGGCGCAGGACAACACGTCTCTAAAGCTGTGCTTCTTATCCTCCTAACGCAATTTCGATTATTCTTAAAATAATTGCAATTTTCCATTGTTAACGTTTGATTAGGATTCTTATCTATATACCCTAATTCCAATGAACCAGTCGGTTTAATATTTGATTGTGTAACGGATGGTAAAAAACTTAAACTACTATTAGTAACATTTGAATGTCGGCGACCACAGGGCATCATGAGACCATACGTAGTTGCAGATATTGTATTTGATTCAACGCTCTGCAGAGATGGTCGATGATCATTGACTAGACTACTATCCTGTGAATCTAAACTTGGCTGTCTTGATAGTTTCCGTAAACAGGATCGTCGAGTAGGAACTTTGGAGTCATCTGTGATGGAAATTGCTACAAAACCTTCTGTTCGCTGTTTCTTTGAGCGATCAGATAATTTATTGTGAGAATTTAGTTCAGAACGGTACGGTGTTACTATTTCTATCACAGGCCGAATAGACACTTCTTCACTACTTTCTGATGAATTTTTTCTATGAACATCGGCTTTAAGGTCAATTGTTCCATTTGGTCTTAGCTCGGATGACTGTTCAATTTGTCTCTGGTACTCTCCAGAATCTATGCTGTCTACATCAGTTCCACCCACTGCACCCGCTTCTCCATAAGATTCCACAGAACCTGCATTTGGTGGCGATTCAGATGTCCGTTTGTCAGAAAAAACTTGCAGTTCAATTCCTTCTTCTTCCCTGCAAATAAAATTGTAAAATTTAAAATTTTTAAGACGTTTTATTATTATATATTTATGTAATATTTCACAATAAAAATGCTTTATATTCATTTATTCATATTTATAGCTCGAAATTACAAGTTTGAAGTTTGCAAACTTTTAGAGAATATGTTGGCAACATTGTCCACTGTAATTATTTGAAATGAATAAGCCATGGAGTATATATCTTCAGGGCGGGTGTGCAACTGTCATAAAGTTGCGCCAAATGTTATATTTTTCATTCAAATATTGCAAAATAAAGTGACTAATCAGTCAAACAATCAAACTTGAATCAATTTGTAATGTTTTTTTAGAATTATTCATTTTTAGCGCATTTTTTGGAAGAAAGCGCTATTATATTCACTACTATACTATTTACAGACTTGAAACTGGTACTAAATGAAAGCTGCTGTTTCGTAGGTTTGCACAAATTGCTTTAATTCAAGCTCAGTGATTGTGGAAGATTAAATTATTCAATTACTTGTTTCAAATGAAACAATGCCCATATATTTATATATGACATTAGGGATATGGCAACTAAAATTTATTAAAGTAGATAAAAATTTAGTTACAACTTTCGCCGCTAGTGTCACTATTATTATGTACAGTTGTCAAATCTGTCCGGGATTCATTCAATGACTTGTTTGACGCGAATTTAAAGCTTATTAGAATGAATTATTATTATTGGATGAAAATTTGTTAACTTTTGGTGTATTTTTTTTATATAGCTTTGATAAAGATCAAATTATTATTTTAAGGTACAGCACTAGACATCCCGTCAGTCAATAACTAAACAATGAAGGTTAAAAGGTATTTTTGAGTTTGTACATGAAAAAATTATGTACCTATCAAATAGTCAACTTGAAACTAGTACTAAATGGAAGCTGCTGTTTCGTAAGTTTGCCCAAACTGCTTGATTTCAAGCTCAGTAATTGTGAGAGATGGTAATTTGCGAAATCTCTGAAGAAACAAGCATTCATGAGCTGTCAAAAATGCGCTTTCATCATCTAGATGATTCTTCAATTTTTTATTCAAATATTGCAAAATAAAGTTACTAATCAGTCAAACAATCAAACTTGAATCAATTTGTAATGTATTACATGAATAAATCATTTAGAAATAGTATATTATGCTACAAGGACCGAACGACTGTCATTTTTGTCCAGGATAAATTTGGCTGCATTCGGTGAAGACGAGGGCAAAGCCCGAGGCAGAGGCGAGGGCGAAGTACGACGCGAAGGCGAGAGCGAAGTACGAGGCGAAGGCGAGGGCGAAGCACGAGGCGAAGACGAGGGCAAAGCCCAAGGTGTAGCTCCGTGCAGCCAAATTTGTCCGTGACAATAATGACAGTCGTTCAGTGTCCGTGTTGCATACGTTACTTTTTGTAACAAGTGCACCGAAGTACCACCATTACTAAATTTTTTAAATAAATTTGGATGTATTGAAACTATTTTATCGATTTGACAAACAGATTTTTGTAAATGCAATCACATTACAGTAAACTAATACAATGAAACATAACTTACAAGATTAATTTTATTGATTGATATTTTTCACATTCTCTGTGCTATCCCGTTCACAATAAATGCACATACTATAACGAACACATTCTATAATACAAATTTCTTTCAAATATCAATTTGACATATAGCAATGAAATAAAAAAATCCAACGCATCCATGATCCATGATCTACAATTTCATTTTTACCCAGCGGGAAAAAATATTCATTAATTCCCAGTCAACAGAGAATTAATGAAAATTGTTACCATGGTTTGGAATTGAGAACTTTCAAAGCAGAAGTCAGCTCAGTAATAGGGTACTTTCGGTGTACGTGTTACAAAAATGTATTTTTATTGTTAAACAATAAACCATAGAGTATGCAACTTTTGGATGGGAACGTTAACATCTAAAATTGCACCAAATGTCATTTTACGTCAAACCATTATTTTTATACTAATTTTTTAGAATTATTCATTTTTTGAATGAACATATTTCACAGTTTTTGTGTGAAATTTTTATTTATGTGACTTCTTCTTCACTTTAAGTTTATATGGAGGAGAGCAGAAAGCTAAAATTCCATCAAGAGAGTCCGATTTTGATTTTACGTTGAGAGAAAACTTTGTACCGCGTGCACGAAGGAATGTGAAACTTGGCATACTTGAAGTTTAAGTATATGGAGCAGTGCAGAAAGCTAAAATCATGTACAGGTATCTTATTTCAATTCTACGTGGAGAAGACTTTGAAACAATTGTAACACGCTCACGAAGGAATGTGAGATTTGACATATGGAAGAGTGCAGAAAGCTAAAATTCTAATACAGGGTGTGTCATTTTGGGTTTACGTAAAGAGTAGACTTTGTAACGCACGCACGAAGGAATGTAAGTTTGGAATACTTGAAGCTTGAATAAAGAAGGAATGCAGGAACCTAAAATTATATACAGATGTCCCATTTTGGGTTTACGTGAAGAGAAGACTTTGTAACGCGCGCACGAAGAAATGTAAGTTTGGAATACTTAAAGTTCAAATGAAGGAGTGCAGGAAGCTAAGATTATATACAGGATTAGACCGTCAGATAGTCGTAGATTTCGATGCCCCACTTTGTTCTTCGTTTGGTCGTATGAAAGTTAATATCATGAGTATCTCGTAGAAACGAATTGCAGAAGGTTTAAGTGAGAAAAATGTGAACAATTGATATAATTTTTTTGCACAGCCCCGAGGGGGCAAGTACAAAACTTCTGCCTATCGTTTTCCGCTGACTCTTTCTTCCCTAAATTTAATTTCGTAAGCATGGCAGAAGTGACAAAATTGGATCAGAACATGTTTTTTTTATAAAAATTGAAATTTATTTTCTATTATGTTGGCCACACTCTATTATACTTCAAATATAGATACTTATCAAAACTCTTGAAGGCAGAAAAAACAAAATGTGGAACTGAAATCTACAAGTATCTGAAGGTCTAGATGTTCCATTTTAATTTTACATGATGAGAAAACTTAGTCTCATCCGCACCAAGGAATGTAAAATTTGCATACTTAAAGTTCAATTGAAGAAGGAGTGCAGAAAGCTTAAATTTAGAAACAGACTGTCTCATTTTGATTTTACGTGAAAAGAAAACATCGTAACGCGCAGTTAAGAAACTTTAAATAGAGAAGTGCAGATAGTTAAAATTATATACAGGTTTCCCTTCTTCATTTTGCGTGAAGAATAAACTTTGTACTGCGCAAACGAAGGAATGTGAGATCTGGCATACTTGAAGTTTAAATGAAGAAAGAATGCAAAAAGCCAAAATTATATACAGGATTTTGTAATGCACGCACGAGGGACTGAGATTTGGCATACTTGAAGTTCATATGGAGAATGGGTGCAGAAAGCTAAATTTATATACAGGATGTCCCATTTTGGGTTTGAGTGAAAAAATACTTGAAGTTTATATGGTAAAGGAGTGCCCATTTTGGGTTTACGTGAAGAGAAGACTTCATAACGCGCGCACGAAGGAATGTAAGTTTGGAATACTTGAAGTTTAAATGAAGAAGAAGTGCAGGACGCTAAAATTATATCCTGTATATTTAATTTTAATTTCACATGATGAGAAAACTTAGTACCGTGAGGACGAAGCAATGTAAGATTTTGTATACTTGAAGTTCGATTGAAGAAGGAGTGCAGGAAGCTTAAATTATTTACAGATTTCATTTTACGTAGAGAAGAAACTTTGTACTGCGCAAACGAAGAAATGAGAGATCTGGCGTACTTGAAGTTTAAATGAAGAAGGAATGTCAAAATCCAAAATTATATACAGAATGTCCCATTTAAATTTACAAGAAGAGAAAACTTGTAACACGTGCACGAAGGAATGTGAGGTTTGGCATACTTGAAGTTCATATTGAGAAGAAGTAAGAAAGCTGGAATTGTATACAGGATGCCCTATTTTAATTTTACCTGAAGAGAAACTTTGTTCCGCGCTCACAAAGGAATGTGAGATTTAACATACTTGAAGTTTATATGGAGGAGTGCAAAAATCTAAAAGTTTGAATTTACAGCCGAAGAAAATATTGAGAAAATGCACCGAATTAAAAAGTGTCTTAAGTAAAAGCCTAACGATTTTCCCTCCCTCCTAGATAAGGGGGTAGAGGAAATCCCTCCAAAATCTGAAATGGAAACGACTATTTTTTAATTCTAATTCAGATAGAGCGTCGAATACCAAGTTAATTTCCGGGGATGGAGGGTTAAATTCAACAATATTATGAATTTAGGTCAAATTTCGTCCATTCGGCGACCATTGATAAATTTAAAATATGATGAAAATTAAAAAAATTGAAGAATCATCTAGATGATGAAAGCGCATTTTTGACAGCTCATGAAAGCTTGTTACTTCAGAGATTTCGCAAATTACCATCTCCCACAATTACTGAGCTTGAAATCAAGCAGTTTGGGCAAACTTACGAAACAGCAGCTTCCATTTAGTACTAGTTTCAAGTCGACTATTTGATAGGTACATAATTTATGCATGTACAAACTCAAAAATACCTTTTAATCTTCATTGTTTAGTTATTGACTGACGAAAGGTCAAGTGCTGTACCTTAAAATAATAATTTGATCTTTATCAAAGCTATATAAAAAAAATACACCAGAAGTAAACAAATTTCCATCCAATAATAATAATTCATTCTAATAAGCTTCAAATTCGCGTCAAACAAGTCATTGAATGAATCCCGGACAGATTTGACAACTGTATATAATAATAGTGACATCCGCGGCTAAAGTTGTAACTAAATTTTTATCTACTTTAATAAATTTTAGTTGCCATATCCCTAATGTCATATATATCTATGGGCATTGTTTCACTTGAAACAAGTAATTGAATAATTTAATCTTCCACAATCACTGAGCTTGAATTAAAGTAATTTGTGCAAACCTACGAAATAGCAGCTTTTATTTAGTACCAGCTTCAAGTCTGTAAATAGTATAGTTGCTAAGAACTCAGCGTCACGCCAGCCAGCCAGACAACCAAAGTGAATATAATAGCGCTTTTTTCCAAAAAATGCGCTAAAACTTTGTATACCAAGATATAATTTTAGGGTATGCGTTTTAGTTTAAAAACGAGCCACCTGCCCTGAATATGTAAAAGAAACTGTAAAGATTTGGTAGTTTCAACACACTTAAAAATCGTCAGATTAAACTGAAAATTCCAGAAGAAAAAATTGAAGAAGAAAATGCCTATTTGGCTCATTGTGCATAAAACCAAGCGGTGCCACTGCTTGACACATTTTCTTGCACATTGCAGAATTGGAATACCTTCTTTTATATTACCTTAAGTGCAAACTGGAATGTAACAATGGTTGCACACGTCTATGGGACCGATTTGACTTAAAGCCTAGGAATATCACGAAACTTTTAAATGGAATGAACGCTGTTTGAGAGCTACTGCGTGCAGCAGTAAACATATAGGTTATATGACACATTTAAAGGATGAACACTTATTTCATGAATTTGTTGCTAGTATCTAACTGTTTTAAACAGTAATAAAAACATTTTTAACCTTCTGTGCTTTTTATCTCCCTGTAAAATTGTTCGACGTCTCTCACTCTCCGGTAAATCATCGTAAGTTTTTTCTTGAATACACTCGGATGTATCATACATATAGTGAAGAGCATAATTTACAATTTTGATTCCAGTAAAAACAATTGTCACTGATCCACAATAAAGATACCATATGTATGCCGAAGGTGGGAAGTACTGCAACATATAAAATACTTATTAATATAACTATTTTCTCATAAAAATTAAACTTACCAGATAAATAGTAAAAGGTAGGCATAACAAGAACAACCAAATATACAAATGAAATGTGTTGCAAAACACATCTTGGTGTGGATCATAAAACCAGCCCCCTGTTAAAGAGGCCCACGCACCCTGTCGTAAGATTTCAAGTGTTTGCGATCCCATATTTCATTTTTTCCAACCTTAAATGCACCACACACACCACAAATTACATATTTACGAATCAATGATATTCAATCACAGACACCATCTTGCTGTACAGTCAGTGTAAAATGCAAAAGCACTGAAATCAGATTAGGTGCAATGGCCTTGTGACATTCATAAAATATCTTTCAAGATTTAGTTTTGCCGTGTCACACGAGAAGAACAGATCAGCTGGAAGTACAACGGTATGTATATTATTTATATATGTGTTTACAAAGAAATAATAAGTCAACAGCTGACATTTTGTATATATTTGACAGCTGAAACGATTTTGAAATATGTTCATTGTTGTACATTTCAAAAACATATCAGCTGATTAACATGTTAAAATCTATTTTTTATTAATTTCATTACGATTTTTTTTTTATAGTTATTCCTATCAAAATGAATGAAAGAAAAACATTTTTTAAAGAAGCTTTCATCCAAATTGCATCAGGAGGAAGTGCCGGTATGTTTAATTAAAACTTTTAATACTGTAATTTATTTTATTTTTTACATACAGGCTTTTTGGAAGTATGCATTATGCATCCTCTAGATTTAGTTAAAACAAGATTACAATTGCAGTCGAAAGATTTGAAATCAACGGATCCTCGATATTATAAGGGAATTTTCGATTGTTTTGTTAAAATGCGAAGATATGAAGGAATTACTTCTTATTGGAAAGGAATTATACCTCCTATTCTAGTTGAAACGCCAAAACGAGCCGTAAAAGTATTTATTTTTTTCCTTATATAGTATATAGCATGATTTTTAAAACAGTAGAATCCTTTATGTAGAATGAGTGTCATTTTCTTTTGTTTCTAATTATAGTATTGTTTTGTTTGTTATATTTTTTACGAGTTTATTTCGTTTTCAGTTTTTTACGTTTGAACAATATAAGCAGTTTTTTATGTTTGGTTCTCCTACTGCCACTCCTTTGGTAAGATTCTTGTAATCAATTAACGTAAACAATTTCTGCTGAATGTATTTTATATAATTATAATTTTTAGACTTTTGCTTTGGCTGGTGCTGGTGCAGGAGTAACTGAATCGTTTTTGGTAAATCCTTTTGAGGTTGTGAAAGTTACGTTGCAATCAAATATAGCTAAAGGTAAAGAAGCACCAAGTACTTGGGCAGTTACCAAAAAAATTATCCTTGCCGATGGATTGGGGTTGAGAGGTTTAAATAGAGGTCTTTCTGCAACAATCACTAGAAATGCAATTTATAATTCAATTTATTTTGGAAATTATCATTCTTTAAAAAATAGTTTACCTGCTTGTGACGTCAGTAAAAAATGCTTTCACATAATTTTGTTGTATTAAATATAAAAAAATTTTAGGATCCAGTCAAAGAATTTTTTAGAAAAATCGCCATTGGTTTCAGTTCTGGAATAATGGGCTCTTTAGCTAATTTACCTTTTGATGTTGCTAAATCTAGAATACAAGGACCTCAACCTACACCAGGTATCACCAAATACGGTGGTACAATTAGCACAATTAATATTATTTACCGAGAAGAAGGGTAAGTTTTCTTTAATTTTGAAATGCAGATGTGTAGGGATGTATTTTTAATCTTTAGGTGGAGGGCTTTATATAAGGGGCTCCTTCCTAAACTCTTACGGTTAGGACCAGGAGGTGCAATTATGCTTGTGGTTTATGACTATATGCATGAATTTCTCTCACAAAAAATGTATACTTAACATTACATTGCCTTCATTACTTAAAACTTAACTGGAGTATTTTCTATGTATTATATTTTTAAATCCTTTATGTTGTTGCAATATGAAAAATATTTTTGTTAAAGCTGAAAGAGTTTTAAAAATAACAAATTCTAATAACTGTTTTATTAATAATGTACTTAAAAAGTGTATTGTGATATATGGTGCTTCAGTAGAATTTTTTAAGATTCTGTATTTATATTACCATTTTGTATACAATATTTTTAGAAACCAATAAATTTTTACGTAAATTTGTGTTTTTATTGTTTTATTGTTTATTATATAAAGAAAAATCTGATGTAAACACGACTTGATTTACTTGTAATAAACATCTGGATGCTATTATTGTATGTATAAAATAAATCAGGAAACGAAATTTTTTAAAACATTTGTTATTCGTGTTTGGACAAAGTTTTAGATGTGAGGATTTTAAAAGTAGCCAATTCGTCAAATTGTTCAACAAATCGTCATTGCCTTTGGTACCTGATATATTCGGCAGATTATTGGACACGATTCAACGGAAACAAGTAATTACAAAATACTATAAAATGTGCTTTTAAACTTTCAAGACAAATAATTTTAAAAATTGTGGTAGACTGCATTCTACTCAGGTATTTGAATTTTTCTTTTTCCTCAAGTACTGCATTTAATAGTCCGGCAATCATAGACTTTTTCCATTGGTCATAAGTACCATTTGAATCGATATTATAAAGCCTTCCTGCTGTCAAAAAAATGTTCAAATAATTTTCAAACAGTTGACAAAACAAACAGAAAAAATTTATTAGTAAATGTCTGTAAAAGTGCCAATTCACAATATGCGTAAACGTAAGGAGTACGTAACCGTAAACATAAACATAAAATTGAACTACTGTATTTCAATGCCCGTGTTCACAATGTTCTTGCGTATTTCTTACGTTTATGTATTGACATAAGAGCTACGTAATAAAAACGTAAAGTTGAGATAAATTCAATTTTAGGTTATGTTTACGTACGAACAACTAATAGCGCATGCGTCAACTTTAAACACATGTTTTCATCTGACAGTTGACAACACCATGGATCGAAACATGCTTTAAATATGATTGACATAGAATTATTAATAAAAAAACAACAATTTCTTCCTCATCTTAATATTTCTCTCGTTGGCGTCTTTTATAAAGCAGTTTCAATAATAATGTAACAATCGCAAGATCTTTTTCAGACATTATACAATAAAACAAAACAAACTAAACTCCAAACAGTTAAAAGTCAAACCAAAGAAAATAGTAAACACGAAACAGACGAGTACATATTTATTAAAAGAATAGAGGTTTTTTCAAGCATTTCAGAAAAAGTTTCATGGGTTATCCCCGAAAAATGCATTGTTTTTTGGATATAACACGATGAAACTTTCGATTTTGAAGAATAACCAACCTTTAACAAGCTATTACTGCGTTAGTATTAGGTCTGGTGACATTTTAAACCCAGTATATTTTTGTTTTTGTGTAAGCTACATTTTTACTTTGGGTAACTGTTTTCATAAAATACTTATTTTCAGAGTTATTTGTGAAAAACCGTCTGGAAACGTGTTTTTTTGTTGAAAAATTGACGCTTGCACTCTCGAATGAGTCGAATAATATTGACTTTCAGTAAAAACTTTATTGAACAAAGGTTGTTAGAATCAGTCAATCTATCCATTCCCATATTTATTTTTAATAACAAAATTTCATCTCCGAGAAGGAGTGGCGTCCACCCCCAAGGTTAAAGCAGCCCTCGGCACATTGACAACTTTGAAGTAGAGGGTAAGTAGAACCTACAGCCATATTTTGGTGCTAATCGGTGCTGTTTGATAGAATTGCTAAGGAAATCGTGCATTGACTGGACTACAAGTGCTGCATTCAAGAGCCCGCAATCTCCTCTCAGTAAGTTTCACGCTTAGAGATCCCTGAGAAAGCTGCGTGGCGTCGCGAAAAAACTATTTCATTGCTGTCAAATTTTATTTCTTTTTGATTTCCTTATCATTCCTCTTCGAAATGGAGTCAATAAGAGTAATTTTATCAATGTTTGATGAATTGTAATAAGATCAATGGAGCAAATTCTTTCTCAGAAAACGGCATATTTTGGTTATAGATATTCCCGCGGACACCTTTGACTGTAGAAAAAATAACATCCGTATATCCGTATTGTA
This sequence comes from Dromius quadrimaculatus, assembly GCA_963989225.1. Classification (NCBI taxonomy): domain Eukaryota; kingdom Metazoa; phylum Arthropoda; class Insecta; order Coleoptera; family Carabidae; genus Dromius; species Dromius quadrimaculatus. The sequence goes on along the minus strand of OZ022334.1, from coordinate 45,307,874 downwards.
TATTTTTCGAAAACTGTTATTGAAAGTGAACATTTACAAGGCAACTAGAAATATGCGAAATGATTGTTTTGTTTACAGGACGTGAAATACCTCGCAGCCAGAATGCGAAATATTTAGATTGTATTGGTATCATAGCAACATTAAAAGTGACATTGATTGATTCGAAATGTCTACATTTTTAGTGCATTTTTTGGAAAAAAGCGCTATTATATTCACTTTGGCTGTCTGGCTGGCTGGCGTGACGCTGGTTCTCAGCAACTATACTATTTACAGACTTGAAACTGGAACTAAATAGAAGCTGTTGTTTCGTAGGTTTGCACAAATTGATTTAATTGAAGCTCAGTGATTGTGGAAGATTAAGTTATTCAATTACTTGTTTCAAGTGAAACAATGCCCATAGATATATATGACATTAGGGATATGGTAACTCAAATTCATTAAAGTAGATAAAAATTTAGTTACAACTCTCGCCGCGGGTGTCATTATTATTATGTACAGTTGTCAAATCTATCCGGGATTCATTCAATGACTTGTTTGACGCGAACTTTAAGCTTATTGGAATGAATTATTATTATTGGATGAAAATTTGTTCACTTTTGGTGTATTTTTTTATATAGCTTTGATAAAGATCAAATTATCATTTTAAGGTACAGCACTTGACCTCCCGTCAATGAAGATTAAAAGGTATTTTTGAGTTTGCACATGCATAAATTATTAACCTATCAAATAATCAACTTGAAACTAGTACTAAATGGAAGCTGCTGTTTCGTAAGTTTGCCCAAACTGCTTGATTTCAAGCTCAGTAATTGTAAGAGATGGTAATTTGCAAAATCTCTGAAGTGACAAGCATTCATGAGCTGTCAAAAATGCGCTCCTATCATCTAGATGATTCTTCCATTTTTTTTTTACATTTTCATTAATTTTGAGACGAGGTTTTCGAAAAATGTACGATTTTGGAGGCAAAGTTATGGAGCATCCAATTTAAATTGAAAGAAATCAATACGGAAAATAAATTCAGAGGGAAACCTTTTACAATCTGTCAAAAATGGGAAGATTTCCCAAAATATCCCACTATTATTCTTTAATTCTATTATCCTATTCAATTGTTTGTTATTTTGTAACAATTCCATCAGGCTGTCGAAAGGGTTTCGTTAGTGGATTCAATTAGTTCATTTAAAAATGAATTCAAAATGATTTGTAGCTTCTTGAAGAAGCTCAAAAAATTAGACGAAATGATGGAATTAAATCAAAATCGACTGTTCACTGAAGGTTTAATTCATCAAACCTGGCTATATTCACCAAATACATCTTTAAATTTGAATTTAAGTTTGAATTAAAATTTCAATCTCATTTCTATAGACTGCAAGTACAATGATTGAATTTTAAAATGAACTCTGGATTAACTGCTTTCAAATTCGTAAATATTATACGCCTATTGCTTATCCTCAGTGGCTCCGCTCTATCGGTTCAATTTTACATCTACGAGGTGTGCCGTCAAAAACGTCAAACTGTCAAACGTCATTTTTGTATATCATATTATTCGATAATCATGAGTATAAATCATTCACTTAGAAGTTGTTGTGTTGTTGGATGTACTAATAATAAAGCAAACAGCCCAGAACTAATTTTTATAAATCTCTGAGAAGAGATTATGAAGCGAAACAGAGAGAAATGTGAATAGCAGCAGTTGAACGAGTGTGATTTTATGCAATATTCTACAAAAATGTATTAGATATCATTCAATTCTCAGTATCAACCATCTTTAAGAGAAGTTAAATATTATAATTGTAAAGAAATTCAATAAATACCACTTAGATAAGTTTCTTAATTGACTGAACAGTCACATGAATTCGTCTCAGAATCCTTCATTGAAAGCACCAAATTTTTGCTTTATATTTTTCCTTCTCAAAATTCAAGAATTGTTTGAAACATAAACAAGATGAGAAAATCTCTTTCCCCTAAGGATTTCGCTCAAATTCTGTACGTATATAACACATTATAAATCTAAGTGCCAATTCACAATGTACGTAAACATAAGGAGTACGTAACCGTAAACAAAAACATAAAGTTGAACTACTGTATTTCAATGCCCGTGTTCACAATGCTCTCACGTATTTCTTACGTTTACGTATTGACATAAGAGCTACGTAATGAAAACGTAAAGTTGAGATAAGTACAACTTTATGTTATGTTTACGTACGAAACAACTAATAGCGCATGCGTCAACTTTAAACACATGTTTTCATCTGACAGTTGACAACACTCTGAATCGAACCGTGCTTTAAATATTAATAACATAAAATTATTAATAAAAAAACAACAATTTCTTCCTCGTCTTAATATTTCTCTCGTTGGCGACTTTTATAACGCAATTTCAGTAATAATGAAACAATCGCAAGATATTTTTCTGACATCATACAATAAAACAAAACAAATTAAACTCCAAACTGTTAAAAATGAAACCAAAGAAAAACAATAAACAAAACAGAATCGAAATCAGAATATTTGAAAATGACAGTCAGAGAAACCAACACAATACATCAATAACACTAATTGGTACCAACATAAAATGAAAAAAACACTTTATTTTGATAATTTACGTTACAACCACTGTGAACGTACATAATTTCTTATGTTTATGTTTTTACGTACTCCTTATGTTTAAATACATTGTGAATTGGCACTAACTAATTGATTACCTTTAGATGAGTCACATAAACAATAAAAAATAATAATGACTATGGTTGTTTTGCTTCTTTTAGAATATTTTTGTCTACGAAAGTTGTTATAAATTTAATACAATATTATTATTAGAAATACAGATGGTACGTCATGGATTTCATTTTGTTTTTTAAGCAGATTGACATATTTCAAAACATTGACAGGTGACATAACACCTCGAAGTTGTGATTTTGGATAATATGCGGCGCTTTCGTCGAAATTTGAAGATACGCAACAAGTTTTATGGAAGACGACAAAAATATTAATACGATATTTTTTCCAAATAGTTTTTCTACACAAACTCCAAAAGTTTATACTTATAACAATATTATTTCTTCATAAATAATTGTTTTAACTAATATATAATGTACTCTAATTTAAGATGAAAGGACAAAAGATCATGTGCTGGGTAATTTTTTTATTGTTTAATCAGATTATTTGATAAGGAAATTTCGGTGCGTACCTAAATAAAAACTACAAATATCAATTGTTTATTGCCTTTATGTACAACTTATAAATAATAAAATCTTTTTAACATTTCATTAATAAATATTTAATACATACAAAAATATATTCACTACAGAAGTATCCAATATTCAAATATGATTTAATTAAAACTTTAAGCACAATATTAATACTTTTGAATATTTCTATCAACTCGAATGTTGGAAAGACTTTTACCGTAATTCGTTTCACTCACTTGCGCATTTGGTGACAATTTATCATCAATTTGTAATTCTGCAGGTTTTTTGTAAGCAGTAAAATCACTTTTTGGTTCAGGAACTTCATAAAAATTAAATCCACCATAAGATTCTGGTTCATATTTAAATTCTTCATTTTCACTCCCTGCAGATTGTAATCTATCTTTAAGAGCTATTTTTTTCTTTATTTCTGATTCCGCTGATTCAAATGGCGACGGCCACGCAACTAAAACTTTATCTTCATGGATTCCATGGACAGATAAAGGTAACCCTGGTCTGTAGTAGCCTGTCTGGTATCGGCTTTCACTTCCTTGGTGTACAGGGAGAAATCCTCGGGGTTGGTTTTCATAATATTGGTAAGTATCTTTGGAAGCTTCTTCATTAACATCTTCATTTTCTTGTACTTGTTCTGCACTCTCAGGAGCTTGTTCAATATGTTCCTCTTGCTGTACTTCTCCAGAGGACTCATTGTTTTCTTGTGGGACGTCTGTATGTTCCAAATGAGTATTTTGTTTATAATGACGCACATGATAACCACGCTCGCCGTCTGGAGTAACATATTCCTGATAATCTGGCGCAATTTTATTTTGATTCCAGGGGGAATTCTGCCAGTAAGCGTTTATTACGCGTGGAAATTCATAATCTTGGACTTGATTGATTTCTTGTTGAGTTACGCCGTCTTGATCATCGTCAGGATAGTAAATGATTTGTTGAGGATCTAAGTAATCTTCGTTGTTTTGATATTTGGGGGGTAGTTTAGCTGCAGGTGCGACTGGAGATTTGGGAGCTGGAGCTGGCGCAGGTGCGGGTGCAGGCGCAGGAGCTTTAGGTGCAGGTGCAGGCGCAGGAGCTTTAGGTGCGGGCGGAGCTCTAGGTGCAGGCATTCTTGGCGCTGGAGCCGGTGCAGGCATTCTTGGCGCTGGAGCAGGTGCTGCAGGTGCAGCAGGTGCTGCAGTACTGGGTTGAACATTTCTATTCCAATTAAAGTTGATGTTGAACATTTTACGAATAGTTTCTGTTAATAATGGTGGAGCAGTTGGTGGTCTTGTTTGTGGAGGTCTAGGAGCCGGAGCAGGTGCAGGAGCTGGAGCTGCAGCTGGAGTTTTTGGAGCAGGTGCAGGAGCTGGTGCTGCACTTGGAGTTTTGGGAGCAGGTGCTGGAGGAGCTGGAGGAACTTTAGGGGCAGGTGCTGGAGCTCTGGGAGCTGCAGGTGCTTTAGGTGCTGGACTTGGAGCAGCAGGAGATGGTGCTGGTGCAGCAGAAGCTGCTGCAGGTCCCAATGGTAAAACAGACGGGCGCTTCTGTACATCGTAACCAATTGCATCAGCAAATGACCTCAACAAAATTCCTATAGTTCTTTTATCACGAATAGCTTCACTGGGTTGATAATAATAAACACCATTGGAATCCGTGTATATTTCATATGGTGATACACAAATCACAGACACAATAAAAAATATAAGGTAAGCACAAACACGCATCTTGATGACTACACTAAAATCTCATAACGGAGTAACGAGTTCTCGCGAGGGTGGCACCTTGTGAATGAACACCGAGCCGTCAACAAACTAACTAAAATAAGCAATGAACTAAAAATCGCGACATTCACTATGAAATCAATTTCACTTGTGTAACTGAAATCAATTTATTACAGAGAAAGGCCCAGTTCTTTTATAACTAAAACAAAAGCTGAACCAATGAGTTCAACAATTTAACGCTATTTGATTTGAAAGTATTACAGTACCTATTATATAAATTTCTATTCGGTTGAATATACGTAGGAATTTAGGGGAGCTTGAATGCAAGGACTAACCTCTATTCGAAAAGCATGTTTCGTTATGATTCAAATACAAGTTCAATAAAAAAACCTTTCTCTTTGCTCTACATATGTCATAATTCACAAAAATTCTAATTGATTTCGAAATATTAGAATTGTAACCAGATGTACTTGAATAAAAATGTACACACCCACTTAATAAGGCCAGTCTTATCTTTCGGACAATCACCCAGAGACAGACAAAATATGAATGAAAATATAGGTTAACTATTACTTGTTCCAGAAAAAACAGCTAAAAATACACAAATTAATCAAGAATAGTCACGGATGGAGAGATTATTGCATTCTATTAGTTGCACATGTTAGCAAATTAGGTAAATACATAACCGTTGCAAAAAACTGTATTTCAGTTTTTGCCATGAATAAATAATCAAATAGTTTTTCCATTCAAGGAAGTGCCTGTTTCCCGCAAAATGTAACAATAAAAAATAAAATTATTACGTGATGACTCGTTGCACTAGACCGATTAAAATTGAAAGTAATATTTTTCATTTAACTTTATCCGTTAGGTTAATTTTGTACGAAGTTTTCGAATTTGAAAAGTAGACTCATCATCCGTTTATTTGTTTGTGACGCCAATCGTAGCATGAATGCTATTTAAATAATATTATTTTTAGATGCTCTTTCACTTACTGCCTGTTGCATCGATGTTGTCATATTCTGATACTTCCTTAAAAGAATAATAGATAATAACAAAAAATATACACCAAGGAAGTAAAAATGGAAGTTTTTTTGTAGATTTTATTTCTCTTTTACAAAAATAATTTTGTTAATTCTAGACAAACCTGTATTTTGCGAGTTGGTGAGTATTTTGTTCAGAATTTAGGTACTTTTGCTTGTGTGATCATATAAAACTTATTCTAAATTCTGCTCATCAAAATATCTAGCATATTCGATTGTTTGAAAACTTTGTACAGCTTTTGATCTTTGTAATTTTCTTAATAATACTAAAAATGCTAGTAATAAAGTGAAAATTCCAATTGTCAGCAAGCTTATTGACCAGACAGCAGCTGAATTGACACCTGTAAGCACATTCATAATAAATAAGTGATATTATCATTCCCGTCAAATCATTTTATTAAATTTGTAAGTGCCAATTCACAATTAAAAGTAAGGAGTACGTAACTGTAAACATAAACGTAAAGTTGAATGACTGTATTTCAATACTTTTACGTTTATGTATTGACATAAGAGCTACGTAATGAAAACGTAAAGTTGATGTTTACGTACGAAGCAACTAATAGCGCATGCGTCAACTTTAAACACATGTTTTCATCTGACAGTTGACAACACCCTGGATCGAAGCATGCTTTAAATATGATTGACATGGAATTATTAATGAAAAAAACAACAATTTCTTCCTCGTCTTCATATTTTTCTCGTTTTAATAACAATGAAACAATTGCAAGAGCTTTTTCAGACATCATAGAATAAAACAAAACAAACTAAACTCCAAACTGTTAAAAGTGAAACCAAACACGAAACAGAATCGAAATCAATGGAATATTTGAACATGACAGTAGAGAAATGAACACAATACATCAATAACCTTAATTTGTACCAACGTAAAATGAAAAAAACACTTTATTTTGATATTTTACGTTACGAACATATATAATTTCTTACGTTTATGTTTTTACTTACTCCTTATGTTTACGCACATTGTGAATTGGCACTAGATGCCGTATCAACTCTTGTTGCAAATTATTATTACAGTACAATAGGGAACATGGATGAAATTTAAATTTGATTCAAATATTTTTTATTGGCCGGATATTTGTACTAAACCATCATTTTGGTGATTAATATCTTTTCAATCGCTTAAAATTAATAAATAAAATTGCAAATTCAGCGAGAGAAATTCAAAGTTCTAAAACGCAACAACATTGGTTAAAGCGAAATATGACGTCAAATACTATGCCAACAAGTGCGCACTGCTTACATTTGTATGGCATTGCAGGCTTTTGATTACAAAACGTAGTAATAACATGTGTGTTGTAAATTCATTTATTGTTTAAGTGTAATTTTAGCATCCTAGTAAGATTATAAATCATTTAAGACAGTGTTTTTGTAAAAGCACAATCGGATAATCTGTCAAGAATAGATCCATTCATGATGTCGTCTAATTTTCTTTCAAATCCAAATTTTACGTCCGCTGAAGTAAAAAGTATGAACACTGCAAAGTAATTATTCAATAATAACACATTATGTACGCTATTTTAATAAATACAATTCGAAATATGATGAGCAGTGAACATAACCTATAATTTTTGTTTATTTTAAAACGAGCAAATGTTAAACAAAGCCGCATACATACACTGTATTTTATTGCTAAAACTTATCACATATAATGTTATTCATGATCTGTCAAATTTATCTCTTCGGATAACCTTACATCATTTCTTACGTATTTTAAAACCTGTCTGGATTAGAAAAAAGACTTTATCAGGTACATTTCTGATAGTATTTTGCATTCAAGCACAATGCAATACTTATAAACTGACTTTTGACCTTTTTTAATGCTGAAATAAGTTGAGAACGAAAACACCTGTAGTAAACAATGGACTGTAATGTCACTGGACATGGTATTTGACGTCATCAATAGAGCGCGCGAAAATGGCGGCGTTCAAACAGCTCAAAATTATTCTCAATTTTAAATATTTTTTAAAACTTGATTACAACACTTTTAAACATAATTTATATTTTTTACTATGTTATAACGATGTAAACAGTGAATTAAAAATATAATTATTGCTTTGTTTTTGTAATTGGATAATTCAGTTTTAATTTGCAAAAGTTTACAACACATTTAAAATAAACTTACTTGTTTCGCTAGATTGGATGGATTTTATAGCTTGATTCTGTTTATTTTGGTCAGTGGCTAGCTCAGTAGATGTTATTTCTAGGACTATTAGCGATGGTTGTGATACTGTAGCATGAGATTGCTCGTTTGTCACCGTAGTTAAAGCCTCGATTTCTGCATTGTATTGTTGTGTAATCAGCTCAACTTCTGGTACAGGTCTTGTTCCCAAAGCAGTGCTACTTGTAGTTGTAGTTGTTGTTGTCGTTGTTGGTTTTACTGTCGTTGTGGTTCTTGTTGTTGTTGTTGTTGCTTTTGCAGTTGTTGTACTTGTAGTAGTAGTGCGTTCTACTGGAACCATTCTAATCGATTTGATATATTAAATTACTAATAAACAAGCTCAAAATGATTTTCGGCTCCCTTTTTAAGCATATTGCTTGCACGAAGGAATGTGAGATTTAGCATACTTAAAATTTATATGGAGAATATGTGCAGAAAGCCAAAATTATATACAGGTGTCCCATTTTAATCTATATATTAATACGTGAATGCAAGTTTTGTATCCCTTTTAAGCATATTGCGCGCACGAAAGAATGTGAGATTTAGCATACTTGAAGTTCATATGAAGGAATGTAGAAAACTGAAGGTATTAATTTTACGACGTGAAGAGAAAACTTTGTACCGCGCACACGAATCAAGTGAGTCTTGGCATATTTAAGGTGGTTCTCTCATACGAACCGAGTCCAAAAGATTTTTTCGGACCAGAAAAAAATTGAAAAATCATCAATAAATTAATAAAACTAATTAATGAACACTTTCTTATCAAGAAAACTACTCATAAGTTCCTAAAAAACAAATAAATAAATTATTCCATCAATGTCATGACATGAGTTGTGTTTGTCGGTTTCGCAGCTGGTGCCATCTGAGAGTCGCGACCACAACTTCTTTTTCCCAATAAACCGGCTGCTCTGCCCCATATGTACGATGTAAATAATAACAAGAAAAATGAAACAAAATCAAACAAATAATTTGGAAAATGATGAAAAAAGTGTGGATCATTGGAGACACACCATCAAAGGTGCCAAAGGACGATTCAGATCCAAAAAATGAAGGAATCATCTAGATGATGAAAGCGCATTTTTGACAGCTCATGAATGCTTGTTACCTCAGAGATCTCGCAAATTACCATCTCTCACAATTACTGAGCTTGAAATCAAGCAGTTTGGGCAAACCCACGAAACAGCAGCTTCCATTTAGTACTAGTTTCAAGTTGACTATTTAATAGGTACATAATTTATGCATGGACAAACTCAAAAATATCTTTTAATCTTCATTGTTTAGTTATTGACTGACGGGAGGTCAAATGCTGTACCTTAAAATGATAATTTGATCTTTATCAAAGCTTTATAGAAAAAATACACCAAAAGTAAACAAATTTAATAATAAATCATTCTAATAAGCTTCAAATTCGCGTCAAACAAGTCATTGAATGAATCCCGGACAGATTTGACAACTACATAATAATAGTGACACCCCCGGCTAAAGTTGTAACTAAATCTTTATCTACTTGAATAAACTTTAGTTGCCATATCCCTATTGTCATATATATCTATGGGCATTGTTTCACTTAAAACAAGTAATTGAATAATTTAATCTTCCACAATCACTGAGCTTGAATAAAAGCAATTTGTGCAAATCTACGAAACAGCAGCTTTTATTTAGTACCAGTTTCAAGTCTGTAAATAGTATAGTTGCTGAGAGCTCAGCGTCACGCCAGCCAGCCAGACAGCCAGAGTGAATATAATAGCGCTTTATTCCAAAAAATGCGCTAAAAAGCGCTATTATATTCACTTTGGCAGTCTGGCTGGCGTGACGCTGAGATCTCAGCAACTATACTATTTACAGACTTGAAACCGGTACTAAATAAAAGCTGCTGTTTCGAAGGTTTGCACAAATTGCTTTTATTCAAGCACAGTGATTGTGGAAGATTAAATTAATCAATTACTTGTTTTAAGTGAAGCAATGCCCATAGATATATATGACATTAGGGATATGGCAACTAAAATTTATTAAAGTAGATAAAAATTCAGTTACAACTTTAGCCGCGGGTGTCACTATTATTATGTACAGTTGTCAAATCTGTCCGGGATTCATCCAATGACTTGTTTGACGCGAATTTGAAGCTTATTAGAATGAATTATTATTATTGGTTGAAAATTTGTTTACTTTTGGTGTATTTTTTTCATATAGCTTTGATAAAGATCAAATTATCATTTTAAGGTACAGCACTTGACCTCCCGTCAGTCAATAACTAAACAATGAAAATTTTTGAGTTTGTACAAGCATAAATTATGTACCTATCAAATAGTCAACTTGAAATTAGTACTAAATGGAAGCTGCTGTTTCGTAAGTTTGCCCAAACTGCTTGATTTCAAGCTCACTAATTGTGAGAGATGGTAATTTGCGAAATCCCTGAAGTAACAAGCATTCATGAGCTGTCAAAAATGCGCTTTCATCATCTAGCTGATTCTTCCATTTTTTTTCATAATTTACAGATTGTTACATTTTGAATCTCGTAATGGCGCGCGCGCTTTTGCCCAACTCCAGCAGTCGACGCTAAAAATGTGAAGGGATGATGTTTTTTCACTTATGACAGAAAATATCTCAAAATTTTCCACGGCTTGGGCATATTTCTGCAATAATAGAGTTTTTCTCAAGGTCCGAAGTATAACAAACTATTTTTTTACTGCGGTAATTTTCGTTTCTGAAGAGATATTAACATTTTTATTCGATTTCCGGCGACCCCGCTCATAAGGCCTCAAAATTGAGCTTACTTTTCTCAACACTTTCCACGGTAACGAATACTGAAATTGGAAGGAATGTATTCAGGGAAGCTTCAGGTACAAAACCCACCTCGTGTCACCCCGGCATTTTTTATAGGAGAACCACCTTAAAGTCTGTGTGAAAAAGGAAGTGCAGAAAGCTAAAATTATATACATGGTGTCCCATTAATTTTACGAGAAGAGAAAACTTTGTACTGTGCGCATAAAGAAAGGTGAGATTTGACATACTTGAAGTTTATGTGGATAGGAGTGCAGAAAGCTTTAATTATATACAGGTGTTCAATTATAAGCTATCGCTGAAAATATATATATATTGAAAAATATGCACCGAATAGGAAAATGGATGAAGAAAACTGCCGAGGGTTGGGGGGAGAAAGACACTTTAAAATCTTGAATGGGAACCACTGATTCTAATTTTAGATTCGGATGGAGCGTCGAATAGCAAGTTAATTTTACCTGGAACACCTGAGGATTGAAGATTAAACTTAATAACGTTCAAACGTTGCAACATAATGAAATTTCGACCACTGGGCGATTACTAGTTTATATTAAGAATCTTAAATTCTTGTAAAAATATGCCAATTCACAATGTGCGTAAGCATAAGGAGTACGCAAAAACATAAATGTAAGTGGTCGTAACGTAAAACATCAAAATGAAGTGTTTTTTTCATTTTACGTTGGTACAAATTAGGGTTATTGAAGTATTGTGATGATTTCTCTGACAGTCATTTTCAAATATTCTGTTGTTTTCGATTCTGTTTCGTGTTTACTGTTTTTCTTTGATTTCACTTTTAACAGTTTGGAGTTTAGTTTGTTTTGTTTTATTGTATGATGTCTGAAAAAGATCTTGCGATTGTTTCATTATTATTGAAACTGCGTTATAAAAGTCGCCAACGAGAGAAATATTAAGACGAGGAAGAAATTGTTGTTTTTATTAATAATTCTATGTGAATCATATTTAAAGCATGTTCCGATCCAGGGTGTTGCCAACTATCAGATGAAAATATGTGTTTAAAGTTGACGCATGCGCTATTAGTTGTTTCGTACGTAAACATAACATAAAGTTAAATTTATCTCAACTTTACGTTTTCATTACGTAGCTTTTATGTCAATACATAAATGTAAGAAATACGTAAGAGTATTGTGAACACGGGCATTGAAATACAGTAATTCAACTTTATGTTTATGTTTACGGTTACGTACTCCTTACGTTTACGCACATTGTGAATTGGCGCTAAAACAGGGGCTTCCAATCTCTTTTTAATATTCCATAGATGGCAGCACTGCAGTGAATGCCCACTAAAACGTAAAACTTACATCTTTACATTTTAATTCGTTGAAGAGTTTAGAAAAGGAATAACATTTGTTTGGTTTTTTTTCTGTTCAATCAAATAATATAAATGCATTTGTCAACAATTAATTTTAAAGTGTTGTTTTCCGTATAATACAAATTAATTGAATTTGCTGTGCAAAAAATTACTTTCTATTACTGATATTTTACATTTAAATGGAAATAAAAACTTACGAAAAATATCCTAATGACTTGCAAGCACATTTAACTTTTCCGGCATATTCGTCAAGTGTTCTACATTGCGACATGTCCCAATCGCCATATTTCCATAAGACACACTGTTGACATTTAATCATGTTAAACATACTTAAAATAATAATTACAATTAATATTGCTGCTACTTTCAAAATCAAAAATATCGTCTTGGAAATAGAAAGCAATATAAATTTGCCTCCTCCGCAAAATAATAAACTGTTTTAAAATTACCTGAAACGTCTGGTCGCTAGAAATAACAGATTTTGCAGGCATTTCAATGATTACGCCAAAGTTATTAATTTCTGTTTCTAGAAAATCGTTTGAAAAAGCTGAAAACAATTTTATTTCGTAAACAAACTGCGGAACATTAAAATAATCTTCAATGAACAAAATTTTCCCCAAACAAATTCCGTTTTTACGTCTGTATTTTTCAGCTAAATCTCTTCCGATTTGCAATTTTGCTGCAAGGTCCATTTCAAATGGCGCAAACATAAATTCGTTGAATTTGCGGGCCAAGTTGATTCTTTCCACATCAAAAACTACTGTTGAAAGTTCTGGAATAACAAGCGTTAAATGTTAAATTTGGGTAATAATGTTTGATATTTCGTACCAATTCGCACGTTAGTTTTGTAAGTTTTGTGTAGATATTGACAAATTCTTGGTATATAATATTGCAGTTTTTCCCGCAGTTTTTGCTTTTCGGTGTCTACTCTCTCGAAGTCAGTGAGGCGTTTAATTGCTAATTCAGATATTTCTAAATAATCTTTTACTTCGTCTATACTTATTTCATTCACAATGCGCTTGGATTTTTTGCTTGTTTTAAAAGATAATAATTTCCTGGACGGTGCAACTAGTTTCTCCGATTTGATCAGCTTCTTGCGGAGGGAGTTTTGTTTTTCGGAGATTTTATCTCGCAGAGCTAGTATGTCCTAAAAATAGTTTTATTGATATTACGTCACCGATTTAAACTGGGTCATGTTATTATTAGAAGCTTTAAAAAACTTAATAATTCCAAATTTTTTGGGAACCGAATACTCACGTTTAATGTATCCTGACGCAAACGAATGTCATAATCTAAAATTTTTATATGTTTGAGTAAATTGGCTGCTGGTAGCAGCCAAGAATTGTCGGTTGCAGATAAAAGTGATTTAATTTCTTGCTTTGTCATGTTTTTGATTGCATTATCAAATAAAACAAATGTATTATTTGAAGGCATTTGACTTGCAGTATGTAAAAGCATTGAAGATAAAGTAAATGCATTGAAATAATCTTTTTCTGATATAAAGTTCTTCAAATTATTTATAAGTGAGCTGTAACAAAAATATTTGTAAAAATATTTGCATAAAAGTTACATACTCACTCAATTTCGGCTACTGTAAAATTATTCGGCAATTTCACAATCACTTTTGGCCCCAATGTGAAATTACAGGCACTTCTACTATCACATACTTCTAATACAGTCTCAACTGATTCATCTGAAAACATAATTAAGTTATTTGATAATACAGAAATATTAAATAGATACCATAAAACGGAAGAATTGTAACCGCGCTTGTTGCGTCATACTGTTGTATAAGATATAGTTTTTTATTTGACTTATTTATTATACCATATTTATATAAAAGTGGTTTGCTACTGTTGTATGGTTGACCTGTTTCAAAATTAAATGCTGTTTTAATAGCTTGCCCTGATTTTGGACTAACCTATAAAAATATTAATTAGTTTTATTTGCATTAAGTCCTAATTCACAATGGACGTACATAAGAAATGCATAAGACATAAAGTTGAACATGTGCGATTCTTATGGCCGTGTTCACAATGCTCTTACGTATTTCTTATGCTTACGTAATCATCTCAACTTTACGTATTTCTTACGCATATATTTTCTTAATGCGCATGTCCAATATATTTTTATTTACACAGACAGTAAATGTGTCAAATGAATGAAAATAAACTTGTTTTTGTGGTTAGGAATATTTATAATCTTTGTTTTAATAACAATACTAAACGAATTTCGTCTTCCAAAAGAGACATTTAATTGCAAACAAAAATAATGCCCTAAACTAAGAGCTTTAATATAAAAAACAAAACCAAAAGCAACGAAAATAATTTTTATGCTATGCTCATTGTGAACAGGCGTAAGATTTTCATAAGAATTAGGTTATGTACTTCTTATTGTGAATTATGGCTAAAATTTTGGAAGGAAAATATAAATTCACCTTTAATGGTTTTAATATTGGCAACTGATTAGTTGTGACTACAACATCAGCTGTAGAAGTAACAAATCTTTGCTCTCTTGAATTCAAAGAAGTATCATTTTCCAAGCATGGACACGAAGCAATTAATCTGAATAAATATTTAGAGTTACCTTGTAACCCTTCCCAAGAACCTGAAGGCATGGAATAATTATTTTTAAATGTGCTACATTGGAATCAATATTTACCATCATCTGAAGAGGATATCGATAAATCATGCTGCTCTTCTATAAATTCCTCATTGTCATCAGTTTCTTCTGTTTCCAAATTATTTTCGTCCTCTGCTAATTCTAATTGTGACCCAGGTTTTCCAGACTTATTACACAAAACAAAACAAATGTTTGATTATGTACAATTTTCTGCACTCAAATCGAATGAAATGTAATATTGAAGTATGGTAGCAATTTTGAGTTTATTTATAATAGTAGAGTTCAAATATGTAATTTTTTGATTAAATTAGTGATTCTGAAGCTTTCTTAAGGTAATGCCAACATTAATAAGGCCCAAAAATTGAGAATAGCCAAAAAAATTGTCACTAAAATATTTATGTTTGTAGTTAGAATAATGCTGTACTGATGAATGTAATCGGACCGAAGAGAGAACATTTGAAATAAATTTTCTTCAATTTTTAAATTACTGAGCAATTTAAATGCAGTTTTTTCGTGATTTTCAGATAACTACATATAATTATCATTGATTTAGTTCAAATTTGTTGCAATAATACGAAAAATGAGCCCAGAAAATGGCGTTTTAAATTTGTCTATACAATAACGTATGAGTATATAAAGAAATTTCTCTTGGATTTGATATATTAAATAATATTATTGGAAATATTTGTTGGTTGACGTCTAGTTTGATTTCAACCTAATTATCCGAAATCTGGGTGTGTTACACCCACTAATAGGTAGAAAACATGAATGATTTTAATTATTTTAAATTTGCAATGATGCTAGAGAATATATAACAATTTTAAAGCTCCCTTAAAATTATAATCATAGAATAATTAACTAAACGCTTAAAGGAAGTTTATATAATCCACTTTTTATTGAAATCATTTTTAAGCTTTAACCGTTCAACCCTGTTTGTATGAAACGTCAAATGCAACAAAATATGATGAATCTGTTACACTTTGAAAGCTTATAGTCCGTGAGACAGGGCATAAATTTTTCGTTGATTATCGCTCACTTGAAACTTCGTGAGTGACTTCATTGTGATGAGTCCGACAGCTTTCACATTTGACGAAATTCTTGATTTGGGGGCGTTTTTCAGCGAGAGCTAATTGAACATGTCAATTTCATGAAGTCTTGAAAATGTATTACCGTCATATTGATGTTTACACTAATCGAAAGATTTTTTGATTATAAAATGAAAAATAATATTGTCCGACATGAATATTGGGGACCAGCGGGGAGTCCGACAAGCCGCACTTGTCACAAGTACGTTAGTATGAAAACGGATTACCGCTAGTCTGAGACTTTGAGGACGTGTTCAATTGTTTTTTCCTAAGATTTGGTCATTTTATCCGACAAATTTTCGGGGGCGTTTTCTCAGTCTGACACTGAAAACGTGTCAGGATTATAACAGTTCCTTCATCAATGACCGCTTGTCGGACCAAAGCAGTCATAATTTGAAAAGATATTATCTGTCCAAAAAACATATTGTCCGACAGAAATATTGGTTCTTATCGTCAATCCGACAAGAAAACGCTCGCACATACATAACTTTTGACGTATTTAATATCAAGACATAAGTAATGGACGTTGTTTATAAACTAGTAATGAATAATTCATTAACAAAATAATTGAAAAAAAGTAAAGTAAAAAATAGAAAAAGAAATATATTATTATGTCGCTAAGTTGGAACGTTACTCACTTTAATCTTCCATCTCCGGGGGTTCCTAGTAAAATTAAATTGGTATTCAATGCTTCATTCGAATCTTAAATTAGGATTTGTGGTTCCCATTCAAGATTTCAAAGTGACTTTCTCCCCCGACTATAGGAAGGGAAGAGAAATCTTTGAAATTTTTCTTCAGCCATTCCCCAATCGGTGCTTATTTCTCCAGATATACTTCAAATATGCCATATCTCACATTCTCCACACAGACTTCAACCAAGACAAGTTTCACATCACCTCGTGTGCGCGGTACAATGTTTTCTCTTCACGTCGTAAAATTAAAATGAGACACCTGTATGTATTTTCAGCTTTCTGCACTCGATCATATAAACTTCAAGTATGCCAAATATCAAATTTTTTTGGTGCGTGCAATATGCTGGAAAAGGGATACAAAGCTTCCTCTTCACATATTAATATATAGATTAAAATGGAACACCTATATATAATTTTCGCTTTCTGCACATCTTCTCCATACAAATTTTGAATATGCCAAATTTCACACTCCTCCGTGCATGCAATATGCTTAAAAAGAGGCCAAAAGTTTGCTCTTGACGTATTAATATATAGATATCACAGTTGAAGGTAAATTTGAATAATATTTGAAGTGATTATCACAGTATACTGACTTTATATCACACATTTGATTCCAAAATAATATTAATATATTATTGTACAAGCCTTTTTTTAATTATTCATAATCAATAATCATACTGACTTGATATGCATTTCATATATGTATATGCCTATGAACACAGCCGTATTTATACAACATATTTTTGATTTTCTGAAGTATTGCCCCACTTAAATTGTCGGACATGTATACAGTAATGTTCTAGACACTATTTGAATGGAAAATAAAAAACATAGAGATGAGCGGTCATTGATGAAGAAACTGTTATAATCCTGACATGTTTTCAGTGTCGGATTGAGAAAACGCCCCCGAAAATTTGTCGGACAAAATGACCAAATCTTAGAAAAAAAATAATTGAACACGTCCTCAAAGTCTCAGACTAGCGGTAATCCGTTTTCATACCAACGTACTTGTGACAAGTGCGGCTTGTCGGACTCACCGCTGGCCCCCAATATTCATGTCGGACAATATTATTTTTCATTTTATAATTAAAAAATCTTTCGATTAGTGTAAACATCAATATGACGGTAACACATTTTCAAGACTTCATGAAATTGACATGTTCATTTAGCTCTCTCTGAAAAACGCCCCCAAATCAAGAATTTCGTCAAATGTGAAAGCTGTCGGACTCACGAAGTTTCAAGTGAGCGGTAATCAACGAAAAATTCATGCCCTGTCTCACGGACTATTATATCTTCCAAAATAAAAATCATGAAAGCTTGTAATTACGATATACTTGAAAAAGACAATCTAAATGCATAATACACATACCAGACTATTTAAATTGATGAAATTATAGCTAGCATCATCCTGAACAGAAACCCATTGAAGAGTGCATCCAGGAACTAATCGACTAATATGCGCAGAGATCTGGACACCATCAGACGGATTACAATAAGTCATTGCATTTTCTATATCAATAATGGGCAGCATTTCTTCAACAACTTCTACTACGCTTGAGTCCTTCACACTCGTTGAACCTTTCTTCGCCGTTACAGTCAACATATATCTAAAGAAAAAACTCTTAGTGCCAATTCACAATGCGCGTGAACGTAAGGAGTACGTAACCGTAAACATAAACATAAAGTTGAACTACTGTATTTCAATGCCCTTACGTATTTCTTACGTTTATGTATTGATATAAGAGCTACGTAATGAAAACGTAAAGTTGAGATAAACTCAACTTTATGTTATGTTTACGTACGAAACAACTAATAGCGCATGCGTCAACTTTAAACACATGTTTTCATCTGACAGTTGACAACACCCTGAATCGAAACGTGCTTTAAATTGACATAAAATTATTAATAAAAAAACAACAATTTCTTCTTCGTCTTAATATTTCTCTCGTTGGCGACTTTTCTAACGCAGTTTCAATAATAATAAAACAATCGCAAGATCTTTTTCATTTATCATACAATAAAATAAAACAAACTAAACTCCAAACTGTTGAAAGTGAAACCAAAGAAAAACAGTAAACAAGAAACAGAATCAAAATCAACAAAATATTTGAAAATGACAGTCAGAGAAACCAATACATCAATAACCCTAATTTGTACCAACGTAAAATAAAAAAAAAACACTTAATTTTGATATTTTACGTTACGACCACTGTGAACATACATAATTTCTTACGTTTATGTTTTTATCTAATTCCGTTTTGAAAAGTCAAACTTTACATCAATTTCTGACGTTATGCAACGTCCCATTTTTCATAACTGCAATGCAACAGTTGCGTAAAGTAGCATAAAGTAGTTACGTAATGACTTTACGTAACTGGCCATGTTTCAGAGCTAATCAATTATACTTATCTGCGTACAATTAAAATAAAGATTTATTATTCACAGTATGCAGCATTGGCAGAGTCTTTAATATCAAAGGGTACTATATCACTCAGGATATAACTGCTTGAGCACATTTAAAAAAATTATTTTGTCGTTTTGTGAAAATTCTATATTTGTTTATTTCAGTGAACTCTTGTTTCTGTAGTAACAAAAGATGGTCAGGAATCACAGTCATCAGAATTTGGTGATGTGACGTGAGAGATGTTCTCATTGAAAAATACAGTTAAAATTATTCTGACGGAATTAGATAAAATTTTGTACAGAATACGTTATGAAAAGCCATATTGTTTGACTCACGTAATTTGCAAAACTCGCTACGCTCGTTTTGGCAAATATTTCGTTTCGTCAAACAATATGGCACTTTTCATAACTAATTATGTAAATAACTATTCCATCTTTTATTGCATTTCAATTCGAACTTAAAATTATCTGTAGTCTAATTGCTAACGAGAAATTCTGAACTCGGTTGGTAAGAACAGTGGATATTTACCTGCCTGCAGTTGAAAATCCTTTTAATAACGATAATTTTGTACCGTTCCTATTTTCAAAATTTTCGCACTGTTCGGTGTTTGCTTTAGAACAATTCCATTCAAACTGCAAATAAAGTTGAATTTATTAATTTCATATATTCATACATATCTCAAAAGTTATTAGAGAATTCAAAAAAATAAAATAAATAAAGTTGGCCTTCATTTAGTTGTTGAATTGGATTTCCTAATTAATATGTGCAACAATACATGAAACTAGTAACTAGCCTTAAAAAAAAAATTCTTGAAAAGAAATGACCACTAGTGCTTATAATAAAATTGAATTGCAATCAAATCTAGTTGTTTAGTAGTAATATTTGGATTAAACCAACCATCAAGTCTCCTGCAATGCCATCCGGATCACTGAAGAAGGCATTGAGGTAAATCGGTTGCGCTATACCGATTTTCAAGTATTTAGTGTACGTACTTATTTGCATACCTCTTTCTAGAACATTCACTCGTAGTGCCTCCTAAAAAATACCAGTATATATTAGAAACAACAAGGGGGTGTCATGTAGCTATATATTTGCTAATGCCTTGATCACACGTAACGAGTACAGTGGCGAGACAGTGCTCTCGACCGAGTACTCGGTAGGTGTGAACACATTACCGAGTACTCGGCCGAGTGCTCGGCCTAGCGAAAGGGCGAGACAGTAGCTCGACCCTGTTTCTATTTACTAGGCCGAGTGCTCACTCTCGCATTGACTCGCCAACCTACTCGGCAGGTCTGAACATGCACTCGGTGCTTTGGGTCGCGGATTCTCCACTCGTTTGTCGTTCAGTCAATTTAATATTGTGTTCCTCTCAAGCTGTTTTCTGCAAAGAATATTGCTATAATAAAAATAACATGGCTAATAAGTGGGACGTTGACACGACCATTCTAACTGCAATTCTCCAAAAAAAGAGTTTGTAGCATCAAGGTCAGATCTCCTCAAAATCCATAGTCTTATCCATATACGTTTCTCTTCTTCCAACAACTCCCTCAATTCTTCCAATATGAGCTGTATGAGTAGTTTGATACAGGATTCAACTATTATTCTTCGATTCATCTTTGCGCATCTTAGTGAACTCACACTCAAAAGAGTGCACGAAACTGACTGACTGACTCGCTGCATCTTGTTTACACGTAACGAGTACAAAAGTACGTGTGAACACTCACTCGCTCCAATTACTGTCTCGGTCTAGTGACAATTTGCTGTCTCGCCACTGTACTCGTTACGTGTAATCAAGGCATAAGCAGCAACGGACGGTCAGCGGAAAGTAAAACAGTAACGTCAAATTTATAAACTGAGTCTTAGTGTCAACTCACAATGTGCGTAAACATAAGGAGTACGTAAAAACATAAACGTAAGAAATTATGTATGTTCACAATGGTCGTTACGTAAAATAATAAAATAAAATGTTTTTTCCATTTTACTTTTTTTTGGTTTCACTTTTATAAGTTTGGAGCTTAGTTTGTTTTGTTTTATTGTATGATGTCTGAAAAAGATCTTGCGATTGTTTCATTATTATTGAAACTGCGTTATAAAAGTCGCCAACGAGAAAAATATTAAGACGAGGAAGAAATTGTTTTTTTTATTAATAATTCTATGTCAATCATATTTGAAGCATGTTTCGATCCAGGGTGTTGTCAACTGTCAGATGAAAACATGTGTTTAAAGTTGACGCATGCGCTATTAGTTGTTTCGTAAGTAAACATAACATAAAGTTGAATTTATCTCAACTTTACGTTTTCATTACGTAGCTCTTATGTCAATACATAAACGTAAGAAATATGTAAGAGTATTGTGAACACGGGCATTGAAATACAGTAGTTCAACTTTACTTTTATGTTTACGGTTATGTAATCTTTACGTTTACGCATATTGTGAATTGGCACTTATACACTTGAATAGACAATTTTAAAAATTTGATGCCTCGAGAATTGGAGTAAATACACCACGAAATTGGAGTCAAAATTAATAAAATGAAATCAATTCTCAATTATTTTAGATATGGTAATATTACAGCATTACTTACGCTTGTCTTATTTTTGTTCGCTTTCTTATCCTGTACTAAACACCTAATAAAATATTCTTTCCCAGAGGAGAAGGTTCCAGAAGGTAATTGTAAAATATGGGATTTCGTTATTTCTTCACGTAATATCTTTTTGGATTTTTCTAGAAGTTGCCATGATAGCTGAAATAAAAAGAATAAGCAAACCAACTACTTTTTAATTTTGACCCTTCATTTTTTGAGATTTTGAATGTCATGCGTATGCGCATCATTTTTTAAGTTTGCCACTTAATAATAAATTACTTAACTATATAGTGTAACGAATTTAAGTCTATAAATTAGTCATTTTGACTTTACTGGTGCTTAGAATTATTGTGGTTTTTTTTACATCAAGAAATAAAAGCGAATATATCTGTTTTCTAGAAAATTGCTAGTACCTTCTAGCGCTTTCTAGAAAAGCCTGGACGTTTGCAGGAAAAACGTAGTGGGTATATATCAGTGGCTGACTCAACGAGGAGTATTATTGATTTTGGCTCAAAGACCTTATAATATGGACTGCCAGTGGTTGAAATAAATTGTGTTATTTAAAATAAATCAATATTGACATAAATAATTAAAGCTAAGTTATAGTGTAGTGTAATAATCTTTAGTTTAAATTAGAATTATTTATTGGAAATAGTGTTAGTTATCTAATTTATTATTTTAATAAGTCATAAAAATTAATAGTAGTGTTTAGTAACTTTTGCTCCCTTAATTAAAATAAATAAATACAATAGGTTGACATACAGCGTTTTTTTAGTACTGCACTGGATTCGCTGTCCTATTTAAAACCAACAATACCTAAATTACGTAATACTTGTGAAATAAACGAACAAAATTTATTGATTTTCAATGAAACCTATTATCAATTAATAATAAAATTTGCTTAAAACATACGATATCTAGGATGCCATCTTTGAGGAAACATTCTGCATAAACACGCTCTGCTAGTCCGTCTCTTCATTTGCTAGCACTATGTGCACTAATTAATTGCTAAGTCTGTTCGCGATACACATCACACATTTTTAAAACAAATCACCACGTTATTCACCAAAGATACAAATTTAACTGCCGACCTACTACAAACAAAATAAAATTCTGTACATTAATTTACTCATTACGCAATTCAATTATTAGCAGTTATTTAATAATAAACATTGTATTATATTATTAGGTTCCACATAACCATCAACCCAGTGGTAGCGGCAACGCAAAATTTTTGATTGGGAACGTCCAACCCTCAATGTATGTACCCAAAGTTATGAAATTCCTGTATTTATATCAGAGCCGGAACAAGTGGCGAATCATAAAATTGCGCCCCTTTTTTTGTGTAGAGAAATATTATGAATATGAGGCAAAAAAGATATAATACAAAAAAAATGAATGAAAAAAAAAGGTGCTGTGGTCATACAGTACTTCCTCGACTGTAAAGTTCCTGCCCTGTTTCATCACTGTTTCAGAGATTTAGAGAGTCGCATCAATTAATTGCATATTTCAAAGTGGCAGCTGTCATTGTCAAAGTCCAAAGTGACATCTGTCATTGTCAAAGTGACAGCTGTCATTGTCAAAGGGATAACTATCAATGTTAAAGTGACAGATGGCAGTTATATTTTATCTTCCCGAGAGTTTCAAATTGATACTAAACTAGATATTATTTGAATAGAATTACATATCTTTGCAAGAGCTTTAATTTGGTACCAAACACGAAGGAGCTAAATTACTTAATTTAAAAGAAAAATTGACGAACAACATTTGCATGTGATGTCCGAATATGAGTGATAATAATCCTAAATTCTAGTCAATTTATATTCTTTCATAAATACTACCGTTTCTAAAATAAACGCAAAATATCAAAAAGTTCCGTCAATAAAGTTTTGGTACCACTGATTGAAAAAAGCTCATCTACGAACTTGAACCTAGCGTTTTGATAAAAAACTGGAATATGAAATTTAGTTCAAAAATTCGTGCGCGTTCTCAAATTATTGTGCTTCCACGCAGACGAACCGACAGACAAACCGACTTTTTTTTAAAACTATATCTTTTGGGCTCAGTTGGATCTAAAACCAGTATTAATTAATTCTGAATAATGGATGGAAAGTTAAAACAAAAAAATGGAAGAATCATCTAGATGATGAAAGCGCATTTTTGACAGCTCATGAATGCTTGTTACTTCAGAGATTTCGCAAATTGCCATCTCCCACAATTACTGAGCTTGAAATCAAGCAGTTTGGGCAAACTTACGAAACAGCAGATTCCATTTAGTACTAGTTTCAAGTTGACTATTTGATAGGTACATAATTTATGCATGTACAAACTCAAAAATACCTTTTAATCTTCATTGTTTAGTTATTGACTGACGGGAGGTCAAGTGCTGTACCTTAAAATAATAATTTGATCTTTATCAAAGCTATATAAAAAAAATACACCAAAAATAAACAAATTTTCATCCAATAATAATAATTCATTCTAATAAGCTTCAAATTCGCGTCAAACAAGTCATTGAATGAATCCCGGACAGATTTGACAACTGTACATAATAATAGTGACACCCACGGCTAAAGTTGTAACTAAATTTTTATCTACTTTAATAAATTTTAGTTGCCATATCCCTAATGTCATATATATCCATGGGCATTGTTTCACTTGAAACAAGTAATTGAATAATTTAATCTTCCACAATCACTGAGCTTGAATTAAAACAATTTGTGCAAACCTACGAAACAGCAGCTTTTATTTAGTACCAGTTTCAAGCCTGTAAATAGTATAGTTGCTGAGAACTCAGCGTCACGCCAGCCAGCCAGACAGCCAAAGGGAATATAATAGCGCTTTTTTAATAAAAAATGGAAGAATCATCTAGATGATGGAAGCGCATTTTTGACAGCTCATGAATGCTTGTTACTTCAGAGATTTCGCAAATTACCATCTCTTACAATTACTGAGCTTGAAATCAAGCAGTTTGGGCAAACTTACGAAACAGCAGCTTCCATTTAGTACTAGTTTCAAGTTGACTATTTAATAGGTACATAATTTATACATGTACAAACTCAAAAATACCTTTTAATCTTCATTGTTCAGTTATTGACTGACAGGAGGTCAAGTGCTGTAGCTTAAAATGATAATTTGATCTTTATCAAAGCTATATAGAAAAAATACACCAAAAGTAAACAAATTTTCATCCAATAATAATAATTCATTCTAATAAGCTTCAAATTCGCGTCAAACAAGTCATTGAATGAATCCCGGACAGATTTGACAACTGTACATAATAATAGTGACACCCGCGGCTAAAGTTGTAACTAAATTTTTATCTACTTTAATAAATTTTAGTTGCCATATCCCTAATGTCATAGATATCTATGGACATTGTTTCACTTGAAACAAGTAATTGAATGATTCAATTTTCCACAATCACTGAGCTTGAATTAAAGCAATTTGTGCAAGCCTACGAAACAGCAGCTTTTATTTAGTACCAGTTTCAAGCCTGTAAATAGTATAGTTGCTGAGAACTCAGCGTCACGCCAGCCAGCCAGACAGCCAAAGGGAATATAATAGCGCTTTTTTAATAAAAAATGCGCTAAAAATATATTCTTGGCTCGGCATTCCTAACACAATGCACGAAATGCAGAAGCTAGACTATTTGCTGATAGAGCAGTGTACATCTCCAATAACCAATATAAACCCAAGTAAAATTTTATAGTTGACCTTAAGATGAGATGGGTAGCAGGTAATATAACAATATAAGCTTTCTCACTCAAATCCCGTCATAAAACATTTCTTAAATTTGAATTTGAATGATTTGCTTAATGCGATTCATAGAATTATGCGCCTTCTAGGAGTAGCCGATAGCAGGAGCCACCTTCGCCACGCCCCAATTCCGGCTTTGGGTCTATGCAACACCAATACGCAATTTAGTGCAAAACTGTGGAACAATTCAAAGAAAGTCGGGCATTTTTGAAAGAGTAAGGGCATCATTTTTAAGAAGATACAGAGCTTGTGCGGAGATGGAAAGAGGGCATTTTAAAATAATTACCTGATAATCAGAATTGTCGTTGCAACTACTAATTGCAGCTTTGGCAGTATAAGACATGTCAGAATACGTTACTTCCGGTCCAGACAAATATACAGTCAATGTTGATATTTTGCTAGATTTACCAATGTAGCGTAAGGACATTTGCTGTTCACCTGTTTGTATTGTGCCGTTTTGTTGCTTTTGTACATTTAATTTAATAAAATATTTCACATTTGGTATCAGCTAAAATCAAATTAGAGAATTTCATTTCATGTTCATATACTTATTTGTAATATTACAAAACCAAGCCAAAATAAAAACTGTTCGTGGTTATATGATTTTGATAAAAACATTAATTTTCTTTTCTTAATTTTGTCAACCGTGACCGTTCTAATGGACTGCTTCATTTCGTTTAAAACTTAAGCGCAATTAATGTTTTGGGTGTTAAATATTTTGGATCAAAACATAAAATTCAACAATGGTAACGTAACTATGCGAGGTTATTTGTAAAACGAGGCAATTGTTTTTTTTTGCCTAAATGTCCGTGTTAGTCCAAATCGAATACTTTCATCCGAGGATTCGCCTGAAAGATTTTGTGGTTTTTTTTCCAGTTAACTGACCTATAAAAATATGTAGTTTATAGTTTAGTGTTATATTTCCGGACTATTAACCTTTTAACCTCATCATTTGTGCTTTAGCCATATTTCTCAATGGGCGTAAGCATAAGACATAAAGTTGAACATGTGCGATTCTTATGGTCGTGTTCACAATGCTCTTACGTATTTCTTATGCTTACGTAGTGCATAACAGCTGCATAAGAAAGTTGAAACGTATTTCTTACGCATATATTTTCTTAATGCGCATGTCCAATATATTTTTACAGACAGTAAATGTGTCAAATGAATGAAAATAAACTTGTTTTTGTGGTTAGGAATTTTTGTTTGTTTTAATAACAATACTAAATGAATTTCGTCTTCCAAAAAAGACATTTAATTGCAAACACGTGCAGAAACAAAAGTAATGCCCTGAACTAAGGGCTTTAATATAGAAAACAAAACCAAAAGCAATGAAAAATATTTTCAAATATAAAATTTGAAACAAGGAAGTCTGTTTTGATAAAATAATCAAAAACAAAAATAAAGCAAAGCGTTGTTTAAGACAAGTAATTTAAATTGTGACAGATAGTTAAAATTAAAAGTCCCTATATTTTATTACCAACTCAGGCCGCAATATCCCTATAAAATAATTTTTTGCTTTGTTTATGCTATGCTCATTGTGAACACGCGTATGATTTTCATAAGAATTATGTTATGTATGTTTTATGCGCCCATTGTGAATTATGATTGTTGCAGTCTTTATTGTTTTGGCTTCGTTATCGAGTACTCAAATGATATTACCATTGAATTATTGATAAAAATGGCTCCTTGATCAATTTCTTCTTTAGACATAGCTTGTAAAATTTTGTTTAATTTTCGACAACTTCTCCACACCATAATAGTACGTCTGTGCTTCAAATTTCGTGATTCTTTTAATTCATCCAAGTGGAAACTTACTGACCAATTATATTTGAGGTACGGTACATCTTCTCCAATCAGACTGTAGATTTTTTTGAGCGCGAACAAACAAAATCAATATTTAAAACATTTTGATAAAAAATAAATTAATTTGTTAATTACCGTATTGCAGTTTGTGACAACTTTTGACTACTACAAATAAATTCAGGGGCAACGACCTCATATTTAAGCTCCTAAAAGCATATAACTTATGAGTTCATAACCGGTGAAAATATAGAAACTTACCTGAGTTACGCAAGTAATAATAAAACCATAAAACACTACACAAAAACTTAACTTGGTACATTGGAACATGATGACTAAAGAAAATTTGTTTGACAATTAATTATTGGTTACACACATAACAATAAAATATACATCATTTTTGAGTGTTGCGTGAGGGAAGCGATCGTACATCTACATCAATAAAATATTAGTGCCACAAGGTATAATATACGTTACTATGGAAACGAGAACTCAAAACACTGAATAATGTAAATGATCTTTTGTTATTTTGTGCGCAAAATTGTTTGTGACAGTAAAATACATTTATAATTGTGAAAAATCAGTTTTGGTGCATCATTTGGAAACTGACTTTGAATTGTATCAACACTACCAAATAAATGGCTATCATTGTGATATTCTGAAACAGAAATAATCAGATAATATTTCCATTACTTATTCAAAAAAAAATATGGATTTTATTATTATTATATACGTACTGAAGTGAAAAAGTTTTTGTCAACATCGCCATATCCTTGTAACGACACAACAGGGGGATTCATTTGAATAGCAACCAAAAATAAATCGATCTAAAAATATTTCCATTTCAAAAAATAGTTCATAAAGGAATAAAACAACATAATGACTTCTTTTTTGGCTCCCTGGTCGATAGAGTTCATATCGATTGTCATTAGAGTGTCTTGAACACGTTTTGATATATTATTCGTGGCTTTCTCAGAACAATCACAAAAAATGTACAATAATGCTACACAGTAAACACTGTTGACAAAAAGGCCAATTTCTTTGAAGGATAAATTAACGCCGTGGTCGATTATTTCCGATATAAATCCATACACCTATTTAAAAAAATTTAAATAATATTTGTGAATAAATCGCTTTTATGGTACTGTAACAAAAGTTTTCGAAACGTTTTGACTGTGCACTACACTGTTTACATCGTTATAACATAGTAAAAAATATAAATTATGTTTAAAAGTGCTGTAATCAAGATTAAAAAATATTTAAAATTGAGAGTAGTGTTTAAACGATTTTCGCGCGCTCTATTGATGACGTCAAATACCATGTCCAGTGACATTACAGTCCATTGTTCAATACAGTTTTCGTTCTTAACTTATTTCAGCATTAAAAAAGGTCAGAACTCAGTTTATAAGTATTTCATTGTGCCTAAATGCAAAATACTATCAGAAATGTACCTGATAAAGTCTTTTTTCCAATCCAGACAGGCAGACAGGCTTCAAAATACGTAAGAAATTATTTAAGGTTATCAGAAGATATAAATTTGACAGATCATGAATAACATTATATGTGATAAGTTTCAACATTTGCTCGTTTAAAAATAAACAAAAATTATAGGTTATGTTCACTGCTCATCGTATTTCGGATTGTATTTATTAAAATAGCGTACATAATGTGTTATTATTGAATAATTACTTTGCAGTGTTCACTCTTTTTACTTCAGCGGACGTAAAATTTGGATTTGAAAGAAAATAAGACGACATCATGAATGGATCTATTCTTGACAGATTATTCGATTGTGCTTTCACAAAATCACTGTCTTA
Organism: Dromius quadrimaculatus; assembly: GCA_963989225.1. Taxonomy (NCBI): domain Eukaryota; kingdom Metazoa; phylum Arthropoda; class Insecta; order Coleoptera; family Carabidae; genus Dromius; species Dromius quadrimaculatus. Next base: position 45,278,878 of record OZ022334.1, on the reverse strand, counting down.
AATGATTTATAATCTCACTAGGATGCTAAAATTACACTCAAACAATAAATGAATTTACAACACACACGTTATTACTGTTTTCTAATCAAAAGCCTGCAATGCCATACAAATGTAAGCAGTGCGCACTTGTTGGCATAGTATTTGACGTCACGTTTCGCTTTAGCCAATGGTGTTGCGTTTTAGAGCTTTGAATTTCCCTCGCTTAATTTGCACTTTTATTTATTTATTTTGAGCAATTGAAAAGATATAAATTACCAAAATGATGGTTAAGTACAAATGCCCGGCCAATAAAAATTCGGAATAAAAATATTTACGAGTACGTCAAGGGTGAAAGGACCCAAAATAAAATTCAAATAATCTTCTCAAATTGCAGTAATGTTCAGTTAAATATTTGCCAAAAACTTTTGATACATTTATGTTATAAGACTTACTGCAACAGTAATATTCAAGAACATGAATAATGTATACATAGTATACGTACGAGTGTATGTATTTCCCAATCTCTGTAACATATCGCTTAGATCCAACCATAAAATTCGGTATTTGAATAAAATATAAGCATTACAATTTTCTTCCATATCCTAGAATTTAAAAAGGAGGAAAATTGTTTGCCAAACTACGATTCTTTCCATTAAAACTTAAGTCCTAATTCACAATGGGCGTAAGCATAAAAAGTACATAAGAAATACTTAAGACATAAAATTGAACATGCGCAATTCTTATGGCCGTGTTCACAATGCTCTTACGTATTTCTTATGCTTACGTAGTGCATAACAGCTGCATAAGAAAGTTGAAATCATCTCAGCTTTAAGTATTTCCTACGCATATATTTTCTCAATGCGCATGTCCAATATATTTTTATAGACACAGACAGTAAATGTGGCAAATGAATGAATTTAAACTTGTTTTTGTGGTTAGGAATATTTATAATCTTTGTTTTAATAACAATACTAAACGAATTTCGTCTTCCAAAAAAGACATTTAATTGCAAACATGTGCAGAAACAAAAGTGATGACCTAAACTAAGAGCTTTTATATAAAAAACAAAACCAAAAGCAATGAAAAATATTTTCAAATATAAAATTTGAAAAAAAGGAGTCTTTAAAAAAGCTGTTTTGATAAAATAATCGAATCAAAACAAAAATAAAGCAAAGCGTTGTTTAGGACAAGTGATTTAAATTGTGACAGATACTAAAAACTAAAAGTACCTATATTTTATAACCAACTCAGGCCGCAATATCCCTATAAAATAATTTTTATGCTTTGCTTACGCTATGCTCATTGTGAACACGCATTAGATTTTCATAAGAAGTATGTTATTTACTTCTTATGCTACGCCCATTATGAATTATGGCTTAGAACTGCAATAAAATGCATTTTTTTTATAGACTTTTCGAGTTCTATGTAATTAGAGTTTATATTTAAATACAGTAGCTCGAAACGTCCTATAAAAGTATCTCTAAATTAGCATCAGACTACCAATTCTGAATCAATATATCAATATTAATACGCCAAGAGAAATCTTTCGACCCCCTTTCTAAGCATATTGCATGCACGGAGGAATGTGAGATTTGGCATACTCAAAGTTTATATGGAGAAGATGCGCAGAAAGAGAAAATTATATACAGGATGTTCCATTTTAATCTTTATATTAATACGTGTGTTATAAGTAGTGACATCTGTTAAGATTGTTTAAGTTAGTAATAAGTACAGGATTGGCGGCATTGTGCTTTTATTTCAGGTTGCTACGTAGATGCTGGGGATAAACCAATGACGTATTATTAAAGTAGACCCAGCGCGTCCTATGGCAGTCCACAGTTTGTTGTGATGTTAGCACTTACAAGGTGAGGGGTTCTGAAAAGCGAAGGGAGAAAACATGCTTGTTATGCGGTTTGCCTGCTTTTATTTATGTTTAAGAAGTGCGTGCCTTTATTCTGTACTCTATGTATATATTCGTTAAAATAGAAGTAATAATATATTAATTGGTTCAAAATAGAACAAAAACGAGATTTTTTCCACATCTCACAATCGATATTTTTTCAATTGAAAATATGTAAGTACGCAACCTGCGATACAACGATGTTTACCTTTCTCACCCCATTGTTTACTCCTGCATCAAAACAAACGCCGCGTGCTGGGTCTACTGTTAATACGTCATTGGGATAAACTGATCACGCATATGTTACGCTCTTACGATATTGTACTTTCTTCATGTTGAATTTAACATTATCATTTTCATCACTACCAGCTATAATCAGTTTATCAAAGTAAATTTCAACACCCTCTTTGTCTCCAAAAATAGAATAATTTAGGTTTTGCATTACTTGTGGAGCTGAACAAAGTCCAAATGGCATACGTAAATATCTCCAATCTCCGAATGGAGTACTAAAGCAACGTAGATTACTACTATTTTCATCCAACACGACTTTTAGAAATCCATCTTTCATATCTAACACTGAAAAGCATTTTTTCCCAGCAACCTACTAAAAATTTCTTCAGACCTTCCCTTAACTATATACTGATTTGAATATTAGGGATCTAAACATAACCTTAAACTTTTATCTGGTTTTTCAACAATAGCTAAATTGTGACACCATTATACTGGACCTGCTACTTTTTGAATAATCCCTTCTTTTTCTAGACTAACTGAAGCTTTTTTCACTTCAGATCTCAAAGGTTCAACTATTGGTTCAGTATCCTCCTTCAGCTTTATCTTATACACTCCTATTTTCCCTGAACCATTAAATATATCTTTGTTTTTGTTTAGTAATTCATCTACATTCTCCCACTGTGCATCAATTATATCAACTCCTTTTATTAGCCCAAAATCTATACACATATGTAGCCCTAAAATTGGTATAATGTTGTTTCTTTCAATATTTTTTATTTTACACTTCAAAATGGCAGTACCTACGAGTTTTAATTCATTTCCATTAAAAACTATTAAGGTTATACCAGTATTTTAAATTTTAACATTTGCCTGCTTATTTATTTTCAAAAAATATTTATAAGGAAGGATAGAACATCCACTTCCTGTATCAAGTTTAAGAGAAAACTTTGTACCTCTTTTTAAACATACTGCGTGCACGAACACAAAGTCATGTGAGACTTGGCATTATTATACACAGAGTATCCCACTTTAATTTTACGTGAAGAGAAAATATTGTACTGCGCACATAAAGGAATGTGAGATTTGGCATACTTAAAGTTCATCTGGAGAAGAAGTGCAGAATGCTCAAATTATATACAAACTGTTCTATTCTGATTTATTTGAAAAAAAAAAATTGTAACGCGCACGAAGAAAAGTGAGATTTGACATACTTGAAGATTATATGAAGAAGTGCTGGGAGCTAAAATTATACACAGGAAAGCCTATTTCAATTTTATATGAGGAGAAAAGTTAGTACCGTGCGCATGAAGGAATGTGAGATTTAACATACTTGAAGTTTATGTGGAGGAGGAGTGCAGAAAGTTTTAATTATATACAGAATATCCAATTCAAATTTACTACTGCAATATATCGAGAAATATGCACTGAATAAGAAAATAACTGAATAAAAAACTCAATGATTTCTTTCCCCTTCCGAGGATTGGGGAGAGAAAGTCACTTTAAAATCTTGAATGGGAGTCACTATGCATAATTTTAAATTCGGATGAAGTGTTGAATACAACCCCTGGATATGAAAGGTTGAATTCAGTAACGTTCCAACTTAGCAATATCATAATTAAGAATACGTACCGCATCAAAACTATCTGCATAACATTTACTGGCATCTCCCATCGCACGACAATTAATATACCATAAAGCACAATTCATATTCATCATTGTAATTATATGATAATAGGCAGTTGTATGATAAAGAGTAAATCCTGCTAAAAGAGCACTCAAGGACATTAAAAACACAATTGCAATAATTAAACATCCACTTGTAATAATTATAATGGCTATACTTAGTCCTGGAAAGTCCACACCTTTTCCAGTCACCCGATAATATTTCAACTAAAATAATAAATAACATTATAGAACAGACAATTATTCTATTTTAGCTACGTGAAGATTAAAATTATTTATGTACAATACAAACATGATACAAAATACCAAAACAATATCCAATCAAATCTTAGAGTTTGAGGTGGGCGTGGCTAAGAGCTACAGTGTAATAATAAAGTAAAACCACAGAGGAATTTATCAATGCTATTAACCCTTCGTTAGTATTGTGGGGTATGTCATACCCCATTAACTCTATTTCCAATCGTAAAATCAATTTAAGACAAACAAGTGATTTCTTTTTCTCAGTAGCTTAGGATTATACTTGAACAAAGAGAACAGACTTATATACAACTATGTATAAACTTTCAATTGAGCATCAGACTTGCTGGAAGTTGGTTGGGGTATGATATACCCCGGTACACTTTTAAAGTAACTTCTTATGTAGATGTAGAAAAGCCCTATGTACATTTTTGTTTGAAATTCCATCCCAATAATTTATTGTGTAATTATTCCTAAAATATGAACGCACATCTCACTGCAATGCTAGGCCCTGGTTCAGTCAGAAATTAGTGTTATTGCCATATATTAACGATTTGTGTCAGAATGAGGGCTCTAATCGAAAAAATTTATTTAAAGTACCCCAACTATTTTCAAAAAATAATATAGGTTTAATTGAAAGAAAATTCAGATTTACGACCCCAATTTTGTGATTTTGATACAATTATATGAAAAAATTACTTGCTTTGTCAACTCGAAATTAAGGCCGTCAATCGAAAAAATCTTTCAAGTAAAGTCATATTATTTTCGAAAAATTATTCAACTCTGTCATTTACAATTTTTTGATTACGGTTCTGGTTCAGTCAGAAATCCGTATTATTGCCATAATTCGCCGATTTCTGTCAAAATTAGGACTCCAATCAAAAAATGTTATATGAAAGACTCTAATTATTTTCGAAAAAAAACATGAGTTTACTTGAAAGTTTTTTTCGATTTACTGCAATTTTATTAAAATTTGGAGTATAGTTCCACAAGAGGCTAGTAGATGGCAGCATCTAGCACGTTTTGAGACAATACAAAATTATTCCTCGATTTTCTGCAAATTGACAACTTTATCGGAAAATATGTAAAGTATTCGAAGCTACAATTTCAATTTCTGTCGATGTCATTCTAAATTTAAAATTATATTACGTTATACAATAAGCTATTTCATATTTTGGTATTTTTTAAGGCCAATTCAGCCAAATGACAAAAGACAAGCAGAAGATGTGTTGTTTGTCCTAGAAACAAAGATAGAATAGTAAATTGTGCAACAAGTGCGATAAGTTGTCGATTGCCCACGAAAGCGAAGTTGGGCGTACACGAGCGAAGCAAGTGCGTTCATTCGCTCAAGTGGGTAATTGACAACACCGCACGAGTTGCAGATACTATTTTTTATTACGAATGCGGGATAAGTACCATTTTGCACTAATTTTTCTAAGCGGTAAATGATTTGCGTGCGACAAGATTACTTGTCACACGCTAATTATACTTGGCGCACTCAAAAGCCAAAGAGCCATTTACTGCCCAGAAAAACGTGCGCAAAATAGTGCTTATGTATTAAAAAGACATTTAATGCTTGTAAGCGATGTAGAATTCCACTGTGCTTGAAACATGCAATTTTGAGTTGCAAAAACTGTGACCAGTTTGAGGAGCAATCATTTTTTTTTCTTTGATGATACTTGAGTAATTTTTTCTTGCTTTACTTATTTGATCCTTCTTCTCGAAACATACTGTGAGATCTTTGATGTGTGATGATATTAGAAGTATTTATGAGCGATAATATTGATGTATGTTTTTTCCAAGGCAGACTTGCTGTTATTTTTACAATAAATATAGCTGGATACATTTTGTTCAGTTTTTATCACTTGGTAACAAGTTGTAGAACATGTGCAAACAGAAAAATTATCATATTTTAGAATTTAAAATAGCTTGAGAGTACTTTCATATGGGGTATGACATACCCCACAACACCAACCGTGAAACTTTTTTCGAGAACACTAACGGAGGGTTAATTAAAGGGTTATTTAGAGGAGACAGATCGAAATTCAAATAATAAGTTTTGTATTTTTTCATAAATAGCTTTTGACTGAATAATGAATTGACTAAAATAGTTACAGTTTTTCAGCAATTACAAATTGCATTTCGTATGTCTCTTTTATATAATCTTTCTTGCATTATTTTGATTAGATTTTGCCTATTGTTTTCACTTAAACTTACTTTGTAGTTTTTGGCCCCGCCCACCTCAAATCCTATGATTTGATTGGATATTGTTTTGGTATTTTGTATCATGTTTGTAGTTATGATTGTTTTCTGATTGTACTCTGAAGATAGTAGCTTCGCTACTGAAATGTACATAAGTAATAAGAAATTAAAAAAAAAATTATAATCACCTACCTGATATCTGCCCCAGGAGTTTTTATAATCACATATTTGACTAGCCATAGCCCAACCAACATATGGAATGAAGAAATGTGGTACTAAATATAAAATGAAGATAATTGAATAAATATATTCATCAAATTTTTTACTTTTGTTTAGAAGAATATCCATACGTTCACGTCCAACCAAAAAAACGAAAGTAGAAGTGATACAATAAAAGCAAAATGCGTATACAAATATGTATGACTTTAAAGCGAATACGATATGGCCTGTTTTTCTTCGTACAGGTACAACACCAAGAACAACAAAAAGCTGCAATAATAATTTGTGATCTCTGTAAAACTGATCATGTTTTTCAAGTTCTTCATAATTGCCAGTTTTAATTTTTGACCGTTTTTCAATCGCTTTCATCCGTGCACTGCTCGGAATTTGTTTACTAATATTTTTAGTATCAAATTCTTCTTGAATAGCATTGTTGTATATTTGCTCCACATTAGCAATATTTCGCTGCATGGTTACGTAATAACTGAGTCACAGAAAGGACAAATAAGGTGAGAAATGGTTAAAAATTCAGATGATTGATTACAAGTTATTTGTATAAATTAATAACATGACATTGCCAGTTTATTTGCTGTTACGAACATACATGAATTTGAAATGTATTGTAATTATACTTTCGATTGACCCCTAACCGTTCATATCCGTAATTAAATTAAAATGCTCAACTTATTACGAACGGCAAGTTGTTAAAAGTAGTGCTGTCAAAAATATGTATTATAATATTGCACGAAAACAAGATCAGGATGCCCGAAACGTCTGTTCAAGGTCAGTCAAACTAATGACGTCATGTTTGAATTTGGGGCGCATTGTAATTTCGAACTGTGTATATTTATCTGAATATAGAAAAAATATGGAATGAATACGATAAATTCTTGACAGCACTGATAATTAAAATGAAATAAATACGTATTATTTGATGAATCATAACGAAGAGAAAATGATAAATATAAAAATGAAATTTGTTCTTACAATACTGTAGCTACGCTACCTTTCGTATAAAAGATATCGATTTCTTACACAATATGTATGCAGTCAATGTGAAACGTTACAAAAATTTCAACTATTAATTTACTAACACAAAAGACACTAAACACGAAATGACTTTAACATATGTACAACAGGTAAATAAATACCATCACTGTGTTGACACTACAAATAAAACAACACACGCAAGATTGCAAATGATGATGGTGCCTGGTGGGTCAGTGTCAAATGAGCAGAAGCCTGAAAATAAACGACTAGACTAGATCAGGTTTGTCACTGCTCATTACTGATTTTTTTGGCCAGGCAATCTTTGCGTCAATCCGCTTGTAAGCTAACATGACGTGTTTTGTGTCGGCCATAAACTCTTGAGGGCATTCGTTATCAGCGAGCATAGTTTCTGTAATAAATGTTATATTTAAAAAAAGTACAAATTACAAATTATTAATACTTTTGTAAAGGACTATCATAAAAATTATTCGCCGTTTGAGGAATTTGCGCGAAATTATTGAAATTTTGTGTTTTAGCTGAAGGAGGACAAGCGGTGGAGTAATGATACAATTTTTATATGCACCTAAGGAAGTCGGTCAAAATGTAGTAGATAGGGGGGGCCCCAATTAAATTTGAAAAACAACTCAAAAATACTGATGCCAATTGGTCATGCATCTAAAAATATTTTTGCAATCGACGAGCACACCGGTGCTATGGGTGCCTGATATGTCAATCAGATTTTGATAAAACTTGAGTTATAGATTCAACGTTGACTAAGTCATAATTCACAATGGGCGTAAACATAATAATAAATACATAAGACATAAAGTTGAACATGTGCAATTCTTATGGCCGTGTTCACAATGATCTTACGTATTTCTTATGCTTACGCAGTGCATAACAGCTGCATAAGGAAGTCGAAATCATCTCAACTTTACGTATTTCTTACGCATATATTTTTTTAATGCGCATGTCCAATATATTTTTACAGACAGACAGTAGATGTGTCAAATGAATGAAAATAAACTTGTTTTTGTGGTTAGGAATATTTATAATCTTTGTTTTAGTAACAATACAAAACGAATTTCGTCTTCCAGAAAAGACATTTAATTGGAAACATGTGCAGAAGCAAAAGTAATGCCCTAAACTAAGAGCTTTTATATAAAAAACAAAACCAAAAGTAATGAAATATATTTTCAAATATAAAATTTGAACAAAATGAGTCCTTAAAAGAGCTGTTTTGATAATATAATCGAATCAAAACAAAGATAAAGTAAAGCGTTGCTTAAGACAAGTGATTTAAATTGTGACAGATACTGAAAACTAAAAGTCCCTATATTTTATAACCAATTCAGGCCGCAATATCCCTATAAAATAATTTTTATGCTTTGCTTATGCTATGCTCATTGTGAACACGCATAAGATTTTCATAGGAATTATGTTATGTACTTCTTATGCTACGCCCATTACGAATTATACATCATCGCGTGGCTATTCAATGAGCTTGCGGGAAGGCGGGCAAGATAGTGGAGGAGTAATGATATAATCTTTATATGCACCTAAGGAAGTCGGTCAGATGTAGTAGCTAGTAGGGAAGGGCGTAGGGCAATAAAATTTGAAAAATCACTCAAAAATACTGATGCCATAGATTATTACATCGCGGACTATCATTGGTCACGTATCTAAAAATATTTTTGCAATCGACGAGCTATGAATGCCTGAGCGCTCAGGTAGAGAAGTATATATTCATGTTAATCCTAAAAATAATTCATCGTGCGAGGAATCCGCGAAAAATTGTTGAAATTTTGTATTTCAACATGCGAAGCTTATTTCAAATATTTTTTATATGATCTGTCAATCAGATTTTCATACAACTTGAATTATAGATTCAACGTTAACTAAGTCGTCAAAAGAATCAAAATTATTGACCGCCTAGTTCTAATATTAACGCACACATCATCGCGTGGCTGTTCAATGAGCCTGCGGGAAGACGGGCGGGGTAGTGGAGGAGTAACGACATAATCTTTATATGCATCTAAGGAAGTCGGTGAAAATGTAGTAGCTGTAGGGGCTCTCAATTAAATTTGAGAAACAATTCGCATATAGTCAGCCAAGTTTTGATTTGTCTCATATCTATTTTCAATTTTTGAATCGAGTCCAGTGTTCTATGTCCTCAAATATGACCTGTACTTTGAGAAATACAGTTGTGGCTTTGTCCGAAGTCCAGAAAATATATTTCAGGACTTGGTACAGAACTACAACTCAATTTCGCAGGATACAAGTCGTAATTGGAGACATAGAACACATGGACTTCATACAAAATCAAAAATGGACATGAGACAAACCAATATTCAGCTGACGATATATTGATGCCAAATATTATCACATCGCGAACTATCATTGGTCACGTATCTAAAAATATTTTTGCAATCGACGAGCTATGGATGTCTGAGCGCTCAGGTAGAGGAGTAGAATGCACGTCATCATGTGAATATTTTCTCATATTCATGTTAATCCTAAAAATAATTCACCGTTCGAGGAATCCGCGAAAAATTGTTCAAATTTTGTATTTCAACACGCAAAGCTTATTTCCAATATTTTTTATAACATCTGTCAATCAGATTTTGATAAAACTTGAGTTATATATTCAACGTTAACTGAGTCGTCAAAAAAATATCAAAATTATTGACCGCTTCATTATCGCGTGGTTATTCAATGAGCCTGCGGGAAGACGAGCGGAGTAGTGGAGGAGTAATGATATGATTTTTATATGCACCTAAGGAAGTCGGTCAAATGTAGTAGCTGGTGGGGATCCTCAATTAAATTTGAGAAATAATTCGCATAATTGATGCCCAATATTATTACATCGCGAACTATCATTGGTCATGTATCTAAAAATATTTTTGCAATCGACGAGCTATGAATGCCTGAGCGCTTAGGTAGAGAAGTATATATTCATGTCAATCCTAAAAATAATTCATCGTGCGAGAAATCAGCGAAAAATTGTTGAAATTTTGTATTTTGAAGCCCGTATCACACGCTCAATTTTTTCGTACATTTTTCAGTTCAATGTTTTGTTTGTGAAAAAATTGACTATTGCAAACAGGTTAAAATGTTCAATGATTTACTCAATTTTTCGTTCAATAAAATAATAGAACTCGCTCTATTTTGTTCAATGTTCTCGTCAATTAATTGCGCAGATAGTATGCGCATCATATTGCAATGCGCTGTCAATGGTAGCTAGAGATAGAAAATACATTCGTATCATTTAAAACAAAATCAGTACAAAAAAAAAAGAAATAAATGGAGCAGAAGCCGGCCACGACATAGAGAAGATGGTATTTTAACGATGTTGAATGAAGAATTGTTAATATAAATTCGTTCAGAAATTATCTATGATTGCTGAATTAATGTTTCCAGAAAGTTTCGTAAATTTTTCATATTCAAATTGGTAGCTGCAACTGCTAGAACTAGAGCCAGGATATTAATTTCCTCCACATAACCCAATTTTGACATTAAATGTTTGACAACTACAGCTTGTCGGTATGATTCTCAGAAAATAAAAATAAAGTACGCATGCGCATGCAACAAAAAATTGAGATACGTTGCATACAGGATTTCTTGCTTTCAATGATTTAGTTCATAAAAGAGTACAGAAAAATTGATCACAAAACATTGACATAAAAATTGTACGAGAACATTGAGCTTGACACGCGAAGCTTATTTCCAATATTTATTAAATGATCTATCAATCAGATTTTGATAAAACTTGAGTTATAGATTAAACGTTAACGAAGTCGTCAAAAAATATCAAAATTATTGCATACATCATCGCGTGGCTATTCAATGAGCTTGCGGGAAGACGGGCGGGGTAGTGGAGGAGTAATGATACAATTTTCATATGCATCTAAGGAAGTCGGTCAAATGTAGTAGCTAGTGGGAGTCCTCAATTAAATTTGAGAAACTGATGCCAAATTTAATGAATGAAAAAGTATTTAAATTAAAAAAAATAGTTTACCTTCTCCATCTACGAGCCGATACAGTCCATAATCTTGAGGATTCGTGATTCTGGCCTTGTGAGCAATAATTTTACAGACTTGTTTGGTTGTCATATGAGGCCTAACTGGAACTGTTTTCGTTAAAATAGATCCATGCAACTCATCAGGAACAACAATTTTCAGTACAGAGCACTGAAATGATATGATAAACTAGTTAAATTTATATTTTAGAACAAATTAAAGATTAATACTTACATCTGAGTTGACATTACAACTTAAAGGATTTTCACCTCCGGTATCTTTAAAGTTTTTAAGTACATGCACAGCCGATGATAAAGTTGTAAGATAGTAGCCGCCTTCGCCCGACAACAGTGATGGGTGAAGAAGTCCTAAAAAATATTTATTATTAGGAATTTTTTTGTAGGAATAAAAATCAATTAATAAGAATTTACCCCACATATATTCAGCTTCAATTTCAGCGGCAATGAAATTGGTTTTGACCAGGACCCAAACAAACAAAGGTAAAAAGTCATCTGCCCCTAACGTTAATGAGGATCTGCAGGAGTTGGCAGTTTTCACCTGTAAATAAATATTCATAAATACTGCAATTTATAAAATAACTGAAACTTACAGAATTGAATATTGTAGCAATAGCAGCCAGAAGGTTTTCCAATTTTTCCAAAGGTGAGTCGGCAGCCTGAAGTCGAGCTAAATATAAAGAGATTGTCTGAAGGGCTTGGTCCGAAGGTGGGGTAATTTTAGACTATAATATTAAACATAATTAGATTTTTGTTTTAGATGAATTTAACTGTAACTTACTCTAATGGCAAGTTCTGAGATGGGTCGCGTGCTAGCGTATTGAATATTTTCGGCAAGTAAACGAATTGCACCCGATCGAGTGTAATGTTCGACAAAAAGAGTCTGTAAATGATTGCGGAGGGGCTTCACAACCAATCTGTGTAATACTGCTTCTAATATGGCATCCAAATTCAAAAATTCCGTGGATTTTAACTGTAAACAAATAATAAATTACAAATCTTAAGTAAGTAATATGGAAAAACATACTTTGTTTCTTTCTTTCTCCACCTCCCGTTCGAAACCGCGTTCACCGTGCTTCACGAGATAGTTCTTCATGCCTGACATGAATTGTCTCATGTTACGCATCACAACCTAAAGAAAAACAAATACAGAATTATAATAATGTGGGATTCCGAGTCAGAATTCAAAGGTTTCGCGCGCGAGTAAGCAGATGGCGCGCGGGAGCATTTGAAAGTTGTCAAGAGTGCGCAGGGCCGAAAGAGGGAGGAGATTATTCGGAAGTGAACAACAGAACAGTGGACAAGTGTGGTTTTTATTTTTCAATAATGTAAATTGTAAAGAATTTAGTGAATAAAATAATCTTTATTGTTTTCTATTATTTAAACTTGAGTGTTTTATTTACGACGTCCAGCCGGGGAAAAGATTTCCTACAATAATTAATAATATTAATTTTTTTGTTACCTGTGGATTAATCTCCCGAGATTCACATGTACATGCAATGAAATTTTCAATATTTTGAGCAAAAGTTGTGCTCTTGTCCTGAGCTAAAGCTAATGCATAGTTTCGGATAGCGGCACCAACAGCAGCAGGTCCTGATGTATCCCGATTTCTTAACGCCTGCAATCTTGGAGGCGCTGTAAAAAACCACAATAATAAATGATATGCACAGAAGAATATTTATATCAAAATAACAAAAAAATTAAGAGGAACTCTGCCCTTTGAATATCTTAAAATGCATAAATATAAACATACATTACATACATTTAAAGAAAAGTCTTGTTTTAATCCAGAATTCACTTAATGCTTTTATTATATAATTGCCAATATCACATAACACTTTTCTACACAATTTACACAAATGAACAAAATCCGGATCCTCTTCTGTAATCATGATGACAATTTATCGTCTTCCACAGTACCATGAATATATATTAGAAAACAAAATTCAACATCCGACGTTTAAAAGCACCAATCTAATTATAATACTAGATTTTGAACTGATTGTCAATATTTACACAAAATGAACATTGAACAAATTCTTACTATATCGGTTTGTGATTGTCGAGCGTAAGGGACATATTCCAATGATAATAGTGATTAAACGGCGTAGTTACATTAATAAAATAATTTTGTTTGTGTTGCATATCATATTCAAATACTTTTTGGTTACACAAATGAAAACTGAAGTCTAATAGTAAAACTTATGCAATAAACATAAATAATACATCATTAATTTCTTTGGATAACAAACAGGTCAAGTTTAATACTTACAAAGAAGTGGATCTAATCGATCTTTGAAGCTTTTTGGTCGTGAAATCGAAGCCACTTTTGGTGTGTGTTGGAAACGATTGTCAAAATAACTATCTTCATTCTGTAACAGAAATATAAACATGTTTATATTTTCAAAAGAAAAATATATTCATAATAGAGTCTTAATTTTTCATGAAGCGCTCTACGTTTTTGGTTATTTCGTCCATTGTATTTATTAATTTTATGAGAGCCGCTTGGTCTTGTCCGTGTACTGTTGGCTTGTTCTTATTGCTTGTCATAATTCACAATGGGCGTAAGCATAATAAAAAAACAAGAAATACATGTGCGATTCTTATGGTCGTGTTCACAATGCTACGTATTTCTTATGCTTACGTAGTGCATAACTGCTGCATAAGAAAGTTGAAATCATCTAAACTTTACGTATTTCTTCCGCATATATTTTCTTAATGCGCATGTCCAATATATTTTTACAGACACAGGCAGTAGATGCGTCAAATGAATGAAAATAAACTTGTTTTTGTGTTTAGGAATATTTATAATCTTTGTTTTAATAACAATACTAAACGAATTTCGTCTTCCAAAAAAGACATTTAATTGCAAACATGTACAAAAACAAAAGTAATGCCCTAAACTAAGAGCTTTAATAGAAAAAACAAAACCAAAAGCAATAAAAAATATTTTTAAATATAAAATTTGAAAAGGAGGAGTCTTTAAAGAGGAATTAAAACAAAAAGCAAAGCGTTGCTTATGACAAGTGATTTAAATTGTGACATATATTCAAAACCAAATGTACCTATATTTTATTACCAACTCAGGCCGCAATATCTTATAAAATAATTCGATGTAGTCGGATAGAATGAACATATCCAAGAGAATTTATTTTCAATTTGTTGGTTTGTAACGTGGCAAATAACATATTCTATTTGTACGCAGCTACGTTCTCAGGCAGGGTATCAAGAAAATCGTCAAAAACTGCCAAAAGCGGTTTTTGAGTTTTACAAAAATACTATACATTTGACGGAATGATGTAAAAAAGTGATCCGGTGAAAAAAGTGTACAATAAAGAGACAAATCGAATGAGCTCTCTTGAATCCTGATCTGTCTAAAAGCTTTTGGGTGGATTGCGAAAAACCGTAATTTTTGGTCATTTAATTTAACATTTAATATTAATGGCCAGTTAAATTTTAAATGTCGCTTAATTGAACAATATCAAATCAAGACTCAAAAGTCAAATGTGACGTAAACACTGCTGTCATTATTCCGATTCGATATTTTTTGTTTGAGTGAAACTTAAAATGCTAGAGCAATGCAACTGGCCTTAAGACTTGAAGTTAATAATAATAATATTTATTTATTTCCAAAGACTAAATACAGTGTATAGAAAACGTCAAAAAGTACACAATAAAAAACAAAAACCTTACGATATGTTTATATGTCAAATGTCAACGAAACGCGGAACATTGGCGACTAAAATTAACGATGGCGGCGCTGCTGTAATACAAACATGGCGGCTCTAAACGGTAATGTGTTTGACGTTGCATTTGATTTGTATGTATTATATGCTATATTTGAAAGGAATTTGAGACTTTGTTTGAATGTGAAGAGGGTTGTATTTTATCATTCTGATAAATTTCAAGATTATATTTCAACGTTATGTACTCTGTTTTATGGATTATTCTTTCATGATCCATATATTTGCAGATAAAGATGGATGTGTTTGGAGGTTATGTTCTCCGGCTAGTATTAAGAGAGCTCTTCAGTTACTTCAATCCAACAAATGTAAACTGCATGTTCTCATGTGTTTTGTAACTGGTCTGCCAGTTCGTATTTCCAAGATCCATGCTTTCCTTTTATCCACAAGTTCTGAATCACCCCTAGATTATTGTTAATAAAAACTTTTCTTTCGCCTTCTCGCGGAAAACCATGAAAACATAAATTAAATATTTGAGAGTATCAGAGAAAATGAGAGATTAGGAATAAAGATTAAAAAGAGAAATTAGTATTGAAAAAGTGTAGTTTTACTAGGAATATTAGATCTGGGAAAATTAAGGAACGGAACGAACAATAAAAAAAAAAATCAAAATCATAAGATATGACACAAATAAAGTAAAACACTACTATTACGTCTCATGACGCTTCATACACATTACCGTTTTGGAAGGTTCATATGGTTGCCGCTAGAGGGCTACGAGTTAATTTTAGTCGCCAATAGAGACCCGTAGTCAGAACGCGGTTTTAAACTCAGGTCTGAATCTATCTCAGGTCTATCTTATATATAACGATGACGACGCAACGTTTAAAAATCGATTAGGTTGTAACACTGTTTTGACATGTTGTCATGGTTGTGCATAAGCCAGATTTAGAACCGGGTTTAAAACCGCGTCTTGATTACGGGCCAGGGAGTTTTAAAATGTGCGGATATTGGCTCTCCTGTATATTTTAGAGCAAAAATACAAGAATGGAAAGTTGTTGAAAATAAATTTTTATTTACTTATGAAAAGTCTTCATTTAATGCAGTATATTTGTAGTATTAGATCTTTAGAAAATAGAATATGAAATTTTCGTCAAAAAACAGATTGCCATGAAAATAAAGAACGAGTGGAACAAGTTTTTATTCTGACATTTCATTCTGTGTTATTATTACTGATTTTTATTAGATTCTATAAATATTCTACTGCATTGAGTGAACAATTTTGAACCAGCTATTTCAGGAGAATTTTTAGCAATATTTAGCTTAGCTACGGGCGTGTAGAGCTTGTTATTATGCCTAGTGCTGTAATTGTGTACATCAGATGTTTTGGAAAAAAAACCTTGTATTTTTAAAAATAAATAGACAAGTTTCATAAATATACAAACTTATAACAGTCAATATGTTATATTTTTTAAAAAGTTCGCGACAAGATGAAGAATAGCTAATTCCAGCTATACAACGAATAATTCGCTTTTGGGCAGTAAAGACTTTTTCTAGAAGCGCTTGAATTCCCCCAGAAACAAATCCCGTATCTAATACGAGACCCGACACAAGCATAATAAAACATAACGAGTTGACTAGTATTTTTAAATATTCTTTGAGATGACGTAACTGAAAATAAACTGCATTCAATTTACTGATAAGTTTGTCGCAGTGAGGATTCCAATTTAGATTGTATGAAAATGAATTATATTAGTTTTATTGTCATTTAAGAACAGTTTATTTTTTATTCACCGTTGTGAATATAATGAATAATTTTTCTATATAAATAATGCAAACCATCGTTAGTCGAGATTTTCTCTGAAACCAAACTGAGTACAATTTATAGCATTAGTTTGTTTTAGAAAATTATCGAATCTACTTAGGAAACAGTATTCGAATACTTAAGAAAACCCAGAGCTCAAGGCAATAGGTCTGTAATTATCGGTACTTGTTTTGTCTCCCATTTCAAAAACAGGTATGATTTTATTAACTTTCAATTTTTCAGGAAAAACACCGTTCTGGAATGATAAATTAACTACATGTGTTAAAGGAGCTAAGTTCTGACAGAAAGTGGACTCAGTAGCTTTCAATATACGCACCAAGTTTCAGAAAGATCGCCTGCAACTTCTCGAAAAATGTTGAAAAAACAAAAAAAGGCCCTTTCGAAAAACGAACAGCAATAAGAAAGTTGTTAGACAACGTAGACCAATTTCACAAGAAGATGCATAGTTTTTTAGCGCATTTTTTGGAAAAAATCGCCATTATATTCACTTTGGCTGTCTGGCTGGCTGGCGTGACGCTGAGTTCTCAGCAACTATACTATTTACAGACTTGAAACTGGTACTAAATAAAAGCTGCTGTTTCGTAGGTTTGCACAAATTGCTTTAATTCAAGCTCAGTGATTGTGGAAAATCAAATTATTCAATTACTTGTTTCAAGTGGAACAATGCCCATAGATATATATGACATTAAGGATATGGCAACTAAAGTTTATTCAAGTAGATAAAAATTTAGTTACAACTTTAGCCGTGGGTGTCACTATTATTATGTACAGTTGTCAAATTTTTCCGGGATTCATTCAATGACTTGTTTGACGCGAATTTGAAGCTTATTAGAATAAATTATTATTATTGGATGAGAATTTGTTTACTTTTGGTGTATTTTTTTTATATAGCTTTGATAAAGATCAAATTATCATTTTAAGGTACAGCACTTGACCTCCCGTCAGTCAATAACTAAACAATGAAGATTAAAAGGTATTTTTGAGTTTGTACATGCATAAATTATGTACCTATCAAATAGTCAACTTGAAATAGTATTAAATGGAAGCTGCTGTTTCGTAAGTTTGCCCAAACTGCTTGATTTCAAGCTCAGTCATTGCGGGAGATGGTAATTTGCTAAATCTCTGAAGTAATTTTCTTGTTTGCTTACTTGAGTATTAGAATCCATAGACTGATGAAGTGATTCAGACCACGGCTCTGAGAATTCGGTTTGTTCACTAATTTCAGAGGGTGGAGCTTTTGGCACACGCTCTTCCACATTATCATACGCTGACATTCTGCATACATCTTCGTCCTCAGTTAGAGGCTCTTTAGAACTCAGCGGAATATCAGGGAATCTAAACAAATAACAATAAATATAAATATTGTCACAAATATGAATATCTAAATGCATTATACTAACCTTTTTGCAATTATCTGATGTACAGTCAATTTGTCCTCGTGATCGGGAGTTTGTGGGGTGATGAGAGGCAGTTGAGGAAAGGCCCGACCCCATTCAGAACCTTCGTCATAATCAGGATCTTCGCAAGATTCCATATCACAATCGTTACCTGAACGAAAACAGCACATGATGATACAACAGTTTTTAATATGTCACAAAATAAATAAACTGAATAAAAATATTGATATCTATGCATTTTGTGGAATCAATACATTCCAACATAATAAAACTAACTACTGATTATTAGATAAGAGCGGCTTATCTATTCATAATTAATTATCGTACAGAAATCAGACATAAACAAAATTTTTGCTAAAAGGTCTTAAGTATTATTAAAGTCCATGAAATAAAATAATGATAATAAAAAACTGGCGGAAAAGTTGTACTCACCAATAAATCTCCAGCTATTGTCAAGAGCCCAAGTATCACTAATTTTAGAATTATTTATTCTAGCTTTGATGGCAGGTGGCATAACAGGTTTAATTTCAGGCCTTTTGACCATCGGCCTCATTTTGGGGCTCAAATTATCTACTGACGAAGACAGCGGACCTACAAATAATAATTCGTGAATACAATTTTTAGCACTCCACAAACATCACGTACTATTCAAAGGTTCAGCAGATTCAATCCTTTCAAGGCCTGAAACCCCAGAAGAAATATGATGGTCCTGCAAAACCGCAGGATTCGAGTGCCTTTGTTGTAAGGAAAATGAATTCTTCACAAGGCGGCGAGGAACAGCCGGCTGAGCGATTGAGTCAGCGGGTTCCGCATAAAAAGGACTCCCCTGTTTAGATCCCGGCGCGAGAGGATTTTCAGGGCTATTGGAGTTCGGTGTTGTCGCGGATTGTGGACTTGAGTTCTGTGCATTCGTCCTATCCAAACAATCGTTATTAGATAAAGTGTGGTTTTTTGTGGGAAGTGTTACCTTGGTGCAGGGTTCGGAATTGGAGTGCTACATTGGCTGCCTCCGTGACCGGATATTGAATTCGATTCCGTAGGACTTATTACATTGTTGTTTAGAGAGATTATGTTTCCTGTATAACAATCAATTGTTAGAGACTACATTTCCTACATAACAATCAATTGTTGGAATTTTTTTTTACGACCAAATTCGACTTAAAATTTTACCTCGTTACTAATATGATATGCATTCATTCAGTTTATTAGTTTCATATTACAATTAAATTAATATTGTATAATATAAACAGTAATAACACGATTTGCATTTTCCTCAATATCTGATCATAGACTTTCTGGTAATATTTCAGAACACCAGCAGATACAAAGAAAATTTGTTCGATTGCAACCGTGATATTTTAGTACACAAGAAACAAAATTGTCCCAGCAAAAAATCAATTAATTTTACTCTGCTGTTTTATTTTTTTTAATTGAATAGATTCTTGTTCTTTGCTAACTACTGTTCTTTTTAGCCACAACTTCATGTATTAAGTATAACTTGTATTTTTATGAGAAATGGCGTTTATGTTTGTCATTTCAAAATGTCCAACTTAATGTGATTTTCACATATACATATTATACATATACCGCTAAAACTTCGTTCCGTTTGAAGCCAAGACCTCTCCACTGGAACTGGAAAGAATATCGATGTCGATAATTATCGATAAAAACTCAAATTTGAAAATTTATTTTTCGCAGTGCTTCAGATAATAAAATAAATATCAATCACGCCTTTTAAGGCTCGTTCATGATGGATTTAATTTACAAATTTAGATTCTCTCAATTTTAAATCCAGCCAATCGCAGACATTGGCTGACATGTCAAAAATTTCAAATTGTCAACTGTCACAGAAAATATATTTAAATCATGAATATGGTGGAGAAGCACCCATATTCATATGATAAAAGTAATAAATCAAGCAGAAATTCAATTATTTGTGCAAATAAAATGATTTTGGCGATGTAAAATGGCTATTCAAAAGGTCAATTTGAGGTTATATTTCAAAAAAAGGAAAGAGTACAAGGATCTAAAACTATGAATATAAATTTTCAAATGTAAATTCCTGGATTTATAATTGACAGAATCTAAATTTGTAAATTACATCCATCATAAACCAGCCTTAAAGGATTTAATTTACGAATTTACATTTAGAAATTTAGATTTATAGTTTTAGATCCTCATTCTCGTTCATTTTTTGAAATATAACCTAAAATTGACTTTTTGAGTAGACCAATGACGTATTATTAAAGTAGACCCAGCGCGTCCTATGGCAGACCACAGTTTGTTGTGATGTTAGCACTTACAAGGTGAGAGGTTCTGAGAAGCGAAGGGAGTAAACATGCTTGTTATGCGGTTTGCCTGCTTTTATTTATGTTTGAGAAGTGCGCGGCTTTATTCTGTACTGTATGTATATATTTGTTGAAATAGAAGTAATAATATATTAATTGCTTCAAAATAAAAAAATACGAGATTTTTCCCACATCTCACAATCGATATTTTTTCAAATGAAAAACGCAACCTGCGATACAACGATGTTTACCTTCCTCACCCCACTGTTTATTCCTGCATCAAAACAAATGCCGCGTGCTGGGTCTACTGTTAATACGTCATTGGAGTAGACAGTTTACATCGCCAAAATTGTTTTATTTGCACAAATGATTGAATTCCGGTTTGATTTATTACTTCTATCATATAAATATGGGTGCTCTTCCACCATATTCATGATTTGAATATCTTTTCTATGATAGATGTCAATTTGGAGTTTCTGACATGTCAACCAATGTCTACGATTGGTTGGATTTATAATTGAGAGAATCTAAATTTGTAAATTAAATCCATCATAAACCAGCCTTAAGGGTACAGCAGACACTTATATTGCACTTGATAGATTGATTGATATTTCTTCAGTCGTAGGGTGCGTTTATCAGTCGTCAAGCTACGGGTACTCTTAGTTTTTATGGAGAGTATGTCACAGAGTATAAGTCAGTGGAAATCTTACTGACTTTTGTCCTTTAATGGGATTCGACCCCGCGACTTCCAGATTACAAATCCAGCATATTTGCACTGAGCTATGATTATGAAGATATTGATAACATGTCCATATAATATTTATATTAAATGAATATCGTATATACGCAATAGTCTTATTTCAGTACGATATAAATGGCTATAAGCTTAGTGGATGTTTCGAAAGTTAAGCAGTATTTTACGGTTGTTATGTCATTCTGTTTTGTAAGCAGTTATTATTGCCTTTATTGTGAGCCTATCCTAAAATTCCCTCCTGTAATATTTTTGATTCACATATTCAGAAAAAATATTTATTCTATAGGGATTTAAAGTTATGCTATCAGCGCCACTGTGAGTAAAATTCGAAGCTCGAGAAGAGATATTGCGCGAAATTATTGCATTGTGTACAAGTGGAAATAAAGTGATTTATGAAGAATTTGCTGTATTTAAAAGTTGTACATCAATAGAAATTATAATTTTACAGATTATTATTATTTTTCTGAATTTGATTCTTCACTTTTGTAATACATTTGAGTTTCAGATGAATAATTCAATGGATAATAGCGAAGTGACGAAAGATCTGATATTTTTCTTAATAGAATATTTCCGATATATTAAAATTTGTAAAATCCGGTGCAGTAATAGGTTGAATTTGAATAAGGCCTTAAGTGATCCAATTTTTAATGTCATTTATTTAAACACAAATTGGGACATTTCGAAAGTCCTACTGCTCTCATCATCAGCTGAACATAAAATGTTACAATTTCTGTATTTTAAGCGTTATTATTAACAAATATATTTTTTTAATAGAATTGCTGCAATGTACGTCGCAAATCCATAGTCAGGGCCACATCCGAGGCAGTAATCTCGTCTTGACGGTAGGCGAACAACTGAACTATGGATTTGCGGCAATTCTATTGAAAAAAAGTTTATTTGTCAATAATAACGCTTAAAATACAGAAATTGTAACATTTTATGTTTAGCTGATGATAAGAGCAGTGTAGGACTCTCGAAACGTCCTAATTTATATTTAAATAAATGACATATTAAAAATTGGATCGCTTAAGGCCTTATTCAAATTCAAGATATATTAAAATTAAAATTCCAGAGTAATTTACGGAGGAGAAGAAGTTTTTAATGACGGATACATAATAATTTGTGGCACTTCACGAATATCTCTTATTGAGCTTCTAAAATTTGCCACCAGATTACGTGGGACTCTTACGGGACAACGATTCAAGTCTTCTGATTGGCAAAAATGCGAAACAATTTCACATTAGCACAAAAATCGCACTTCACTATCTGTCAATTTCATAAATTGTCAGTCGGTTATCAATTTCATAAATAGATCTGTTTTAGATCGAAGATTCAAATTTGTATCTACTCAGGTAATATTCAAATATATATTCATTTCCAGAAAACTTATTTTGAATCTTACATCTAATTTGAGTAAATCGTGTTCGTATTTCGACAAATCAGAAGACAGTTCTTCACTGAAATGTACTATAATATTTAATTGATTTAATCATGTTATTATTATTATTCCTCTTATGATGCATTTTCATACTTATTCTCTTTCCTGCATTTATGTTTAAAATGTAGTTTTTTTTTTGTACTGTATTTTACACTGAATTTTTGTTATATACTTTATGTAATTTTGCCCTGTAAATGGGCAATAAATTATTACTACTATTATTATTATTATTATAATGTCCCGATTGCTGGATCAAGTTAAAATGTACAGAAATGATCTCTCTCAATAGAATAATCAATTGTTGGTTTAACAGTTTTGTTATTGATCTATTGGTAACTGAAATTAACCCATAGCCATCTAGCGGTACACTAGTAGAATAAGAACCTAAGGAAATTCCAAAAGTCACAAAGAGATGGCGGTACCGGCATGCACAGAAATTTTCCAGTGGCACTAAAACGGTGTAAACTAGTATTAAAACAAAAAAAAATGTATGTTTTCTTTTTGTTTAAAATAAAAACAACCGAAACATAGCCTAAACCGAGCTTTTAAGCCAACTAGGATTGAGAGGCAGTAAAGTTTAGGCGTTCGTCCATTGTTGTCCGCGAGGCACACACTTGTACGTATTTAGATGGATTGCACTCTGTTTGAATGCCACTAAAGCAACACGTGTGCAAGGTACGCATGCGCTTACGAATTACACGCATGCGCACGTCTTTAGGTTCCTATTCTATCAGTGAGCCCATCTAGCGGTTATAAGCGGAACTATATTGTAAAGTGGATTGAACCTAAATTTCCAAATGATCATATGTTATGTTAATTGCTTTGTTAGCAATATTTAATGGCTTTTTTGAAGTTGTTTATATGAAATTTTATACTACAATAGTTCATATTGGATTTGTTGCAATTAATTCAGTGAAAAATATTTAGCTTTCGACTTTATTGTTAAATTACATAACCTCATTGCTATATTGAAATTAGTCTTTCTCAAGATTTTACTCTTCAAAATATGGAATCTAAACAAAGAATTGTTGTGTTTATAGATGTCATTCCAAATTTAGTTGTACTGTTGATTTGAGTTTCCATAAATTTCCTAAAAGGGCAAAAGAAAAGTGTCGGTAGTACATAAATTTGGAGACTACGATCCAGTTCATAAACAAGCCATGCGGATTGGAAAAATTCGTACAGAGAAAGCTGAAATGTACAATACAAATACTCCCCTGTAATATTATTTTCTTTGAAGCTATGAACTTCATAACCTCATTCAGTCTTCCAGTTACAACTAAAATTTTAAAAGAAAAAACTAAATGTTATAAAAGAAGGAAGCCAATACTTTCTCGCACAATTGAAATCGAATTGAATCATTCAACGAAATGTGAATATTTATTTGCTGAATATCAACGTATTTACATTGTAAACAGATTACAAACTTGCCATGTCACTTTTGTTCCACCATTTTGTAAGCTTCCTTTGTTAAACTAAGAATTAGCAGTATTATGTATAATATGTATATGGATTTTCAGGTCAAACCTGGTGATTTTTGTGTGAGCCATTCTTTTGATATTGACTTGCTTGCATAATAGTTGCTATTATTCAAGTGCTTTGCAGTAGAGATTAATCTGATTAATTGGAGAAGAGAATGGGTCTTCAACTGCTGTAAATTTGAACTCCATGCGGATACGTTTTTGTTCTAAAATCGTTCAAAGCTGTTTCAAAGCCTAAACCGTACTTCTAGTAATCCGAATTGTCAATTATTGCATTACACAGCATATCAGTAATAACCAAATGATTTAAACAGGAA
The DNA here is from genome assembly GCA_963989225.1 of Dromius quadrimaculatus. NCBI lineage: Eukaryota > Metazoa > Arthropoda > Insecta > Coleoptera > Carabidae > Dromius > Dromius quadrimaculatus. The sequence continues at coordinate 45,254,218 of OZ022334.1, read as the reverse complement.
ACGATTATTGACTTTCTTAAATTTAAATAAAAATATTGTAACAGTAAATTTGTATAACTTACCATGAGGTATAACGTCGGGTGACGAAAATTTGTTAACTCCACTTGGTATAGGTTTAAAACTACTACAGCCATTATGTTGATCAGGTCCCCAAATATCCTCATAATCACTAGCCTTATCCCCTGCTGCACTCCTATAATAAACCGTTGGCGAGTCTAGAATATCAGACTCTTGATAATGTCTGCTAAGTTTTCTCGCTGTTGGTTTGGCCCTCCGAGAGTGTCGCGTGCCTTTAGACACTGAGAGTGGAGACAGCGTGTCTGGTGAGAGAATACTCGAGGGCCCTGAGCCTGGAGACATCACAGATCCGCTGGGGGAAACAAGTTGTTCCATGGTTTTAGAACGGCGGACGCTACCTTGTGAACTAAGGGTTGAATTGGCTTGACCTTCAGGGGAAAGCCGCTTACTTGGCTCGCACGTAATTACTTCCACCTGCAAATAAATAATTATTAATTTTGTCCAATGAACTTCGAGGAATATTTAGCACCTGTGAAGGTATTTCTTGTCTAGCACTTTGACTATTAACACTAAACGTAACCGTCGTTGTCACAGTGAAGTTATTCTGAGGAGTCGCTGGTTTCGACCACCTGGGAGGCGGTGGCGGCGGTGTTTTCACAACTGGAGTATTGCAAGGGGAGCGCGAAGTTGCAGTGTTTTTTAAATTTAATGTATTTGGCGGTGTTGGTCGTGTTCCTCGAGGCATAGTTGTTATATCGTTATTATTGCTGGTGGGTGTCAAAACGGGTGGAGAACTACTAGACGAGGTGGAAGTTGGTGTGCCCTTGAATGTAGACATCAAAGGGTTGAGAGTGAGCACGAGATCAGTTTCAGGGGATGACATGCCGGTGTCTGGAGTGGTGGTAGACGGCGGCTCTGATGGTCGAGGATTTGCCATTGGGTATCTGAAAGTAAAATAAAATTGACTCCATATTTTATAATATATTTTTAATACTACCTCCAGAATTCTTGTCCCAGAAGCGCCAAACTAGTCAACTGCTGTCTTGTCCGCGCTTCTCGGACTGCTCTTGGGAGTGTGAGTTGCACCGGGAGTTCGTCACAACATTGTGAATAATGTGCAATAAGCGTAGGGATGTTATCAAAGCGGTTCTCTGATGTCTCAAGTCCAAGACGCCCGTTACTAGACTGGATGAGGTAGTGTTCTATGTAAGGCCCCTTGTCTGGTGGAAGCCTCACCGAAAGGGCCATAGTGTCGGGTTGGCTTGATTGGCGAACTACAAAATTCTAAAATACGAATTTTTTTATTTCATTTAAAATCCTTATAGTAATTAAGGTATCAAGAGTATTAAAAGGACAATAATGCCTGAGGTCAATAGTGTACTTTCCGAGGGCCTTTGGCCCGAGGTGTGTATGTTGACCGTAGGCATTATCGTCCGTTCAACTCCCGTCCAATAAAAAATTAAAAATAATAGTTGCATGCTAACCCCATCTTCTTTGCCTTGCAGCAAATGGAAAGCGCCCGCTCGTTGAATTCCAGGCAAAAACCACACAGGATGCGTGGTCATAAGCCGCTCCACCAAGCCGATATCACATGCGGTGCCATAGTCTGTGTCGTGCAAATCTACGGATGAGCTGTCTTCGCTGTCACCAGCTGAACCACCGCTTGCTGATGAAAGTGATTCTCGACTCTGAAATAAAAATAAATAAATCAATTCAAACAAAATATTCAAAATTGAGAATAATTTTGAGCAGTTTAAACGCCGCCATTTCTGTGCGCTCTATTGATGACGTCAAATACTATGTCCAGTGATATTACAGTCCATTGTTTACTACAGGTGTTCTCGTTCTCAACTTATTTCAGTATTAAAAAAGCTCAAAAGTCAGTTTATAAGTATTGCATTGTGCCTGAATGCAAAATACTATCAGGAATGTACCTGATTAAGTCTTTTTCCAATCCAGACAGGTTTTAAAATACGTAAGAAATGATGTAAGGTTATCAGAAGAGATAAATTTGACAGATCATGAATAACATTATATGTGATTAGTTTTAGCAATAAAATACAGTGTATGTATGCGGCTTCGTTTAACATTTGCTCGTTTTAAAATAAACAAAAATTATAGGTTATGTTTACTGCTCACCATATTTCGGATTGTATTTATTAAAATAACGTACATAATGTGTTATTATTGAATAATTACTTTGCAGTGCTCACTCTTTTACTTCAGTGGACGTAAAATTTGAATTTGAAAGAAAATAAGGCGACATCATTCGACTACAGATTATCCGATTGTGCTTTTACATAACTGTAGTATATTTCATTAAATAAAACAATATTTCTTGATTAACTGCTTTATTATTGCCAAAATACTTTTAATTCAATTATACTTTTTATTGACAGCTCTCTCTTATTGTTTATTACCGTTGCTAACATATATTCATTGTTTTGTTTTTTTATTCCAAAACACTACAATAACCACTGTCTTAAATTATTTATAATCTCACTAGGATGCTGAAATTACACTTAAACAATTAATGAATTTACAACACACACGTTATTACTATGTTTTCTAATGAAAACCCTGCAATGCCATACAAATGTAAGCAGTGCGCACTTGTTGACACAGTATTTGACGTCATGATCCGTTTTAACCAATGGTGTTGCGTTTTAGAAGTTTGAATTTCCCTCGCTTAATTTGCACTTTTATTTATCAATTTTAAGCAATTGAAAAGATATTAATTACCAGAATGATGGTTTAGTACAAATGAACCCCCGTCTGTAAGGCCCCATTTTGTGAAAGCGAATGTCAAAAAAAATTGTTCCTCGAAAATAAATCAAGAACAGCATAAATTACGGAGAAATATCTCTATATAATAAAAATGATTTGCTGTTCATTAGTCTCGCTTAAACTCAAATCTAAACCAATATGGATATTTTTTTTCTTATTCTATTTACCTTAATCCAATTTCAAATTGTATTGCTGATCACGGAGACACCAATAAAATATTGAAACAGAGTTTATATTCATAGTAGGGATGTTTAAATTATATTTATAAAATATATTTAAATGTGACGTACACCGCTGTCTTAAAAACTTCAACTATACTATCAAAATTTGAGAAACCTTCATGAAAATAAGAAAGTATGTAGTAAAAATATAAACAACGAAAATGATATAGAATTTAATACTTTATGACGTATTGATGATGTACAAACGACTAAAGGGATTTTAGTTATGCTATCAGCGCCACTGTGAGTAAAATTCGAAGCTCAAGAAGAGACATTGCGCGAGGTTATTGATGTACAAATGGAAATAAAGTGATTTACGAAGAATTTTCTGTATTTAAAAGAAATTATGTTTAATATTCTGACTTTGATTCTTCACTTTTGTAATACATTCATGTTTTAGATAAATAATTCAATGAATAATAGCGGAATGACGAAGGATCCAAGATTTTCCTTGATAGAATATTTCCGATGTATTAAAATTAAAATTCCAGAGTAATTGAACTTTCCTACTTCTTTTTATTATTATTTTTTAAATCGGCTTATACCCTTTCGGGTGTTGCGATTAATTTATTGTCACTTTATTTGATACTATTTATTAGTTCATTCCAGACTGCTCTATTCCTTGCTTTTATACTCGCTTCTTATTTTCCAATGTTATTTTTATTTAAAATCTCTTCTACATTATTTTCCCATGTCTTACCAGGTCGACTCCTTTTCTTCTTCCTCATTATTGCGTTCCATACCTGTTTAGTTTGTCTTTCTTCCGGCATTCTAACTCGATGACCATACCATGCGAGCTGTTTTTTTTCAATGGTTGTTTTTATACTGTTTCTTATCGTTTCGTTCCTTATTCTATCTATTCTTGACCCCTTGCACTCTTCTGAGAAAATTCATTTCTGTTGCTTGTATTTTGTTCATAGTTCTCTGATTCAATATCCAGGTATCACTACCATATATCAATGTAGGTCTATAGATTGTTGTTTTAGTATTACTTTGTTTATTGCATGGTAGCTTTTGTTCGTCGCTTGTATTCTCTTGTTTATTTCCTGTTCAAAGCTTCCTTTATTATTCAGGGTTGCTCCGAGGTACGAGAACGTTTCCACTTGTTCTAATTCTTTTCCGTTTGACATATTGTTTGTAGTTATGTCTTCCTTCGAAGTCACCATAGTTTTTGTTTTTTTCTGCACTTATTGTTATTCTATGTTCCTTCAATTCCTCATTCCTTAAGTTTAGAATAAATTGCATATCGCTTTCGCTTTTTGCTAGGATCGCAAGATCATCTGCAAAAACACATTCAGATATTGTTGTTCTCTTTAGGTTGTAATAGCCTATCTCCATCTCTTTTGTTTTGTGCTTTATGTTTTTCAAGATATCATCCAAATAAATTATGAATAATAAAGGGCTCAGGGCTCCTCCCTGTCTTAGACCTTGTGACGTGTTGAATTCTTCTGAAACTTGCCTTCCGGTTCTTATGTAATTGCATGTTTTACTACAGATGCTTTTGATTCCTTCTATAAGTTGTTCGCTGACGTTATTCTTCTTTAATATTTCCCACAATTTTTTCCTTTTAACTCTGTCGAAAGCCTTTTCCAAATCAACAAAAGTAATGAAGAGTCTACTATCTTGTCTCTTAGTTTTCTCAATTAGTTTTCTAATAGTGAAAATATGGTCTGAGTTGAGTGCCCATTCCTATATAACAATTGTATAACAATGATATTCCTCTGTAATTGCTGCAGTTTCTGTTGTCTCTTTCTTTGTGTACAGGGAATATCACTGCCTTTTCCCAATCCTGGGGTATTTTCTTCATTTTTCATATACTGTTCATCATTTCTTGTAAAATTTGCTCTCCTGATTCACCTATATACTTCAGTTGTTCAGATTTTAACATGTCTTGTCCTGGAGCTTTTCCGTTTTTTAGTTTTCTAAGTGCTAATTTAATTTCTTCCTGTGTTATATCCTCCGCTTCTTCATTGTTTCTATTGTTCTTGGCTTGATTATTTTCTTCCTCCTTGTTTTATCTGTATCTTGGTCTCCTTCCAATAACTTTTCCAAGTGCTCCTTCCATTATTTCATTGTCATCCTTTATTATTTTTCCTTGATTATCATGTAATTGTTGCAGTATCACTTGATTTTTCTTGTTGCAATTTTCAAATGTTCTGTAGAACAGTTTTTGGTTTTCTCTGAAGTTTTCTTCCATCTTGTTCCCGAATTCGTTCCAATTTTTAGACTTGGAACTTTTTATAGTTACTTTTTCTCTTTAAGTTTTATAATCCTCATAATTTTGTGGACTCCTCGTGTTGAGGTATTTCTTTCGTTTCCTCCTTTTCTTTTTTACTTCTTCTTTTACATCGTCATTCTACTTATAAATTCAAAATTGACGTTTACGAATATCTTATTGAGCTTCTAAAATTTGCCACCAGACTGCGTAGCGCTTAGCTGGAAATCTCTATTGTGTCTCTCAAACAGTGGGCTTCAAAAGTGTACAAATTCTTCATATTACCACCTTATGAAAAAATATTGCTGGATTATCAATTGATATACTCACAAATGAATGAGAATGTATTGGAAAAGCTGAAATAGATGTTATTTAGGATCATTTTGAGAGCTGCTAAGCAAAGTAACTGCCACCTAGGTATTCTATTTTACGTCAATATTCTCAAAATGTTTGATGATAGGGCGAAAAATAGCATTTGTTTTACAAAGATTATTCTTTCTTTTTAATATACGCATAAATAAATATGTAGAAATATTCAAAACAATATTATTTTAATTTATTTGAGAAAATATCGTGATAAGTAGTGATTTCTAGGCCACTGAATTCACCAACTTCATGTTGATTTTGACATCTTGGTTTTTGTTTGCTTGGTGTCGTGTTTGATAATTTGATTTCTATTCACATTTTTATATCTATAACCTTTCTTCCTATGACAAAAGTAAATAACAGTAGTGAAATCAACAACGATTCCATAAAATGAAATAGCGCTACATGTATCCATCTCTTTCTATTTATGCTTACGACAAAACTTTTATGATTGCAAGACTTACGACTTATGACTATGATTACGACAAGAGCAGGAAACCCTCTAATGTTTTCGCGTATGTCAAACTCTCAAGGTTACGACCAATAAATTGACCAAACTTCAACAATTTATTGTCGAGGTCAAAAATATTTTATACCATATTACATGATGCAAGTTTTCGTACAGAAAAATCAGAACTACCAACTTATAATTTTTGACGTAACGTAAAAAGTGTGGTTAGAGAGTAAGTGTGATAGTAGAGATGACAAAAAATTAATATACTGAAGGCAACTGTATATAAAATTATACTCATACTTTGTCAACACTAAGATTATGTTTGCAATGTTTGTCTTTCTTTAGGTTAAGTCAAGTATGAAACGCGTGTTTCATTTGACGCGAAATAACTAATATCAGTTATGTTGGCAACAACAAATCGGACAAAAATATCCCTAGAATACCCCAGAATATTGGCGAAATATTTCAAAAATAACTTGATCAATTATTGGTCAAGAAAAAATTGTGGAAATTTTGAACATATTACACACAACAATAAATTGAAGGTCAACTTCTAAAAATTATTAACCAATAAATTGTATCGTGTAATACCAGGCAAAACAGTGGGATTCATAAGTATACAAATTCTTACATATTACCACTTACAAATTAATAAGAATGTATTGGAAAAGTTGAATTAGATGTTGTCTATTTTTCCAATTTAGGAACATTTTGACCAATTCTAAACAAAGTAACTGTCACCTATTCTACTTTACGTCAATATTCTCAAAAATGTTTGATGATACGATGAAAAATAGCATTTGTTTCATAAAAATTATACTTTCTTTTTAATTAATATACGTATGAATAAATTTTAAGTCTACTTATGTTCTTACAAGGATAAGGTCCACCGTTCGAGTGACACAATAAACTTTTGGATAAACGGCACGAAAAATGTACAAATTTGTACCATCACAAAATAAAATTCAAAAAGAGAACCAAGGGAACACCTAAAGACGGGGAAGCCCCGAATTAACTGACAATAATCAGACGGCTCACCGACTTAAGCCTGGCGGTCGACAATTGCAGCAGTCGACATGTAAATATGTTAAAATTTTGCATTTGCTCAACTCAAGACTGTATGATCAAATTAAAAAAAAATATATATTAGCCAAATAGTTACGTAAGCTTGGAAATGAAAAAAAAAATAATAAAAAAAATTGTCAAGAAAATGTCTTGTCGACCGTGACACAAGTAGACCAAACAATATGATCTACGAAATCCCCCACTTCTCATCCAGGAGTCTGGTTTGGTCTAAGCTTGAACTTGTGGTTATCAGTTACGCCATTTTAATGTAGATTTCGTTGAACAATAAGTGCAGCGTATATATTAACAAAATGGCAAATCAAATAAATAGTGATCACGAAATAAAGTGTGATAATTGTGAACGTTATCTTTCGTTTTCACCAGTTTTCATAAAAGAAAGTGGAAACAGCATTTGTGGTGAATGTAACGTGGACATCAAGCAGATGACGATTAGAAATAAAACCTATGAAGCTCTGGCGAAGTCGTACAGTTTTCCGTGTCAGTTCAAAAGTAGGGGCTGTGATGAGCAATTGCCTTGGGAAGAAGCGAAACAACATGAAGAAGGATGCATCTACCGAGATTTTAATTGTTTTGAGAGTAATTGCGAGTGGATAGGGAAGCTGACCAATATAAAAGAGCATTACGATGAAAAACACCCTGATAATGTTCTAAATTGGCCACTTGCAGTGAAAACAGATATACATATAGATAAAGATACAAAATATCTTGTTCCTTCACTTGAAAATTTGTTTCTGGTACATATTAAATATTCAGTTTCAACTTCTATTTTATCTTATTACACTTGTTTTGTGGGAAAATCTAAATATGCTTCATATTTTGATTATGTTCTTAAAATTATATCAGAGAGGGGCGATATGAAAAATAAGATAACTGTTCAGCCAATCTATGAATTATATCATCCATCTAAAAAAGACATTATTACTTTAGATTTGAACAATTTATTGTCTATGGGTTTGATAAGCAGTTATGAAGACTGTACTTTTAGTCTGACAATTGAATTAAAAAATAACATTTGCGTTGGGGAAAATTGTAGATCAGAAATAACCTACAAAAATATTATTTCACATGATTCTTATTGTAATAGTTGTTATGAAAAAAGTAATGAAGCTAGTATCAAAACTATTGAAAACCGTAATCAAGGTGTTGAAATAACTGTAGCAAAACACAACCACTATTTTTGTCCTTATTATCAATGGTGTAAACATTGTAGTAAGACAATTAAGGAGATACCGTTTCTCCATTATGTTAGTGAACACGTACCAAAAGAAGATGTTTTTTATACTAATGTAATGTGGATACCGAATATTAAAACACTTGTCACTAAAAAGATTGTATTTCATGCATTTAATTATATATTTCTTATAAATTGCATCTATAAAAATAAAACAACACGTGTATATAATGGATTAGTTCAAAATGTCTCGAAATTTACAGTTTCGATATTATCTAATATTCCTAAAAATATTATTGACACATTTCAATGTTCATTCAAATGTAGCTCACAAACATCCATATCAGATGATATACAATTTAGTAAATTGACTAATGATGATACAAAAGATTGGCAATGCCAATATTTCTCTTGCTGCTTTGGTTCAGAAACTGTAAATATTGAAATAAAGATAATGCGCAAATAAAATTATTTATATACAATTTTCTAATCAAATTTACATGTTAAATATCAAATTTGATACTATTAAATTAAATAATTCATCTTCACAGAATTCTTTGAACAATAAAATGTATCAGTATCACCTTAAATCCGCATCACATATTGAAATGAAAACTTTTAATTTAAGTAAAAACTAACTTTCACGTTTGTTTTTTATGTGTAATCATTAGAGGAAATGGAAATGTAAATCTTGTATACTCGTATATGTATATATATTATAATAATACTTTTTTTGTGTTCAATAAATATTTTGTGTAGCAAATTTTGATATCTTATTAATGTCTTAAAATAAATTTCTCAATTACAATTTATTAATATCCTTCTAAAGCAAAAGGCTAAATTATAATTTAAAACGTCAATAGATACCATTTAGTTATTTTCTAAATTTGTCAGTAATTCGTATATTTCTCCAAACTTAATTATTATATTTCATATGAAGAGTGCTGCTGAATTATTATGACGAAAATTTATATTAAAAGATAGAATAATTTTTTCATAATACCTGCATTGAAACAACGCGTTTCAACGCCTGTTTTGTCAGTCGAAACAAGACAATTGCAGACAAATGTGAGTGTACCCGGGCAGAAACAAGCTTGTTTCTGCCCGCTGAATTAATTTCTTACATCGTTTTATCCCTGGCAGAGTCGCATTTGTTCATTGTCAATCTCTAAATGAAAATCATATAACCTTAGTTAATTTGACAGTTGTTGTATTCGGAACTGTAAATTAAATTAAAAAGACGATTAATTTCAAGAAAAAAAGTAATAATACGACAATTTTAAGTACACCACAACATCTTATTGATGAGGCACAAGCAGCTACTCTTGTTACCTGCAAAATCAAAAGAAAAATATTTACTTTGTTATGACAAATTTGTAATGTGGAAAATTTCAATGCAGGTACGGCACGGGACAAAACACGATTTCAGCCGAGGGTGATGCCGGCCCTCGCTTCGCTCGGGCAAGCAACGCTCACCCTCAGCTGAAATCGTCTTGTTTCGTCCCTAGCCACACAATATACTATTGTTTTCAGAAAGGAATATAAAAATGAACGGAATTTTCCCATAAATATCACGGATGTACGCAATTTAGGAGATTTTTCACTAAGTTTTTTGTTAATATTAGATACATGAAATTGATTATGTATCTGTTATTCATAATTAGAAAACTCTTATCAAAAGAAACGTTTATAAAACATGTTTCATAATAATGCACTTTTTCATTGCAGATTTTAATAAATAAAAATGTTAATTTTCTCTTTCTTTTTCCTTTAATTTAATAAATAATAGAGAATTTAACGTAACAAGAATATTGAATTTATCTGGCAATTGTTTTTTATTGAAAAAAATTCAAATATAATCTCATTTTTATATATGAAGCATGCAAAGCTGGGCCCGCTCTCGCTATCTCTCTCACGTCTGCCGCATTACATTTTAGGCTTCATGTTTTCCAACTGAGTGTCCGCTCCTCTATTAACCTCCTTCGTGACCTAAGCCGACAATGTGCCAACATTCAATTGTCTAACAGCTGTTGCCTGGCAACCACCGAACATCTAGTAACCATAGGCTGTTAATCATGTCCGACAATTGAACATCGATTTGCTCAATGCTAACTAGGTTTACAGTTACAGGTACAGCGAATTCAAATAAATAATTATGTGAGCTAATTATTTAAAATATTTCACATTTGTGACAATATATTTAAATGTGACGTACACCGCTATCTTAAAAATTTCAACTATACTATCATTTGAGGAACATTCAAGAAAATAAGAATAGATATAAACAACGAAAATGATAGAGAATATTGCTTTGTTTATATTAAAAAGATAATTTAATACTTAATGTCTGACTAGTTTATTATTGTTTTCATGATAGCACTGATTTCAGGATAATTACGTAACAAATAATACCCGAGGGCATTATTTTGAAAAATAACAAACAAGTTTTCTAGTTACAGCATGTAACTAGAGTAATTTCTCTGACAGAAATCACAATGACAGGACATATATTGCTAAAAATTTTGATTGAAATACAACAAAAGTCGGAAATTAAACATTGAAGGCACCACGGGAGTTGAACAGAAAATAATGCCTACGGTCAACGTACACACCTCGAGCCAAAGGCTTTCGGAAAGTACACTGTTGACCTCAGGCATTATTATCCTTTTAATACCCTTGATACCTTAATTACTATTATCGTCTAGTTGGGCATTCGGTAAAGGGTACCTTAATCTGAGTATTCCACTTGGGCATTTTAATCTTTTACAATGCAGATATCGAATTTACCTGTGTCAAGTACCTATCCGCCTCCATGACTGTATTATTATAATGTTTGCAAAATATTTATACATTTTACATTTTCCATAACATTTAGTTTATAACTTCGCCTACTCCTTATACTATGTACTGATTGGTCATTTCTCTAATTGTAAGTATAGCTTCAAGAGTTAAAAAGTTCTAGATAAAATTACATTCAAATAGGTAGCTTTGCTTTCATCAACAAATGAAAGTGAAGAAAATATAATATTTGCGTTTCATCAGTTATTTAATATTCAGTGATCATGGAAATAAATCGCATAGTTAGTGAAAAGGGAAAGGAATTGCTAGTTATTGACTATTTTAAATTTTGCGTATCTTCGACAACAAACGACAGAATGAAATGGTGTTGTACCAATGAAAATTATCGATGTACCGCTAAGGTATATACAAATCGAGAGTTTAAAATAATAAACAGTGATTTGGTTCATAATCACGAAGAAGAATTAAACATTGAACGACGGGCGCTAAGTAATATTGTCGAAAGAAAACAGTCTCCGACTTTACCGAAAAACCATCCAAGCTGATTCGTTTGGTGTTTGAAAAAAAGTAATAGTATCATAGCTTTAAAGTCTCGTATGATAATTGAAATTTAATGGAATACAAATAAAAGCAGTTCGAACTCACTATCTTATATACAGAAAAATACAGGTAGAGAAATGCCCAACTGGAAGAGCTTATTACGCATACCCTTTTGGTTGTAAGGGATTATCTCAGGTACAATGCCCAACTCGGATATAGCCACTATTATTAGGTCTTAATCATGTACAAACGACTAACGGGATTTTAGTTATGCTATCAGCGCCACTGTGAGTAAAATTCGAAGCTCGAGAATAGACATTGCGCGAGGTTATTGCATTGTGTACAAATGGAAATAAAGTGATTTACGAAGAATTTGCTGTATTTAAAAGAAATTATAATGTAAAACCACATTCCCACCTCTATCATAATCATAGTCGTAAGGAAATCTGACCGTTTCCAGCTCTTGTCATAAGCATAATATTTTGTTCACAACTAAATCTAAAATGAAATATATTCAAAAAGATTGATAATAAAATTTTACTGTTGTACAGAAATAATACTACTTTGCTAAGGAAATAAATAATATGTTAAATAACAAATAATAAATAATAAATGCATATATAAAATGTATTCAATTGTATGTGAACATACCATGAATCTTTAAAATATGTAATAACATATATGAAATAAATCATATTTCATATTAAATTACTTTAAAAGCTGTAAAATATCCAGAAATATTTAAAACAATATTATTTTAATTTATTTGAGAAAATATCGTGATAAGTAGTGATTTCTGAATTCACCAACTTCATGTTGATTTTGACATCTTGGTTTTTGTTTGCTTGGTGTCGTATTTGATAATTTGATTTCTATTCATATTTTTATATCTATGACAAAAGTAAATAACAGAAGTGAAATCAACAACGATTCCATGAAATGAAATAGCGCTACATATATCCATCTCTTTATATTTATGCTTACGACAAATTTTTATAATTGCGACTTAAGACTTACGATTTATGATTATTACAAGAGCAGCAAACGCTCTAATGTTTTCGCGTATGTCAAACTCTCAAGGTTACGACCAATAAATTGACCAAATTTTGTGTCAAGTTTTCAACAATTTACAGTCGAGGTCAAAAATATTTTGTACCATATTACATGATACAAGTTTTCGCCAAGAAAAATCAGAACTACCAACTTATAACTTTAAAACGTGTGGTTAGAGAGATGGCAAAAAATTAATATACTGAAGGCAACTGTATATAAAATTATATTCATACTTTGTCAATACTAAGATTATGTTTGCAATGTTTGTCTTTATTTAGGTTAAGTCAAGTTGAAACGCGTGTTTCATTTGACGCGAAATAACTAATATCAGTTATGTTGGCAACGACAAATCGGACAAAAATATCCCTAGAATACCCCAGAATATTGGCGAAATATTTCAAAAATAACTTGATCAATTATTGGTCAAGAAAAAATTGTGGAAATTTTGGACATATTACACAAAACAATAAATTGAAGGTCAACTTTTGAAAATTATTGACCAATAAATTGTATCGTGTAATACAGGCAAAACAGATGTTGTCTATTTTCCCAATTTAGGAACATTTTGACAAATGCTAAATAAAGTAACTGTCAGCTATTCTACTTTACGTCAATATTCTCAAAATGTTTGATGATAGGGTGAAAAATAGCATTTGTTTTATAAAAATAAGGTCCACCGTTCGAGTGACACAATAAACTTTTGGATAAACTACACGAAAAATGTACAAATTTGTCCCATCAGAAAATAAAATTCAAAAAGAGAACCAGGGGAATACCCAAAGACGGGGAAGCCCCGAATTAACTGACAATAATCAGACCGCTCACCGACTTGAGCCTGGCGGTCGACAGTTGCAGCAGTCGACATGTAAATATGTTAAAATTTTGCATTTGCTCAACTCAAGACTGTATGATCAAATTAAAAAAAAAATATATATATTAGGCAAATAGTTACGTAAGCTTGGGAATGAAAAAAAAAATAATAAAAAAAATTGTCAAGAAAATGTCTTGTCGACCGTGACACAAGTAGACCAAACAATATGATCTACGAAATCCCCCACTTCTCATCCAACAGTCTGGTTTCGTCTAATCTTGAACTTGTGGCTATCAGTTTTAATGTAGATTTCGTTGAACAGTAAGTGCAGCGTATATATTGATAAAATGGCAAATCAAATAAATAGTGATCACGAGATAAAGTGTGATAATTGTGAACGTTATCTTTCGTTTTCACCAGTTTTCATAAAAGAAAGTGGAAACAGCATTTGTGGTAAATGTAACGTAGACATCAAGCAGGTGACGACTAGAAATAAAACCTATGAAGCTTTGGCGAAGTCGTGCAGCTTTCCGTGTCAGTTCAAAAGTATGGGCTGTGATGAGCAATTACCTTGGGAAGAAGCGAAACAACATGAAGAAGGATGCATCTACCGAGATTTTAATTGTTTTGAGAGTAACTGCGAGTGGATAGGAAAGCTGACCAATATAAAAGAGCATTACGATGAAAAACACCCTGATAATGTTCTAAATTTGCCACTTGCAGTGAAACCAGATATAAATATAGATAAAGATACCAAATATCTTGTTTCTTCACTTGGAAATTTGTTTCTGGTACATATTAAATATTCAGTTTCAACTTCTATTTTATCCTATTACACTTGTTTTGTGGGGAAATCAAAATATGCTTCAGCTTTTGCTTATATTCTTAAAATAATTTCAGAAAAAGGTAATATTGAAAATAAGATAACTGTTCAGCCAATCTATGAATTATATCATCCATCTAAAAATAACATTATTACTTTAGATTTGAACAGTTTATTGTCTATGGGTTTGATAAGCAGTTATGAAGACTGTACTTTTAATTTGACAATTGAATTAAAAAATAACATTTGCGTTGGGGAAAATTGTAAATCAGAAATAACCTACAAAAATATTATTTCACATGATTCTTATTGTAATAGTTGTTATGAAAAAAGTAATGAAGCTAGTATCAAAACTATTGAAAACCGTAATCAAGGTGTTGAAATAACTGTAGCAAAACACAACCACTATTTTTGTCCTTATTACCAATGGTGTAAACATTGTAGTAAGACAATTAAGGAGATACCGTTTGTCCATTATGTTAATGAACACGTGCCAAAAGAAGATGTTTTTTATACTAATGTAATGTGGATAACGAATATTAAACCATTTGTCACTAAAAAGATTGTATTTCATGCATTTAATTATATATTTCTTATAAATTGCATCTATGAAGGCAAACAAGGATGTTTGGAATTTACAGTTTCGATATCATCTGATATTCCTAAAAATATTATTGACGAATTTAAATGTTCATTCAGACGTAGCTCACAAAAATCCATATCAGATGATATACAATTTAGTAAATTGACTAATGACGATACTAAAGATTGGCAACGCCAGTGTACCTTTTACCACTCTATTTCAGAATCTGTAAATATTGAAATAAAGATAATGCGCAAATAAAATTATTTATATACAATTTTTTAATCAAATTTACATGTTAAATATCAAATTTGATACTATAAAAATAAATAATTCATCTTCACAGAATTCTTTGAACAATAAAATGTATCACCTTAAATCCGCATTACATATTGAAATGAAAACTTTTAATTTAAGTAAAAACTAACTTTCACGTTTGTTTGAAATATAAATGTAGATCTTGTATACTCGTATATGTATGTATATTATAATAATATTTTTTTTGTATGAAACATGTAATCAATAAATATTTTGTGTAGCAAATTTTGATATCTTATTAATGTCTTAAAATAAATTTCTCAATTACAATTTATTAATATCCTTCTAAAGCAAAAGGCTAAATTATAATTTAAAACGTCAATAGATACCATTTAGTTATTTTCTAAATTTGTCAGTAATTCGTATATTTCTCCAAACTTAATTATTATATTTCATATAAAGAGAGCTGCTGAATTATTATGACAAAAATTCATATTAAAAGATAGAATAATTTATATGTATTCCTCTGTCATTGTAAACCATTTCTACAGGTGACCATAAATGCTTGACCGTTAAGCGTCTTGCAAAAATTCATATTATGATCAAAATCATCTCCTACAGAAGGAGGTTAGTATAATGAATATATTTTTTTTTGTATCTCATTCTTCGAATTTTACGTGATACACATTTCAGTTATACCTTGTTCTCACAGATAGAAGAGTAAATAATGAACTGTATTGAGTGATTTTTCAAATTGAACTGTCATTTATACTGTAACGTGCAAAAGTGTCCTAATTCGTGAAACGCACCGCATCACACAGCTTCGCACGGTCGAAAATTCTATCAACGCGCTCTCGACTGATTATATATATATATATATATATATATATAACAATGAAGTAGTGAATATCCAGTGCCTGATCAGTGTAATAAATAAATAAGTTGTTTAATATAATTAGTCAACTTATGAGAACTTACATTTTCTCTACTGAGTGTATTGTCCGTAGAAGAGCCCAAACTGAAAGGTGCCTGAAGTCGACAATTAGGTAATGGCTCGAGAGATGGTGGTCCGTTTGTAGGACTATGTCTTTCGTCAAGTCCATGCAAGTAAGGTTCTAAGAAGGCATCGCTCCTGTAACAGAATAACTCTATTAACTCAGAATCATTATTCAAAAATCAAATATATTTTCTTTATTTACTGGTTAGTTTTGAGGATTTAAGTTTCAATATTGATAGGGAGGCAAACTACTGCCATTGAATAAATATTTATTAAATGCTACTGCTGATACGTGAGACAATTTTTTGGGCGCATGCGGACTGAAACGTGATCCACGGAACATTGTTATTGGCCAAGCGCCACTGTGACATCATTACGCATGTCAGTGCATAATATATAAAAACCGTGGATTAATTCGACCACGGCCTGGCTCAGTGGTAACACTGTCGCCTAACAGCACTGAGGTCCCGGGTTCAATCCCTCGTGGCTCCATGTGTTTCGTGCCGTGTGTGGTCCGTTTTCTCTCCCTTAGGTATACCCAAACTCTCAACACACTTCTTCGGAAGTAACTTCCGGTGGATGTAAGTGTCAGTCTGTCGCGTAAGCGACAGCAGTGGCACCTCTGGATGAGTAGCTGTACTACAGTTGCGCAACAAGTGCCAGTTTCTCACGAAAGCCGAACTACAGGGACATCGTTGCGCAGCCTTCGGACCCAAAATGATCTACCTACAAACAACTTAGCTTAGGCACACTTACACTCACACATCACTCTGAAGAGGGGCCCTCGAGAGTCCCTATACCGAAGCACACATTGTAGACTAGATCAGTGATCAATTTGACATAAAATAAGTTCGGATGGACAATACTTACTCCCCAATTTTTTTGTGAAACCGAGGTTTTCTTTCGGTGGTTCCATTGTAAGCAATGTTACAGCTAAGCGCCAACGTGCGTAATGACGTCACAAGAATATTGTGGTCTTTTTTAAACGTCGAAATTTTTTGTACAAAAATAAAGGAAATCATACAGGAACAGATGTACTTATTCAATAACAAAAGTTATAAAGTTCACTAATTCATTTGGAAAGATCTTTTAAAGTGAAAAATTTCTAAAACTGTTTGATACCTACTCCTAGTGCCATTTCTCTGTAAGATCAAGAACATATCGAGCTAAAATTCCATTTATTTCCTATTATTTTGATAGATTTAGTGATTTTAAACATCTTTATGCAGAAAAAATTTGATTACGTGACATTTTTCATTCATAATTTTGATAAAAATAATTCGCGGTATACAAAGTGACGTCGCAGTTGCTGAAATTGTGTATAGTAACACCAAGCGAATAGGAACAATCTTTTATAAATGTTATAAATCTGATTTGGTACCTTAATTTATCTTAAAATACATTTGGACGTCAAAGCAGGATGTACAAGAGAAATACTCCATTTTGCCTAATAAAATAATATTCGTGCTAGGACGGGCTATACATATATATGAAAGACAGTGCGCACAGTGCGCGCGCATAATGTGTTCAAATGTAGGCAATTCTGATTGGCAGTCAGGTAACTGACAATAGGGTATATTCATGAATTTATTTCATATTTTTAATCGTAATAACATGGTAAAAAATATAATTTATGTTTAAAAGTGCTGTAATCAAGTTTAGAATAATATTTAAAATTGAGAATAATTTTGAGCTGTTTAAACGCCGCCATTTTCGCGCGCTCTATTGATGACGTCAAATAATATGTCCAGTGACATTACAGTCCATTGTTTACTACAGATGTTTTCGTTCTCAGCTTATTTTAGTATTAAAAAAGGTCAAAAGTCAATTTATAAGTATTGCATTGTGCCTGAATGCAAAATACTATCAGAAATGTACCTGGTAAAGTCTTTTTTCAATCCAGACAGATCTTAAAATACGTAAGAAATGATGTAAGGTTATCAGAAGAGATAAATTTGACAAATCATGAATAATATTATATGTGATTAGTTTTAGCAATAAAATACAGTGTATGTATGTGACTTCGTTTAACATTTGCTAGTTTTAAAATAAACAAAAATTATAGGTTATGTTTACTGCTCATCATATTTCGGATTGTATTTATCACAATAGTGTACATAATGTGCTATTATTGAATAATTACTTTGCAGTGCTCACTCTTTTTACTTCAGCAGACGTAAAATTTGGATTTGAAAGAAAATAAGACGACATCTTGAATGGATCTATTCTTGACAGATTATCCGATTGTGCTTTTACATAACCATTGTCCTAAATTATTTATAATCTCACTAGGATGCTAAAATTACACTTAAACAATAAATGAATTTTCAACACACACGTTTTTACTATGTTTTCTAATCAAAAGCCTGCAATGCCATACAAATGTAAGCAGTGCGCACTTGTTGGCATAGTATTTGACGTCACATTTCGCTTTAACCAATGGTGTTGCGTTTTAAAACTTTGAATTTCCCGCGCTTAATTTGCATATTTATTTATCAATTTTGAGCAATTAAAAAGATATTAAATACCAAAATGATGGTCAAGTACAAAAGTCCGGCCGATATAAATTCGGGAAAAAAATATTTGAACCGAATTTAAATTTCATGCATATACCCTATTGATACATCATCACAAAATTTTCAAAAAACTATATTTCAGAAACTTTGAAGTTTCGGTGAGTTTGACAATCTTTAAAGTTATTATTTTGTATCCCACTTTCAAGAAAAAAAAAAAAGAAACAAAACAGTGAAAAACCCCATTACGTATAAATGAAATGGAAACAGAAAAGTTCTTCAATCAAATTGTTTCCTTATAAAAGACAATCAGATTATTTATGTTTGCGATAGAGATGTAGTGCAACTGTTACTTATTTTGAGAATTGTGTGACTACAAAACTTTGTTGGAAAAATTCCAAGAGATATTTCAAGTCGAATAAAAGATATTAGGAGAGTTTGTTTTTTTGTAGAACAAAAAAGTGTTTAATGGTACGTCAGGAATTTTAGACAAATGTTAATTAAACCTCTATGATGAAATTTATCGATTATATTATTTTTTTTTTTATCTACGACGGTGCGCTAATATGTGCCATTATGAAATTCATAATGACACGCATTTTTGTAAGAGAAATAATAAAAATAGAAATTTCATCAAATTTCAAGTTTCTTTTATTATAAATAATCATTAATACACACACATAAATTTATGTTTCATGAACATTTAAGACAAGATTTTTACAATTAGGTTTATTTTCTTTATAACTTTGACAGCTGTCAAACAAACAAATAGTTGCCATAACAATGAATAAAATGCTACTTGATCAAGCTATGAATTTTACACTAAATGTTTTTTGAATGTCAAACATCAAATGAAAAAATTTTGTTCAGCAGCAATCGTAGATAAAATATTGAATGACACACGTTTGATATAGCTAGTGTAATGAAACTTGAGTGATAAAAACACTCGGCTGATCGCCTCGTGATTTAACATCACACACGTTTCATTACAACGGCTATATCAAACTTGTATCATTAATATCTATGATATAATTTTCGAGGCAACTAGCATTACCGTAATGTAAAGTGTGTTGCATAGCTAATAACTTATAACATCCATTAAAATTTGAAAACTTGCTATTTAGGTAAACATATTGTAAGTAATTTGCAGTATATTCAAAAGGGGCAATTTAGTAAAACAAGCAACAATTAAACAGACAGAAGCGTATTCAGAGTTTAATATGTGGGCTTTACCATTCGAGGCGCTCGATTTACGACATTCAAATGTCAATTAATTTTCCGTGTAGGCCGAGTTAATTAACAGAATATGCCCGAGTGAAACATTTTCTGTTTGACAGAGGGTTAGCTGAAACTAAAGCTGAACACAGAATATGAGTATATTTATAATTGAGAAAGCGCTTTTTTGGATTATTTTCTGTATCAACGCTATCGAAAGATAAGAATGAGGGTTATGAACTTTTGAACTTGATGTGACAGAAGTCACGTGCTTTCGCGACCTCGACACCGTCACATTCTCATGTTAGTTTCACTTTCCTATGATTGTATACAGCGAATATGCAAATTATGAATGAATGCATGAGTCATTTGCGTGTTTAGAAATAGGTTAATGGAAAATTGATAACCGTGCGAATTTATGCTGTTTGTCAGACAACAAACATCATTATTTTTGGCGCATTTTTTGGAAAAAGCGCTATTATATTCACTTTGGCTGTCTCAGCAACTATACTATTCACAGACTTGAAACTGGTACTAAATAAAAGCTGCTGTTTCGTAGGTTTGCACAAATTGCTTTAATTCAAGCTCAGTGATTGTGGAAGATTAAATTATTCAATTAGTTGTTTCAAGTGAAACAATACCCATAGATATATATGACATTAGGGATATGGCAACTAAAATTTATTAAAGTAGATGAAAATTTAGTTACAACTTTCGCCGCAAGTGTCACTTTTATTATGTGCAGTTGTCAAATCTGTCCGGGATTCATTTAATGACTTGTTTGACTCGAATTTGAAGTTTATTAGAATGAATTATTATTATTGGATGAGAATTTGTTTACTTTCGGTGTATTTTTCTTATAAAGCTTTGATAAAGATCAAATTATCATTTTAAGGTACAGCACTTGACCTCCCGTCAGTCAATAACCAAACAATGAAGATTAAAAGGTATTTTTGAGTTTGTACATGAATAAATTATGTACCTATCAAATAGTCAACTTGAAACTAGTACTAAATGGAAGCTGCTGTTTCGTAAGTTTGCCCAAACTGCTTGATTTCAAGCTCAGTAATTGTGGGAGATGATAATTTGCGAAATCTCTGAAGTAACAAGCATTCATGAGCTGTCAAAAAGGCGCTTTCATCATCTAGATGATTCTTCCATTTTTTGTTATTTTTGGAGCCCTACAAATTTTGTGTAATCCACAAGAGTAATACAGTTCATCATTGCCGGTTACTAATCAGCTTAAAAATCACAATAGCTTACAATTAATCGCTTCATTAGCTCTAGTGACAGGAAACTGACAAGAAAGTAATATTTTTCAGTGATCCTGCTGCACTGGTTCAAGTTTTCCATCTTCTCTCTCTTCTATTATCTGTGCTTATACTGCGCCTCTTAGCTGGGGCAGAAGGATTCAATAAGAATCAGGAGACGAGGATGAGTCACTCTGAAATCTTATTTCATCTTTCTGCGCAGAAGTCTCCAAACTTTTTCAACAATTTTTTTTTAAAACAGCCCAATTTCATCAATAATAATTTTTTTCAATCATCGCAACAAATTTTGTATTGACATTGACAACAAATTATTTATTCACCTAAGCAGGAAGTAGCAGATTTATTGACAAAGCTCAAACATGCGCAGTACAATTTTCAGTGGCGTAACTACCGCTAGTCCAGCCGGAATTATACATATAGCTATAAAATCCCAAAAAGTTTTTATTTGGACCTACATTTTGCTTCTAAATTTAGAATGAGGGGCCCCTACTATGTTGTCGCACTGGGGCCCCTGAAAACTTAGTTACGCCACTGACAGTTTTTTCTGTTTTTACTTACTTGTACAAAGTACAAGGAAGTATTGTTAAACCGACAAAATTCACATATCTAGATTTTGATGGAAATATCCGTTTTGAGCATCCCTGAATCCATTTTGACTATTTTCGGCCTGATGACGATGACGGTACGTTTGTACGTGCGTAACTCACAGATCTCAAAACTGGCTGAACGTATAATGTTGAAATTTTGTATTTAAGACTGGTATAGGGTCTAGTTGTGCACCTCGAATTATGGTTCCAATCGTCTGTACCGGAAGTGCATTTTACTTGAAACTTTTTTCGAATTTTTTCATGTTGTGTAATCGAGAGGTAGGCAATGAAAATACTATTTCTTTTATCTTCTTTCCACATATTTCTATCACGATTATTTCAGCTTTAACTAAGCATAGTAGTTTGGACATCCCTGTTTAATACAGAGGGTTGCTCTATTACGTACTACAGACTACGGGGGTACTTTATTATCGAGATCGCTTGCTTGTTGATGTGGTGTGAGTATCTCCGATCTACGGTTTCCAAGAAGGGTAGACAGTCACTGTTCTACTTTAGCCATACTCGCACGATGTTTTTCTGTATATTTCCTGGTATCTAGTTGGTTTTAAAAAAAATGCGTTAATCAGAATAATTGGGATAAATGTGGAAAAATATTTGTTCTGCAGATATTCGGATTCTTAGAGCATAAATTAAAAAGATGAGTATTTTTGAAAATGAAGAGCCTTATTCTAGATTTTCGGGGTCTTTAATTCATTGGAGCATACAGTTTCGACATTTAATCGCCGGAATTGTAATTTGAAGATGGTAACGTGGATTCCACTACTTGATTATTTATTTTTGATATTTACTAAGCTTATCTCCCCGAGAGCTTAAAATTGATTCCAGACTAGACATCATTTAAATGATTTCTGAAAGAAACATTTTTTTTCTTTGACAATTCTACTAGAATTATCTCCACAAGAGCTTTAATTTGATACCAAACACGATAGAGCCAAATTACTCATTAAAAAAAAAAAAACAATTGACGAACGTTTGCATGTGATGGTTCAGAAAAATATAACGATTTTTATTTTAATTTATATTTTGATAATAATAAATGAACCGCTGATAATTTAGAAAAATGTTTCTTAAAAATGTTGAGCCAAATAATTCAAGGAATAATTTTAGTTATTCAGATTTTATCATAAATACTACTGTTTATAAAATAAACGCAAAAAACTAAAAAGTTCCATCAATAAAGTTTTGGTACCACTGGTTGAAAGAAGCTCATCATCGAACTTTAACCTAGCTTTTTGATGAAAAATTCAAATATAAAATTTCAGTCGAAATTTCGTACGCATCTTATCAAGTTATCTTCCAGACAGACCGACTTTTAAAAGAATTGTTTTCCGGGTTTAGTAGGGTCTAAAACATGAAGATTCATCAAAATCTCGAACTGTCAAAAAATCACGATTACAATACTTTCCCTATTATATTATAGGTCAGGGAAGAAAAAAATTGGCCAGAGCGGGCGAAGCCCGCCCGTTAGTTGGGTAATACAGTGCGCATATTACATTATACAATATCACATGTAGAACATACTATTACTCAAGATTCCACGTCGAGTTTGGTCAGAACAAAAAACAATAAGTAGAACAAAAATCCAAAGGAAAAAAGAACTAGTGGAAAAAATAATTAGTAGAAAAAAAATCCATTCTGTTTCAAAAATGTTTTCTTTTATTTGTGTTCATAAATATTGTAGCATCACCCTTTTACCAGAGCTTGTAAACGTGAACTCGGAATCACAGCTCCATTGAATCTAGACCCGGATTCGCAGCCACAACTGCCCTAGCAGTGCCGATGTCAGACCCGGTGCTGCTTCCAGATTTATCGACGAATCCTGACTAGCTATGTGTAACCCCTGCTGCTCCACTGCTCCTTGTTCCGCACTTTCACATCTCCTGTCATTGCCACGAAGGCAATGAAGTCGTTTGTTGCTATGGATTGTCACGACCGAGTCACGACAAATGAAAATTGAAAACCATTGTGCGTTGATTTAAATAACTGCATTCATGAACAAAAAATATTTTCAAGCTAACTGACAGAATATAAAAATAATCAAGTTAAATGTTTACATTGCGATAGGCAACCAGGTTTTCATCAATGTATACTGGGCAACGAATTCAAAGTTCTGAAACGCAACACCATTGGATGAAGCGAAATGTGACGTTAAATACTATGCCAACAAGTGCGCACTGCTTACATTTGTATGGCGTTGCAGGCTTTTGATTAGAAAACATAGTAATAACGTGTGTGTTGTAAATTCATTTATTGTTCAAGTGTAATTTTAGCATCCTAGTGAGATTATAAATCATTTAAGACAGCGGTTTTGTAAAAGCACAATCGGATAATCTGTCAAGAATAGATCCATTCATGATGTCGTCTTATTTTCTGTCAAATACAAATTTTACGTCCGCTGAAGTAAAAAGAGTGAACATTGCAAAGTAATTATTCAATAATAACACATTATGTACGCTATTTTAATAAATACAACCTGAAATATGATGAGCAGTAAACATAACCTATAATTTTTGTTTATTTTAAAACGAGCAAATGTTAAACGAAGCCGCATACATACACTGAATTTTATTGCTAAAACTAATCACATATAATGTTACTCATGATCTGTCAAATTTATCTCTTCTGATAACCTTACATCATTTCTTACGTATTTTAAAACCTGTCTGGATTGGAAAAAAGACTTTACCAGGTACATTTCTGATAGTACTTTGCATCCAGGCATAATGCAATACTTATAAATTGACTTTTGACCTTTTTTAATACTGAAATAAGCTGAGAACGAAAACACCTGTAGTAAACAATGGACTGTTATGTCACTGAACATGGTATTTGACGTCATCAATAGAGCGCGCGAAAATGGCGGCGTTTAAACAGCTCAAAATTATTCTTAATTTTAAATATTTTTTTAAACTTGATTACAGCACTTTTAAACTTAATTTATATTTTTTACTATGTTATAACGATGTAATCAGTAAATTAAAAATATAAAATAAATGAGTATGACACATCGAGCTTGGTCAGAGCGGGCAAAGCCCGCCTCTTGGCTTATACCAATTACTCAGAACACAAAGGAGATTCCAGATTACCATGTTATGAATTCAAAATTAGGATTTTCCAATAAAAAAAAGTATAAATCTTAATATTCATTATTTTAGATTCTCATCTGTAGTAAAAATATTAATAGCTTCCATTCATTCATACATACATTTATTATTGATGCGTATAAATAATTATTGGCTTCAATGGGTTTGAACTGCAATAAGGAAGAAAGTTTTTAATATCAGGTGATTCTTTTATAACCACTATAATAATTCACGTCAATTGTTGCTTGCACTTCAATAGGAAATTGAAATATAAACTATGAGAGATATTAATATCCATTACGAAGATATCATACATGAAAGGTAATTATAAACTATTGTCTTTTGACATGCTTTTACTTCTTACAATAGAAATAATCTTTACTTCCTCTTTGAAACAATGATAATAGTAATTTAAGATTCAATATCCATTAACTAAGATACATTTCCGTTGCATGGATGGATATAATTAAAATAAAACAATTAAAGCCACAGATATTTATTTTCAACAACTTATTTATTTATCACACTGATCACTCACTGGATATTCACTATTTCAGTGTTTTACTGTTCATTGTTCCTAGTCAGGTCGTTTGCTCATATTCAGATGTCCGTTACTCGAAATGTTCTAGGTATATCGAGAGCACATTACTAGAATTTTCAAAGGGCCGGATTCAGAGCTTATTTCATTTTACAAGGAAATATTGTGAAACTGACAAAATTCACATTTCGAGATTTTGATGGAAATATCCGTTTTGAGTATTCCTGAATCCATTTTGACTATTTTTGGCTTGATGTCGGTACGTGTGTATGTGCGCAAATCTCCAAACTCATCAAACATATAATGCTGAAATTTTGTATTGAAGTCTGGCAGAGGGTCTTTATGTGCACCTCGCATTATGGTTGCAATTGTCTGCACCGGAAGTGCACTATACTTGAAACTTTTTTTGAATTTTTCGCATAAATCCAGAATGATCAGCCGTAAGATACTGAAATTCAATATTTGAAATTGCTGTAGCATCTTAATAGTTATCTTATATTTTTGTATCAATCGGCTGAGCCGGAAGTGCACTTTATATAACAGACTTATCGAATTTTTCGCATAAATTCGAAACAATTGGCTGTAAAGTATTGATATTTACTATTTAAGTCTGCTGTAGCATCTGAATGATTGCCCTTTATTCTCATAACAATAGACTGAATCGAATGTGCACTCTAGCTGGATTTTTAGCGCATCTTTTGGAAAAAAGCGCTATTATATTCACTTTGGCTGTCTGGCTGGCTGGCGTGACGCTGAGTTCTCAGCAACTATACTATTTACAGACTTGAAACTGGTACTAAATAAAAGCTGCTGCTTCGCAGGTTTGCACAAATTGCTTTAATTCAAGCTCAGTGATTGTGGAAGATTAAATTATTCAATTACTTGTTTCAAGTGAGACAATGCCCATAGATATATATGACATTAGGGATATGGCAACTAAAATTTATTAAATTAGATAAAAATTTAGTTACAACTTTCCCCGCCGGTGTCACTATTATTATGTACAGTTGTCAAATCTGTCCGGGATTCATTCAATGACTTGTTTGACGCGAATTTGAAGCTTATTAGAATGAATTATTATTATTGGATGAAAATTTGTTTACTTTTGATGTATTTGTTGTATATAGCTTTGATAAAGATCAAATTATCATTTGAAGGTACAGCACTTGCCCTCCCGTCAGTCAATAACTAAACAATGAAGATTAAAAGGTATTTTTGAGTTTGTACATGCGTAAATTATGTACCTATCAAATAGTCAACTTGAAACTAGTACTAAATAAAAGCTGCTGTTTCGTAAGTTTGCCCAAACTGCTTGATTTCAAGCTCAGTAATTATGAGAGATGGTAATTTGCGAAATCTCTGAAGTAACAAGCATTCATGAGCTGTCAAAAATACGCTTTCATCATCTAGATGATTCTCCAATTATTTTAAAATTTTGCGCATAAATATATTTGTATTCCCAATAGTTACATAATTTATATTCCGCGCAAAACTCCGAATACTCGCAACCAATCTGCAACTGAATTACTGAGCCCGTATACTTGATATGAAAATCATCAAGGACTAACAGTCCCGCCTAGAGACAGTTCCCTGCTGTACGCGTCTTGAACTTCGGAGGACGCAACGGAGCGTAAATCAAATACGAAGGCCATCAGTACTGCGACACTATACAAAACACAAATATTGAAATATAACCCCAGAACAAATTGGTTTCTCTGGAACATTCCCCCTAGTAGTTCACTCACTTCTTCCTGGACCTGTCAGACACACAGACTATAAAGCTCATGGAATAGATAGAGGATGCTGCAAAAGATTGATTTATTCACAGATTTGAATTACTTCCAAACGTACTTTTCCTGTGATGTCTGCTTCAAAGATTATCCAGTTTTTTTTTTACTTACTTGTACTAAGTTTGTGCGTAACTCGCAAATCTCAAAACTAGTTGAACGTAGAATTTTGAAATTTCGTATTTAAGACTGGTATAGGGTCCAGTTGTGCACCTCGCATTATGATTCCAATCGTCTGTACCGGAAGTGCACTTTACTTGAAACTTTTTTTTAGTTTTCTGCATAAATTCAAAATGATCAGCCGTAGGATACTGGAATTCAGCATTTGAAATTGCTGTAGCATCTCAATGGTCATCTTCTATTTTTGTAACAATCGGCTGAGCCGGAAGTGCACTTTCTATGACAGACTTTTTGAATTTTCCGCATAAATTCTAGACAATCAGTCGTAGAATATTTAAATTTTGTATTAGGCACTTTTATAATATCTAGTTGTACACCCTGCATTATGATTGCTATCGACTGAACCGGAAGAGCACTTTATTCGAAACATTTTTTGAATTTTCCGCATAAATCCAAAACGATTGAACGTAGATTGTTGGAATTCAGTATTTAGGATGATTATACCGTCTAGATGCTCATATCCTATTTTTATTGAGATCCATCGAGCCGGAAGTGCACTTTACTTGACAGTTTTTTGGAATTTTTCGCATACATTCGAAACGATCAGGTGTAGAATATTGAAATTTGGTATTTCAGTCTGCTGTAGCATCTGAATGATTGCCTACTATTTTCATAACAATAGACTAAACCGGAAGTGCACTTCAGTAGGAATTTATTTTTTAATTTTGCGCATAAATTCAGATGAGTTGGTGGTCGTAGAATTGCGGAAATCAGTATTTAGGAATGTTGTAGTATAAGAATAATGGCCTACTGTTTCCATAGCAACCGACTTGGCTGAAAGCGCATTTTACTTGACAGATTCTTAGAATCTCTTGAGTAAATCCAAAACGATTAACTGTGGAAGTAAATTTCAATTTAAAATTTTAGAACTGGTGACAATATTTCAGAGTGTTTCAAAAACTTCGAGACAAAAATAAAACAGTAGAGAAAATAATTTGAGCACAGAGTCGTATTACAAGTTTAAAATTTAGTTTGAAACTGGAAAATACGTTGTTAGCCATTTGTTTAAAAAGTTTTTAGACGGAGTAATTTGACATTTAAGATGGGAGAAGCCAACCACAAGGGAACTAAAACAATATTTGCTTGTTCTTGGAAATTGAATCGTAAAATGAACCACAATTTATCAAGAGACGCCATGTATACCAGTTTATTTTAGATATATCTATTACGTACGCTGTATGATTTTAGTATGTATTCTGTACAGTCTTTACTTTGTAATTTGTCAGCATCACATCTTTCGCATCTAATTTTCTATTTCATTACTTTCCTTAAGGCTGCTATCATCAATTTTCCTTTTATACATTTTCTTTTGATGAATTTAATCAAGAAGATTACTTCATACATTCAAAAGCTCTCTTATATGCTATAAGAGTCTACATTGAATAACCCAAAAAAATTATCACTAAAATATTTATGTTTATATTAATCGAACGGAAGAGAGAACATTTCAAAAAATTTTTTCTCAATTTTTGAATTATTGAGCGATTTAAATGCAGTTTTCTCGTTATTTTCAGATAACTACATATAATTATCATTGATTTAGTTCAAATTTGTTGCAATAATACGAAAAATCAGCCAAAAAAATGGCGTTTTAAATTTGTCTGTACGACAACGTATAAGTATATAAGGAAATTTCTCTTGGATTCGATATATCCATTTGATATTATTGGAAATGCTTGTTGGTTGACTGATAGTTTGATCTCAACTTAATTATCCAAAATCTGGGTGTGTTACACCCACTAATAGGTAGAAAACATAATAGATATTAATGATATAAGTTTGATATAGCCGTTGTAATGAAACGTGTGTGATGTTAAATCACGAGGCGATTAGCTAAGTGTTTTTATCACTCAAGTTTCATTACACTAGCTGTATCAAACGTGTATCATTCAATATTTTATCTGCGACGGCCTCAAATGCTGCTGAATTAGATTTTTGTATTTGATGTTTGACATTCGAAAAACATTTAGTGTAAAATTCATAGCTTGATCAAGTAGCATTTTATTCATTGTTATGGCAACTATTTGTTTGTTTGACAGCTGTCAAAGTTATAAAGAAAATAAACATATCTAATTTTAAAAATCTTGTAGTAAATGCTTATAAAACCTAAATTTATGTGTGAGTATTAATAGTTATTTATAATAAAAGAAACTTAAAATTTGATAGAATTTCTATTTTTATTATTTCTCCTACAAAAATTCATAATGACGCGCAAATTAGTGGGCGAATCACCTATTAGAGCACAGTCGTAGATAAATGATTTTAATTATTTTAAATTTGCAATAATGCTACAGAATACATAATAAAATCAAAATTTACAGCAATAAAACATTAACAGAACATTTCCGTCAATAGATCAACACCCGGCAATATCCGCCGGATTTTAAATCAGTGAAAAAAACTCTATATTCAAATTACGCTCGTATAGTAAAATTGATATAGCATGAAACATAAAAGAAACAAGGACAGGCGAACAGACAAAGCTCGTTTTGCTACGCACCAGCACCACACAGAATGTAAATTTCAATAAACGAGAGTGCCATTTCACGAAACGTACCGTAAGTGATTTAACGATTCAAACATTAGGTAGTCCAGATAAAATAGACGAAAAAAATTGAAGAATCATCTAGATGATGAAAGCGCATTTTTGACAACTCTTAAATACTTGTTGCTTCAGAGATTTCACAAATTATCATCTCCCACAATCACTGAGCTTGAAATCAAGCAGTTTGGGCAAACTCACGAAACAGCAGCTTCCATTTAGTACTAGTTTCAAGTTGACTATTTGATAGGTACATAATTTATGCATGTACAAACTCAAAAATACCTTTTAATCTTCATTGTTTAGTTATTGACTGACAGGAGGTCAAGTGCTGTACCTTAAAATGATAATTTGATCTTTATCAAAGCTATATAAAAAAAAATACACCAAAAGTAAACAAACTTTCATCCAATGATAATAATTCATTCTAATAAGCTTCAAATTCGCGTCAAACAAATCATTGAATGAATCCCGGACAGATTTGACAACTATACATAATAGTGACACCGGCGGCTAAAGTTATAACTAAATTTTCATCTACTTTCATAAACTTTAGTTGCCATATCCCTAATGTCATATATATCTATGGACATTGTT
This sequence comes from Dromius quadrimaculatus, assembly GCA_963989225.1. Taxonomy (NCBI): domain Eukaryota; kingdom Metazoa; phylum Arthropoda; class Insecta; order Coleoptera; family Carabidae; genus Dromius; species Dromius quadrimaculatus. Next base: position 45,223,702 of record OZ022334.1, on the reverse strand, counting down.
TCACTCGAAACAAGTAATTGAATAATTTAATCTTCCACAATCACTGAGCTTGAATTAAAGCAATTTGTGCAAACCTACGAAACAGCAGCTTTTATTCAGTACCAGTTTCAAGTCTGTAAATAGTATAGTTGTTGAGAACTCAGCGTCACGCCACCCAGCCAGTTAGCCAGACAGCCAAAGTGAATATAATAGCGCTTTTTTCCAAAAAATGCGCTAAAAATTGGAATATTGGTTTTTGTGATACATGTACTCAAATAATATACGTGGAAAATGTATTGAGTGAGACAACGGCCGTCCCTAATTCCATTAATCGGGTTGCCTTGAGTAATATTAACGGTCTAGTCAGTTTCAAACAGTTTTTCGTAATAAATATTAGGGTGCTGTTACAAGAATAAACGAATGCAGTAAATTCACAAACTCTACACCTTAGTCAAAATATGTGGCTTGACCGTTTTGTTACTACAAGAACTATTGTATAACAGAAAAGTAACAAACAATGAATAAATTCTTCACCTTGACTCTTAAGCTACATATTTTGACTGAGGTGTAAAATTTGTGAAGTTAGGGTGTATAGTTAGAAGAGATCTGATAACTATTTGACAGTGCAAGCCATATGATCTTGTCTTGGCAACATTTTACATGAAAATGTTTTTTGTGGGATCTCACTTCTTTTTGTAAGCTGCTTATGACAATTTTTCTTTCTTGTTTGCTGTTTTCATTTTAGTATTATTAATAACAAGGAGTCCCTATAGGCTATGTGCAAGGGGGCGGCGTTTGAACAAATATCGATGCGAGCGCTCATGGTGAGCACCATTGTAAGCATCGAACTCCATTTTCAGAATAAGTCATTGAGAATTGTAGTTTAAAAGTGAAAATAATTGCATATAAAACATAGGAAAACGCTTGTTCTGTTTCAGGTTGTTGTGTTAAGGATGATTCAAGTGAAATATAGTTTCATACAATCCATGTATGCAGTTATAACATGTGTGAAGCGGATCAAAGCGGTAAATACAATATTATCTGTCTTTCATTATTAATCTATATAACAAAGATGTTTGTAAATCAATTGTGAAATTAGAAAAATTCATCATCGATTTGGGATTCATGAATTTACCTCTATCTCTAATTTGTAAGGTGTTTCAGTGATAGAAGTTTGTCGGATGCACTTCGCAATAATTTTGTTGTTAATATTGTCAGCAACATATTCTTGAACATGTTTAATATGGCAAAACTAATTTCACGCTCTTCTTCAATGCTTCCTCGGTAAAAGGAATACAGTGATTGATACACACAAACCCGATCCGCAAGATCATCGGCGTCATAATTTGAGGTTATCCTGTCAATTTGGACGAATTAAGACGTTTTCTCTAATAGGTACGTTATAATTAAAGAAAAATATACTCAAAATAAATAATTTCATGCTATGCAAGTTATATTATACGCAGACAGTTGAATTAAATAATATTAGTACACTTAAAAAATTATAGGTATGAAACAATGATAAAATGGGAGTTCAATAGTTCTCCATTGCCCGCTAGAGGTGCTAGTAGACTTCATACACGTAGCCTATATCAATTTTCAGACCTCTAGCATCAAAATTTTGCGGAGGTCTCATACAAATTTCCATCCCCTAGTTTAAGAGGTTGGGAGGTGAAAGTTCCAAGTTTTAGAGTTTTGCTGTTGTTTGTGTACTAATACTAGCTTACATACCAAATTTCAAAACATTTTGATGATCATCTATGAGCGAGTCAGTAACGAAATAGTGTTTTTTTTTTAGATATCAATAAAATCTGAAGTATAAGAGCTGTGTAATCGAAACTTCACAAACTTGATAATTTCACTATTGACATCATATCCCGAAAATTTTGTTTATTTGGTATAATCCAAACCCAAATTATGAGGGTTCAAAATAGCGACGAAGCGCTCCACTTGGCTTGTCTTAGCGGGGGCACGGCAGTGCCCCCCCAGGTTGGAATATTAGTTTTTGTGATTCATTCACTCAAATAATGTACTTGGAAAATATACTGAGTGTGACAACGGCCGTCCCTAATTCCATTAGTCGGTTGACCTTGAGTAACATCAACAGTCCAGTCAGTTTTAAATGGTTTATCGTAGCGAATAGACGTGTTTTTGTATATTATTTTCATTTTAAATTGTGCCGTTACAAAATTTTATAAAAATGTCAGAAGTTTGCTCCATTTGCAGTGAAATTTTGACTGAAAGTGGAATAAAAGTAGTTATCTTGTCTGCCTCCAACATTTGTTTCTAGTTATCAACACTTGTTCCATGTGTTGTACCAAGTGCAAGTGTGGTTGGACAATGAACTGAATCCTGAAAAGTGCGACTGTATATTGATGAATAATAGTTTGGAGCCAACCCAGACTTTACTTCCACCTGCTCCAGAGAAACTGCTGAATACAATTTTTTGTAATTGCAATAAAGGCTGCACGAACAGTTGTGTTGAGCAGAAATGTTGAATTTTGTTCACCAGTCTGTACCAATTGTCAAGGCTACTCTTGCACTAATGCTGAATCCAATGCAACTTTTTTCTTGGAACAGTCAACACAAATTGAGCACGAATAGGAAGAAACAAGTGATTTTCTGGCTGCTATAATTTTCATTACCTATATTAATGAAATATTGTCCCATTAAATTTCCTGGATCGAAATATATCGTGACGTATTCCTACTACAGTCAGTTAGTATACTCAGTTAGTTAGTACACTCCGTCAGCCAGTATACTCAGTCAGTCAGTGTACTAAGTCAGTCAGTACACCCCGTCAGTCAGTACAGTCAGTAGTCAGTCGGTATACTAAATCAGTCAGCACAGTCAGTAGTCAGTCTGTATACTGTATCACTTAGTAGATTCAGTCAAGTAGTCGATTATTTGGACAAGCGGTCAATCACTAGATTGTTTCATTTGTTTTGTTGGCATACTATTTGACATTGTTGAGATGGTCTAGCAATAGAAAATATTATTGCTGTTATTTGTGTATTATCTTTAATGTTTATTTTCAACTATATTAAATAGAAATATTTTATTTTTGGAAAAAGCTGTCACTCTTTTGTTGCGTGTACCCCGTTCTCCTTTTTCAGCAATATTTCAGAAGCCTGGACATCATACCTCTACATAGCTACCTTGGCACGTACAACGGCCTGTCGCTCCATTAGTAAATGGCGCCCGAGAATTAAGTAAAAGTTAGCGACAGGCCAAACAGTACGTCACATATTTCTGACGTCCAAGCGGGGACGTCACAAGAGAAACCACGTTAAAAAAAAGCGCCGAGTACTCGACTTCATAGGTGGTGCGGAAATGTGTGCATACCTACGATCTGGAATCACGATAAGTCGAGAACGGTGCTTCGCAGGGAAAAAAGTATTGATTCCTTTTTTGTAGAGAATTTCACGATCTACAAACTTTCTTTCGTCAATTTTTCCAGTAGCTCTCATCGCTTCAGAGATATACGCAAAAAATTAGAATTTGTGACATCGGATAAAAAACAACTCACAAGCGGGATCGCTGGGGACTTTTGACAAAGCACTTATAATGACGTATTCAAGAGCTATTTAAAAAACAATTGAATAAATTTTCAATGAATATACACTGCAATTTAGTATTGCATGAATAAAAGAACCTAACTGTTAAAAACAAAATTAGCAGCTAAGCTTCTGAGGCCACATTTCCTGTACTCTTTTGTTTACCCACACAGTCCAACAATACAGTTACTCATCGCATAAATACCTTCAAACTTAAATTTTTTGATAATTCTACTTCCATATGTGTTATGAAGCATACAAAAAAAATTCTTTGCGAATGAATCAGTTACATTTTTTGCAACTTTCTTTTTGATTAATGTCACAAAATAGTTATTTATGTATCTAGTGTGCGAAATTATACTTTGATGCCTGAGAATGGAAGTTTTTTGTCGAGGCGGTAGAAATCTCGTGCACGAGTTGCATACAACATTTTTTCTACAGTCGTCAAAGAACTATCAAAAAAAATATTGAAATACAAAAATTTGTGGAATTCGTTTTCTTGACAACGTGCACAAAGTACTTGACTCATCATAAACGCATCTACTTTTAGAACTTTAAAATGTGTATATTCATTAAAAACTCGTTACCCGATATTTGGTGAAAATAAGAGAGTTTACATTCATTCACTTTTTTACATATTGTACCATTTCTAAATTTCATAAAATAACAAGTTTTTATTTTTGGAGAATTGGTGTTATATTTTCTGAAAGTGTTACGTTACAAATTAGAAAGAACATAATGTTTTACAGCAAACATTAATTGTTTTTTCAAAAATAGAAGAAATGCGTTCAACGGTGGCGCCGCCAAAAAGTGCCTTAGATATGCACGAGCCTTATTCGTTTATTCGCGCATCGTTCATCCAATTAAGCTAAAACTTAATATTGTTGTTGTCGGTATTTTTGTAAGGGTTTTTAATATGGTACCGGTAACATACATTGAATGGCACACAAACCGTATTTGTTCATTCGCGCATCGTTCATCCGATTGAGTTCAAACTTACTCTAGTTGTTGATGGCTCTTTCGTCAAGGTTCTTAAAATTATTTTTTCTCCAATAGAATTCTATATTATCACTAAATAATATGGGCTTGTAACATACTTTCAAAAAGATATTTCCTATTAAATATTGATGTGAGAAAAGAACTGAGGTTTTACAGCCTTTCGAGCACTTTCACTTACTCCAGGGACAAATTTATTCTCAAGCCCTACAGCATGCATACACACAACCACACACTCACACACAAGCGCACTCTTAAAGCACAAGTTAGCAAAATCCCACGAGGCTACAAGACAACAGAGATAACTGCGAAACGATCAAAATACAAGCGAAAGGAACGCATTGTGGCTTCGAAGGAGCGGCTGTTACATGAGAACACTTGAAGTGCGAGATCCACGACAAGACACACGATGCCATGCTACGTGTTACGTGCTACGTGAGCGTGAATGTGTAACGGTAGAATCAAAAACTAGAAAATGAATCTGTTGGTGAGGTGTCAGTGAAACTGTAGTTCATGACCGCGCTGGAAACTGACATGTTTAATTTTAAATTCATTCATTAACTTTCGCTGACGCATCGTTCATCCGATCGAGCTGAAACTTTGTACAAGTAGTTATAATCAACGTACAATAAGTGGGACACAAAAAGTATTTGCTGGTTCGCGTATCGTTCATCTAATTGAGTTGTGCGCAAGTCATATCGAATAATTGTTCGTTCGCGCATCGTTCATCCAATTAAGTTCAAACTTTAAACAGTTGTAAATCCTAAAGAATTTTGGAAAATATTTATTATAAGTTCATTGCCCTTGGCAATTCTACTCCTCTTGAACCACAATCTCAACACATCCCCGGTATCGTGACAAACACAGACGTAACGAAGCAGTGCGGGTTTTATTTCGCTGTCGCCGTGTTTATTCCAACCGGAAACTCTTAATATGTTGCCCTGACAAATCCCTGCGTGTTTTGGTTTCAAAGGTATTACAAGTGACTTTCGTGGAAGTTGTAGGGGCTCATGCATGCAAGCCGGAGACGAATTACACGCCATTCTTATTTAATTCGGCACACTTGCACAGAACTGGAATAATAAGAAAAATGTGAGCGCTACGACTATGTTTCCCTTTATTTCCTGACGTGCGGAAGTGCTAAATGAGGCCTCATAAGGATAACAAGCTCAGAACTTTTTGTGCGTGCACAAGGAGAAATGATACAAAAACCCCAATTACTTTTGGCCAACAAAAAAGCCTATTTATTTTGTTTTTTAACTTTGTAATAGCAATTTAGTAAATACTGTAATGTTCATCACTGGATATTCACTGTTAACTGTCTTTCAGTCAAGTCGTTTACTCATATATAAACAGATGTCCGTTTCTGGAAATGTTCTAGATTAGTCGAGAGCATGTTAGTAGAATTTTCGACCGTGCGGACAGTGTGGTGCGGTGCAATACAGAGACGAATTATTGTCGCAGTGATTGCACGAGGCTACGCTTGGGCTTCGCCCTAGTCTGCACCGAGTGCAGCCAGCTTCATCCAGATAATCATGAGGATCGTTCGGTCCTTGTAGCATAATATACTATTTTAATATATTGTAACGTGCGAAAATGTCATAATTCGTAAAAAATGGGCGGAGCCTGTTATCTCTTTACGTCACGTCAAGCGACATTCGAGATTGAAGTAGAAATTTCTGGATGTTTGGTTTCCGTATATATAAGAGCGAACAACCTGACTGAAGAACAGTGAATGGTAAATATTCAGTGCCTGATTAGTTAAATACAAAGTGTGATAAGTAAATAAGTTGTTGAAAATAAATGTTAGTGGCTTTGTAGTTGAGGCTAATAAATTTAAGCATGTACAAATAAATTCAAGTCTCTTTTAACATGAAGTGTGTTATTATCTCTTCAAGAAGAGAAACTGGGAAAGTGATATGCCGGAACGAAAAATGACAGGTAATTCAAAACGTAACAAAGACAAGAAAACAGTGTGAAATCATTTGGAACTAAGTGAATGTTCCCTTCACTTTCTTTCAGCACTAATGATTCTGTGTACACAAATGTATGAAATATGAGCGAGAGTACAGATTGCTTCGAAATTGGAAAGAATAACTTGAATAATTGTAACACTACACTACATGAAAAAGTGGTCTATTTTGGTATGTGATTTTAGTGGAACTGGCTATCTCATGTTGGTGATTATTATTAAAAAACAAATAAAACAGCTATCTCTCAATCAAATATGTATCTCTTACCGCTGTTTATTAATCTGCCCAACTTCGCCATATCTCCTCACGTTGACTCCCTGCGTGGGTGTAGTAACTCCACACCAGCTGCGCCTCTTGGTGTCCACAGCCAAGACAACCCCAATTGGGGTATGCGGCACACAAAGACTGCCCCTGGATCGTGCCACTGCCATAAGGCTCAACCCGCTGTTGTTATTTGGGCTGCGAGGCGAGTTGTCATTGGGCTCGACACTAGGTGGCAGCATTGTGCCCACAGCCACTACTGGGTTTCACAACTCATGCACTTGCACTAATATAGGTTAAGTTATCACATTTTGTCGCTGCACTTTTTTTTTTATGATAGTCCGAATTGAAAAGAGTGCTGGAATAAAATGGAAGAGTTGTAAAAGTCGTACAATTACTGCAATATTGATGCTCAATACAGGATAACCAATTTTCATACTTAATTAAAAGCACTCGTTAAACTGCGTTCCGCTTCTCAGTGCAAATTCAGTATAAATTGAATATAAAACTTTATTAACCATTAAAATACTTTACTTGGCAAGTAGTTCAAATAATAATTTTTGCACTTTAATCGAGTTTATCATATCCCTGTTTTCAACAAGTGCATGAAAATGCCACTCGGTGAAATGTCAACGAATGCACTATACTTGAACAAGAAAGTAATGAATGTCAAGAATGAAATATCGTTCTTTCCTTAGATATGACATTTGTGACGGTTCAAATGACATGTTTAGCATCAACATTGCGGGAAATATTAAATGTATGTTAAACAGTTCCGAACTCTATGGGCGTTATTTGAATAATATTTTTTTGGATGATAAATTGTTGCATACAGAATTTAATATGGAAGATTGATGATGTAGAGTTTTGAGAATTAGGCATTACATTGAAAGACATTCAATACAATTCAAGAAAAAAAATCATCTTGCCACATGTATTACACAAAAGCATGTTTCATGAAAATAAGGGATGGACAATTTCATATACTTTCCCTTTTTTTATAATTCATATATGTCAATATTACAAATGCTATGTCAAAAGTGCGTTGATTTTTATCCAAGGTCGAAGGTTACAAATTTTTGTTTTCTGCGTATATCTTTGAAATGGTGAGAGCTACTGGAAATATGAGTAAAAAGAAGTTTATAGATCGTGAAATTTTCTACAAAAAAGTTGTCAATACTTTTTTCCCTACGAAGCACAGTTCTTGAGTTATCGCGATTTTAAACCTAGAAATACGAATATGTATTCATATATGGCCAGTATGCATACTTATTTTTGCGTATATCTCTGGAACTAAGAGAGCTACTGAAAAATGGGCGAAATAAATTTTGTAGATCGTGGAATTCTCTACAAAAAAGGTGTCAATACATTTTTCCCTACGAAGCACTGATCTCAAGTTATCGTGATTTCAGACCTTAAGTATGCTTACATTTCCGCACCACCTTTGGAGTCGTGTACTCGGCGTTTTTTTAACGTAGTTTTCCCAGTAGGAATACTTCACGATAAATTTCGATACAGGAAATGACTGTTGACTACTCTAAGTAGAGAGACTTCAGAAGAATCTTTATCTGTTGCATTTGATTCAGCATTAGTACAAAACAATCAAACTTTACTGCTAAACACAATTGTTTGTGCAGTCTATTGCAATTACAAAATATTCAGCAGTTTCTCTGGAGCAGGTGGAAGTAAAGTCTGGATTGGTTCCAAACTAATTAATCAATTTACAGTCCCAGTTTTCAAAGTTCAGTTCATTGTCCAACCACACTTGCACTTGGTGCAACACACAAAACAAGTGTTAAAAGCAGAAACAGATGTTGGAGGGAGACAAGATAACTGCACTCTTTTATTTCAACTTTAGTTGAAGATTCACTACAAATGAAGCAAACTTTTGACATTTATATAAAATTTTGTAATGGAACTACAAAAAATCGTTTAAAACTGACTGGACTGTTGATGTTACTCAAGGTCACCCGACTAATGGAATTAGGGACGGGTATTGTCTCACTTAGCAAAGGGCATAAGCGTCAGAAGCGCTTGTATCACTGCGACCTACGAAGATCTTTTGTGACATAGCCCTATTTGGTTAGTCTGGAAATATACCCAGGCTTTTAGCAAACCTTATAGTATATTTCCAATAAGAAGCAGGCGAAATGGGAAGACTCCAGGCAAAGATGAAATAAACACAGAATGAATAAAATATGGAGGAGATGAACTACACGAATGTATTTGTAAACTTATAATGAAGGTGTCGAGAACAGAAAAAATGCCAAAGAATTGGGAAAGAGGACAAATAGTCACAATTCACAAAAAAGGAGACCAACATGGGAAGACTCCAGGCAAAGATGAAATAAACACAGAATGAATAAAATATGGAGGAGATGAACTACACGAATGTATTTGTAAACTTATAATGAAGGTGTCGAGAACAGAAAAAATGCCAAAGAATTGGGAAAGAGGACAAATAGTCACAATTCACCAAAAAGGAGACCAACAAACATGCGAAAATTATACTGAACACGACATATAAAATAATGTCAACACTAATACAAAAAAGAGTCCAGAGAGAAACAGAAAATATAATAGGACAACATCAGTGCGGATTCACGCAAGGCAGATCAACAACAGACACTATACATACAGTTAAACAGATAATAGAAAAAGCACATAAATATAAAATGAACATAGATTTATTATTCATTGATTTTAAACAAGCGTTTGACTCGATCAAAAGAGAAAAACTTATGACAGCCCTAGAAGAATTTGGAATAACAGCTAAACTAAGAAGATTGATCTTGATGACATCAAGTGGAACAACAACCACAATTAAAACACGAAAAGGAGAAACTCAGGAATTCGAAATGAACAAAGGAGTAAGACAAGGAGATACACTATCGGCAACTCTGTCCAACATAGCATTAGAATATGTGATGAGGAATTTGAACGGAGAACACTCAGAACTAAAGGCGGACAAATAATAGCATATGCAGACGATAAAGTATTGGCAACAAAAAATAGGAAAATATTGAAAGAAATGGTCGAATAAATAGTAACAGAAGAAAACAAAATGGGCTTAAAAATCAATGATAACAAAACAAGAATAATCAGGTAGTACAAATATAAAAATATGTAATCTACAGTTTGAGGAGGTGAATAAATTCAAATACCTAGGCATTATGCTATCAAATAAAAGAGACAGGCAAACAGAAATCCAAGAGAAGATATTAACAGCGGACAGAGCCATTTACGCAAGTAAAAAATTACTCAAGGATAAAAATCTAACAAAGAAAACAAAATTGAAAGTATATAGAACTATCAGACCGATAATAATGTACGCTGCAGAAACAATGACAATGACCGCAAAAGATGAAGAAGATTTGCGAATATTTCAGGACTGGTAAAACCGGCAGAAAACTAATATAGAACACTAATGAACCATGAAATAGAACAAGAACTACAAGAAGATATAGTAAGGAAAATAAAACAACGGAGGACGAAATGGTTAGGACACATATGAAGAAAAAGAGAAGAAGACACCGTAAGGGCAATTCTACAATGGGAACCAGGCGGAAACAGAAGAAGAGGCAGACCCAGATCGAAATGGCTACAAGAAGTAGAAGCAGATCTGAGTACAGCGGGAATAAAGAAATGGAAGGAAAAACAGAAGACAGGAAGACATGGAGAGAAATATGTCAGAAAATTTAGAACAAGGCGATGAGGACAGATCCCCTTCAAATAAAGGGTCTAGAGAGCTTCAGTAGAAGCGGCGCAACCCCACCTGGAATGTCCAAGCCACTATATATATATAGTATATTTCCAGAACTATAATCTTTCACCTCGTTGGCCGCTATATATGCCTTAACGAAGTGTTGTAGTCTGTCGAAAGCTACAGCTGGGCATTCACATAGAATGTGTTCTGCTTTTTCTTCGTCTTCTTGACAAAAGCGACAGATGTTGTGGTCAGATTTGCCAATTTTGTTTAAATGGTAATTAAGAGAGCAATGACAAGTTGAAGTCTACTGTCGTAGGAGCTAGAGCTAGCAGAGCAAGTTTTAGAGGAAAGGGTAGATATAAAATGGAATAAATTGGAAGGAGCAATACTAAAAGTCTCAGAACGCATGCTGCGCAAAAATGTAAGGGACAAAAATAAGGAATGGTTCGACGAAGGAAGAGGGATATGGCTAAAAGAAACCTACTACAAAATAACTCAAATGAAAATAAATTGAAATACAACAAGCATAAAAGACGAACGAAACAATTGTGTAGACAAAAGAAAAGGCAAATGATGGAAGAAAAAATGAGAATATTAGATTTTAAAAACAAGGAGTTGAGAAGGAGTATCAACCGCCACTGGTATACTGTAAAAATAAAGAGGGAGAACTAGTGACAGCAAAAGACAAACTACATGTATGGGAAGAATATTTCAAGGAAGTGCTAAATGAGGGGAATCTGACTTTGGGAACTACAAATGAAACCCAAACAACTCAATAAGAAGGGAATAGTATAGAGCAAAACCCACCAGACATAAATGAAATTCGAGAAATACTGAACCAGTTGAAAAATAATAAAAGCCCGGGAATAAACGGAATAACATCAGAGATATACAAAAATGCAGGAGACAAAGTAATTCAGTATATTATGGAAATAATAGAGGATATATGGCGGACTGAACGTATGCCTGTGAGATGGAAGGAAGCACTAATATGCCCAATTTAGAAAACAAGGGACAGACTGAAATACGAGAATTACAGAGGTATAGCACTTTTAGACGTGGCGTACAAAATTTAAGCAGGATGTTTAAAAAATAGAATACAAAAACAAGCGGACAATACCCTAGGAGAATATCAAGCTGGTTTCAGACCGAACAGATCAACTACGGATCAAATATTTGCACTGAAACAAACTATAGCGAATAGTTATGAACACAATAAAATAAACTGTAGGAAGCACACGCAGAACTAGGAATGCCCAAAAAATAGATAAGATTAAGATGACCCATGAAGAGACAAAATGCAGAATCTTGGTGGATGGAGAAACATCAGAGAGCTTCGATGTGAACAGAGGACTAAGGCAAGGAGACCCAGTATCACCCGTCCGATTCAACTTGGCACTAGAGTGGGTTATAAGGAAAAGCAGAATCTACACAAAAGGAACCATTTCTCAACTTAAACACCAATGTTTAGCGTTTGCAGACGACATAACGTTAATAACCAGAACAAAAACAGAACTAAAGGAGGTATTCAAACGTTTAGTCCAAACGGCGGAAGAAATGGGATTAAAAACAAACGAGGACAAAATCAAATGGAGATAGAGTCGGGTCGGGTCTGTTGCCATGGAGACACTACTGGGGATAACACCTCTACATCTTCACGTGAAGGAAGAGGCGCTTAGTAGTGCCTTGATGCTCAGCAGAACAAAATCATTTAAGCCCTAGAGATCTTAAGGGAGATACCAACCAATAAATTAGCCATGCCTACATGTGATCTTATGTTGACAAAGTATAGTTTTGAATACACGTATAACAGACCGCAAGATATGGGCAATAGGAGGACCTAACTATAAAAGAGGCTCCTTGTCCTGGTTCACGAATGCTTCAAAACTAGAAAGTGATGAAACTGAAGTAGGAATATCCGGACCAAGAACTCAAGTTTCTGAGTCTTTAGGTAATAGCGCCACAATATTCCAAGCAGAAGTATATGCTATAAATCTTTGCGCCAGAATAAACCTAGAGAAAGGTTTCAAAGGAGCAACAATATATTATCAGACAGCCAGGCCGCTCTGAAACCTATAGGTGCCCACACCCTGCAACAACTGGCAGTAAAGAACCGTGTAATTCTTTGGTGGGTGCCAGGGCATGAAGAGTACAAGACAATGAAAACGCGGATGAGCTTGCTAAGAAGGGAGCTGGTTTACCATTTTGCGGACCTGAACCTTCTTGTGGTCTTCTAAAGAGCCACATAAAAAAAGAATTGAGAGTATGGGAGGATATTGCAAAAGCCTTATACTGGAACAACGTCAAAGGCAATAAACAGGCAAAACGCTTTCTGCCGCCTTCACCAACAAACCTAAAAGAGATACTTTCTCTCAACAAAGGGGATCTAAGAACCTTGACAGGTCTTCTAACTGGTCATTGCCCTCTTAATTGGTAAAGCTGAAATTAATATGAGTCGTCTATGTCTAGAAGACGAAGAAACTTCAGGGCACGTGCTGTGTGAATGCGCAGCTGAAGTCTCTCATCGGAAATCTCACTTTGGAAAGGCATGCGTGTCGGCCAACTTGTGAAAAATTCTAGTCCTGGAAGGATACTAAGGTTCTTCAAAAGCCTCAATAGGTCGCAGTGATACAGGCGGTTGGACGCACAAGCCCATCACTAATAATAAAAAAAAATAAGCTTTTGATCTAGTAGGACTCCTAGATCTGCAACTTCTTTTGAGAACTCGATTGTGGTTCCATTCAAAGAGGGAGTTTTAAGAGTCAACTTACTTTTCCGGGTGAAGGGAACCATAGTCGTTTTGGTGTGAGGCTCGATATCACCGAGTCGTCATCACCTCTAACTAGTATTGCCAGGTCATCTGCATAACCTTGGACAGTATACCCAGCTTCAGTGAGCTTTATGAGTAGATCATCAATGACGATGGACCAGAGGAGAGGTGATAGAACTCCCAACCTAGTTTAGCCTTTATCGTACGACTTTCCAACATGGCACTTATCCACCTTACTATGACTTCGTCGAGAACGGTGCTTCGTAGAGAAAAAAGTATTGGCATCTTTTTTGTAGAGAATTGCACGATCTACAAACTTCTTTTCACCCATTTTCCAGTAGCTCCTACCATTTCAGAGATATACGCAAAAAACAAAAAATTCTTCGTCCTCGGATAAAAAACAACGCACAAACGGAATCGATGGAGACTTTTGACAGCATTTGTGATGACGTATTCAAGACCTGTACAAAAATTCATACTTGCAAAAGTATAGTTCAACGGTAATGTAACAAAAGACCCACAAGTCAGCTGCTGGAGTGAATACAACGGATTCAACAGCTGAATGAGCATTTTATTAGATTTACCTTACTTAGTTCTATCATTTATGCACCTGCATCCTGTAATTTACCGACATATTAACTGACACCTCGAGATAACAGATTTTAACGTTATCTTAGAAACTAGGCTGAACTAAAACAATTATAGAGTACGTGTTGTACTTAACAACATCTGCAGAATGTTCCATTGATTATTTTTTTCGAATTTTATGTAACCTAGTTCTTTGTGATAAACTTTCAAGGACACAAATCGTTGTCTGGGCGGAGCCTGTCATCTCTTTATGTCGAGAATAAGGTAGAAATTTCTAGATGTTCGGTTTGTGTATATATAAGGGCGAACAATCTGAGCAATGTTCACTTATAAAGAAATAACACATGAATAAACATTTCCCTTTTAGTCTGAGTGTTTCTTCCGGTATTATGAATTTATTCAGATCGATCCCGGACTGCTTGTTTTCGTGAGTTCTTTTGACAGACAAAAGCACACGGCGGCGGTCATTCGTAACCCGTTCTAGCGAGAAATTTTCTTTTCTGATGTTTTTCAGCTGACAGGAAATATTTTTATGCTTCCGGTGCATACTGCATAGATTTCCTCCGTCATTCATATTCAGTTCTATGCATAGAACAGCCATTCCACTTCATTTATTATTCAGACGTTTCAGCAGACTTAATCTTCTTATTCCAATTTTTCGTACTTTATAAATAAAAGAGTCCTATATTAAATGAGAATGGTCTGAATGCAATATTCAAGTATGCAACAATTGTCTTTAACGCCCATAGATTCATATTCTAATAATAAAACACAGTTATAACAATTTGTCAACAAAACACATCCACTTAAACTGGTAAAAATGTGCAACACGATTATCAATTAATGAATCAAAACATCTGGTCGATGTAACCACCAATGAACGATCAAAGACCTGAACACTGGTCTCTGTCGTTATTAATCAGTCCGTGAAATTAACAATGCAATTAAATGCATCATAACGGAGTCCATGCAGTGACGGTTTATATGAAAGATAATTAATGTGCATGATTCCGTTCCTGTTCCGACATTTTAGAAGTATTTAGCGTTGCATTGGATCACGACTCACTTTTAGTTGTATCTATATTTATAATGAAAAATCTCTTGACAGTTAGAAATGCCTGTTAGTGGATTTTTAGAATAGTTGGAGAATATTTCAAGCGCTGATTTATAATTATGGGAATATAGATAAAATAATATATATAAGAAACTTTGCATTCCTTGGTATTACAATACATTTTTTGGTCAGAGCGGGCGAAGCCCGCCCTTTAGCTGGATATTTTTTTTAAAGAGAATATCTTCGTTTTGACATATACAATAAGTGTGCAAAAATCAAATCATCAAAACATGGTGCTTCAGGAGATATCAAAGATTAAAGATTAAAAACTCCGTTTTTGAACAGTTTTTCGCAAATATCTCATTTTCTAACGGTCGTAGAGCATTTGAGGTCATAAGTAAATATTAAGTACACATTTTCATCTACAAAAAAGGTGGTATAACTCATTTGCGTATCTATAACCGTTGACGAAATATCAGGCGTAAAAAGTGCGACAAAATTTCAACATTATGCGTTCGTCAGGTTTCAAGATTTTACAACAAATATTCTCATCAAAATGTATGTAAATGTATCACAACTTTGCAACCAAGTCAAATATACAAAATATTATTTTATATCGTCGATAAACTTTCTTTCAAAAAAGTTAGGTCGCACTTTTTACGCGCGATATTTCGTTAACGGTTATATATACGCGAATAAGTTATACCACCTTTTTTGTTGAGACAAATGTATACTTCATTTTTACTCATGACCTTGAATGCTCTAGGACAGTTAGAAAATGAGATATTAGCGAAAAACTGGTCAAAAACGGGGTTTTAGATTTTTGGTCTTCAATTTATTGATTTATCAATGCACAGCCCAAAGCATCGAGTCTAGAAACTTGAAATTTTGCACAAAGGTTCCTGTTATTACGTAGGCTAGGACAAAGAAAGGATTTCTTTAAATTCAACCCCTAAAGGGGTGAGAAGTACATTCAAATTTTGGTATATCTAAAATTCTAGACTACTGGATCTAGAGACATTCAACACCTAAAGAGGCGAAGAGGGAGTTCAAATTTTAATATAAAGCATAATATTTTGTGTATCCCTCTAATTCCAAATGATCTCTCTTTTGAATTCAAGAGACTGCAGTTTTTCCTGAAAGTGGGCAGCTTTGATGAATCAGAATGGAATAATTTAATAACGAACCGATTTACTATTTGAATCTGAAATGTAATTCAAATAGATTTCAATGTCTACAGCGCTTCAGTAATTTAATATATTCACAATGGTACAAACAATTTAAACTGTGACAGGGATGCCTATTTTACTTTCAAATCACCCCTATCCTTTGGGATTAGGACGGGGCTGTTTACTTATTTTCAACATGGTATCATGGGACATCTGCAGTCAAGACAAATGTTACCGTCTTCGTGGATTAAAATGGATATAATAGAAAATTGAGCTGACGTTTTGTGGACGATTAGCAACCTTTTCAGTATCCTAAAATCCTTCGTTAGTCTTTCCTTCACTTTTTATTAAAATTACTTATGTACGTTTCAGTAGCAAAGCTACCATCTTCAGAATACTCAAAAAACATTTCAGAACGAAAGCTACCATCTTCAGAGTACAATAAATCAGGACAGAAAACAAATCTTATAACTACAAACATGATACAAAATACCAAAACAATATCCAATCAAATTATAGGATTTGAGGTGGGTGGAGCCAAGAACTACAAAGTAAGATTAAGTGAAAACAATAGGTAAACCTAATCAAAGTTATGCAATAAAGATTATCTAAGGAGACATCCGTAATTCAAAACCAAAAGGAATCAAGTCAAATTACAGAATTTGAGGTGGGCGGGGCTAAGAACTAAAGTGTAATAATAAAATAAAACAATACAATTCTTACTTTCAGAAATGAATATTTTATAATTGTTCAATTTTTCGAGTTAAACAAGCGTGTAAATTTCAATTGGAATAAATTATATTCTTGTACATTAGAATTAAAGTAGGTAAAATTCTATCACCAAGTTGTATGAAAGTAATAATGCATAATAAAACTTTCTAATGGCAATAATTAGCAGAAGTGTAAATAAGATATAACGAGAGAAATTTTATTCTCTACAAAAAATAAGAACAATAATTGAATTTCGCTTGTGAGTTATCCACGAATTAGAAATAAATTTAAAATTTAATACAAGCAATTTCCGACTCACAAAGAACACAATACCGTTTTTCCACATTCATCATTTCTTTCCTTTCAGACGGCGAGCTGGAATATCCGAGTATAAATCACACTGAGTTACTGTAAACTCGGAAGCCAGTATTACAACAAAAACATCTGATAATTCCAAGGATATAGTAGGAACGACATTGTAAACATTTCAAAAGAATAAAAGAGATGAAAAGTGCTGACAAATCCCATGTTACTAATGAAAAACAATGGAGAAGAATGCATAGTTAGAATAATGCTGTATATACTAATGTAATCGGACCGAGGAGAGAACACTTGAAATACATTTTTCTCAATTTTTAAATTGTTGAGCGATTTAAATGCAGCTTTTTCGTGATTTTCAGATAACTACACATAATTATCATTAATTTAGTTCAAATTTGTTGCAATAATACGAAAAATGAGCCCAAAATATTTGACAACATTTTTAGCGCATTTTTTGGAAAAAAAGCGCTATTATATTCACTTTGGCTGTCTGGCTGGCTGGCTGGCGTGACGCTGAGTTCTCAGCAGCTATACTATTTACAGACTTGAAACTGTTAATAAATAAAAGCTGCTGTTTTGTAGGTTTGCACAAATTGCTTCAATTCAAGCTCAGTGATTGTGGAAGATTAAATTATTCAATTACTTGTTTCAAGTGAAACAATGCTCATAGATATATATGACATTAGGGATATGGCAACTAAAATTTATTAAAGTAGATAAAAATTTAGTTACAACTTTCGCCGCGGGTGTCACTATTATTATGTACAGTTGTCAAATCTGTCCGGGATTCATTCAATGACTTGTTTGACGCGAATTTGAAGCTTATTAGAATGAATTATTATTATTTAATGAAAATTTGTTTTTGTTTTTTGTATTTTTTTTATATAGCTTTGATAAAGATCAAATTATCATTTTAAGCTACAGCACTTGACCTCCTGTCAGTCAATAACAAAACAATGAAGATTAAAAGGTATTTTTGAGTTTGTACATGTATAAATTATGTACCTATCAAATAGTCAACTTGAAACTATTATTAAATGGAAGCTGCTGTTTCGTAAGTTTGCCCAAACTGCTTGATTTCAAGCTCAGGAATTGTGGGAGATGGTAATTTGTGAAATCTCTGAAGTAACAAGCATTCATGAGCTGTCAAAAATGCGCTTTCATCATCTAGATGATTCTTCCATTTTTGTTATCTTTCTTCAAATTTATTATCACTTTGCTGTGGTTTCTCTGATCGTTACTAGAAATAGATTTATTTCATTGAACTAAAACTGAGAAAGTTTTTAACCTCAATTGCTTCAAGTTTAAAAAAGTGCAATTCAAATCTTGATTCACAAATTCAGCTAAGTTTTATACTCCCGAATGAAATTTTAATTGGACAAGTGTGTACTAACAAGTTTTGTAATTAAAACTTTGTAGACGTCATACAAAAACTGATGGTTCAGATATCTATTTAATAAACAAAAAACCGCCCCAAGGATAACCTTGAGTGTAACTCTTGACCCTGACACACATGAAAAAGAAGACTTAAGAGTTGTAGGAAGTCGGAAGTGAAGCAATTAGGCGCGACTTCAACCTGAGTTGTTAGCGTCCTGTGTGCTTGAAGTAACAGCGAAGATGGGGAATCAGTTTCCTGAAAATATCCACTTTCTATCCATGCTCAAACAAGCCTCCAGGTATTTACCGAACACACACAGGGATTCCGGATCAAGGTTCCGCGATGTTTTTCGACAAACACATCAATATCTCGATATTACAGATTAAGTATTTGTGATTAAAAATAAAGTATTGTACCGAAATATTTTTGACTATGTTGCTCCATATTTTCCTATTTTCTGTTTTTTTGTGTCCAATCTCTAATTTCCGCTGATCTTAAGTCTTCTTCTACATCTTTTATTCACGTTGGTCTTGGGCTTCCCTTTCTTCTTTTGCTTCTAGGGCTCCACTGCATTATTGACTTGATTGTATCTTGCTCGCTGGCTTTCCATACATGCCCAAGCCATTTTATCCTTTGTTGTTTTATTCTTTTTACTATGTCTTCTCCATTTAGTTCTTGTTTAATCTCGTGGTTCATTCTTATTCTATATTCTGTATCTGTTATTTTTATGGGTCCTAATATTCTTCTTATTATTTTCCTTTCAGATATTCTCAACTGTTCTTCGTTCTTTTCTGTCATTGACATTGTTTCCGCTGCGTATAATGTTATTGGTCTTATTATGGTTCTATTTATTTTCATTTTTGTAGTTTTCGATATAATTTTACTTTCTATTTGCGTGGAAAGCTTTATTTGTTGCCGTTATTTTTTCTTTTATTTCTATTTCTCTATCTCCTTTGTTCGTTAACAATACTCCTAGATATTTGAATTTATCTACTTGCTCGTATTTGAACTCTCCTATTTTCATTATATTTTCTTCTACCTTGTTTCCAATTATCATTATTTTGGTCTTTCCTTCGTTTACTTCTAGCCCGATTTTCTTCTCTTCACTTATTATTTTCTCCAGTATTTCTTTCATCACTTTTCTATTCTTTGCTACAATTGCTATGTCATCTGCTTATGCTATTATTTGTCCTCCTCTTGTTCTGAGTGTTCCCTTTGTTATATTTCTCATTGCGTGCTCTAAGGCTAAATTAAATAACGTGGCTGATAGGGCAACGCCTTGTCTTACTCCTTTATTTATTATTATGTCTTCTGTTTCTCCTTTTTGAGTCCTAATGCTTAGATTACCGAGAAAAACTACGGATCCAAGTAGAAAAATAGCTAGAAGATAACCAATATGGCTAAAGACCTAACAGAGTTAACGATGCAATAAGTACAATGCGACAAATGAGCGAGAAAACAATAAAACAAGTAGAAAAGGTACACTTGTGCCTTCGACAGAATAGATGGGAAAGACATATGGAAGACAAAAACCACATAAGAACAAAGAATGAAGTATTAGACATGTTCGAAACTACAAAAGGCGTAAGGCAAGGCTGCATGTTAAGCCCGTTACTCTTTACCCTAATGATCGACAAAGCAATAAAAGAAGCAAAAAAGAAAGCGAAAGAGTACGTAAAAGGAAAGTAGGAAATGAGAAACGTAAGAGTAACAGAGATATGTTATGTAAACATGATAGAAATAAGAAAAGACGAAGACACACTAAACAAGAATGTAGAATTATTTAGAAGACACCTACAAAAAAAGACATGAGGATAAACCGCAATAAAACAAGTCGATGATCATAAGCAGAAACAAGGAAAATAACACAAACAAAATAGAATTAGAAGTTATAAAACAAGTCAAGAAGTTCAAAAAACTAGGAACAATACTGACCTATGACGGAAAACTAGATGAAGAAATAAGGGAAAGAACAGGAGCCACATGTAAACTATTTAATGCGTTAAAGAGCACTATACTAACAAATAAAGTAATACCAAAGGAAATCAAAACACAAGTATACAAAAAAGTAGCTGTGACTATCCTGACATACAGATCAGAAACCTGAACAACAACAGAAAGACAACGCAATAAATTAAACAGCACAGAAATGAGATTCCTGAGAAAAACAGAAGGGAAAACAATCTTGAACAGCATAAGAAACAAAGAATATAGAGACACTGAATGTAAAACAGATAGAAAATATAATAGAGGAGGGACAATTAATACAAAGAATGGGAGAAGAAAGGACAACAAGAAAAGTGTACAAAGCAAGAACAGCAAAAACAAAGCAGAGAGGAAGCAGGCCACTTAAGCATGAGAGAAAAATTTAAGAAGGTATGGAAGTAAATACCAAAATGAGAAAAAGCATGACGAACAAGAAAAATAAGCCTTTCACCTTGAACGGTAGATAGGTTTTAAGATTGAGGAAGTAATTATTAAAAATAAATCAAGGAAGATGAACTGTAGAGCGGCAGCTTTAATCCATTCCACACTTTTCAGTTTAGATATCTCAGTATTTTAACACACAATTAAATTTCAGTGAAACTCGCCAAATTTGCCGCGGAATGCAAATGTAGCATCATTTCCGTGAAGATGAACGATACAAATTACTTCACAGACTCAAGTATTAGACTCCAGACCCCGAAGCACCAAGTGAAGCACGTTCATGATATTTTCAACACCGTTAGCGTACAGTTTTTTGTTTATTTTCAAGTTGTGGTAAAGTGGTTGTTTAATTTTAGACATGCGTGGGTTTGGCTTATGTTGATGATTCGTATATACACAAAACACTTGGCACTATGACATTTTAGCTTGAGTCTGTTATTATATATATATATATATATATATATATATATATATATATATATATATATATATATATATATATATATATATATATATTATTCTAAAGTATTGTAAATTCCAAATATTCTAGTTGTCTTTTGTGTAAATACTTAATGGCCCACTGGCATGTTACCGGCAACAAAATCATGTCAAGATCCTTCTTAGAATTAGCTGCTTTAGTTTTTCTCAATACTAACATGTGCAAACTATTTAGATTCTTTTGTTGTATTTTTTTTTTGTCTCGGACTTCCTCTGAATCTTGCATGTTGTTTTTTCTAATGTTTTAAAATCAGTTCAACTTCGACTTTCATCCGATTCAACTTGTGCAAATTAATGAGATGTTTTTTATATAATAGTAGAGCGTGGTATAATTCAAAACAATTTCAGATGTCATTCTATTTGATTGTAGGCCAAGTCCTCGTTAATTACTATTATTAAAACGAAGATTCATTAAAAAAATACGTAATGAAATGACAAAATATCTAATAACAAAACTACTGTTTAAAACTGTTACACCAGGATAATTATATATGTATATATATAGTGGCTTAACACTGCTTGAGGAGTTGCGCCGCTTCTAACGCAGCTTTCTAGATCCTTTTTTCTGGAGAGGATCGCTCTCCATTACAACTTTAAATATTCTTGGCTATGTTGCTCCATATATTCCTGTTTTCTGTTTTTTGTTTCCAATCTCTAATTCCCGCTAATCTTAAGTCTTCTACTTCTTTTATTCACGTTGATCTTGGTCTTCCCTTTCTTCTTTTGCTTCTAGGGCTCCACTGCCTTATTGACTTGATTGTATCTTGCTCGCTGGCTCTCCTTACATGCTCAAGCCATTTTATCCTTTGCTGTTTTATTCTTTTTACCATGCCTTCTCCATTTAGTTCTTGTTCAATCTCGTGGTTCATTCTTATGCTATATTCTGTATCTGTTATTTCTATGGGTCCTAATATTTTTTTTATTATTTTCCTTTCAGTTATTCTCAACTGTTCTCCGTTCTTTTCTGTCATTGACATTGTTTCCGCTGCGTATAATGTTATTGGTCTTATTATGGTTCTATGTATTCTAATTTTTGTGGTTTTTGATATTATTTTACTTTCTAGAAGTTTTTTGTTTGCGTGGAAAGCTTCATTTGTTGCCGTTATTTTCTCTTTTATTTTTGTTTCACTATCTCCTTTGTTCGTTAACAATACTCCTAGATATTTGAATTTATCTACTTGCCCGTATTTGAACTCTCCTATTTTAATTATATTTTCTTCTACCTTGTTTCCGATCATCATTATTTTGGTCTTTCCTTCGTTTATTCCTAGCCCGATTTTCTTTCCTTCACTTATTATTTCCTCCAGTATTTCTTTCATCACTTTTCTATTCTATGCAACAATTACTATGTCATCTGCGTATGCTATTATTTGTCCTCCTCTTGTTCTGAGTGTTTCCTTTGTTATATTTCTCATTGCGTACTCTAGGCTAAATTAAATAACGTGGATGATAGGGTATCACCTTGTCTTACTCCTTTATTTATTATTGTGTCTTCTGTTTCTCCTTTTTGAGTCCTAATGCTTATTTTTGTTCCTCTCATGGTCATAGCTATTAATCTTCTCAATTTTTCTAGTACTTGCAAGTCTTTTAAAGCTGCCATTAATTTTCCTCTTTTAGTTGAGTCGAACGCCTGTTTAAAATCAATAAATAGTATTTCAGTGTCTAGTTCATATTCCAAAGTTTTCTCAATTATTTGTTTTATAGTGTGTATGGCATCCGTAGTTGACTTCCCTTTCACAAAGCCACACTGACATTGCCCGATGGTTTCTCTTGTCACATTTGTTATCCTTCTCTGTATTAATGTCGACATTATTTTGTAAGCTGTGTTTAAAAGTGTGATTCCTCTATAATTTTGACATATTTGTTGGTCTCCTTTTTTGTGTATCGTTATTATTTGTCCTATTTCCCAATCTTTCGGCATTTCTTCTTTTCTCCATATTTCTAGTATAAGCTCATGTATTTGCTGCATGACTATTTTGCCTCCATATTTTATTAGTTCTATGTTCATTTCATCTTTTCCTAGTGATCTACCGTTTTCCATGTTTTTTATTATTCCATTTACTTCGTACCAGGATAATTATTTGCTTTTAATTTGTGCATGCGCGATTGTGATGCGCAAAGGCCCAAGTAACCATATTTAGTGAGTGTAAACTGCGAGTAGTCCATAAATCAGTTTTATTAGCAACTAATTGCAAATGCAACATTACACTACATGCACCTTGATGTATTTACCCAACGGATGACAATGCGGTTCTGTAATCTCCATCTAAGTACACAGATAATACATAACCACATTATGTTCTGTCTCTTTAACCGCCAAAATTACCACATGTAATACATGCAGACGGATGATAAATAATCTTGTCTCCAAACTAAATTGGACACTAAAGTACATGAAATATAACTTTAGTTACTATTGGGTCGTATTCGGCTCCCCTCAATGAGAATTTCCATCATTTTAAAATTTAGGATGATGCAAATTCATTATAGTATTTGAGGTATCAAGGGTGTTAAAAAGACAATAATGTCTGAGGCCAACAGTGTACTTTTTGAGGGCCTCTGGCCCGAGTTGTGTACGTTAACCGTAGGCATTATCGTCCGTTCAACTCCCGTGGTGCCTTCAATGTATAATGTGCGACTAATGTACTATTTCAATCAAAATTCTTAGCAATGTGTGTCGTCCTGTCATGATGATTTGTGTCAGAGAAATCATTCTAGTTATGTGATATTCTTGATTGATATTTTCCAAAATAATGCCCTTTTGGAGAGCTGACTTCTAAATACAGTGTACAATAATTTATTTATTATTAATTATGTGACTTTAAGCATGAATATTAATCTTTCCCACATTAAAATTACCGTATTATAAACAATATGAAATGCGGTATACGTATACTCAACAAACCTATTCATCTAATACGCGATGGAGATACAAACAATGAACAGCATATGAACATACAGAAGACAGCAATGTTCCAAGAAGCGATGCCAAAGCCGTTGTTCGCTTACAAGTGTCGGATTAAAATAATTTATTGACCAACCAAATAATAATTAAAGAGCTTCATGAAATGAATCCCAAGGATTGGGTCCTGGATTTATGTAGTGTGTTAACCAAAACATTTAGGCTAAAACGTTCATCAAATGCAATAAAAAATACCTAATAATCGTTAATGCTTTATTGCAGTCACACAATAACTAAAACCACAAGCCTGAGGTGCACCAGGGCCGTAACCAAAAATTCGATATATGTCATGTCTTCAATAGACTATGTTTTAATGTGTTGCATTATCAGGTTTCCATAACTACTTAAAAAGTACTGATTGCGGACCGTTAACCTTTGTTTATAGTGGCCACCAATATTTATTTACAACAACTTATTTATTTATGTATCACGCTCTGAATATTCATTCTATTTCACTATTCACTGTTCCTCAGTCAGGTTATTCGTCCTAATATACGGAAACCAAATATCCAGAAATTTCTACGTTATTCTCGAATGTCGCTTGGCGCGACCTAAAGGGATAATAGAAGTGGAATGAAAATGAATTAGAAGCAAAGTTTCATTTCAATAACTGGCAAGATTACGTACAATTTTCTTTCTATCAATCAAACAGGTGAAGCTTAATGCAATAAATAAAACACAATTACTTATTGAACAATCATTCAATTTCTCTGAGTAAACTAATCAGTTCTCGATGTACTTATACGTGATTTTATCTTCAACAAGAATCATTTACAGAAGAAAGTATCCTTTTCCTATAGATTTCTAGCCTACTTTTTTATCTACATCCGACTATTCATTATGTGGATTTGAAATTTATCCCATACATGGAACATTGATTAGAATTGATATAAATTCACTTGGATATTGAAATTAATTACTGATTTAGAATTTGCGTTTCAAAATTTAATTACAGAATTGAAAATTGAACTATATGGTTGCAACTTTCTTTGATTTTATTGCTTTATTTTACACTAATTGGTCACAGAATCAATAAAATTAATTAAGCCTTTATATGACTCATAAACATACATTCGTACTTGTGCAAATTTTGATTGAAGGTCAAAGAATATCACTCTTTTTCCAAATAATCAAATGAATGTTCATGACAATATTTTTTTGCAAAAAGGGTGTGCCCATCTCATATCTTAATGAGTTAAACAATGCAAGAATCATACAATCTCTGTGAGTATGTATAACTTTGCGCGGTAAGCTTTTCTTTTGTGAACCAGGTCGATCGATCTCGGGCCTGATTTTCATTATTTTGTACTTTTGCTGGAATAGGTTTATTAACGTATTTGTTCGTTAACAACTCAGTTGAGACTTGCTGAAGTCAGCGTTGTGGACGCGAATCGCCATCATTTTTTTTTAATGTTTTTTTTATCTTTATTTTTGATATTTTCTTGATTTTATTTTTGAACTAGCTCTATTAAATATTTATAACTCTGGGTAAATTTGATTATCATTTGTGTTTGTAAAAAAAGTAGCACTTTGATTTCAGCAAGTGATTTATTTAGTGTTTTTTTTTATTTACAGCTGGTGAGTAAGTATCGCTGTTTGAGATATTGTTGTATATTATATTCTGCGGCATTTTGATCAACGCCGACAGATCTAATTGTCCTTAAATCCAATATTCTATCCAGTCCGGTCCTGGGATTATTTTTATTCTTCTGTAAATACTGAGCTAGGCCGTTGTAAAAGTAGCGAGTGACGGAAAATTTAGCAGTAGTCTATTTTGTTCCGGTAGCCTTCAAATTTTATTGCAGGGGATGTCCTTCACATATCTTAATATGAGCTTGACAATGTACAAACTACATAGTTCTGAAATATAATTTGGGTTTTTTATTTGGTTAACTTCATTACTTACTTTTGATTGAAGATATTTTACTGTTCATCAATTCTGTAGTTTAATTCATATCTCAAAACCTTATCTTCGTTTCTTTTCTTTAAGCTCCGTTTTTTTTTTTGGTTATATTCAAAGCGTGTTTATAGTCTACTTTCATTAATTATTCTTAGTTCGAGATTTTTGTTTAATTTGTCGCTGTTGCAATGCGCGCGCTGCAGTCAATGACGTAAAGTTTTTTTGAATGTCAGCTACCTTGGGCGTCCGCTAGGTTTTTTTTTTAATAGTCAAATCAACCGGTTTTGTTTTAATTTAGATAGTCAGCCTTAAGTCCTTGTACGGGACGGACGTTAAATTTATTTCTTTATTACTTACCACTACAATTTTGTAGTTTATTCTGAGGTTTTGCATGTGCAAGCCCAGGTTCAAAATTTTTTCTTTGGAATAAACTTTTACTTTGGCCGAATATTTTGGGGTAAGTTGGCCATTTTTGCACTGCGGAAGTACCTCACTTCCACACTGGCTTTCCTGACTATCCGGAATCCAGCCCAATTAGATCCGAGGCCGAGGTCCAGACGTCCGGCATAGGGGTCATTCAGGGTCTCCAGGTTCGTTTTTTATGTATAACTTTGCTGCGGTTGGCATTCGTTTTTTTACTGCCTAATAAACGCTATGTCCCGTTGTGAACCAGATCTATCGATCTCGGACCTGATTTTCATTCTTTTGTATTTTGATTTCAGAAAGTGATTTATTCAGTGTTTTTCTATTGGATTAGGTGTGTTTTGATAAGAAAAATGTCAACGTATAAAATTTGCTCGATTTTATAGCAGAATAAATAAATTATGTAACCGGACTTTCGATCTGTAATTAATAATCTATTATAAGAATATCCTTGTGCAAAATAACACAAAATTCAATATATTTGTACTCTTATTCGAATTGTTGTTCTGGTTTTGCAGATAAAGGCAACAATATATCTATAACCTTCGTTATTTCTCAAGCAGTTGCGAACGCAGAATAGATTTATTATCCTAGCTGTTTTATTGCGATTTATAAGTTATCTGATTCTCTATTTTTCCCTCGCTTTGTCAGTTCGGGATACCTGTACTGAATTTTATGAGAGAAGCGAATGGAAATGTTTATTTGATGTTGTATGTTTACAAGTGGATTTATGCTACTGTTAAGGCAACTATTGCTATTTGTTTGGGATATTAATCGAGATTATTCATGTTTATTGAGTTATTTTCTACTATAAATGGGTTAGGTGGAATTCTGTTACTACAATTTTTATAGTAAGAAAAATATAATAAAATAATATGCGATGTAATGACTTTCTTCAAAACCGGCGACAATATTATAGTAATTAAGGTATTAAGGGAATTAAAAGGACCTCTATCCCTAGGTGTGTACGTTGACCGTGGGCATTATTGTCCGTTCAACTCCCGTAGTGCCTTCAATTAAAATTCTTAGCAATGTATGTCCTGTCATTGTTATTTGTTAAGTAATAATTCTGGAATCAGTATTATTATAACAACAATAATAAACTAGTCGGATATCAAGACAATAACTCAACTGCAAGATAAGTTCATCTAATTACAAAACTTCTTAACAAAAATACGGGACAGAAATTCAATTGTTCTCAATGAAGATAAATAAGGAAGTAGAATAAAACGATATCACTTGGATTAGACCCAACGTAATTAACTTCCATGGACAATCGCTGTATGCAAGAATATCTTCTACGTCATTTCCTGAATCATTTCAGTTGGTTTCTCAGTCTTTCATGGAACTGCGGCATCTGAGGAATTCCACTCCAATTAATCCTCGTTGACATTATTGATGTTATGTAATCGCTTTAAAATGTAATGCATCCATGAGCTTGACAGCTGCTTTCTATATTTACATGCATGGGGGATTTTGAGAGCGCCACTCTGCCTCACACCTCGTGTGGACTCAAAAATGCCGATTGCGCAACGAACTGTTGTTCTTCGTAAATTTTAGTTAGTAAGTGCATACTTTCCAGTTTATTTTGAAAGATTTATGGGCTCTGACTGAATCTGTGTTTACTTGTTTTCGAACTGGCATTCCTTATAAAAGTTTGGGAATGGTGTTAGTATTATTGGGAGCAAACAAATATTTACGTACTGTAATGTTTATTGCTTCGAACTCAAACAAAGTCGCAGATATTTATATTTAATTATTTATATCCACTGATCACTTCACTGTTTGATATTCACTACTTTAGCTTCACCATTACACTACACACTCTCAAATCGTTTGCTTGCGTTTATATATAGAAATATCCATTTCTCGAATGTTCTACCACATTTCTGGAATATTGCTAGAGGCTTTCATCGGGAGGGATGAAATGATGCGGCGCGGCGCAACGAGGACGAAAGGCTTCGCCTATGCAAGATCACCTTTACGAGCCTGCACACTCTTGCATGTTACAGTACGTATACTAGAGAACTTATTTGAGGTAAAAAATTATACTGGAACCAGAAATTGCAATTAATTGAGTTGTAAAATAAACGTGTTCATATTAATTGTAGTAATCATAAAGCATCTTATGCAATAATCATAGAAAGTTTTTATGGGATATTGATGATGCCGGAAATTGAAAGTACCTACATATATTAAAGTTATATTTGTTCTGGGTAATTTGGTATTGAGTTCTAAATGCACTTTCTTTTATGAGAAATGAATGTATAACAGCTTCAAGTAAAAATGTAATCCTCAAATTCTCTCAATATCCTGAGGCTTTGCATGTAATTTGATGATTAAGTCATGGAGATTGTTTCCGGTCTCTATTTGCTTTGTGAATGAGCTTCAGCGAAACCAGACTGAAATTTAAATTAAAATTTTAAATTTTTTATTTGGAATTCACCATGTAGTTCTTATTTTTCGAGACGCAATAAAACAGATCATAAAAAGTTTTATGTGACTGTCGAAAATTATTTTTGTGGTTGTGAAGTCGAAATTAATGTTTATTATTAGCACTGACAGATTGTTATTAAAAATATATTGTGGCTTTTAATATTTCTTCTCGTTTAAATGATTTATGCCTACATTTTACCAACTCTTATTATTCAGTCAATCTTGCGTTTCTTACGCTTTTTATCTCTTTCAAAAAGTATAGAAGGATTACGGTATCATCTCAGCAAAAAATCGTCACTGGAGTGTGAAAAAACAAACTACTACTGATGCGCACAGTGACTTGATTTCTCCCACAGAAAAAACTAACGGTTTTTGTATCCCTTGACAGCTTGGGTCTTGATTTGCACGAATGATTGAGCGATTGCGGTTATATCAAGGATTCCGAAAAATACAATACAAACCTATAGATTTGAAAAGTCCCTATACTTTTAATGTTCGACTAGTTTATTATTGTAGTCATAATAATACTGATAGTTACATCAAGTATAACTAGAGTAATTTTTCTGACAGATATCACAATAACATTGCTAAAAATTTGAATTGAAATGATACATTAGTTGGACGTTAAACATTAAAGGTACCACGGGAGTTGAACGGACGATAATGCCTACGGTCAATGTACACGCCTCGGGCCGAAGGCCCTCGGGAAGTACACCGTTGACCTCAGGCATTATTGTCCTTTTGAATCCCTTGATACCTTAATTACTATTTCTAATAAGACGGCAATTGTAACACTACACAACATACAAAAGTATAGTGTACGAGAGATAAGGAACCAACATTGGTGTAAAAAGATTGGAATGCCCTGTGATTATCTAGGGCATAGACCGTTTGAGCACGGCGGTCAAATTTTTAATCCGTTCAACGAAGTCTTCCGTAATCTCTATGAACCACTTGAGCACAGCGGAAGCTTAACAGATTATTGGACAAACCATAAACAAAGATAGTAAGTAAAATGTAATATCTTCAATGTACAATGCAGATATTTTTCGTTGATTACCGCTCACTTGGAACATCGTGAGTGACTTCATTGTGATGAGTCCGACAGCTTTCACATTTAACGAAATTCTTGATTTGGGGGCGTTTTTCAGCGAGAGCTAATTGAACATGTCAATTTCATGAAGTCTTGAAAATGTATTACCGTCATATTGACGTTTACACTAATCGAAAGATTTTTTGATTACAAAATGAAAAATAATACTGTCCGACATGAATATTGGGGGCCAGCGGGGAGTCCGACAAGCCGCACTTGTCAAAAATACATTGATATGAAAACAAATTACGGCTAGTCTGAGACTTTGAGGACGTGTTCAATTATTTTGTTCTAAGATTTGGTCATTTTGTCCGACAAATTTTCGAGGGCGTTTTCTCAGTTCGACACTGAAAACATGTCAGGATTATAACATTTCCTTCATCAATGACCACTTGTCGGACCAAAACAGTCATAATTTAGAAACATATTATCTGTGCAAAAAACACATTGTCCGACAGAAATATTGGTTCTTATCGTCAGTCCGACAAGAAAACGCTCGCACATATATAGCTCAGTTTTTAACGTATTTAATATCAAGAGATAAGTAATGGACGTTGTTCATAAGCTAGTTATGAATAATTAATTAACAAAGTAATTGAAAAAAAGTAAAGTAGAAAATAGAAAAAGAAATATATTATTATGTCGCTAAGTTGGAACGTTACTCACTTTATTCTTCCATCTCCGGGGGTTCCTAGTAGAATTAAATTGGTCTCGATGCTCCATTCGAATCTAAAATTAGGATTAGTGGTTCCCATTCAAGATTTCAAAGTGACTTTCTCCCCCGACTATAGGAAGGGAACAAAAATCTTTGAAAGTTTTCTTCAGCCATTCTCCCATTCGGTGCATATTTCTCCAGATATACTTCAAATATGCCATATCTCACATTCTCCACACAGACTTCAATTAAGCCAAGTTTCACATCACCTTGTGTGCGCGGTACAATGTTTTCTCTTCACGTCGTAAAATTAAAATGGGACACCTGTATGTATTTTCAGCTTTCTGCACTCGATCATTAAAACTTCAAGTATGCCAAATATCAAATTCTTTCGTGTGTGCAATATGATTGAAAAGGGATACAAAGCTTCCTCTTCACGTACTAATATATACATTAAAATAAAACACCTGTATATAATTTTCGCTTTCTGCACCTCTTCTCTATATAAATTTTGAGTATGCCAAATGTCACACTCCTCCGTGCATGCAATATGCTTGAAAAGAGGTCGAAAGTTTGCTCTTGACGTATTAATATATAGATATCACAGTTGAAGGCAAATTTGAATGATATTTGAAGTGATTATCACAGTATACTGACTTTATATCACACATTTGATTCCAAAATAATTTTAATATATTGGTGCACAATTCTTTTTTTAATTTATAATCAATATTCATACTAACTTGATATGCATTTCATATATGTATATGTCTATAAACGCAGCCGCTTTCATACAACATATTTTTGATTTTCTGAAGTATTGCCTCACTTAAATTGTCGGACATGTATACAGTAATGTTCTAGACACTATTTGAATGGAAAATAAAGAACATAAAGATGAGCATGCATTGATGAAGGAACTGTTATAATCCTGACACATTTTCAGTGTCGGACTGAGAAAACGCCCCCGAAAATTTGTCGGACAAAATGACCAAATCTTAGAAAAAAAGTAAATGAACACATCCTCAAAGTCTTAGACTTGCGGTAATCCGTTTTCATACCAACGTACTTTTGACAAGTGCGGCTTGTCGGACTCACCGCTGGCCCCCAATATTCATGTCGGACAATATTATTTTTCATTTTATAATCAAAAATCTTTCGAATTAGTATAAACATCAATATGAAGGTAATACATCTTCAAGACTCCATGAAATTGACATGTTCAATTAGTTCTCGCTGAAAAACGCCCCCAAATCAAGAATTTCGTCAAATGTGAAAGCTGTCGGGCTCATCACAATGAAATCACTCATGAAGTTTCAAGTGAGCGGTAATCAACGAAAAATTTATGCTCTGTCTCACGGACTATGTGATTATCTAGGGCATAGACCGTTTGAACACGGCGGTCAAATTTTTAATATTTGTTTACGATAAAATAAAATGAATTGCTATCCAAGTTCGTTTATTATATTAACTCACAATTTTTGGCATTTAGAGAAGATACATTTATTTGAGAATAAAAGATTAAAGTTATAAACTTGGCTCAAACGGTATATATGGATTAAGAGAAAAATGCTCAAATGGCCTATGGGATTAGGACAAAACTGACCGCCGCGCTCAAACAGTATATCCCCATTATCTACACAATAGACACCCCAATAAACCATCCGCTTGTCGCAAGTCTTCTATCAATCATTCTCAGTTACTTATATTCCATTTTAAACTGACGAACTTTCCAAATTTTGTTCGCAGTAATGAAGAAATCTGTGGGATATGGTCCAGTAATATTGAGATATGTTTGGCAGTTTTGTAGATGTTTACCTGAGTATACTCGGACAAGCCTAACCTGTCGCTTGAGAATTTATCTTCTGGAGATAGAAATAGCCTGACCTAACTGTATCTATCTCTCTCTTACTAATGCTATGAAAGAAACAGTTGTTGCATGACGTTTGTCTTTCCAAGCTAAGACATACTCTATTGCTGATGTCCTCTTTAATTTCTACCTACCGCCTTGTACCAGTAAGAAACGTATGTCTGCGTGAAAATATTTTGTTCATTCGCTTCCATGAGCGCACTTAGTAATTTTGTTTGACTAATTAATAAGGTTTGAGCCACGCGAAGATTGAATATAACTGAATTAAACGCTTCTTTCTTTTCACTTGTTGATTTAGGACATTATGTACATTTCGTATGTAAAGCAAACATTATCGGAGTACAAATTTTTTTCTTAAAAATTATTTATATTTGATATACTGTTTTATCGTGGTTATTGATTTTTGATATAATTAATTCAACCACGACAAATAATAAATCCGTTCTATAAAATGTTCTGACTTTGATAAACAATACATAGATAAACGAAAAGAAATATATAAACGCTTTCAAGAACACAACATATACCATGTTAAATGCAAAGAATCTATTCAAGTCTGCGTTACCTTAAAATTTTCAAGAAACAGGACTCAAATTTTAGATTAATAATCCTAATCTTCAACAAGTTTATAATATGTGAGGAAAATAATTTGAATGCTTTAGAGGTAATCCAAATGGAAATCGAGAAGTTGTAATAGATCAAAGCGACGTATCACCTTTAATTATAGATTTAGAGGATTTCAGTGATGATACCGATGACTCCGATAGTTTGTTGCTGATGATTGTAACGGTAATGATATGTTGTCAATAACATTATAAATTATTAATTACGATAAAAATATCTTTTATGACAATTCTTGGTTTTATCTTTTGATTATTATTCTATTTTATTATTATTTTTATTATATATATGTACATATTCAATAAATGAAGTATTCTCTAATAAATTTAAAACATTTGAGAATAAAATGCGTACGCCGCTGACGACGTCAGTTTCCTATCTTAGCCGATCTTGAATCATACGATTACCGAACTTATCCGATGGGACTCATTTGACTTGTCCGAGTATATCTATTGTGTAGAAAATAGTCCATTTTATCCAAAAATTTAGCACGTTTTGTAATTATTAAACAAAATAGTTTTAGAACGTGTAATCCAAGGTTAAATAATTGGAAATAATTTAAGAGGAATGTTCATAAGATAGACATATGGTATAATTTTTATTGAATGATGTCATTTTGTAGGTCCTGATTACTTCCGCGAATTTGTTAGACAAAAATTATTTCCCACGCTATACCATGAATAACTGCTGAAATTATGAATTCTTCAATATGAATAATGCAATTTGATTTGGATTGTCGAAAGACGTATGTGTACCACGGTGTAAAAAAATCAAAAATCAAGATTTTTTGTATTTATTCCAACTGATGTATTTTTTCTGCAGACGACCAAAAATGATGACATTTGTACATTTTAATATGATTTTGAAAATTCTTCATGTTTTTTTGACGTCTGTAAAAAAATGTTGTATGCAACTCATGCACGAAATCTCATTGGGGCTTTCGAATGATTTGTATCTCGGCTAACTTTCAATTTCAAGCACTAAAGTATAATTTTGAGCACTCACTAAATACATTAATAATTTTATCAGAGTGTAAAAAAATCATGATTTAAAAAAAAAGCGTTTTTAGTAATTATTTGAACCATTTCGTTGCATAGCTGCCTCTAATACTAATTCAATTTTAAATTTACATGAAAAATACATCAAGTATTTCAGAGATTTCAGGTCGAAACATGTTTAAAAACTTACTCAGTTTCTTCATACATTTTTTTGTTGATTGCCAATTCTAAGTTAGATTTTTAGCGCATTTTTTGGAAAAAAGCGCTATTATATTCACTTTGGCTGTCTGGCTGGCTGGTTGGCTGGCGTGTCGCTGAGATCTCAGCAAATATACTATTTACAGACTTGAAACTGGTACTAAATAAAAGCTGCTGTTTCGTAGGCTTGCACAAATTGCTTTAATTCAAGCTCAGTGATTGTGGAAGATTAAATTATTCAATTACTTGTTTCAAGTGGAACAATGCCCCTAGATATATATGACATTAGGGATATGGCAACTAAAATTTATTAAAGTAGATAAAAATTTAGTTACAACTTTAGCCGCGGGTGTCACTATTATTATGTACAGTTGTCAAATCTGTCCGGGATTCATTCAATGACTTGTTTGACGCGAATTTGAAGCTTATTAGAATGAATTATTATCATTGGATGAAAATTTGTTTACTTTTGGTGTATTTTTTTTTATATAGCTGTGATAAAGATCAAATTATCATTTTAAGGTGCAGCACTTGACCTCCCGTCAGTCAATAACTACACAATGAAGATTAAAAAGTATTTTTAAGTTTGTACATGCATAAATTATGTACTTATCAAATAGTCAACTTGAAGCTAGTACTAAATGGAAGCTGCTGTTCCGTAAGTGTGCCCAAACTGCTTGATTTCAAGCTCAGTAACTGTGAGAGATGGTAATTTGCGAAATCTCTGAAGTAACAAGCATTCATGAGCTGTCAAAAATGCGCTTCCATCATCTAGATGATTCTTCCATTTCTTTCGCCATAATTCAATTTATTTGATATTTCCTAGAATAATTTTTTATTTTTGATGAGATATGTATGTTTCCTGCTCAAATGGTATATCCCCGAAATTTCAAATGTATTTCGCAAAACTTGCCGCCCCTCACTTCTGTCACATAATTTGCCGCCCTGGGCAGTTGTCAATATATAACGTATTCATTTCAATATAATCTATCAAAAGTTAACTTCTAATGATACAATAGAATTGAGTACAGGTCTTGAATCGATCCCGCTTGTGCGTTGTTTTTTATCCGATATCAAAGGTCACAAATTTTCGCTTTTTGCGAATATCTCTGAAATGGTGAGAGCTACCGTAAAAATCAATACTTTTTTCGCTACGGGGCACCGTTCTTGAGACGGCCGTCCCTAATTCCATTAGTCGGTTGGCCTTGAGTAACATCAACAGTGCAGTCAGTTTTAAATGGTTTGTCGTGGCGAATAGACTTGTTTTGTATATTATTTTCATTTTAAATTGTGCCATTACAAAATTTCATGAAAATGTCAGAAGTTTGCTTCATTTACGGTGAATCTTTGACTGACAGTGGAATTGAAGCAGTTATCTTGTCTCCCTCCAAGATTTGTTTCTAGTTATCAACACTTATTTCGTGTGTTCTACCAAGTGCAAGCGTGGTTGAATCACGAACTGAATCTAGATTTTACTTCCACCTGCTCCAGAAAATCTGCTGAATTTTCTGTAATTGCAATGAATCAAATGCAACAGATAAAGATTCTTCCGAAATCGATGAGGATCTAACTAAAATATCTCTCTTCTTAGAGTAGTCAACACAAATTGAGCATGAAGAGGAAGCAATAAGAGTTCATGCAGAATTTTCAATTTTTTTGCTGCTACAATTTTAATTATAATAATAAAATATTGATCTATTAAACTTCCTGGAACAAAATATATCGTGGAGTATTCCTACTGGGAAAATGACGTTAAAACAAAGGGCCGAGTACAAAACTTCAGAGGTGGTGCGGAAATGTGTGCATAACTACGCTCTAAAATCACGATTACTCAAAAACGGTGCTTCGTGGACAAAAAAGTATTGATACCTTTTTTGTAGAGAATTTCACGATCTACAAACTTTCTCTCACCAACTTTTACAGTAGCTCTCCTTATTTTAGAAATATATGTAAAAAATTAAAAAACTACGCCAATGAATTGGCCTATTAAATTGAATGTTTGGAATGTATGACTGATGATCTGCCAACTATTTTATGGTTTTCTTTGTCACTTTTTTACATATCTACATCTGGTTTGTTTATTGCCGAGGTCGTTTATAAACGCAGATCTTGTATTATGATGACTCCACAAGGTCATTGTGAAATCACTATTAAAAACAATAAGCAATTAAATTTCCTTAATAATTTCTTATTTACGCTCATATTTTGTGCAGTACTTGAAAGTAGTTACAATTGTACGCAGCATTTCTGATATCCTAATAGAAATTATTGACAGAATTATTCTATTTTGTAAGAAAAAGAACATAATTGAAATAGAGGTTGTCTGTTGAGAGAATCTCGTCTTCATGATGTTCTAGCAAGTCCATAAATCACTTGATTTTAGCATAATATTTCATTCTTATCACAAATGCTATCGGCTCTGGAACTCAGCTGCTTTATATTCGAACAGAAGTTCGAGATTGCATGCAAATGTGCCCGAAATAGGACAAGGTATATATCGTACGTATGTTTGTGAGTAGAGATCGAGTAACTGGCTCTTTCTTATTCTTGTGAGGAAATATATCTTCAAGGATGTGAGAATACGTGAGAATATTTATGAAAAAAAAAAAAGTATTTGGTGTACACTTCAGAGGGAAAACGCCTCGCGTTAATGACCACAAATTTAATTGTTGAAGGGTGAGATGAATGGCATGGCTTATCTCTATATGTCCCTCTTTTATAACTTAATAAGCGAGTAGCTAAAGCTACGGAGGCAGTTTTATAACTAAGGAAGTTGGGAATTTGTTTTATTAAATTTTGAGCAATTTGCTGGATCGTTCTACGATGAGTCAAGAGACAAGATTACGAATTTACCATAATAAATTTATCAAATACATTGTCTGAACAATGTGCTGCTGATTCTAATTAAATTCTTGCAGTATCATCAATAATAATGTAAATAAATATGAACCCACAAGCAAAATAAGTTTCGTTACAATTTGGTGTCAGAAGTGGGATGCGCAAGTCGAACCGACCAGGAAATGCCGAATTGCGAACCATATTCATTATTAAGGTCCATTTTACATACTAGATTGAAGTCTGCAAGAATCTCTGTACTGTACGAGTATTTGTAAAGACTAATTATTCTCTTACATGCTCCACCGTACATATTGAGTACAAAGCATTCTAAAACGACAAAAACAACTTTTTTTAATTCAAGCTTTAATCATGTGCATTTCCTTGATCAAAAAACTGCGTTTCGAAATGATAAAACGTAGATTTATTGCAAGAATTAGACTTCGCAACTCAACGAGAGAGAAAGTACATGACTCACTACCGGAACCCAACGGTCGCTAGACTGAAATAGAATGATGCTAAAAGAGACGGAAGATGTGATATCTGTAGTAAATTAAAATAAAATGCCGTGTTGAGAAGCTAACAGAAAAAGATGGCCTCAGTCTGGAAAGCTTGATTCTTTTTTGGATGTAGCTATGTTGGAGTTTCAAGGTTTTCCAGACTGTCCAAAAAGAAGTTTTTATGGATATAAATGAACTCCAAATGTTTCGTTGCTATATTTGTTTATGTTAGCTCTTAAAATCATTAATGAAGTATAATTTCAGACTTTGTTTTCATAAGAATATCAGCAAAATTATATTTACTTCCATCTATTACGCAGTATAAGCACGTACAATGAAATATATGAAACAAAAATTACCTTGAATCTTATTGAATACAAATATAATTACAAAATTATACTTAATAATATTTCATGTGCCATATAATATAAAATATGAATATTTACTATTTGTAATATGTTTGCGAGAAACTTCGGAGAGTCAAGGTCAGATAACAATGAGTTAATAAACCTGATTTACATGAGTAAACTCTTAAATATCAAAATTGCAGCAGATCACACATGTATTAATTTTAAATAGATCTTGCTCTCTGACTCACAAGTTATTCAAACTTTCTAACATATTTGGGATTTCTAAAAGATGTTTATACCGTTAGTCAAACAGTAAAAACAAATTTTCTAGGAGAATTGGTTGAACTGGAATCCAAGAATTGATGAGGCTTAGAGTGCTTCAAGTATTGGGGATATACCGTTTGAGCCGGGCGGTCAGTTTTGTCCTAATCCCATAGACCATTTGAACATTTTTCCTTTAATCCCTATATACCGTTTGAGCAAAGTTTATTACTTCAATCTTTTAATCCCAAATAGATATATCCTCTCTAAATGCCAAAAAGGAGTTCTACTGGGATTAATGTAAATCATATCATAACTTAAATCTAAAGTAGATCTCATTTCATACCAAAGGTCGTCGCGCAACAGTGATTAAATATACTGGGAAATTTGGAATTATTCGTATTTTCTATGCTCTCGTAAGTATCTAAGAATGACATTACTATGTGAATTCATGTGGTTTTAAAAGTTTCAAATTATATATCTTTGGTTTAGTGTTATCAACTTTAAAAAATGTGTTGGGATACGTAATTCACTGAATGGACTCAGAAATGGGATCTACCCTACAAAAAGTCCGGTAGTTCTGAATTTTTTATATGTGGTTTGGGACTATTAGGTATTGATAAATCCAAGTTTTCGTCATCCTGGCCCCATGGCAACTTTTGTTCTACGCGAAAACTATGATATTTTGGCACTTTTTTCAATTTTTGGCCTTTCCTGTGCATTTTTGCAGATACATTTATAACTACCGAATTGTAGAGAACAAAATTTTCAATTGCTCTCCTAAGTTTTCTTGTACAACCAACGGTTACCCATGAAGCGAAATAGGGATAAAATATCAAGCTTTGCAAAATTTCAACTTTCTTGCCATTTAGACTCACGAAAACTCCATGAAGACTTCATTTTAGATAAAACTTGTTTATATAGCTGTCGAGTATTCAATTATCTACAAAATCCATGCCTCAATCATTTTTTAACATCAAATTCTGAAAGGTGGGGATAAATTTAAAGAAAAATTACATTTGGCCCAAGATTTTCAGGGCCATCAAACTCAGGTGATTTTTCATTGATAACAAGAAATATAAATGTCACATATAGGTCCTATATGTTCTGTCTAATAATTGGGACAAGACAAAACAAAGGGAACACATAGAACAAGAGGAGGACAAATAATAGCAATTGTAGCAAAGAATAGAGAAGTGATTAAAGAAATACTGGAGGAAATAATAAGTGAAGGGAAGAAAATAGGGCTAGAAATAAACGAAGGAAAGACCAAAATAATAATAATCGGAAACAAGGTAGAAGAAAATATAATTAAAATAGGAGAGTTCAAATACGAGCAAGTAGATAAATTTAGATATCTAGGAGTATTTTTAACGAACGAAGGAGATAGAGGAATAGAAATAAAAGAAAAAATAACGACAACAAATAAAGCTTTCCACGCAAATAGAAAACTTCTAGAAAGTAAAATTATATCGCAAACTATAAAAATGAGAATATATAGAACCATAATAAGACCAATAACATTATACGCAGCGGAAACAATGTCAATGACAAAAAATAACAAAGAACAGTTGAAAATAATTGAAAGGAAAATAATAAGAAGAATATTAGGACCCATAAAAATAACAGATACAGAATATAGAATAAGAATGTACCACAAAATTGAACAAGAACTAAATGGAGAAGACATAGTAAAAAGAATAAAACAACAACGGATAAAATGGCTTGGGCATGTATGGAGAGCCAGCGAGCAAGATACAATCAAGTCAATAATGTAGTAGAGCCCTAGAAGCAAAAGAAGAAAGGGAAGACAAAGATCAACGTGAATAAAAGAAGTAGAAGAAGACTTAAGATCAGCGGGAATTAGAGATTGGAAACAAAAAACAGAAAACAGGAAAATATGGAGCAACATAGCCAAGAATATTTAAAGTTGTAATGCAACTCCTCAAGGCGTGTTAAGTCACTATATATATGTTCTGTCTAATAATTGGGACAAGACTCTCCTCCAAGTGGAGCCGTCAGATCCATTTTACAGAAGGTAATGAGTTGTTACCGTTACCTACTGTCAAAAGACAGTGCCCCATGGAGGTAAGAATATGAAGGAGAAAGCTAGTGGATGTACAAGTGAAGCTACTTGCCCCACTCCAACCAGAACCCAAATCATTGCTTATCTGTCAAGGACAAGTGTATTTTTGTTTGAAACTGACGTCTATCCCCTCCCTAATCGGAACCAAAAGTGGTGCCCGTGTGTTCCCACTAGGCTTCACTCCTCTCGCCTAAACTATAACCTCATGCTCCCTCCTTTCTATTCTAGCCTCCTTGATCTGCCCAAATAACCTTT
Source organism: Dromius quadrimaculatus (assembly GCA_963989225.1). NCBI lineage: Eukaryota > Metazoa > Arthropoda > Insecta > Coleoptera > Carabidae > Dromius > Dromius quadrimaculatus. The sequence goes on along the minus strand of OZ022334.1, from coordinate 45,182,868 downwards.
GTGAGGTGGAATAGGAAGAGGAGGAAGATTGAGAAGGCCCTTAAGACCTAACAGCGTCTTGGATTTGAATGTTTAAAATGACTGTAGTGTGGGTTGGTTCATACATGTGTGAACAATGGCTTTTAAAAAGCCAAGGGACATCAGACAGTGAATGTTTTATATGTGGGAAGAGTTTAGAAAAAGTTACTGTGAAGAAAAGAGGATTGGACACTTCGAAGAAAGCAAGTTTCAAAAAGGGGAGGAGGGATAATGCCAAATTGTTGAAGGACAAAAAAAAATTCATATCTACTTCAACAGGCGGAAGCTAGGCCATCCAGAAGAACCTCATCGTTGCCACGGCACAGGTCAGAAGTTGCAGTTTTTGCCTTCAGGGGATATTGCTTCTTATGTCGGAAAGAAATACAAGTTTTTGGAATCAGCCAGAAAACGAAGGGACGAATGAGCTAAAAAAAATTATCGCTCGCGTTTCTCCAGATTTGGATTTAAAACCCATTATGTACATACTAGCGTGACCATATGGTAACGAATTTTGATATTTTTCAATTTGTTTGTATCAGCCACACTGATATTGTGTTTTGTTTTGGTTTCACTTTGTCTGTTCCTTTTATGACTATGTTCAATATATATATTCAAAATTTGTAAATAGATGGCACTATTTTCGAGTTCTGAGGTTAAATAAAGTATGAAGTTTCACGAAATCGAAACCATGTGACTAGGACTATATGTCATTGCATACAACTAGAATAAAATTATCAAAAATTACTGGACCAGAAATTTTCTGTAGAGGTACTTTTATCGCTGTGACTATACGGTCACGCTAGTCCTTTATGCTACTACTTATTTCATTGAAGACTTTTTTTTACTATTTCAATCCTAGTAAATTTTGTTCTAAATTATTAATTGATTACTTTCAATAACTCCGACAGGGGCCTGAGTGTTCAAAATTTGACAGATATTTTGGAAAGAGAAGAGTTTTGGAAAGATGATATAACTGATATTTTCATTGAACCTCCGGATAATGCTGTTCAGTCCATGTCCAAAGGAGACTCTGCCGATGAAGATAGTAGTGAGCTAATAGACAATTTGATAAGATAATTTCGAAGAAGAGGATGAGGATGATTTGCCACTAAGTGAAGTTTCAGTAGATTTAGTGTGGGAAAAAAATTATGATCTATCTTCCAGAATGACCGTGCCTTTTCAAAACACAAACAATCCAACTTATAGAGATATGACGCCGTTACAACTTTTCTAATTATTTTTCGATGATGAAGTAATTCATTTATCACAAAACTATGCGCTTTTCAAAAATTTTCCTGATCCAAAGATAACTAGAGATGAATTGAAATGCTTTCTAGCAATTTTGTTAGTATCAGGATACAAACAGTTACCAAGTAAAAAGTCATACTGGAATGCTGGTCATGACATGCGAAACGTCATGGTCCATAATGCTATGCGTCGTGATAGATTTATCATGATTATGAAATGCATACATTGCGCGGATAATAAAAAACTCTCCACTCAAGACAAAATGACAAATCTCAGACCACTTACGGAGTTATTAAGGAAAAAGTTTATACAAAACTTCATCCCAGAACAAGAAATGAACTATGAGAGTATGATAGAATACTTTGGACGTCACGGATGTAAACAATACATCCGTGGGAAACCGATAAAATTCGGTTACAAAGTCTGGTGCATGAATAAAAAATCGGGATATTTAGTCAATTTTGAAATATATCAAGGTTGCATTCCAGGTGCAAATGTAGAGCATCAAAAAAAGTTTGGTAAAGCAACTGCTCCGATATTACAACTTATTCAAATGTGAAAAAACTGCCTTTCAGATTTTATTTCGATTATTTCACTCATGTCAATTATACTGACAAATTTTGCATAGTTACAATGACAATTATAATAATAAATTCCTTGCCAACGGGAATTTACCGCTGAAAATTCCCGTTACCTCGGTAAATTCCCGTTGGCAAGCGATTTATTGCGATAAATTGCCTTTGTCATGGAGAAACAATATACAGTTCTAATATAAACAAACAATCAGTTCTCGGAAATGTCAAAATTTAATCGTATTGGAAATGCATTTTTCACCGAAAATAATGAAATTGAAAACAAAAAGTTAAAAAATACAAGAGTATATGGAGGCAATTTGTTGCATTTTTCAATAAAAAAGGTTAGTAGTTGCAACTAACATTATTTAATAGATATTTATAGTAGCAATTTCATTCGAGAAATATTCTCCACAAATACCACTCGCGACTTTAATTTTATCATAAATTTTTCTTTCAAACATTGATTACCTTTAAGCAACATCCTTCGAGTCATCTGCTCAGATGAAATCCCTCGAGCTATGCTCTCGTGATTTAATCGGACAGATGACTCTCACGATGTTGCTAGGTAATCAATGTTTTCAAGAAAAATTTATTGATAAAATTACAGTCCCTTGTGATATTATATACGACAATCTTTTCACGTCTCCCAAATTGATGCTGCATTTTTAAAATTTGGGATTTGAAGGAACAGGCACAATAAAAGAGAATAGAGTGCCAAAAGTGTATCCTATTATACGTGTAAAGCAAATGATAAAGAGAAAACGTGGAGACTATGATTATGCAATAGCAAATAAAAACTCTACAGCACCAATAATTATTGTCCGATGGATGGATAATTCCGTGGTAGGTGTTGCTTCAACAATTCATGGAGCAAGCAGATATTCAGCGGCTAAAAAGAAAAAATTAGGTATACCTCGTCCAGATCTTTTTGAAAAATATAATACTTTCATGGGAGGAACGGATCAAATGGATGCCAACGTAGGCAAATATAGGATCGGAATACGTGGGAAAAAATGGTGGTGGTACATTTTCACTTGGCTAATTGACGTATCCGTATAAAATGCATGGCTTCTGATGAAAGAAGCGGGTAGAAATGTGCCAGTTAGATTTTCGACGAGAAATTGCGCAAAATTATTTAACGATGTATCAGAATCAACCCAAAGACAGAAAACGTCACTCTACAAGTTTATCAGGGTCAAGAATATCTGAAGATATTAGGTACGATCATCTGGACCATCTCATCCAGAGTGCAAAAAGTGCAAAATTTGACTGTGTATTCCATGTTTTGTTCCATAAAATAATGTTCCATGAATAAAAAATATGAAAGAAATATATAAGTTTAAAACAGAGTTTTTGTGCTTTACTAGACACCTCAAGATCCTAGCGTGACCATATGGTCACATCATTTTTCTCCAGAAATTGAGGAATAAAATCAAAAATAATTTTAAAGTTGGTTCCTCCACGCAATATCAAAGAAGATGCAGGTGGTAAAATAGTTATTTTTGTATTAAGTGTGCGAAGTGATTGTTTTTTTTGTTGCGCGTGAGAATGTCAATTTTAACCGAGACCGTAAGGTCGAGGTAACAAATTCATTCGAAAGCGTAACAAAATACAATCACTTCGCACACGAAATACAAACAATATTTTTTCGCCAAATGTCAAAAAATAATAGATTAACAATCTTTATTGTTTTATTCAGTAAAATGTAGGAAAAAAGTACAAACTATAATTAATTTGCAGTCACCTGGGTATTGTAGCCAAAACTATGCGCAATTGTTGTTTGATAAATAAAGAACTGTCAACAATTACAATTTTTTTGTTAAATACCTGTTTGTTTTTATCCTTGTAGCATTACTAAACTGAATTATATTAGATTAGATGTGCAAAATATGTATCATTTTTTCACTAGTAAAAAAATCACGAACTTTGCGTATCCATAACAATACAAAAATATCATGTTTTTTTGGCAGTTGGCGAAAAAAATATTTTTTATTGAAAAAAAAAATGATTCAGTCCTTATTGAGTTTTAATTTTCGCTGGCACTAAGTACCACCATGACTGCAGCCAAAAGAAGTTATGCCAATCATCCTCGTTGTCTGACTTTGCAAAAGGATTCAGGCTAGATCCTATAGTTGAAGAAGCAATGGAATATATTCATTCTTTCCTGGTGGACAAGAGTTCAGTTCAGATTCACTGAATTGAATAATGCCTTACCTGGTCAAAGTGAAATTGACGGATAGATTGATGTATATCATCAAGAATTCCAAATTACCGATTTGGACCAAAATGACAAAAATGCCCTTCGCCCATTTTTCTTTGAATTTATTCCCACTCTTTAGAATTTGACGTTAAAAAATGTTTAAGAAATGGATTTTATAGGAACTTTACTCTTATATAAGCAACTTTTCTCTAAAACAAAGTCTTCATGAAATTTCCATGAGTCAAGTAGCAAGAAAGTAAAAATTTTGCAAAACTTGAGATTTCACCTCTGTTTGTAGACTGTTGTAGATAAAAATCGGCATCTTATTATGTACTTAAAAAGAAATATTACTAATTGTTTTGATATTGATACGATTTGCGTTCCAGAAATGATCTTATTTTAATGACTTCATGCCCTCTTACCATTTCAATCAAAATAAATTAGTGTGTTCAGGATGCTACTAATCTTAATAATCTGGTCTATTTAATACCTCCACATTTTAGTTCCTGGTAAGTTCACAGTATTTTTTTTACCCTAAAATTAAACTTAAAAATTAAAAGCAGTCTTAAAACTATTTAGATACAAGATTGTAAGCGATAAACTCAGCGGATACAGAGAGTAGTCGTAGTCATTTTTCATCCCAAGGAAAGAAAAGTAGTAGGAAACAGTATTTTAAAACTAGCGGTGAACAAAATTTAGAAAAATATACGGCAGGAAGTAACTGTACAGCTAAGATAGTGACTAACATGTGGCAATGACATATGATAATTTAAAGTAGTTTTGAATGTCACACAAAATGCACACAATGCAGAAAATAAAAGTATTTGAAGCCGAACAAATTTTGTACTTTATTCAGTGGAGGGGTCATTGACTGCTTGCCGAAAACAAAATTACAGAAAAAAGAAGAGGAATCAAGATTTGATATTTATTATCGTCAAAATCAATGATTCAAGCATGCATTTGTGGGAGTAGGTCTCGCAAAATATTTCTTGTTGCATGGCAGATATTGCTGACATTTATGTCGTGTGGATGTGAATAATCATCCAACAATCTTAAAGGTCACGGCTGAAAAATTTATTTTGGCATTTTTCGAAGTATCCCATAAATTAAATTAATAAAATACGAGCCACGTAATCGTTAACATTAGTTGTCAGAAATGTATTTACAGTTACAAAAAATACTTTTCATTAGAAAAAGTGTGTACTACTTGCTTACTTTTTCTCATCAACAAATTTCACAAAAACGTTGACTGTGCACAAATTTTCTGCTCACAGTCGCACAACTGACACACGATACTTCAAAGGCCCCAAGCAAGATAGAATTTCAGCCAATCAATATGAGATACAATGTCAACTCTGTCGTGCTTTGTGCGGCACCAGCGAAGATATGCTGGTCTGAACTTGTTTGAGAGGAACAGGTACTCCAGCTGATATTTCACGTGAACTTTGTGCTCATAAGTAAATATGAATCGGAGGAACACTTTGATATTTCCAGTCAATATAAATTACGTGAAGCTTCTTGTTTTTATTTTGTGAATTGGAGATATTTCGCTCTTATCAGACCTCGTTATTAAGGCGTTAATATCTATTAAATTTAATTTTTTATACAGTTAGTCTTATCGCTCATTAAAGTGTTCATTAATAACAATAATCTTTGACGTTAATGACATCTTAGATAATTAATAAGATATATTATTACTCCTAAAAGGAAAGTCTCGATGATTCATTTTTATGATGAAAATCAAATATTATAATTATTATTAGTCCCCATTAATTCCTTCATCAAGAATACGTATGATCCTTAATTGAACTTGTGAAATGAAAATCAGGAAAACAGCGAGCGCACGATAATTATTTACAATGACATTTTGATTTGCACCAAGCGTTTATCGTCTAGTGTTATGTTTTGTACAACAATTAATCATCATAATGAGTCTAGCAGAGCGGTCCAAATGACTGAATTCAAATATGTACTGTTATTTGTAGGTAAATTAACAGTATTACAACAGTTTATGTTGGAATACAACTAATGGATCTGTTTTTAATGCTTTTGTTTTGCTTTACAAGCAATTTAAATTGCAATAACTAATATTATTTTTTGTATCTTATCGATCTGATGCATTTTTTTGGGGATATACCGTTTGCGCGCGGCGGTCAGTTTTGTCCTAATCCCATAGACCATTTGAGCATTTTTCTCTTAATCCCTATATACCGTTTGAGCCAAGTTTATTACTTTAATCTTTTGATCCCAAATAAATGTACCTCTCTTAATGCCAAAAATTGTGAGTTAATATAATAAACGAACTTGGATAACAATTCATTTTATTTTATCATAAACAAATAACGACTGATAAAAACTATATAGATAGAAAAACAGTCTATGCCCATTTTGCCAGACGTCAAAAAATGATGACATTTGTTTATTTTAATATGATGTTGATAATTTTTTAATAATTTTTTGACGTTTGTAGAAAAAATGTTGTATGCAACTCATGCACGAAATCTCATAGTATTTTCATTACTTTTAGTAATTATTTGACCCATCTCGTTGCATAACTGTTTCTAATACTGATTTGATTCTAAATTGACTTGAAAATACGTCAAGTGTTTCAGAGATTTCAGGTCGAAAACATGTTTGGAAAACTTACACAATTTCTTTATACAATTTTTTGTTTATTTCCAATTCTATATATTATACTATAATTCCTAGTTCGAGTATAATTTTTTATTTTTGATAAAATATGTTTCTTATTGCCCACTCTGGTGTTTTTTTGAGAGAAAATATTTTGAATTTGATTAAAATCAATGCTTTTTTTTTAAAAAAAATCAATTGATTAAAATCTTGATTTTCTTCTACACCCTGTTTTTTATTCGAATCATTATACGAAACAACAAATTATGGTTTGAACATAAAATTCAATACGGATGTCAATAATTAGTTGGTTGGTTTCATCAACATCATTTTATTTAAATCAAGATATTTTTTTTTAAATCATTGATTCAAATCATTTTTATCTAAGTACAAGAAAGTGTTGTGAAACCGACAAAATTCACCTATCAAGATTTTGATGGAAATATCCGTTTTGAGCATTCCTGAATCCATTTTGACTATTTTCGGCTTGATGTCGGTACGTATGTGCGTTTGTAACTCGCAAATCTCAAAACTGGTTGAATGTATAATGTTGAAATTTTGTATTTAGGACTGGTATAGGGTCTAGTTGTGCACCTCGCATTGTGGTCCTAATCGTCTGTACCGGAAGTGCACTTTACTTGAAACTTTTTTCGAATTCCTCTAATAAATCTAGAATGATCAACCGTAGGATGTTGAGATTCAATATTTGGACTTGATGTTGTATCAGAATGGTTAGCTGCTATTTTTGCATGAATCGGCCAATTCAGAAGTGCACTTTACTTGGAACTTTTTTCCATTTTTTGCATAAATATAAAATGATTCGCCATAGCATATTGAAATTTCGTATAAAGAACTTCTATAACGTCTTATTGTACATCTTGCATTATGATTGCGATCGGCTCAACCGGAAGTGCACTTTACTTGAGACTTTTTTTTAATTATCCGCATAAATTCAGAATGATCAGCCATACGATACTGGAATTTAGCATTTGAAATTGCTGTAGCATCTTAATGGTCATCTTCTATTTTTGTAACAATCAGCTGAGCCTAAAGTGCACTTAATATGACAGACTTTTTGTATTTTCCGCATAAATTCTAAACAATCAGTCGTAGAATATTTAAATTTTGTATTACGCACTTTTATAATATCTAGTTGTACACCTTGCATTATGATTGCTATCGACTAAGCCGGAAGAGCACTTTATTCGAAACATTTTTTGAATTTTCCGCATAAATCCAAAACGATTGAACTTAGATTGTTAGAATTCAGTATTTAGAACGATTATACCGTCAAGATGCTCATATCCTATTTTTATTGAGATCCACCGAGCCGGAAGTGCACTTTACTTGACAATCTTTTGGAATTTTTCGCATAAATTCGAAACGATCAGGTGTAGAATATTGAAATTTTGGTATTTCAGTCTGCTGTAGCATGTGAATGATTGCCTACTTTTTTCATAACAATAGACTGAACCGGAAGTGCACTTCAGTAGGAATTTATTTTTTAATTTTGCGCATAAATTCAGATCTGTTGGTAGTCGTAGAATTTTGGAAGTCAGTATTAAAGAATGTTGTAGTAAAAGAATAATGGCCTACTGTTTCCATAGCAACCGACTTGGCTGAAAGCGCATTTTACTTGACAGTAGAATCTCTTGGGTAAATCCAAAACGATTAACTGTGAAACGATGAGATTTTGTGTTTGATTATATATATCCAATGATATATATAATCAAACAAAAAATTTGAATCATGATTCTTCTCCGGCCTTGATTTTAATTCAATATGTATTTGATTTTACTTTTCCATTTCCTTGGATAAATATTAGATTTTTTTCAATTTGGTTACCACAGACTTTGCATGGATTAGTTTTGATTCGACCCTCAAATTAAAAATTATTGAATACAATGCTGTGATTTCGTGGTTCGGTCGCTGGCGAGACTCGGAGCATTCGAAGGACCACCAAATTTAAACGGAATTAAACTGTATGTTATTCGATTTTATTAAACTCCCAAAAATATATACAAAATATACAATTTAACTTAGATGAGACTCTAGAGAATGACCATTTAATGATTAAAGGCTCTTGAAGCCTTGAGTGTGTTTTTATTACTGGATCTGTACTTTCCGGCAACCAGAGTGTTAAATACCCTTCTTGCGGTGGTGAGGGACCACCCTCTATCTGGTGCCTAAGTACTGGACAAAAATGAAAGAATCATCTAGATGATGAAAGCGCATTTTTGACAGTTCATGAATGCTTGTTACTTCAGAGATTTCGCAAATTACCATCTCTCACAATTACTGAGCTTGAAATCGAGCAGTTTGGGCAAACTTACGAAACAGCAGCTTCCATTTAGTACTAGTTTCAAGTTGACTATTTGATAGGTACATAATTTATGCATGTACAAACTCAAAAATACCTTTTAATCTATTGTTTGGTTATTGACTGACGGGAGGTCAATTGCTGTACCTTAAAATGATAATTTGATCTTTATCAAAGCTATATAAAAAAAATACACCAAAAGTAAACAAATTCTCATCCAATAAAAATAATTCATTCTAATAAGCTTCAAATTCGCGTCAAACAAGTCATTGAATGAATCCCGGACAGATTTGACAACTGTACGTAATAATAGTGACACCCGCGGCTAAAGTTGTAACTAAATTTTTATCCACTTGAATGAATTTTAGTTGCCATATCCCTAATGTCATATATATCTATGGGCATTGTTTCACTTGAAACAAGTAATTAAATAATTTCATCTTCCACAATCACTGAGCTCGAATTAAAGCAATTTGTGCAAACCTACGAGACAGCCTCAGCTTTTATTTAGTACTAGTTTCAAGCCTGTGAAGCCAAAGTGAATATGATAGCGCTTTTTTACAAAAATGCGCTAAAAACGGACGATGGACAACTGCGCCATATCAGGTATAAATTTCTTATCACATCGGACATCTGCGACAACGCTTAAAAATAGGTAAAAATAAAAATGACCAACTGCGCCAAAGGATTAATTCCCAATAAACGCAGAACATGTACCACAAGGACTTTTCCATTATCTCAATTCGAATTCACTTGAATTTGCTCAAATACATTCAAATAATTACTTTTAAATTGTACGGACACTTGTCTGAAATTCGAAACTGCAACAGTTAAAGTTAAAAAAGAATGGAAAGCAAGACTTCAAATCTTACCTTTTGCAAAAATTCGTGTGATACATAGCTGAGTATATGATGTGTTTTAATTTTTTCTTATATTCAATAAAGTGAAGCGGTTCTCGTTTGGTGCAAATGTCCATAATTTTGGGTAGGATTAAATTTATGATCGAATTAAGAGCTTCTCACTGGCGCAGAAGGCATACGATCCAAAAAACAAAAAGTGTTTGATTTTGAATTCTGTATCTTTTATTAGAGTTCGACGTTTATAATCTTTCCGCAAGTGCCATCGTTATTAGTTTTCTCACGATTTTCATATACAACCCAAAGTATTTTGATGAAATAGAAGAAATTATTGAGAGAAACATGTGAGACAAAAGGGCAAATTGTTGAATTTTTGGGATCTAATTTAGTGATAGTTGGAAAATGCACGAGACCATGAATTTCATGGCCACTTTCATCGCTGTTTCAGAAATTTAGAGTGTCGCATCAATTAATTGCCTATTTCAAAGTGACAGCTGTCATTGTTAAAGTGACAACTGTCTTTGATAAAGTGACAGCTGTCATTGTTAAAGTGACAGATGGCGGTTATATTTTAGTCCTTACATACATAAAATAAGTATTTGAAATTTGAAAATGAAGAATCCTCTTCTTAATTTTCGAGGTCTCTAATTCATGGGAACATACAGTTTCGACATTTGATCGCCGGAAGTGTAATTTGAAGATGATAACGTGGATTCCACTAATTATTTATTTTTGATATCTACTAAGCTTAAATCCCCGAGAGCTTAAAATTGATACCAAACTAGACATCATTCAAATGATTTGTGAAAGAAACCATTATCAATCGTTGAAATATCCTCTCTGATAATTCTACTACTACTTATTTTTAAAAAACAATAGACGAACGTCGGGGAAATACAAAGCCACTTTGTTATCTGATAATAAGTACATACTGCCCTAGTTTTCATTATGAATTTTCATTGAAATTGTAATCTGTACACGTTATTATTACGAAATAATGTAAGTAGGTACCGTATTAACTGTTTTAATTTGAAATGGAAACCGGGCTTCAATCAAGGACGGAACTCAAGCGCTCAATTAATGAAATTTCAACATTTATTTTAAATGTCGGATGTGTTGTGATGTAGAGACTTGAATGTTAAAGCAATTCGATTTCAAAAAATACGGTATTAGGTACTATAATGTAAATTATTTAAAGCAGATAGTCATTACAAAATCTGTTGAGGCCGGTAAAGGGAAAGTTTATTGGTTCTAAAAAAAACATAAAAATCAACAATTGTAACGTAACTAATCAAGGTTACTTGTAAAACAAAGCAATATAAACAAACAAGTTCGAGAAGTGGTACGTACATCGACGGGCTACTTTATTTGTGTCTTTCCACTAGTGGAAAGAAATAATAGGTAGTGAATCAAGTCGGAATCACTGCATTGGAATAAAATCAAAAAAGAAACACTTGAGATAATAATTCTTGCTAATTATTAATTTTATGCAACTGCTATACGATAAGCAGTTTACATGCAGAACAAGTTATTATGCAAACATTTTACAACAGCGGTATTACCGTTTTTGGAAACCAGTAATATTCATTAGGTAAAAGTAATTATTGATATTTATTTAAATACCAATCGGAAGTTTTAATAACAAAGATCGACCTTGAGGTACGAGATTACAATATTTTCTCGGAGATAAGTGGGCGTGTTTTGTTGACAACATTAACATCTAATAAAAAACTATTTTTAGAGAAAATTGAAGATATTCACCTATGAAAAACTGATGCAAAATCTCACTCACATACACAGAAATACTGTTTAAATAGCTTAGCAACAACTTTCACAAACACAAACTACACTATCCGCAAATCGCGAGCGCGTGTGTATGGTGAAACGATCTTTCACAACCTGACCTAGCAGAGGCCAACGCTCGACTGATTTCGTCTGCGGCCGCTCGGATTCGCAAAGTGTTTAGTGCGCGATGGTGGTGCGCAGGGGAGCGGCTAGTGGCTGGAACAGATGAAATGCGTGACGCGTGCCATCTCATGATAACGCAGCTCAGCAGCCTGCCTGGATCAGAGAATCATCTCCTATGTATCAGCTGTTTTGTTCGCATGCAGGGAGACAACAATTAGTGCCGGTGGCATTGCTGATAAACTGGACACGGTGCATTAAGGCCGCCATTGTTGCGTTGTCATGACACTAGCTATTAATAAAAAACGAAGGGGTAGTAATCGCCCATAGAAATTCACAATGATGGATCCGGATTAGAAACTGAAGTTGGAGGATCTTTTGTGTTGCACGAGGGGTTAAAAGGCGAATCAATACCCAAACAAATTGTAAAAAGATAAAAACTAGTTGGGATGGCAGTGACACACGATCGTACATTGATAGAAGGTCTTAAAGACTGAATTCCAACATTTTATGCAAAAAATTCGAAAAATGTTTCAAGTAAAGTGCACTTCCGGTACAACCGATTGCAACCATAATGCGAGGTGCACAACTAGACCCTATACCAGTCTTAAATACAAAATTTCAACAGTATACGTTCGACAGGTTTTGAGATTTACACATACATACATACATACGTATCGACATCAAGCCGAAAATAGTCAAAATGGATTCTAGGATGCTCAACTCGTATATTTCCATCAAAATTTAAAAATGTGAATTTTGCCGGTTTTGCAACTTTGTACATAGACCTTGTTCCCTGATCGAACTTATGGCCAAATTGTATATGAATCTATCGAGTATTTAGTGGTCAATAGGATGTCAAGTAGGGTCCTGCTCTAAGTGTCGAAAAATGGCCAAATCTGACACAACTTCCCTGATAGAACTTACGATTGAAACTAGTATCAATCGATAGCAAAAGTCAAGTACTTTAGAAAAAAGCAGGATGCCACTCTCTGTTCTGCCCAGGAAGGCGGAGCCAATCTCCTAAGTCTAACTCATTATTGAATTAAACTTCCCTGATTGAACTTACAATAATTATTGTAATATACGAATTCGTAATTGCGTCGCGCCGCTCTACACATTCGAACATTCGAATAGCTTGCTAGAATTACATAGAAATTTCTAGAAGTGAACATCCGAATATATAGAGGCGAGCGGCCTGACTGAGTGAGTAGTGAATATCCAGAGCTTGATTTGCTAAAAGCTAAGTGTAATCAATAAATTATTTGTTGTAAATAAATATTAGTGTCTTGGTAGTTGAAGTTTAATTTAGTTTTGAAGTTTATTTTAGTGTTGCATCCAAGGATACAACTTTTATTTCCTTTCATTGATTAAATAGAAACCAAGGTACCTGTTCAGAAGGGCGGCCTCTCTTGAAATGTATCCGATTTTTAGGTCCTAATTTCGACCACAGCTGTACTTCTCCAATCGAATTTACCTCGGTTTATCCATATTCAAAGAGGTTTAAGATTCAAATTGATAAAAATCTTAAGTTCGATAAGGGAAGTCAAGTACTAAAATGCGTTACACTTAAGCGTAGCTGTCGCCCCCAGACAGGCAGGAAGGCCCGAGCTACAATTCGTAAAAAATAATCGTACTGTAACAGGCGAGAGTGTGCAAGCTCGTAAGGGTGACCTTGCATGTGCGGAGTCTTTCGTCCTCGTTACGTCACGCCGCGCCGCATCACATCACCCCTCCCGATAGAAGCCACCAGCAATATTCCAGAAGTAGAACATTCGAGAAATGGATATTTCTATAAAAACGCAAGCAAAGTATTTGAGTAGTAGTGTAATGGTGAAGCTGGAGCAGTGAATATAAAACAGTGAAGTGATCAGTGAATATGAATAGTTAAATATAAATATCTGCGACTTTGTTTAAGTTGGTATTAAGTGATTAATAAAAAATATAGTGTTGTTAGTAATATCCAGAAGAATAAAACTTTTATTTCATTTTGAATTATCAAGTAGTATAAACTATTTCTTCAAGCAATAAACATTACAGTACATTCGATTCTAATTTGGGACCTGAAAATCGGAAAGATTTTAAGAGAGGCTGCCGCTCTCCCGTATAGGGTGGGAGGCAGCACTTCGGTTTTCTCGTGTTCAGAAAGGCTCAAAATCGTAGATTTGATGAGAGAAGTACAGTTGCGTTCGAAATAAGGCCCTGAAAATCGAATAATTTTAAGTGCGGCTGCTATCCTCCCGGACAGGTAAAAAAAAAAATCATTGTTATCTCAATTAGGAAAGTTTGATACAAAAATGAGCTACATTTAGGGGTGGCTGCCGCTCTTCTGAACAGGACATGGAATGGCACCTTGTTTTTTTCTTAAAGTACTTGACTTTAGCTATCGATTGATACTAGTTTTAATCGTAAGTTCTATCAGGGAAGTGCGTCAAAAAACTTGACCAGAATTTCGATACTTAAGACAGGACCCTGTACCAATACAGTCTGAAATCCTATTGACCACTCAATACCTGATCGATTTATATACAATTTGGCCGTAAGTTCGATCAAAGAACATAAGATCAACTATGAGTAATAAATAAGTAAAGAATCTTCGAAAATCAAAGTATTTGTGGAGCTGGAGAAGAGAAAATTCAGTATGAATGTTCCATTATATATACATACGTTTATATTTTATTGTAACGAATTTGGGTCTATAAATTAGTCATTTCGGCTTTAGTGGTGCTTAGAATTATTGTGGAAATATATGACATCAAGAAATAAAAGCAAATATATTTGTTTTCTAGAAAATTGCTGGTACCTTCTAGCGCTTTCTAGAAACGCCTGGACGTTTGCGGGAAAAACGTAGTGGGGAGGGACCCACGGTATATATTCGCTGATTCAACGAGGAGTATTATTGATTTTGGCTCAGAGACCTTATAAGATGGACTGCTAGTGGTTGAAATAAATTGTGTTATTTAAAATAAATCAATATCGATGTGAATAGTTGAAGTTGAGCTATAGTGTAGTGTGATAATCTTTAGTTTAAATTAGAATTATTTATTATAAATAGAGTTAGTTATCTAATTTATTATTTCAATAAATCATAAAAATAAATAACGTTACATTATTTATAAAACAAGATTACATAGAAAATCATGTTCCGGAAATAGAAATAAATAATAATGTGGTTACAAATACATCGTTTGGCTATTAAGGTATACTCGGGCTTTCCGGGTGACCTAAAAACGTACTCATTCTCCAAATTCCGATCATCGATTTTTCCTCAATTACAATAATGCTTTACCTTCCACAAAGAGAATGAAAAGAACAGTTAATAACCATCCATAGAAATTTACAATGACGGATAAAAATTGTCAAAGGTAGCAAGGGAGCTTCCTTTTGTCCGCTTGGGGTTGAAGGTTGAAGGGCGAGTCAATACTTTCGCAGAAAGCAAAAAAGGCGACGATTACTGTGCAGCACTCTTACAGTTTTCAACTGCCTTATTAGACAAGTCATCATTGTAAGTCGAGAAGGAAAGGATGTAGGTCACGTGGTGTCCGGTTTCCGGTTGAACAGAAACTGGATTTGTCTTTTGTAGTTTTTGTGCGGCAGAAAATATTATAGTCTTTCTGCGATAGGTGTGCACAGACGGTGGTGAGAAAGGGGATATATACATGGCCAACAATACAGCTTATTCTTCTCGCAACAACCATCAATCCATTTGAATTTTTCATATACTTTAGTTTGGAAATGTCGCACGGACTGCTGGCCTTTAATTTTTATATTTTGAGTGAGTTTTATGTCTGGCGTTGGTCTTGTTTTTATAATTTCATTTTTCGTTTCGACATCACGACGTGAAAAAGGATTTTCCAGTAGATCACAAATTATACATCTATTTTCAGTTGTCATTCAACAAATGATAATTTCACAAAAATAAATAATTTAAGAAACGTATAAAATAAGTGTTCACCTAATATTGTTGTCTTAAATAACAATTAACAATATTTCAACTATTTTAAAACAAAATTATAGAAGGCGTTTAAAAAAGAACATAACTAAACGTTGAATATTCAGCTCCAGGTGCAGAAAGTCTGCCTGCACCCAGCGAGAGAGAACGAGCGATAGGAGATCGCTAATTTCGGTATGCTTTCTCTCTGTCAGACTCTATTCCTCCACTTTCGTAATACTGACTATGCTAAACAGACCTCGCTCGGCGTGCAGGCGAGAAATCTGCACCTCAAGCGTCGACATTCGTTTCAAATATTTAGTAGAGTGGCCCGCGAGGCGCGCCCGTATTTCTGGTTGCATAAATAGATAAAATACGCTCTTTCTCTGATTTTATAATGAAAATTTGTGAAACAAAATGGAGTATTCAATAAACCATTATATTGATTTTATTTACGTAATTTTTAATATTTTCATAGGGTGTGCAGTGCACGCCACTGGTAAAATTGAACTTTCTATAATTATTTGCCGCAAAAATTGTTTTCATATTAAATATAAGTTGATCCCTTCTTCCACAATCCCGAGCGCGCAGTCAGGACTAAATCAATCATACACTTCACAAAATTTTAATAAACGTTTGTATATCCTCTGAATTCCGACTCTTCGGTTTTCTTTATCTTCCAACTCAACGAGAAGGGAAGCCCTTGCGATCCCTCGGGGGTCAAATGATTATCGAAAAACAAATCAGGCGAGCTTTGCTTAACGAACGACTTTTGTTCCCAACTTCTCTGGATGATAAACAGCGTATATATTGTTTTATTGTTTCATTAAATAGGAGATTAACAAAATGCTGCTCTGGCATCGGAGAAGACAAAGATAATTTGTCAAGAGCCTCGAAATTTACGGATTAAAGAGGTAAATACCGACAAATATGACAAAATAGAAATCCAAAATTTCTATCTGAAACAAGAAATGGTAGTACAATATTATCATCCCACGACAAGTGAAGTGCAAAGTGCCATAACGTGTTAACGCATTATTTCCCCACGAATGCGGAGTCAATTCGTCATCGTTAGTGAAGATGAGCGGCTGTCATTCTGCATCATCAATTTTTTATCATCGAGTGTAGATTGACACCATGTCATTCCTCCCAAGGATGTGTTTGTTTGTTGTGGTTTCTGACTTCCGGTTACTGAAAGCTGAATGCTTCAATAGCAAGTGATGGATTTTAAAAGCACGAGTTTTTGAGGTTTATGGAATATGAAGAAGTACAGCGAGAACATGCAGAAACATTGATTGTGACAGGATGTTTTTAAGAAAAATGCAAATGCGTAACTTCCTTCAAAATATTTATTGACTTTTTTGGGAGTTTCAAAACTAAAATAACATTTAAATTGGACAATCAAAAGAGTTTTCATTATAAATATTGCTTAATTTCTAAAATATGAGACCTAAATATCTTGAAATTTGTATATTCTAAGATAAAATATATCAAAAAGAATCGATTCTGATTATTTTTGTTTTTATAAACATCATAAGGATGTTAGGATTGCACGCTGTATTACTTGAGTAGCGGACGGAGGAGAGAATAGCCTAATCAGAAGCACACACTGTTTAACTCTGTATCTCCTAAACGAATTGAGATAATTGAAGTCTGTAAAAAGTATCTTATTCTGCATGATTCATTCTAATGTAATAAGAATTATTATTGAAATACCTCAGAAAATACAAATATTATTACCTGATAAATAACATTTAGAGTTTGTAGCTGTACTTTTCAACTCAATTGGGATAATTAAAATGTGTGGAAAGTATTGTGATCTACATACTTAGATGTAACGCGATGAAGAGTATCATCAGAATATCTTCAGAAATACAAATATGATCGATTGAAATTCAATACTCAATAATATTTCATTAATTTTTCGAATTTTTAGTTTCGTTTCTTTTTTCAAGCTCAGTTTTCTTTGGTTATATTCACAACGCGTTTATTGTTTACTTTTTTCAATTAATTATTCGTAGTTCAAAGTTTTTGTTTCAAACTGTAGCTGTTGCAATACGCACGCTGCAGTCAGTGACGTTAGAGAGTTTCTTTTTGAATGTTAGCTACCTTGGGCGTCCGCTAGGTTTTTTTTTATTCAATGAAAAACGGTTTATTACCAATTAAGTCAAATCGACTGGATTTGATTCAACTTGAGTAAGGAGTCAGCCTTAAGTCCTCGTATTATTTTACCACCACAATTTTATAGGTTTTTCAAAGTTTTATTGCGTGTGCAATCTCACGTTTGGGGATTCTTTTGGGGAAAACCTGTGCTCCGGCCGAATATCTTGAGGCAGTTTGGCCATTTGTTTCACTCGACTGAGCAGCCCACGTGTTGAGAATTAGTTTTAAATTGTGAGTGGCTATTCTTTTCATATCGCTTACCATCTGTAATTTAATGTCGTCCGGACCAAGGCACAACGCTGTGAAAGTACATCACTTCCACCTTGACTTTTCCGACCATCAAGAATCCAGCCCAATTTGATCCGAGGCCGAGATCCAGACGCATTCAGCGACATCGCCAGCTTAGTGGTCCAGTTTTTTGAATTTAAGTTTTTTTCTGTGCTACTTTGTTCAATTAGGCACCTCGCAACTTCACTACGTATTTAGTTTTTTGGTGTAATTCTGCGGTAGGTATTCGTGGTCGTTTTTATCTTTTTAGCGCATTTTTTGGAGAAAAGCGCTATTATATTCACTTTGGCTGTCTGGCTGGCTGGCGTGACGCTGAGATCTCAGCAACTATACTATTTACAGAGTTGAAATTGGTACTAAATAAAAGCTGCTATTTCGTAGGTTTGCACAAATTGCTTTAATTCAAGCTCAGTGATTGTGGAAGATTAAATTATTCAATTATTTGTTTCAAGTGAAACAATGCCCATAGAAATATATGACATTAGGGATAAGGCAACTGAAGTTTATTCAAGTAGATAAAAATTTAGTTACAACTTTCGCCGCGGGTGCCACTATTATTATGTACAGTTGTCAAATCTGTCCGGGATTCATTCAATGACTTGTTTGACGCGAATTTGAAGCTTATTAGAATGAATTATTATTATTGGATGAAAATTTGTTCACTTTTGGTGTATTTATTTTATATAGCTTTGATAAAGATCAAATTATTATTTTAAGATACAGCACTTGACCTCCTGTCAGTCATTAACTAAACAATACAGATTAAAAGGTATTTTTGAGTTTATACAAGCATAAATTATGTACCTATCAAATAGTCAACTTGAAACTAGTACAAAATGGAAGCTGCTGTTTCGTAAGTTTGCCCAAACTGCTTGATTTCAAGCTCAGTAATTGTGGGAGATGGTAATTTGCGAAATCTCTGAAGTAACAAGTATTCATGAGCTGTCAAAAATGCGCTTTCATCATCTAGATGATTCTTTAATTTTTTTCTATGCTTTGTTTTGTTACCTTATAAACGTTACGTTCGATTATGAACCAGGTCGATCGATCTCGGGCCTGATCCCCATTACTTTGTACTAAGACTAATTAAATATTCACTTCTTTAGGTGAATTTGATTATCATTTATATTTCTAGAAAAAATAACTACCATTTTTAATTTCAGAAACATAATTATTTAGTGTCTTACTTTACAGCTGGTGTGTTATATCACTGTTTGAGATATTGTTTTATTTTATGTTCTGCGGCATCTCGAACAACGCCGACAGATCTAATTGTCCTTCAATTCCAATATTCTACCCACCCATCCTAGCATCTCTTTTTTTACAGTTGCTTTCGCTGTTGTGTGTCTGGGGAGGGAAAAGTTAACAATTGCGTGGCGCCCTAGATTTTACTTTAATTTCAATTCGTTACGTAACGTTCGGTATATTTGTTTTAGTATTGTTTTTGGTTAAATCTGAGCTAGACCATTTTAAACGTAGAGTTTGTGGAAAATTTAGAAGTAGTTTATGTTGTTCCGCAACCTCCTTAAATTTTGTTACAATCTTTTGAACGAAAGAAGATAATTAAAATTTGTAGGGAATATGTCGTCCAACACATTTAATAAAATCAATAAAAATGTCTTAGAAACTGAACTGACAAGATATTTCTGTTTTAAGAATGAAAATAAAGGATTATCAACAATAACAAAATTCAACAGACAATGTAAATATTTGAGTTTCCATTCAAGGTGTTTTTTATTATGCATTGAATGTTCTTCCACATCTTTAATGAAGTTGGTACATTTGGAATCATAATTTGAAGTTCTTCGTACAATTCGTAAGGTTGGAAGGCACTACTTTCCTCCCTCGCAGGACTGTGTGTAAATCTTGTAATCTCTAAAATATGAAACCCAGATATCCTAAAATTTGTATATTCTAAGATAAAATATATCAAGAAGAATCGATTTTGATAATTTTTGTTGTTATAAAGGATGCTACGATCGCACGCTGTATACTAGAGTAACGGACGGAGGAGAGAATAGCCGAATCAGAAGCACACACTGTTTGACTCTGTATCTCCCAAACAAATTGAGATAATTAAAGTCTGTAAAAAGTATCGTATTTTGCACGATTCATTCTAATGTAATAGGAATTATTATTAAAATATTTCAAAAAATACAAATGCCATTACCTGATAAATAACATTTAGGATTTGTAGCTGTACTTTTTGACTCAATTGAGATAATCAAAATGTGTGGAAAGTATTGTGATCTACATACTCAAATGTAACATTAATTTTTTAGAAACAAATAAAAAACGATCTAGAGCTGCGTAAAAAACTCGCCAACCACACTTCAATTATGATCGGACAAACACCCCGTAGCTTGGGTATGTATGCGCTCTTGGTCGCTTCACTTCGCCCCCAATCTCTCTAATTCACAACGACGGGATGTGTGTACAGGGGCAGAAGGAGACTGTGCATCACAACGCATCGCTGCCGGGGATACTGCGTCACTGCATCACGGTCATGATTGCTGGTTGTATATACGTGAGATTTGTGCTACTAGCATATTTACAAATAAATTTTATTTGGTGTTGCCTGCGAAATAATGATTTCCGAGGTGTTACAAAGGCAGGGTGAACAATAAAATACAGATACAGCCCCCAATATCATATTGAAACGTGCGAGAGTGTGGAGTGGCGTGAAGGTGACCTTGCATGGGCGGAGCCTTTTGTCCTCGTTGCGTCGCGCCGCGCCGCATCACATCACCCCTCCCGATGGAAGCCCCTAGCAATATTCCAGAAATGTGGTAGAACATTCGAGAAATGGATATTTCTATATATAAACGCGAGCAAACGATTTGACAGTAGTGTAATGGTGAAGCTAGAGCAGTGAATATCAAACAGTGAAGTGATAGGTGGATATAAATAGTTAAATATAAAGTTTTATTTTAATTATAAGCAATTTCGAAGCAATTAATATTAAAATATTAACGCAACTTCTGTTCTAAAAGGCTCATCACAATTTTGCAGCATGCTTTGCACATTGGCGTAGTAACTCAGCGCTGTTGTCTGACCGCTGCTGTTTGGAGTTTGGATGCGTGCAGTTTTTAATGAAATTCTCATTAATTACGATGCGTGCGTGTGTAGGCGTCACGTGCGCTCGGTTTAAATTACGTGTTTTAATTCGTTGGCGATTAGCCCTCGTTGCCTACAGTTTCCCAACCCCAGCACGACGTGATGATGGCGCTGTAACAGACCTGATTTGTTGCGAAGAGATGTTTTTATAATTGCATGAAATATCTGCTATATTTAAATATAGTATTACTAAGCAAACAACAAAGCCACAGATATTTATTTTTAACAACTTATTTATTTATTACACTGATTACTCACTGGATATTTACTATTTCACTGTTTTACTGTTCACTGTTCCTCAGTCAGGTCGTTTGCTCATATATATTCAGATGTCCGTATCTGGAATGTTCTAGGTCATCCGAGAGCACGTTTCTAAAATATTTCGAACGTGAGGGGCGGTACGATACAAACTAGACGAAAGGCCCCGCCCAAACAGGGCCGAATACAGGGCTTATTTTGTTTTTACGATGTTACATTATTAATACTCGAAAAGATATTTAATCAAAGTGCAACTTTCTAGACAAATTAATTAAAAGTAACAGGCTAACAAGTTTGGAACAAATTAATTTGCAGGATAGTTTGTAAATTCATTACAAAATATCCAGTTTTTAATGTATCACGTTTCACACCTAATTAAATAAAATGTGTATTATTATACTTTCTATTTGCACACTCAGATTCAATTAAATTGCTAGTATTTTAAACCGAATGATAAAATATATGTCTAGACAACAGTAAATATAATTATACTCAAATTTATTAGTCAGACTAATTAAATATTTAAAAGCATTAATGCTTGCTAATGCTTTTTTGAAATTTAAGTTTTAAATGGTCCATCCATCAAACGGTAATAAAAATAATTACGTGATGCGGATTCATCACAGTGCGCTTTAATAATAAAACAAACAATATTTCATGGGAACGAACAAATTTGTGCAAAATGTTATACGTTTAAAACTCAAAATTAACGAGAGTTCAAATCACGATAGCTGGATCAATCATGAAACCAGCGTTTCTCAAACAATTAAAACTACTGAGATTTCAAATTTTTTTAATTTGGTACCTGTCGAACCATAGACCAACGCTCTATCTCTGAGCCATAGACTTTGTACATATATTTATAAAATATGCACAGTTTTCTGCACTCAAATCGAATGAAATGTAGTATTGAAGTATGGTAACACTTTTGAGTTCATTTATAATAGTATATATATAGTAGCTTGGACACCCCAGGTGGGGTTGCGCCGCTTCTACTGAAGCTCTCTAGATCCTTTATTTGAGGTTGATCAGTCCTCATCGCCTTGTTCTAAATATTCTGACATATTTCTCTCCATGTCTTCCTATTTTCTGTTTTCTCCTTCCATTTCTTTATTCCTGTTTTACTCAGATCTGCTTCTACTTCTTGTAGCCATTTCGACCTGGGTGTGCCTTTTCTTCTGTTTCCGCCTGGTTCCCATTGTAAAATTGCCCTTACGGTGTCTTCTTCCCTTTTTCTCCATATGTGTCCTAACCATTTCGTCCTCTGTTGTTTTATTTTCCTTACTATATCTTCTCCTTGCAGCTCTTGTTCTATTTCATGGTTCATTAATATTCTATATTCGTTTTCTGTCGTTTTTACTAATCCTGTAATAGTTCTTACTATTTTTCTTTCTACTATTCGTAAATCTTCTTTATCTTTTTTGGTCATTGTCATTGTTTCTGCCGCGTACATTATTATTGGGCTGATTATTGTTCTATAAACTTTTAATTTTGTTTTCTTTGTTAGGTTTTTATCCTTGAGTAATTTTTTATTTGCGTAGAAGGCTCTGTTCGCTGTTAATATCTTCTCTTGGATTTCTGTTTTCCTATCTCCATTATTTGGTAGCATAATGCCTAGGTATTTGAATTTATTCACCTCCTCAAACTGTAGGCTACCTATTTTTATATTTCTACTTCCTGATTTTTTTCCTATCCTCATTATTTTAGTTTTGTTCTCATTGATTTTTAGACCCATTTTGTTTCCTTCTGTTACTATTTCTTCGACCATTTCTTTCAATATTTTCCTATTTTTTGTTGCCAATACTATATCGTCTGCGTATGCTATTATTTGTTCGCCTTTAGTTCTGAGTGTTCCTTTGTTCAAATTCCTCATCACATATTCTAACGCTATGTTGAACTGAGTTGCTGATAGTGTATCTCCTTGTCTTACTCCTTTGTTTATTCCGAATTCCTGAGTTTCTCCTTTTTGTGTTTTAATTGTGGTTGTTGTTCCACTTAATGTCATCAAGATCAATCGTCTTAGTTTAGCTGTTATCCCAAATTCTTCTAGGGCTTTCATAAGTTTTTCTCTTTTGATCGAGTCAAACGCTTGTTTGAAATCAATGAATAATAAGTCTAAGTTCATTTTATATTCATGTGCTTTTTCTATTATCTGTTTAACTGTATGTATAGCGTCTGTTGTTGATCTGCCTTGCGTGAATCCGCTCTGATGCTGTCCTATTATGTTTTCTATTTCTTTCTGGACTCTCTTTTGAATTAGTGTTGACATTATTTTATATGTCGTGTTCAGTATAATTTTCGCATGTTTGTTGATCTCCTTTTTTGTGAATTGTGACTATTTGTCCTCTTTCCCAATCCTTTGGCATTTTTTCTATTCTCCATATCTTCATTATAAGTTCATATTTATATTCGTGTAGTTCATCTCCTCCATATTTTATTAGTTCTGTGTTTATTCCATCTTTGCCTGGAGTCTTCCCATTTCGCCTGCTTCTTATTATTTCTCTGACTTCTTCTTTTGTTGGTTCTTCTGATACTCCTTCGTCCGCAATTTTATCTTGTGTTGTAATATCCACGTTTTGTTGCGGGTCTGTTAGCAGGGTTTTGAAGTATTCTACCCATGTTTTCTTATATTGTTCATCGTTTTCTGTTTTGTTGCCCTTTGCGTCTTTTATACAGTAGACTTTTGGTTTGTATGTTCTTTTTTGTTCATTTATTTTTTTATAGAATTGTTTTGAATTTCTATTTACACTTCCCTTTTCAATATCTGTTATTTTATCGTCTATCCAATCTCTCTTGTTTTTTCTTAGAATTTTACAACATTTCTTCCTTATTTTTTTATAATCTTCTCTGTCTTCTATCCTATTTGTATTCATCCACTTCAGTCTTGCATTTTTCTTTTTTAATACTATTTCTTGGCACTCTTTGTTGAACCATGTTTTTTTATTTTCTTGTTTTCCTTCTCCTATCCATTTTTTTGCAGCTTGGTTTATACAGTTTTGTATTTTATGCCACTTCTTCTCTGCATCGTCCTCTTCTTCATATTTTTCTTTGATGTGCTTCTCTATTTCTTCTTCGTACTTCTTCCTTGTGTCTTGATTGCTAAGTTTTTCTACGTCCCATTTAGTTTTCTTGCTTCTGTCCTTCTGATTTCTTCTTACTTTCTGTTTAAGACTTGCTATTACCATAAAGTGGTCTGAATCCGCGCATGCTCCTCTGTATGATCTTACATCTGTTATATCTGATTGTTTTCTTCCTGTGATTTGTGTCTGGGTTACTTGGTCTGGCGATACCCAAGTTATTTTATGTATTTCTGGATGTTTTATAATAGTAGAGAGTTCAAATATGTATTTTTTTATTATTGAATTAGTAATTTTGAGGCTTTCTTAACGTAATGGCAGCATTATTAAGGTCCAAAAGTTGAAAATAACCCGAAAAAATGATTACTGAAGTATTCATGTTTATATTTAGAATAATGCTCTATACTAATGTAATCGGACCGAGGAGAGAACACTCAAAATAAATTTTTCTCAATTTTTGATTTGTTGAGCAGTTTTTTTGTGATTTTTAGATAACTACATATAATTATCATTGATTTAGTTCAAATTTGTTGCAATAATACGAAAATGGGCCCAAAAATGTCGTTTTAAAATTGTTTGTACTTACATAAACAGACAACTGGATAATAAAAAGCAGCACTAAAAATTGTTTGCATATCCAATTACTTAACACAAACTTCAACTAATTAATTTAGTTCACATAAATAAATACAGAATTAAGTGCAGCTTGAAGAAACATTTTGATAAGCACTGAAAGCAAACAAATAAAAGCATTTAAAGCCGTGTTTATTGCGTTAGGCGCAGAAATATGTTATCGGAAACGTGAGGAATTAGCAGGACCGGAAACTCAACCATAGCAATCGCCGTTCCGTTTATCCACTTGCAGTGTTTTTTAGTGGCGGGGGATCAAACGACGCCATTAGGGGAAAGGGATCTGTATCTGTATTCACTGGATGTTTATCAATTTATAACAGTCATCGCTTGTATTTTGTATGCAAGTCGCATAGACACAATGGCCGAGTTAATTTAGATTTGTTACTTTTAATTTTTTACTTTTCTCGTTAACTAAAAACCGTTTTTTTCCTTGTCCGCGTTGATGAAGTCAGGACTGTATTCGGGAATAAAGAAAAAGTTCGTAATAGAGAAATTGTGCTTCCTTCTACGTTATAGGGAGTTTATCGTTATAAAGAGTTTACACTACAGTTGGCAGGAAAACTCAGATGACGCAACGATTTCTTGGGGTATATGAATATATACGTATAAGCTCTAGGTTGAAACATAATTTTTTACCTAATTTCAAGGATCTGAATACTACAAAAAACTCGTTAGCGCTAATTTCCTGGACGTCTGTTTCTGTTAATTGCGCATGTCGCTTATTACGAGCTTCAAAATCGATTTCGGATGGACGCTCAAGATTTTATTGCTCATGAAGCTTCCGGTTATGAAATAACAGATTTTGCTTTCACTTGGGCATCCACAGGATCAATTATTCATACGAATGATACTTAATTTATATACTTACAGTTGATATTAGAATTTGATTTGTGCACTCACCTGAAAAAGAAAAAATCTATTAATTTTATTAATATTAACATATTTTTACAAAAGAATCTGAATAGTTTGCACATGTTAATATTCAGAAAAATTAAAGCAGTTAATAATCGTGCAGCTTTGAAATTATAATACAATAAAATATTGTTTGAATGAAAATGAATGTGAATAATATAATGAATTTACACTTTCTTATTACGACTGACGAGAGGCAAGAACTAGAAAGTAACACCGTGATATCTTTCTTGAGATAATCTAATAAACGCATTGAACAAACACACTATACTCCTGTTCGGCTCATCAAGGCGGCCATTAAACCAACAGATAAACAAAACAAACATGAAACATATGAGCATCACACTCTTGGGCTTCATAGCCTCCTACATTATTCCTTTTGTACCGTCTATAAGGTTCCATTTGCATTCATTAGTTTAAGACGTAATTGCCTCGAATGAAAATTCACCAAACTGAACAATATTTACTCCAATTAATTATTCACAACAGCCTGGTTTATTTTTGCCGCATACGTTGGTAATGCTGTAACATAGAATACTCAAGGGTCTCATTGGAGTTGATAGTGGGAATATTTTGCACCAGTGGCTTTGAAACGGTTAGTTCAGGTAATTTATTAGTTAAGTTTGAATTATGAATGGTAAAGCTCCGCTATATTATAAAAATGGCACCTTAAAGCAGCTTTTTTTCATGAGTTACTCGATGAAAATTCTGTTGAACTCATCTAGAAGGGGTGAGCAAAAGTAGAATACAAATTCGTACATGAAATATTCAATGGAACCGACAAACGGTTTTCTTTCTTCATATTAACTGTGACGAATCATGTCCCAAAACTCCGTCACAGTTGTACATCCCAGAGCCTTCTGCTACCGTCAAACATTTTGAAGTCCATTAAAATTTGTTTATATCTTTATCAGTCATCAGCTGAAATAAATCTGTTTTAATAGTTTACATCTAGTGAAATGAGGTTAGGTTTTTTGAAAACGCCTGAAATTAAATTCAACCGACAATGCTTGATCTGTATTTATGTCTTGTGCCTTACCGTTAATAAACTTTGAATGTAATCAACCGTTGTTCTGTAAATATGTTGTATATTGTATATTTTGTGTGATGTTATGTTATGTTCGACCTTTGACACAACAAAATAAAAGATCCGACATTTGACAGTTTCAAACTCACCGACATAGCATTAACTACATTACCGACAGATAAAAAGATATTCAGGACAATTTTAATTTCAAGAAAATATAATCATGAAAGGATGTATTTAACAGGAAAGTAATAGGAAATTTGTTGTTGTAAAGAAATTATTTCTATTTATCTGTATGTCTTCTTTACAAAACTGATAGCGCTAATATAAATTTAATTTTAAAGCATGTTAAGTAAGGATTCATTAAAATTTAAGTATAAATAAGGCCTTTTGGCCGACTTAACTCACTTCTTTTAAAAGTTGGTTCTCCGAGCCATCTTCCAAAGTTTATACTGTGTTTACCGTTCGACGTCCGTTCGAAGTTTTCGTGCTGAGTCCGTTAGTGCGTTTGTCAAGGCAAATTTGTAAATTTGATTGTTTTCTTTTGTTTTTTTTCCGTAAAGGGAACTTAGTTTACTTTTCAATTGTTTAGTTTATTTTTCAATTGTTTTTCTGTTTCTGCACTTGGAATATCTTTGCTATTTTTGAACTTAGAATATTTTTGCAAAGTACAATTTAGAGTCATTTTATTTAACTTCCGCCGTCCGCTCCACGAACGTTGGATTAACTGAACGTAGAACCACCGCTGAGAAATCTTGGTTGACTTCACAGTGTTTGAAGTATTTAACGTAGAAGCACCGCTGGCGAAGTCTTGGTTGACTCCACAGTTTTTGAAATAGTTAACGTAAAAGCACCGCTGGCGAAGTCTTGGTTGACTTCACAGTGTTTGAAATATCTAACGTAGAAGCACCGCTGGCGAAGTCTTGGTTGACTCCACAATGTTTGAAATATTTAACATAGAAGCACCGCTGGCGAAGTTTTGGTTGACTTGACAGTGTTTGAAATATTTAACGTAGAAGCACCGCTGGCGAAGTCTTGGTTGACGTCACAGTGTTTGAAATATTTGACGTAGAAGCACCGCTGGCGAAGTCATTGCTGACTTCACAGTGTTTGAAATACCTAACGTAGAATCACTGCTGGAGGGGTCACTTGGTGACTTCACAGTATCGAATCGACCAAACGTAGAATCACTGCTGGGGAACAAGTTTGGTTCCATCCGCATAGATCGAGTAGTAAAGTTGATCCACCGTTCGGGAAGTCGCTTCGCGATTCCGCGAATGTTGATTGTCTTGGACAATCGCCGCATCGTCGTCGTCAGCCTTCAGCTCCATTTTTGTGTATAAAAAAATCTCATAGTGATACTTACATCCTTAATATTATTTACAAAAACATCCTGACTCTTTCCTCTAAGCTACTCAATCGTCAACCGTTAGAAACTGCGTCACCGACCGCATTGGCGCCCGAGTATACCGTCGGCAGTTTCAACAGCGACGCCAGAATTAGCCACCCCGCCATCAGCGAGGTATCGTCACATAACATAAGACAAGTAAAGAATGGAAGAAACATTTAGCATCGGTTGAACCTATTGTACCTCAAGATCAACAAATATATTGTATCAACGAGAAAAATATAATTCAACTCTCCCTGAAACGATTTTAATTTGGTACCTGTCGAACTACAGACCAATGCGCTACCTCCAAACCATAGACATTGTACATATATTCTATTTACAAAATATTATGCACAATTTTCTGCACTCAAATCGAATGAAATATAGTATTGAAGTATGGTTTGAGTTTATTTATAATAGTAGAGAGTTCAAATATGTATTTTGAGGCTTTCATAAGGTAATGGCAGCATTATTAAGGCCCAAAAGTTAAAAATCACCCGAAAAAATGATTACTGAAATATTTATGTTGTAACGATACCCTTCGCTGATGGCGTAGTTGTTACTTTTGACGTCGCTGTTGAAAACTGCTAACGATGTGCTCGGGCGCCAATACGATCGGTGACGCAATTTTTCTATGACGGACGGCTGGATAGCTCAGACGGAAAGAGTTAGGGTTGTCAGAAATAATTATCTGGAGGTAAGTGTCACAATGATATTTATTACACAAAACGATGACGATGAACATAGAACATTATTTTACAGAACACTTGCACGGAGATACTTCGGCTGACGGTGACGGAACGGCTGAACATGACACTCGACACCAGCGGTCGCAGTACGGACCCAGGCGGTCGCAGATGACGAGAAACTTTCTATGCGGGTGGAACCAAACTTGCTCCCTCGCAGTGATCCTACGTTAAGGCGGTTCGATACTGTGAAGTCACCAGGTGACTCCTCCAGCAGTGCTTCTACGTTAAATCAATCAAACGCTTCGAAGTCACGAAGACACCTTCAGCGGTGCTTCTACGTTAAATAATCAAACGCTTCGAAATCACGAAGACTTCTTCAGCGGTGCTTCTACGTTAAATAATCCAAAAAATATTCTAAGTTCAAAAACAGCAAAAATATTCCAAGTTCAAAATAGCAAAAATATTCAAAGTTCAAAACAGCAAAAATATTCCAAGTTCCTTTCACGGACTTAAAAAATAACAAAACAAACTCACAAATTGTGTCGGACAGTTGTGCTAACGGACTTAGCACAAAAACTTCACTTGGACGGTACACACTCTGAAGATGACGCTCGTTATCGGAGCTGGTAGCGTACTTGGAACGGCTGCTCAGAAGACTTGACTTACAAAGAAGTGACTTAAGTCGGCCAGAAGCCCTTATTTATAGCCATATTTTAATGAAACCTTACTTAACATGTTTTTAAAATTAAATCCATATTAGCGCTAGCAATAATATGAAGAAGAAATACAGAAAAAAGAAGAAGTAATTCTTCAAATACAAATTTCATTACCATAATACATTTCTTATTACTCTCCTGTCGAATACATCCCTTTCTGATTTTATTTCCTTAATATTAAAATTATTCTAAATACTTCCTCGGTCGGTAATAAAGATTATGTCGGTAAGTTGAACTGTCAAAATGTCAGGTGTTTGTATTCGGGTATTTGTCAGCGGTCACGAACATAACATCAAAAAATATACAATATACAACATATTTACAGGACAACAGTGGATTACATTCATATTTTATTACGGTAAGACATAATACATGAATACAGATCATACGATCTCAACTTCTTTTAATTTCAGATGTTGTTAACACATAACCTTATTCATCCACATGTGAAAGATAGTAAACGGTATTGGAAGCAGCTGAAAACGGATGAACGAACGGTAAGTGATGTTGTATGATGATGCAGAGTTACTGAATTTAAAGTTTACAAGGTGCGCAAGAAGTGAATAAAATGTGATGGACTAAAAAATTATTGACGGTAGCAGAAGGCTCTGGGATGTGCAACAGTGACGGATTTTGGGGCCTAATTCGTCACAATGTTTATAGTTAGTATAATGCTGTACTAATGTAATCGGACCGAGGAGAGAACGCTTAAAATGAATTTTTCTCAATTTTCAAATTGTTGAGCAATTTAAATGCAATTTTCTGGTGATTTTCAGATAAATATGTATGATTATCATTGATTTAGTTCAAATTTGTTGCAATAATACGAAAAGTCAGCCCAAAACGACAACGTGTAAGTATATAAGGAAATTTCTCTTGGATTTGATATTTTTCTTGATATTATTGGAAATGCTTGTTGGTTGACGGCTATTTTGATCTCAACTCAATTATCCAAAATCTGGGTGTATCACACCCACTAATAGGTAGAAAATATGAATTATTTTAATTATTTTAATTTTGCAATAATGTTGCAGAATATATAACAATTTAAAAGCTCGTATCCCCTAAAATTATAATCGTAGAATAATGAACCAAACGCTTATAGGAAGCTTATACAATGCACTTTTTATTGAAATCACTTTTAACCTTTACCCATTCAACCCTGTCTATATGACACAGCAAATAATGCAACAAAATAGAATGAATCTGTCACACATTGAAAGCATATGTAAGAGTCAGCAAATTCACAGTTTGCTGAACTCTTACGAAATTGTGGAATGTGCTTTCTCGCAAGCAAGCAATAGAGGTATATGAACTATTTGCAAATACGATTGACGTCAATAATGAATATAGTTATATTGGCATTTAGGATTTTATATATAGAAGTTACTCAGTAGAGTAAAAGGAAGTTAATCAGTAGAAGAAGTGATTAGTCAAGAAGTAGTTGATTAGTTAGTTAGTTGGTGCGGGAGTTGAGAAGTTAAAAGTAGTAAATTGGTCATATTAAAGTAGTTTTGAAAGCCGGTGATTAATTTTTACACGGATGCCAGGTAGTAATTTTGTCATTTACTAAGGAATTAGGCTCTCCTGTCAATTGGTAGCCAAATTGTGCTTTAGAATTGCGGTCATTTTTAGCTGCAAGTCCCAAGTATTTTGTAAATGAACAAAAATTCATGTGATAAAGGTCAAAACCCAATTCTACGTCAAGCAGCAGTGGGTCACCGAAAACATCGCATTCGAAACAACAATCATCAGCAAAAAAAAAAAAATCACTCGAGAAAGCAGAGCCAGCAATTATTCATGAAACTCAGTGCCCAAAATCAAACACTTGTGAATGTGCAGTGAATTCCCTCCACAAAACTATTACACAAACCCCCTGGAAACATCACCATGAAAATGAGTGAATTGTGCTCTAGAGAAAGCAAATTTCTAAGAAGGGAGTAATGTAAGAGTCAGCAAATTCTCAATTTGCTGACTCTTACAATTATATCTTTCAAAATGATATTTCCTGAAATTGGAATTTTGGCCCGCTTGTAAAAATCCTGGTGTAGAACGTTACTTATGTAAGATTTCACTACTTAATTATCCATTGAAATATTTTTGATAAGCACATAATTTAAAGTAAAAGTTGGGCGGAACAAGCGTTCAAAACATAAATCGTAATTGTGAACATGAAGCCTGCTCCCTTCGGTATCTAATTTAATATAAATGGCCATCAAGTAGATCCTGAACAGAATCAGGAACGCTTAGAATGTTCGCCTTCGTCATCCATCTCAAATGACGTACTAATTGACACCTCTGATCGATTTCGGACTGGAGCTGAAGACGCTATTCAAAAACTAATTCTGCACGATACGTTATTCGCTAAACTGTAATTGATATGTATTGGAATGTTCGCCTTTATTCGAGAACTCGGAAAATATGGGATTGAATTGTTAGAAGTGATTGAATGCCTCCAAGATGAATCGGAAGGAGAATGTGTTATTAATGTTTCTGATGTTATTCTTGAGTAAAGCGATTTCACAGAATATCTTTCAAATACACACAAATTGAATCTTCAAATGTTGAATTAAGTACTCAGTACCCAAAATACATTATAATAAACTACTATTATCTTAATTTGCCTGTACCCTAATTTATCCTGCCGCTAATCCGCTTTACTATCCTTGCAAGCCGAACATTTTCAACTAAACCAGATAACCTCTGCCATTATCGATCACTTTTTGTCATGGTAGATTGAAAGAGAGGCACAAGTGCTCCAAGCAGGAAAACATCAGGTCGAGGCCACACACCGGATGTGATGTCCGCTAACTCGGATGTACGTTAATCCGCAATCTGACACCCAAACCGAACACATAAGAGAAGGAAAATTGGATGCTACGTTGGATTCTGAAAATTGAGTTAAAGGTAAAAATCACGCAATATCAAGAGTAATTATACAAGGCGGGTAGGTAATTGGAAATTATTGCTGTTGGATTCACGCCGAATTCAGACCCGAGGGCATTATTTTGAAAAATAACAAACAAGTCTTCTAGTTACAACAAGTAACACAATGACAAGAACAAGAAATCACAATAACAGGACATACATTGCTAAAAATTTTGATTGAAATACAACAAAAGTCGAACATTAAACATTGAAGGCACCACGGGAGTTGAACGGACGATGATGCCTACGGTCAACGTACACACCTCGGGCCGGAGGCCCTCAGAAAGTACACTGTTGACCTCAGGCATTATTGTCCTTTTAAAACTCTTGATACCTTAATTGTTAAGTGTATGGATAAGGTAATGTCAAGTTATATAGTTTCCCTATATATAAATTTAATGATGAATCACTGATCAAAACATGATTCGATTGCGGTATGCGTAAACATTTTAAAATTTTCATCATTCCAAGTGTTTCGATATTCAAGTAGGCGTTATTTCTCTAAATAAATAAAAAGTTTTTGTTGGTGCTGTGAAATACTTAAGCAGTGATTAAGTCTTCTGAAAAAGTATTTATTTTAGAAGGAATTCAGATTTATTAATACAACAACCTCTACAAAAACTACAGGCATTATAAAGTGATCATAGAGATGAATGCTTCCGTTAGGACACACGAAAATATGGAAATTGGATCTAAATATAACTTGATGTATGTTATACATTCCTAAAAAGAAAAAAAATTTTTGAGGATATTTTTAGATTCACTCTGGGAGAAAAATTTCATATTCTTGGACTCCTATAAAAATATAAATTTATTGAGTCCAATGTATGAATTTTTGTGTCAAATGCAACTCTCATATTTTATATTACAATATTTGTGATATAATTGACAAGAAGTGTGAGACAGTTTTTCCAATATGTTCACTAAAATTTAACTGTCAGATGTCAAAGGTATTCAACCGATTACAAATGATTTGAATTGAGTCGAAAGGTAAAGCTACAAACTCTGAATGTTGTGACGAATTCTTCTTTCAAAGCTCCGTCACATTTGGACATCCTAGAGCCTTCCGCTATTGTCCTACATTTTGAAGTTCATCACATCTAATTTTCACATCTTGCTTGTCCTATAAATTTTAAAGAACCGTAATTCTGTTCAAACACTACACCAACACTAACCGTAACATCACCAGCCATCAGCTGGAATAAATACGTTCTAATACTTCACAACATGTGGTTAACGAGGTTATGTTTTGCAAATCTGAAATACAACTCTGTACTGTATGATCTGTGTTTATGTCATGTACTCAACGTAAATTTATCCTAAATGTAATCAACCGTTGTTCTGTAAAATATTTTGTATATTTTGTTGCTGATTTTGTTCATCGTGTCCTTCGACTTAACAAATTAATAAAGATCTGACGTTTGACAGTTTTAGCTCTATCAACATACGACTAAACTACCAACGTAAACAAAGAATTCAGTGTAATATTATTTAAATGTTTTCAATGTTCTATGAATGAAATGTAACCGTTATAAAGATGTATCTAAGTAGGAAAAGAAGTTGGGAAATTTGTTGTAAAGAAATTAGTATTTGTAAAATGACTTCTTCTTTCTATTATTTCTTCTTTATATTATTCTAACAGCGCAAGTTAAGTAATGTTTCATTAATCTTAGAGCCGATTTAAGTCACTTCTTTTGAAATTTATTTCTCTGAGCCATCTTCCAAAGTACTACAGTGTTCACCGTTCGACGTCCGTTCAATATTTTCGTGCTAAGTCCATTTGGTACAATTGTTTAAGATATTATTTCTTGCTGCCCGCTCCGCGAACTCAACGTAGAGTCACCGCTGGAGAAGTCTTTGTTGATTTCACAGTGTTAGATTATTTTACCGTAGAATCTCCGCTGGAGAAGTCTTTGTTGGTATCACAGTGTTTGATTAGTTTAGCGTAGAGTCACCGCTGGAGGGATCTATTGGTGCCTTCACAGTATTGAAGCAATTTAACGTAGAACCAGTACTGGAGAGGTCAATTGGTGGCTTCACAGTATTGAAACAATTTAACGTAGTCACTGTTTGGGAACAAGTTTGGTTTCATAAGCATAGAACGAGTTGTAAAGTTAATATTATTCTCTTAAATACCCTGACCCTTTTCTCTGAGCTACTCAGTCGTCCGTCTCTAGAAACTGCGTCACCGATAGCATTGGAGCTCGAATATACCGTCGGCAGTTTCGACAGCGACGCCAGAGTTATCAGCCCCGCTAGCAGCGAGGTATCGTTACAAAGTTGTTTATCAGGTAATGGTATTTGTTTTTTTTTGAGATATTTCAACAATAATTCTTATTACATTGGAATGAATCGTGCAGAATACGATATTTTTTACTTGCTCCCTCACAGTGATGCTACGTTAATATGGTTCGATACTGTGAAGTCACCAGGTGACTCCTCCAGCAGTGCTTCTACATTAAATAATCGACGCTTCGAAATCACGAAGACTTCTTCAGCGGTGCTTCTACGTTAAATAATCGACGCTTCGAAATCACGAAGACTTCTTCAGCGGAGCTTCTACGTTAAATAATCGACGCTTCGAAATCACGAAGACTTCTTCAGCGGAGCTTCTACTTTAAATAATCAACGCTTCGAAATCACGAAGACTTCTTCAGCGACGCTTCTACGTTAAATAATCGACGCTTCGAAATCACGAAGACTTCTTCAGCGGAGCTTTTACGTTAAATAATCGACGCTTCGAAATCACGAAGACTTCTTCAGCGGTGCCTCTACGTTGATCCAACGTTCGCGGAGCGGATGGTGGAAGTTAAACAAAATGACTAAATTGTATCTTATAAAAATATTTTAAGTTCAAAAATAGCAAAAATATTCTAAGTGCAAAAACAGCAAAACAATTGAAAAATAAACTAAGTTCCTTTTACGGACTTAGAAAAGAAACAAAATAATCAAACTTACAACTGTGCCTTGACAAACGTAGTAACGGAGTTAGCACGAAAACTTCGAACGGACGTCGAACGGTAAACACAGTATATAGACTCTGGAAGATGGCTCGGAGAACTAACTTACAAAGAAGTGATTTAAGTCGGCCAGAAGGCCTTATTTATACCCATATTTTAATGAAACCTTACTTGACATGTTTTAAAAATTAAATCCATATTAGCGCTAGCAATAATATAAAGAAGAAATACATAAAAAAAGAAGAAGTAATTTTTCAAATACAAATTTCTTTACAATAATACATTTCTTATTACTCTCCTGTCGAATATATTCTTTTCTGATTTTATTTTCTTAATATTAAAATTGTCCTAAATAATTTTCACATCGGTCGATAATATAGAAATTGTCAAGTGTCGGATCTAGTTTGTATATGGTCAACGGTCGCGCAGAATGTCAAACAACAACAAAATATACAATATACAATATACAACATATTTACAGGACAACAGTGGATTACATTCAGACTTTATTACGGTGAGACATAAGAAATAAATACAGATCACACGATCTCAACTTCTTTTAATTTCAGGTGTTTTTAAAAACCTAACCTTATTCGTCCACATGTGAAAGATAGTAAACGGTATTGGAAACAGCTGAACACGGATGAATGAACGGTATGTGATATTGTAGGTTGATGCAGAGTTACTGAATTTAAATTTTACAGGGTGCGCAAGAAGTGAATAAAATTGTGATGGACTAAAAAATGTTTGGCGATAGCAGAAGGCTCCGGGATGTGCAACAGTGACGGATTTTAGGGCCTAATTCGTCACACTTGAAATATATCAATTTGCCTAGAAGATACAGAATCAAACAGTGTGTGCTTCTGATTCGGCTATTCCCTCCTCCGTCCGTTACTCAAGTAATACAGCGAGCGATCGTAGCATCCGCTTATGATGTTTATTGATTCTTCTTGATATATTTCATTTTAGAATATGGAAAGTAGAGACTTTTCATTCTAAACTATTCAAAAATGAATAGGGATGGAATAATCTTTGATTTTGTAGTCTTTCCTGTCACGTCAATCGACGCAGAACAAAATTTAGCCTCCTTCCTCCTATAATTATGTAACAGTAATTGAGTTTCTCGTTCATCAACAAAGTAAAACCATCTCAAAAGCCTTCACATCAAAGTAAATTACTAAAATAATTTCTTTCACCTCATGCTGTCGTCACATTACTTTGTTGTATGTTGTACATGGTACATTTATAACACCCTGTTCCACAAAACATAAGCACTAAATATATTTCTTTTTGGAATGTTATACTGACCATTTCAACTCCAGAGGTGACAACGAGATGACGTCAGATTTTTTTTACTTATGAATTCCAATTTAGAAATAAACATATTTCTTCAAATTAAGGTATAAATATATTAAGGTGGTTGGAACATTGCAGGATAGGCGTGGCGATGTGGGCCACCGCCTACAGCCTCGCGGTTCGAAGGACCTCAAGCTTCAAACTGATATGAGTCAGATTTTTTTAAAACAATGATTGATTCTATAATAAGCGATATGGATTCAAGATTTATGTCATTTAATGCACATTTTGAAAATCCGAATAATTTTTATTGATTTTATTAAATGTGTTGCCAGAGCCGGAGCTAGGGCGTGGCGAAGGTGGCCTCTGCCACGGGCGCAGACTCCTAGGGGGCGCAAAATTCTATGAACTGCATTAAACGAAAGATTCAAGTTTAAATTTGAGAAATGTTTTATGGCGGGTTTTGGGTGAGAAAGCTTATACCGTTATATTACTTCCTACTCATCTCATCTTAAGGTCAACTTTAAAATTTCACTTGGGTTTATTGGTTATTGGAGATGTACACTGCTCTATCAGCAAATAGTCTAGCTTCTGCATTTAGTGCATTGTGTTAGGAATGCCGAGCCAACCGCGACGCTTGATTTGTTAAAGAAGAATATATTTTTATCTTTTAACTTTTCATCTATTGTTCAAAATCAATTAATTCTGGTTTTAGACCCCACTGAACCCAAAAACATAGTTTGAGAAAAGTCGGTCTGTCTGTTGGTTTGTCTGTGTGGAAGCACGATAACTTGAGAGCGCGTAGGAATTTTCGAACGAAATTTCATATCCAAGTTTTTCATCAAAAAACTAAGATCAAATTTTTAGATGAGCTCTTTTCAACCAGTGGTATCAAAACTTTATTGACGGAACTTTTCAACTTTTTGCGTTTATTTTAGAAACGATAGTATTTATCATAGAGTATAAAATCACTAGAATTAAACTTTGAATAATTTGGCACAACATTTTTCGAAATTATTAGCAGTCCATTTGTCATTATTAATATTTGAATTTTTATAAAATTCGTTGTTTTTCTGAAGCAAAGAAATAATGAGAATTAAAATGTGAAATTAGAATCATTATCACTCATATTCGGACATCATATGCAAACGTTCGTCAATTGTTTTTTTTAAATTGGGTAATTTAGCTCTATTGTGTTTGGTATCAAATTAAAGCTCTTGCGGAGATATGTAACTATAGTGGAAGTGTCAAAGAGGATATTTAAACGATCATCAATTGTTTCTCCCACAAATTATTAAAATGATATCTAGTTTAGTATTAATTTGAAGCTCTCAAGAAGATAAAATTAGTAGATATCAAGAATGAATATGATTAGTGAACTATTTATTTATTTTCAAGAATACTTACTTTATGTAGGACTAAAATGAAACTGCCATCTGTCACTTTAACATTGATAGTTATCCCTTTGACAATGGCAGTTGTCACTTTGACAACGACAGATGTCACTTTGACAATGACAGCTGCCATTTTGAAATATGCAATTAATTGATGCGACACTCTAAGTTTCTGAAACAGTGATGAAACTGGCCAGGAACTTCATGGTCGGAAAAGTACTGTGTGTCCGCAACAGTTTTTTTTGCATTATGACATCGATTTTCTATTAATTTTTTTTTATATTATTTTTTTTGCCTCATATTCATAATAATTCTCTACACAAAAATAGGGGTGCAATTTTATGATTCGCCACGAGCAGCCAATACCCTAGCTCCGGCTCTGGTGTTGCACGACATGTTCATAACAAATTTTAGTTATCTTGTTTCGTTCAGAAGATACAGCAACAAACATTGTGCTACTACAGTAGTCGATTTTAGAAATATTATTGAGTATTGAATTTTAATCGATCATATTTGTATTTCTGAAGATATTCTGATGAAACTCTCCATCGCGTTACATCCAAGTATGTAGATCACAATACTTTCCACACATTTTGATTATCTCAATTGAGTCAAAAGGTACAACTACAAACTCTAAATGTTATTTATCAGGTAATGCTATTTATATTTTTTGAGATATTTCAATAATAGTTCTAATTACATTAGAATGAATAGTGCAGAATACGATATTTTCACAGACTTCAATTATCTCAATTCGTTTAGGAGATACAGAGTCAAACAGTGTGTGCTTCTGATTCAGACATTCTCTCCTCCGTCCGTTACTCCAGTAATACAGCGTGCGATCGTAGCACCCTTATGATGTTTATAACAACAAAAATGATCAGAATCGATTCTTCTTGATATATTTTATCTTAGAATATACAAATTTCAGGATATTTAGGTCTCATATTTTAGAAATTAGGCAATATTTGTGATTTTAGAAAAAGCAAAAACTTCTCCGCTTTGTCGGCAGTGTAGTTTTGCTTTACTGGTTTTTCTTTTGTAATTAGGGAAATAAGCTCCACCAAAAAAACCTGCTTCAAGTTCTACAAATGATGTATTATCCAACCTTCTCGGATAAAGACGTAGTTACTGTCGAATTTTCAGTTCTTTTTGCGAACATCACAAAAACTCAAATCCAACACAACGCTGACTGACGGGTACGCAAAGAGAAAACGATGCACAGCTGATGCACTTCAATCAGGGTCTTCTTCGACGCTTGCGGAAAAAGAGTACGTTGAGCGTTAGTTTGCTGGCGCCACATGCACTAGCTGTAAGATCTTGTTGTTTTTTATTCTTGCTTGTGAAAAAGCGCGAGTCTCGTTTCTTTGCAGACTGACAAAAAATATATTTCCACCACCTTATTATTATTCGGGATTTTCTTGCAAAAGTACAGATTTATGTGAAGTTATTTTTATTATTGTTGAAGTATTACGTCATTCGTTATGTTAAAGAATTGGAGATAAAAAATTGTGAGCGGAAATACCGAAGCTCTCGTATCATTTGCGCGAGCAACGTGAAGATGTGCAGCCCTGTTACAGAATCTACTTGCTCTTTTTGGTGATAATAATTTTCAGAAATAATTACTGTTAACAACGATATCACCATTTTTACATTTTACATGAATGTTTTTGTTTAATCAGAATAAATATAGATCATAAAAAAAATAGGAGAATCATCTAGATGATGGAAGCGCATTTTTGACAGCTCATGAATGTTTGTTACTTCAGAGATTTCGCAAATTACCATCTCTCACAATTACTGAGCTTGAAATCAAGCAGTTTGGGCAAACTTACGAAACAGCAGCTTCCATTCAGTACTAGTTTCAAGTTGACTACTTGATAGGTACATAATTTATGCATGTACAAACTCAAAAATACCTTTTAATCTTCATTGTTCAGTTATTGACTGACGAGAGGTCAAGTGCTGTACTTTAAAATGATAAGTACACCAAAAGTGAATAAATTTTCAATCAATAATAATAATTCATTCTAATAAGCTTCAAATTTGCGTCAAACAAGTCATTGAATGAATCCCGGACAGATTTGACAACTGTACATAATAATAGTGACACCCGTGGCTAAAGTTGTAACTAAATTTTTATCTACTTTAATAAATTTTAGTTGCCATATCCCTAATGTCATATATATCTATGGGCATTGTTTCACTTGGAACAAGTAATTGAATAATTTAATCTTCCACAATCACTGAGCTTGAATTAAAGCAATTTGTGCAAATCTACGAAACAGTAGCTTTTATTTAGTATTTAGAGATAAATAGTATAATTGCTGAGAACTCAGCGTCACGCCAGCCAGCCAACCAGACAGCCAAAATGAATATAATAGGGTTTTTTTTCAAAAAATGCGCTAAAAATCCAGGATAAAATAAACAAATCGGTGAATTTGTATTTGAGAGTTTCGTTTTGTATGATTTCAACGTTTTGTATGATTTCAACGTTTCGCATTAAATTTCATTTACAGAATTATTTTTGTAATGCAACACTGACAAATAATAATAATTTGTCTAAAATAAATTACACCAAAAACTGAAGCACTTTTCCAGATTATATCTAGGAGAACAGAAACAAAATTAATATCTACTGTCCATAATATGAACAATCTCTATCATTATCCCATTCCAGTTTAATATAATATTGCTTGGCCACACGTTCAGCAAACAATAATGTCTCTTCTCTAATCAGAGTGAATATAGCCTCGATCAAACGCTGCTGTAAATAACGCCATTTATAACTCGGAACGCGCAATGAATACGAGCAAATAAAAGACCAAAGCAGACGGAGACAGATGATAGTTGTATAAGAGGAAACAAGACAGAATGCCATTGCGATGAGAGAAAGAGAAAGATGCAAGGATCAAGAATTTTGCATCTTATTTGTGTTGAATGTAATTATATATGGAGATTTATGAGCTATTCAAAATCATTTTTGA
Source organism: Dromius quadrimaculatus (assembly GCA_963989225.1). NCBI lineage: Eukaryota > Metazoa > Arthropoda > Insecta > Coleoptera > Carabidae > Dromius > Dromius quadrimaculatus. The sequence goes on along the minus strand of OZ022334.1, from coordinate 45,141,348 downwards.
TCTTTCTTCAATAATTAACACCCTGCTACACCAATATGACCCAAAACCGTACTATACATAAAAACTAGTTTCGAGCAAACAACCCTAATCGCTTCAAGGTCAAGCCTAACAGGAAGCGTGTGCTGCAAACACATTTGCATCACTTTAGAGTCTGGAGCGAACCACGGATCATTTTTAGCGAATTTTTTGGAAAAAAGCGCTATTATATTCACTTTGGCTGTCTGGCTGGCTGGCGTGACGCTGAGTTCCCAGCAACTATACTATTTACAGACTTGAAACTGGTACTAAATGAAAGCTGCTGTTTCGTAGGTTTGCACAAATTGCTCCAATTCAAGCTCAGTGATTGTGGAAGATCAAATTATTCAATTACTTGTTTCAAATGAAACAATGCCCATAGATATATATGACATTAGGGATATGGCAACTAAAGTTTATTAAAGTAGATAAAAATTTAGTTACAACTTTAGCCGTGGGTGTCACTATTATTATGTACAGTTGTCAAATCTGTCCGGGATTTATTCAATGACTTGTTTGACGCGAATTTGAAGCTTATTAGAATGAATTATTATTATTGGATGAAAATTTGTTTACTTTTGGTGTATTTTTTTTATATAGCTTTGATAAAGATCAAATTATCATTTTAAGGTACAGCACTTGACCTCCTGTCAGTCAATAACTAAACAATGAAGATTAAAAGGTATTTTTGAGTTTGTACATGCATAAATTATGTACTTATCAAATAGTCAACTTGAAACTAGTACTAAATGGAAACTGCTGTTTCGTAAGTTTGTCCAAACTGCTTGATTTCAAGCTCAGTAATTGTGGGAGATGGTAATTTGCGAAATCTCTGAAGTAACAAGCATTCATGAGCTGTCAAAAATGCGCTTTCATCATCTAGATGATTCTTTAAGTTTTTCAAAATACCAGGACAAAAATAAGAAATAAAACATCACGAATACCGCAATCTTATCTTGATTTGGATATGTCTTGTTGTTATTCGAAGCCTGAGAACATAATTCGTGAAGCATTATAATAAATCAAATTTAGCGTGTGGTCATTTCTTGTTCAACTCTTGGTTATTACTGTTATTATCAACATTAAAACTAGACCTATAATTACAAACTTTCCAAATCGACAAAATTCCTGTATAAAATCTGATTTCAAGTCATTTTTCATGCTTTTAGATCAAAATCGGTCATTGAACGAGGAAAACAACCATAATGCATTGTAGGCGCAGTTCTGTTGAACAATTAACACGGAAACCACGAAATGATTACAAGATTATCTCTTATCAAAAAGTTGTGTTAAATTTGAGTCGGATCCGCTAGTCGCTAATAGAACAAAAACATCATGCACCGTGTGGGGTATGCAAATGTGACCAAGCTCCAAAAATAAATTTAACTGTCTCATCATTTTAACGGACAATCCGATCATTGTGCTAAATCATCATTTGGTATTGAGATATCATTATAAATGCATTAACTGACTAAATAATTAAAATACGGAAAATAAATGATTTGTTGAATAATATTATTCTTCCAGGGATTCACTGTTTACATCGTTATAACATAGTAAAAAATATGAATTAGGTTTAAAAGTGCTGTAATCAAATTTAAAAGAATATTTAAAATTGAGAATAATTTTGAGCTGTTTAAACGCCGCCATTTTCGCGCGCTCTATTGATGACGTCAAATACCATGTCCAGTGACATTTCAGTTCATTGTTTACTACAGGTGTTTTCGTTCTCAACCTATTTCAGCATTAAAAAAGTTCAAAAGTCAGTTTACAAGTATTGCATTGTGCCTAAATGATGTTAGGTTATCAGAAGAGATAAATTTGACAGATCATGAATTACATAATATGTGATAAGTTTTAGCAATAAAATACAGTGTATGTATGCGGCTTCGTTTAACATTTGCTCGTTTTAAAATGAACAAAAATTATAGGTTATGTTCGCTGCTCATCATATTTCGGATTGTATTTATTAAACTAGCATACATAATGTCTTATTATTGAATCAATTCTTCACAGTGTTTACTCTTTTCACTGCAGCGGACGTAAAATTTGGATTTGAAAGAAAATAAGACGACATCATGAATGGATCTATTCTTGACAGATCATCCGATTGTGCTTTTACAAAAACACTGTCTTAAATGATTTATAATCTCACTAGGATGCTAAAATTACACTCAGACAATAAATGAATTTACAACACATACGTTATTACTATTTTTTCTAATTAAAAGCCTGCAATGCCATACAAATGTAAGCAGTGCGCACTTATTGGCATAGTATTTGACGTCACGTTCCGCTTTAACCAATGGTGTTGCGTTTTAGAACTTTGAATTTCCCCCGCTAAATTTGCACTTCTATTTATCAATTTCAAGCAATTGGAAAGATATTAATTACCAAAATGATGGTTTAGTACAAATGTCCGGCCAATAAAAATTTGGAATAAAAATATTTGAACCAAGTTTAAATCTATTCCATATTCCCTATTCAAAAAATTACAATGCTGTTGAATGAAATGAATTCCAGCAGAAATATGGAAATGAATTCTTGAAATTTACACACAATTTTGCTATGATTAAGCCAGTCTGAAGGCAGTTTGCAATGGATATTTTAATTATGCATGCTTTGCTTTCATAATACAGCTGTGGTTCCTACAAAAACATTATAAATCAAGCGCAGTTGTTACAAGATTCATCAGAAATATGTAAAAAATATTGTATTCAAATACATTTCTGCATATAGAGTGTAAAGGATAACCTAAAAAATTGAAAAATCATCTAGATGATGAAAGCACATTTTTGGCAGCTCATGAATGGTTGTTACTTCAGAGATTTCGCAAATTACCATCTCTCACAGTTACTGAGCTTGAAATCAAGCAGTTTGGGCAAACTTACGAAACAGCAGCTTCCATTTAGTACTAGTTTCAAGTTGACTATTTGATAGGTACATAATTTATGCATGTACAAACTCAAAAATACCTTTTAATCTTCATTGCTTGGTTATTGACTGACGGGAGGTCAAGTGCTGTACCTTAAAATGATAATTTGATCTTTATCAAAGCTATATAGAAATAATACACCAAAAGTAAACAAATTTTCATCCAATAATAATAATTCATTCTAATAAGCTTCAAATTTGCGTCAAACAAGTCATTGAATGAATCCCGGACAGATTTGACAACTATACATAATAATAGTGACACCCGTGGCGAAAGTTGTAACTTAATTTTTATCTACTTTAATAAATTTCAGTTGCCATATCCCTTATGTCATATATATCTATGAGCATTGTTTCACTTGAAATAAGTAATTGAATAATTTAATCTTCCACAATCACTGAGCTTGAATTAAAGCAATTTGTGTAAACCTACGAAACAGCAGCTTTTATTTAGTACCAGTTTCAAGTCTGTAAATAGTATAGTTGCTGAGAACTCAGCGTCACGCCAGCCAGACAGACAGCCAATGTGAATATAATAGCGCTTTCTCCCAAAAAATGCGCTAAAAATATCACAAAAATAAATATGTTTATAGTTAGAATAATGCTGTACTAATGACGCGAGTGTAATCGGACTGAGGAGAGAACACTCAAAATAAATTTTTCTCAGTTTTTTAATTGTTGAGCAATTTAAATGCAGTTTTTTCGTGATTTTTAGATAACTACATATGATTATCATCGATTTAGTTCAAATTTGTTGCAATAATAAGAGAAATGAGCCCAATAAATGGCGTTTTAAATTTGTCTATACGACAACGTGTAAGTATATAAGAAAATTTCTCTTGAATTTGATATATTCATTTGATATTATTGGAAATGCTTGTTGGTTGACGGCTAGTTTGATCTCAACTTGACTACCCAAAATCTAGGTGTGTTACACCTATTAATAATCAGTAAACACCAATCCTTCGGCCCGAGGGATTTCCTGAATTTGGAATTCTGGCTCGGCTGCCATATTGAAAATATCTAAATCAATAATGGAATTTCATATTTTCGCAGCAATATTTTTTTTAACTGTAAGTATATGCTACAAATTGACCTAATTTATAATATTTTTCAACATATTCCCAATTAAAATCAACATACAAATTTAAAAGGCATAAATTCTAAAACCAGTTTTTTAACTTGAGGGAAAACAAGACCGAAATGACACTTCTGTTCCGTTCACTTTGTTTCTTTTTGTAAATTGAAGATTAGTAAACAAAAAACAATTATATTTCATATCTTGTTGAGTACATTGATGCAGCATTTAATAATGAATAACTCGTAAAAACTCCACTTTTTAATAAGTGTAAATTATTACTCTTTATGATGTGGAGTTTGTTAAATCTAGTCCAAGGCAATGAATGAAGAAATTAATTATCAAGTGTGTGAAAAAGCAAATTATGGTTTAAAAGAATTAACAAGTTAACAGATCTAATTTATACTGTAATGTTTATTGCTTAAAATATTTTTATTCCGAATTTTTATTGGCTGGATCATCATTTTGGTAATTAATATCTTTTCAATTGCTTAAAATTAATAAATAAAAGTGCAAATTAAGGGAGGGTAATTCAAGGTTCTAAAATGCAACACCATTGGTTGAAGCGGAGCGTGACGTCAAATACTATGCCAACAAGTGCGCACTGCTTATATTTGTATGGCATTGCAGGCTTTTGATTAGAAAACATTGTAATAACGTGTGTGTTGTAAATTCATTTATTGTTTAAGTGTAATTTTAGCATCCTAGTGAGATCATAAATCATTTAAGACAGTGGTTTTGTAAAAGCACAATCGGATAATTTATCAAGAATAGATCCATTCATAATGTCGTCTTATTTTCTTTCAAATCCAAATTTTACGTCTGCTGAAGTAAAAAGAGTGAACACTGCAAAGTAATTATCCAATAATAGCACATTATGTGCGCTATTTTAATAAATACAATCCAAAATATGGTGAGCAGTGAACATAACCTATAATTTTTGTTTATTTTAAAACAAGCAAATGTTAAACGAAGCCGCATACATACACTGTATTTTATTGCTAAAACTTATCACATATAATGTTATTAATGATCTGTCAACTTTATCTCTTCTGATAACCTTACATAATTTCTTACGTATTTTAAAACCTGTCTGGATTGGAAAAAAGACTTTATCAGGTACATTTCTGATAGTATTTTGCATTCAGGCACAATGCAATACTTATAAACTGACTTTTGACCTTTTTTAATGCTGAAATAAGTTGAGAACGAAAACATCTGTAGTAAACAATAGACTGTAATGTCACTGGACATGGTATTTGACGTCATCAATAAAGCGCGCGAAAATGGCGGCGTTTAAACAGCTCAAAACTATTCTCAATTTTAAATATTTTTTTAAACTTGATTACAGCCCTTTAAAACATAATTTCTATTTTCTATTATAAAATAAGGTTGGTATTGAAATTGAAATGGATACAAGAAAGTCATAAAGACAAATTGCCAATCGATTTATGGCGTATAATGTAACATACTAAATTGATTTGTAAATTACATACTTCGAAACAGTAGCAACACGTTGATTGCTCGATTAAGAAACTGAAATAAATCATTCTGGTCTATATAAGTACAACCTATCAAATTTGCATATTCATAGATATATACATGCAAAAACGAATAGATATAACACTCAAATGATGAAAGTTCATGCTTGGAAAGAAACAGACGTTCTTGCATCAAAAGGTACAAACAATGACTTCAGAAGCAGAATAAATTGAGAATAAGAACTTTTTCTCTATCGGCATTTCCATACGCTTCATTGAAATACAGCAGCTCGGAAGAAGCAAAAGGATCAAAACGTAAGTAACTACGAATACGAGAATTCTCCTAGCACTGTTTTAAATACATTTCCTCGGGGCATGAAGTTTCTTTCTACATTTTACTGCAAAAATAGCAGTTTCAAGTCTCTGCGGATGCAGCACGAGTCTAGTTTTGGTTTGGAAGATAGCGCTCAAGTAAATTAACTTGGGAGTTTCATGTTTATCTGTACTTGTTTATGTAGCAAGGTTTTTATATAACAATTAGTAAAACTCAGACGAAGCAAGCATTTCATGGAGCTCTTCCTTTTGCAGCTAACGTAATTAGCTTATTTTATAATTGTATGTTGATGTCTGCGAACATTTGTTTAGATAAAATGAGTAAATTTTATTTATATTTATTTTTATTGATTGAAACAAAGTTGGGGTTTCAAAAATAGAAGCACGACATAAATACTTATGATGAAACATTCAAGTGACAAATGAGATCAAAGAATCTACTCGAGTAATGAGCTAATTTGACTATATTGTCTCTTGTTGAAGATAGAAGCTGCAGCAATTCATATTTTATATAGCCGTCCTCAACTATGTCTCCAAAATAGAATCAAATAATAAAATGTTCGCCACACAAGTGACATAGAATAATGTAAGTTCTGTGTGGCCTCTTTTATCGAAAATACAGGAAGCAATTATTTTGGGAACGTAATAACAATTGCGAAAATCTATTAGATAATGAAACATGCAGATTTTTTTCAAAACTAGTATTGAAAATACTATAAAAATAAATTACATATAACTAATGAGAAAGTAGTAGTTGAATATGCACATTTTGGACACTCATACTCAAATATAAAAACTTCCCGAATTCGGCCCTGTCGCAAAATTCTTTCTCAAATGACCTTTGTTTTCCACAAACTACTCACCTGTAAAATTTCAGCATCATTCGTATTTTAGAATATTCCACTGACAAAAGGTTGTCCATCCCTGTTATAGAAATCATTGCCAATAAAAGTGATGAACTCTTGAAGAAAATTGATGCAATAAAAAAAAAATTGGAAGACAATTCATATATCTATATACAGGGTGTAACAGAAATAAGTACATTAATTTTAACCTGCAATAGATCTCTTCAAGCCTATCAATTTTTCTTGGTAACTTTTTTCTGTAAGTCTCCTGGATATCGAGTGAAAATTCATCAAAGTTTGGTCAAAAATTTCATAGTGCGCCTATGGTTAGAACTGAATGTCCGTCATTTGTTGGAAGAATGACAGCTGTCGATTTAAATGATTATTTTGAAACTTCAAACTATCATAGTCTTATCAATCATTCATTTGAAACTGAAAGAATAACAGTATTTCAATAATACACTGATATTCGCTCACCTCGATTATTCTATTTTTGTATATGCTGCAAGAAAGATCAAATTCATCTCTGAAACCAACAATTTGTTATATTGGTCGTATTTATATGTTATTGTTGTGAAGTTTTATTTCTATTTAGAAATTTCACGTATATTTTCAAATAGTTGGTACATTTCTTGAACATTAGATTGTCAGCACGAGTTCATTGCATTTGGATCAGCTGATCTGAATAGTCTGAATACAGCCTGTAACACAGTTAGAATATGGGTCAGATTGTGCTGCCATCTACGATCAACTTAAAAAGTAGTGGCAGCTCTCAGCTTATTTCATTAGTGTTGGCTCTCAAACATAAAGAGAAAATCATTCAACGATTTATTTAAAGTGAACGGTGGAATATGAAATGGAATGCAATTTTAAAATAATCAATTTAATGAATAACTCAACTGGAAATATTCCCGCAATAATTGTGAGAGCTTATTCTTGAAAAACAGAAAACCTAACCTACAAATGTATCACACTGAATTTGGTAATTGATTTTAAATATTTTTTAAAATATGAGATACAATATTCTATTTGTCCAACAGATCAATTTATGAGGCATACTTCATTGAAACGACCTGACTGTGAAGTTTGTAATAATATGAGAAAAAACTAATTCACAGCTGCTTCATTTATAAATTAATGTATTTTATTCATTTCATCTGGTGTTTTACGTTTCAGGTGAACGACAAGTTCTCAATATCTCATAGTATTCTCATCATTATGTATAAGTGCACAATATTTTGACATTAAATACATGAGCATAACCACAATAATTCAATTTTCAGTGAAAAATGACATTTCTGAAATCGTTCCAAATAAATTCGCCGAACTAATCCTACACTGCCTGCGAAATCGCAGATAGATGAGCTTGACATTTTCACAGGTTTTAACTCTTGTGACAATAATAATTAGACGATTTTCTCCAAAATTTATTTGAAGGAATTGATCTGGAATTGATAGTCCACATATGTCGAAATCAATTGTTTCGTTGTAACCAGGGTTGTAACTACTACTGGATCCGATAATTATGCACCTGAACGACTCGTTAAATTATAGGGGTTAAAAAATGCTGAAAAAAGATGAGAATTCGAGAAAAAGTTATTGAGAAAAATTGTTAGGCTTGACGGGTTCTATCACTGGTTAAAATTAATGTACTTATTTCTGTTACACCCTGTATATAAAAGCGAAATACCGTTCACTTACTGATTCAACACGGTTAAGCTAAAATTTGATGGGTTGGTAATATTTGAGAAGAAGACGTCAGCTGAGATAGAATTTTGCAACAGAGCCAAGTCAAGGAGGGGTTTATATGAAAGTTTATGCTGGGCAACCAAATATTACAACATAAATAAAAAGAATGAAAACAATGAACTTTTAAAGGAAATTGATATAATTCAGATAAAGGAAAACTCCCAGAGATTGTTTTATCACTCTTTGAGCCACCTCAATCCAACCGTGTCTCATGCACTCCGGAAATGCGTGATAACCGCTACACCACGCTGAGAGCACCAAGTAAGTCTCCCAGCACTGTACAAGATTCTTTGCATTCTGTCAAGTATACTGTTCGCTCCAAAGACGACAAATTTTTGTATCTTTGACAATGGAGGACAACGGCTGACATCGTGAGTAACTCTCATGTAGATATTTTGAATGAAAATTTAGATGGCGAATCCATATTTATTATAGACGGTTGATGAATGAAAGTATATTCATTTTGATTTTTGAAAAAGTCTTGTACAGTCAAACAGCAAACTTTATAAAATTCGAAGGATCTTATACAGTGCTGGGAGACTTACTTGGTTGTCTCAGCGTGGTGTAGCGGTTATCACGCATGCTCGGAGTGCATGAGATCTCGGGTTCGAATCCCGGCGCTGTACAAGACTTTTTCAAAAATTAAAATTAATTTACTTTCATTCATCAACCGTCTGGCGTAATACGGATTCGCCAACTGAATTTTCATTTCCACTCCTTTTTGTTTTTGCTTTAGTTCTCCATTTTGTAATTCCTAATTTTTCCGAATTCTTTTTGAATTCGTCCAGCCATCTCTTTTTTGGTCTGCCTCTCTTCTTCTTTCTATCTTGTTACCGATTTATTATTCTCTTTGGTAGCCTTTCTTCTGCTAACCTTTTCACGTGTCCAAGCCATATATATATGTATATATATAAAATTTGGTAGGTGAGTATTATGTGAGGAGTGGACGTCAGCTGAAAAAGTATTTTGCAACAGGGCCAAATTAAGGAGCGGTTACTTGGTTAGGTCTCAAATTTATTGAAGATTATTTTCTTAATACGTATTTAGGCTGAATAGGCCATCATGAGAAGTACAATTACAGAACAAAAATTCTAAATTATACTAAAATCTTCCAGTCTTATATACTAATTATGCTAAATAAGAGGCTTAAATCTACAGTGGTTTAACTGAAGAAATGGTACAGTAGACATTGAAACAATAGAGGGGGCGTGGCTTGAAGCTATAATGATTTAACTAAGGGAGTTTTGTATGAATCTAATTGCTCGTTCATCAATATTGTTTTTGGCTTTTATAGCTTTTTGATGTTCTAATGATTCAGACAGATTTAATTTAATATCACGTCTTTGAGCATGAAGCACTTTCACTAAATTCACTAGAATTTTGCAGCCTTATATACTAATTATGCTGAATAAAAGGATGTGGCTCAAGTCTACAGTGGTTTAACTGAAGAAATGGTACAGTAGACGTTGAAATAAAAGAGGGGGCGTGGCTTGAAGCTATAATGGTTTAACTGAGGGAGTTTTGTATACATCCAATTGCTCGTTCATCAATTTTTTACTGGCTTCTAGAACTTTTTGAATTTCTTATGATTCAGACAGATTTAATTTGAGACCAAGTCCTTAAGCATGAAGCACTTTCACTAAATTACATCAAAATTTTGCAGTCTTATATAATAATTATGTTAAATAAAAGAGTGTGGCTTGAATCTACAGTGGTTTAACTGAATAAATGGTACAGTAGACATTAAAACCATAGAGAGGGCGTGGCTTGAACCTATAATGGTTCAACTGAGGGAGTTTTGTATAAATCTAATTGCTCGTTCATTAATTTTTTTCTGGATTTTAGAGCTTTTTGAATTTCTAATGATTTTAACAGATTCAATTTAAAACCACATCCTTGAGCATGAAGCACTTTCACTAAATTACACTAGAATTTTGCAGTCTTATATACTTATCATACTGAATAAAACGATGTGGCTTAAGTCTACAGTCGTTCAACTAAAAAAATGGTACAGTAGACGTTCAAACAATAGAGGGGGCGTGGCTTGAACCTATAATGGTTCAACTAAGAGAGTTTTGTATAAATCTAATTGCTTGCCCATCAAATTTTTTTTGGCTTTTAGAGCTTTTTGAATTTCTAATGATTCTAACAGATTCAAATTGAAACCACGTCCTTGAGCATGAAGCACTTTCATACTATCATAACAGATGTTTTGATATTTTGTGTTTGAGCTTTCTACGTAGAATTTTGTCTCTAGTGTGTTTGTTGAAACCATTATAATATGCAATTTGGTGTATCACATTAATTTCCTTTGAAAAATCTAGATCGGTCACAGGTAAATGGTTGAGTCTGTGGATGAAACGATAAGACGATGATAGTTTCAGATAAATTCAGTGTAAGGATTGCAACTTTATATATATATATATAACAAAAATTTTGAATAACATTAAAATTTCGCAGTCTTATATACTAATTATGCTAAATAAGAGTGTGTGTGTTGAATCTACAGTGGTTTAACTAAAAAATTATACAATAGACGTTAATACAATAAAGGGGGCGTGGCTTGAAGGTATGATGTGAGGAGAGGACGTCAGCTAAGAAATGACTTTGCAACAGGGCCCAATCAAGGAGGGATTAAGATGAGAGTTTTCTTTTGATGCTGAGAACCAAGTATAACAGCACGAATTAAAATGCAAAGAATACGATGGCTTGGACACGTAGAAAGATAAACGGAAGAAAGGCTACCAAAGAGAATTATAAATCAGACACATGATATATAGGGAAAACTTGTAGGAATTCTGTCTTGAGATTTAAGGAACATGATGGAGCATGGGGGTTAAACAAACCTTATGCATTCAATGTAGCATAATATATGATTCTTCAAAAACATTCCTTTGATTTGGATAGTATGAAAGTGCTTCATGTTCAAGGACGTGATTTTAAATTGAATCTGTTAGAATCATTGAAGATTCAAAAAGGTCCAAAAGCCAAAAAAATTGATGAACGAGCAGTTTAATTGATACAAAACTCCCTAAATTAAACGATTATAGCTGCAAGCCACGCCTTCTTTATTGTTTTAACGTCTATTGTACCATTTCTTTTAGTTAAACCACTGTAGGTTTAGGCCACACCCTCTTATTGAGCATAATTAGTATAATTAGTATATATACACACAAAAAACAGCTAGAACATTTGGAATTTACAAAATTTGAAAATAATATTTATTCCTTTAATATGTGTACGTATAAACTTTCAATTTTATAGGTACTCGTTTATTTTTGATCGTAATATAATTTTCAAATTACTATAAATCATTCATTGCATTTGCATTTATATCCCAGGCGTTAACAATTAAGCACGTGCTGAAATAAATACGACTGAATTCCCATCTGGATTCATTAAATCCCAAAACATATAAATGATCATTTTTTATAATGACGCAATATCGTTGATCTCCGAACCGTATTCGTTTAAATCCTAATATAAGGGTACTTGAAGGTGTGTGCATTGCAGAATAATCGCATTGGATCTGAATTCTACACGTCGACTCAATCTAATCCTTAGTGTTATGGAGAGAGCTAGACGATGCAGAATCTTGCATTCGTGACCGAAAGAAAGATATAGAATATAATTACATGTTTCGATCTTACGATCATTATCAGGTATGGACCAATTTGGCCAACGAAAACTGTGATTTCAATATGCAAACAGCAACAAGAGTTACATTATGGACTAAACGTTAACTATTCATAAAGGAGTAATAATATTATTAAACGTTGCACTACCGCACAATGCAAAGCACGGTCAATGAGCGATGCACCAGCATCTGATGCTGGCGTTGTGGGCTTGCGAACGTCCCAAAGCAATCAACTCTAGACCTACCCGCCACCACACCCCGCCTATATCTGAAAGCCGCAACTAACGCGTGCTATGAATATGCATTGGGAAATCGAGCTCAAGACTTGAGGTCGAAACCAACCCAACATGGGAATACAGACTTAGAAATGCAATGCCCACACAGAATTTCTCAAACGAAACAAATGGATGTTATTTGGGATAATGAAAGGTTTATGGATTTTTTTTCAGGTTTGAGGTCAAATATAGATTTCTTGTGTAATCATGTCTACTGCTGAAGTTATACGTGTGTACGGACAACACAAGTACACATACTTAACTTGCTAGCAGTAATTGTCGGTATATAATGCTTTATTGCTGCACAAGCAAGTGTTTTGGTGTCTTACACACCTTCCTCAGACCAAGTAGCAAACAAATAATAGTTGTTATCCTCAATAAAGGTAGGTGAAACAATGTCTGCTTTGTGACAGTTAAACATTTTATTTCTATTTTCCTGTTTGTTTGTCAACCTTCATCGATACGAAAGTTCAAGTAAATTTGTGATAATTATCTTGTTGTTTCATGATAAAATAAGCCCTGAATCCGGTCCTGTCTGAGCGGGGGCCACTCATCTCTTTGTACCGCACCGCACCGCACGCACGGTCAAAAATTCTAGTACGTGCTCTCGACTGACCTAGAACATTGCCAGAAACGAATATCTGTATATATATATGTGAGCAAACGACCTGACTGACGAACAGTGAACAGTAAAACAGTGAAATAAGTTGTTGAAAATAAATATGTACCAATAACTCGAAAATGAGTAAGGGAAGCGAAAAAAAGTTTAGCATTATCAAATATCTTTTGCGATCATCGTTCATCATCTTCATGACATTATTTGAATGTTCGTTATTCTGAAAATGACATCAAAAACACCCTCCAGTGGATATTAGAATGAAGAAAGTTTGCATAATCTGAAGAACACTTGAACTTGAACATTGTGAAGCTTGGATTCAATTCAATAGAAAAGGAAAGCAGCACGTCTATTTATCTCAAGTTTATGAAGTATTTGTGAGATCGTGGCATGAACAGCCATTTAAATAACTGGAACTAAACTGACAAGTTCGTTCAAAAGCAATTCCCAAACTTAATTTTGTCGGAACTAAAGTTGTATCATGAAAATTTGTAATGGAAATGAAATATCTGTGAATAGAAAATTTAACACATACAAAAGTTAACTTTGAAAGAATTCATCTCGAGGCGATATAAATGTAATACAGTAAAGGAGTTAGCATTTATGTCTTGAGGCAGAGGGTGCATCTCCGCCCCTTAGGTTTACGCTTTCGTAATCGAGCGCAGAACGAGAACATTTCCTATCTTCGAATGAGGATGAGGATTTGGACAAGGCGCGAACACCACAACCATGTTCATTTTTCACACGTGATTGAATTTAAGTATGCGAAATCTCATCAGATTACTGACTCTGGAACTAAGATTACATGAAAGTCTCGGATTGGAAAAGGGATGATAGCTTTTGAAGAAATGTGCAGCAATGCATGTCGTTTCTCGAAGATGTTTTAAAGGTATTCATGAATAATGCGATATACCAGATTTAAGCTTTTGTTCACGCATGGCTGATAATTTATTATATAATCCAAATGTTGGCATTAGTGAGTGAAAGAGTGAAAATCATAAGATTGTACAGCGAAGCACTTTTCTTTACTTTCACTAAAATTACTTATGTACATTTCAGTAGCAAAGCTACCATCTTCAGAGTACAATAAATCAGAGCAGAAAACAAATTTCATAACTACAAACATGATACAAAGTACCAAAGGAATATCCAATCAAATCATAGGATTTGAGGTGGGAGGAGTCAAGATCTATAATGTGAGATAAAGTGAAAACAATAGGCAAAACTCAATCAAAGTTATGCAATAAAGATTATCTCATATAAAGGAGACCTACGTAATGCAAAACCAAAAAAAAATTAAATCAAAATACAGAGTTTGAGGTAGGCGGAGCTAAGAACACAAGTGTAATAAAAAAGTAAAAAATGGTGGAACAAAAATTTGTAGTCCCATGGTAATGAAAAGAGTTAAACAGTAAAACAAACTATCACCTCGGGTGACTGGTCAAATTTTTGTTTCACCATTTTGGTTTGAAAACTGTGCTTTTCGCTATTTTCAAAAATGTATTGAAAGGAAACAATATCAATGTTTTCCTTAAGAATCTATTTATGGAAAAAATATTATCCATTCGCTGAAGATGGTTGCTGTGACAACCGAAACGTCCAAATAAACTGTGTCTACAATGACTATGATTTATTCCGATCCTACAAACCAACCAATTTTCAATTATGATGCTATAAGGATAGGATCAAACTTCAAAATTCATATTATTATTATATTTATGAAAAAACACAAGAATTATTTATTGAATTTCGATCTGTCTCCTCTAAATAATCCTTCATTAAATTGCATTAATTGGTCCTTCCTGTGGTTTTACTTCATAATTACACTGTAGTTCTTAGCTCCGTCCACCTCAAACTCTGTATTTTGACTTGATTTCTTTTTGATGTTGCTTTACGTATGTCTCCGTTAAATAATCTTTATTGCATAACTTTTATTAGGTTTGGCCTATTGTTTTCACTTTATCTTACATTGTAGTTCTTGGCTCCGCCCATCTCAAATCCTATAATTTCACTGAATATTCATTTGGTATTTTGTATCATGTTTGTAGTTATAAGGTTTGTTTTTTGCTCTGATTTATTGTATGCTGAAGATGGTAGCTTTGCTACTGAAAGGTATATAAGTAATTTTAATAAAAGGTTTTATTGTTTTATCATTATGATCTTCACGTAGTTTACTTCAGTGATCGCTGTACTTGATACAAAAAGTATTGTATGTAAAGCGGACACTGAACAACCGTCATTATTGTCACGGATGAAGTTAGCTGCACAAAGCTAGGCCTTGGGCTTCGCTTTTGCCTTCGCCTCGTATCTTGCCCTTGATTTATTTAGACTCTCTTAGACTATAAGAGATCAATAATCGTCGACTTTTCGTAATAAAATATGTACAATAGCCGCATTGTGAGAAAAAACGATTTCATCCTTCTATTGGAATAAAATATTTATTTATTTTTTCATTGTTCAAATGTTTGTACGACAATAAATGTCACTATGATTTTAATCTATGTTCTTACAGTTCTACAATTTTCCTACAATATTCTCTTCAATTCTTAAATTAGTAACAGGATGCGAAAGAGTATGGAGCTCTGGCAAATTAAACATTCACCTTTGCATAAATAAATAATAAAGTTGTGGGAAGTCTCCAGCAATCCCGTGAGTGCCAAAAATTGTATGCAAAATCAGAGCTCGTAAAATGGGTTAATTGATTTTTTAGCGAAACAGTTGGTTTTATGATAAAAATAGTTTGAACAAAAATTGTAGATTTTTCAATTTCCTACAAAAATAGTCCTAACACTTTTTTCCCTAAAAATCACCATTTCTGAAAATAAGCAATTCTAAATTTATATTCTCCATATTATGCACACAATACCACGCCCCCTATTAGATACTGTACTTGACGTGTATTTTTTTACTTGGTTTTCCCGGTAGACTACTACACGGTCTTTTAATTGAAGTTTAATTCTAACTTCTTCTTTTTGTCTTTCTTCTCTTGCTCCATCTTCCTTTCTTCTTAATATTCTTTTTCCTGAGTTCCAACAGCGATATATCAGTTGTTTCGTCGTTATGTTTATTGCTTAAAAATAGCTTATAATAAAAATAAAAATCACCATTTAATAATTGAAAATGAAATAAAAGTTTTATTCTTCTCGATATTACTAAACGACACTATATTATTTATTTTTCACTTACTACTATCTTGAACAAAGCCCCAGATATTTATTTTTAACTATTTATATACACTGATCACTTCACTGTTTGATATTCACTGCTCTAGATTCACCATTACACTACTCTCAAATCGTCTGCTTGCGTTTATATAAAGAAATATCCATTTCTCGAATGTTCTATTACATTTCTGGAATGTTGCTAGAGGCTTCCATCGGGCGGAGTGATGTGATGCGGTGCGGTGCGACGTAACGAGGACGAAAGGCTCCGCCCAGGCAAGGTCACCTTTACGAACCTCCACACTCTGGCACGTTACAATATAAATATCATCTTTTGTTGGAGATTCAGTATTTAGACACGACTGGCCTTGACAGCTGGTGCAAGCTGGTAAACAAAGAAGGTCTTCTTTTTTGCAGCCGCATTTTGTATGGCACCCTTTTTTGCAGTTTAAGTTAGTTTTAAGGATTTTTTCTGTTGCAGATGGAAGTAGAGCGCAAAAAAGGGTGTGATTCGAAATGCGGGACAACCTCATCAAGAAATACGTGCCTACTAGAGTACCTCTTAGGTGGCGTGGAAACGTATGTATATTGTGGAGAATACAACACTAGAAAAAGTATAAAGACTATTTTTGTAGAGAATTGTAGGATCTTCAATTTTGGTCTGAACTATTTTTATCATAAAACTATGTATGTCAATATGGCCTACTTTAATTAAAATTGATTGAATTACTTACAATTATTTGAATTCATCGTACTTACTTACAGACACGATAGGAGCAGATAGAACGGCAGTATGAGTTCAAAACTTACCTGAAACAAAAAAAGATAATTAGGTTTTGAAGAACATGTTGACAATTATGAGAATTATAATTGTAATGTTTTTTACTCTTAAAGAAGTGTTTATAATTTAAATAAAAATCACTATTTACTACTACTACACTAAACAAACTGTGACGAATTATGTCCCAAAACTTCGTCACAGTTGCACATCTCAGAGCCTTCTGCTACCGCCAAAAATTTTAAAGTCCATCACCATTGTTTCACTTCTTGCACACCCTATAAATTCTAAAATCCGTTATTCTGTTCAAATATACATCACCGTTCACCTCAATATTATAAGCCACCAGCTGGAATAAATTCATTTTTAATATTCCATAACATGTGGTGGAATGAGGTTAGGTTTGTAAATATCTGGGATTAATTCCAATCTATATTTGTTTGATCCGTATTTATGTCTTGTGCTCATGATTAATGAATCCTGAATGTAATCAACCGTTGTTCTGTAAATATGTTGTATATTGTATATTTTGTTTGATGTTTTTCGTGACTTCTGACCATAAACAAATAGATATTTGGCATTTGACAGTTGACCGACAGAGGACTAAATCGTAACTACTTTACCGACAGACAAAAAGAATGTAGGATATTTTGAATTTCAAAGAAATGTTTATAAGGATGTATGTAGTAGGGAAAGAATATGAAATTTATTGTATGTCTTCTTCACATCACTGACCGCACTAATAAGAAATTAATTGTAAAACAAATTAAGTAAGGATTCATTGAAATTTAAGTATAAATAAGGCCTTGTGGCCGACTTCTTCAAAAGTCCAGTCTTCTGAGTAGCCGTTCCAAAGTACACTTCTAGTTCCGATGCCGAGTGTCATCTTCAGAGTGTTTATCGTCCAAGTGGAGTTTTTGTGCTAAGTCCGTTAGCACAACTGTCTGACACAATCTGTGAGTTTGTTTTTTCATAAGTCCGTAAAAAGAACTTAGATTTGTTTGTTTTTGCTGTATTAAAATTGGAGTATTTCTGCTGGTTTTGAACCTAGAATATTTTTCTGAATAATTCAACGTAGAATCACCGCTGCCGAAGTCTTGGTTGACTTAGCAGTGTTTGGATAATTTAACGTAAAGTCACCGCTGGCGAAGTCTTTGTTGATTAAACAGTTTATTTTTCACTCACTTGTATTAATCTTCAACAACAACTCATTTATTTACTACACTGATCACTCACTGGATATTCACTATTTCACTGTCTTACTGTTCACTGTCCCTCAGTCAGGTCATTTGCTTATATATATACAGATGTCCGTTTCTGGAAATGTTCTAGATTAGTCGAGAGTACGTTACTAGAATCTTCGACTGTGCGGGGCGGTGTGGTGCCGTGCGGTGCGATATAAAGAGACGCCCAAGATAGGGCCGTAAATACATCAAGTTTAACTTTAAAATAGTTTGATTCTCGAAGTATAAGTTTTGGGACTAACATTGTCTTGAAAATTAAAAATTAATCTTTTCATTGAAAGTTTATATTTATAATACTTGGATATGCTCAACATTCGTAGCAACACTTAATTTAGTTATACATAAAATTTCTTCAAATGAAGCTCAAAAGGATAATTAACAAATTTTATGAGAGCATAAAATTTATAATTTAATCCTTGAAGTTGAATTCCAACTTTGAATACGGCACAATTTCTACAGCTTTACAACTTCGATAAAATTAGCTTCCAACGTCCAAATGTACAAGCCGCTCCATCAACAAAAATATGGTAGACCTATTTATGAACAAATATTTAGTTCTTTGAATACATTAGAAGCAAAATTTCATAAAGCCTCTTTCGAGGCCTCCTACGAGTACATCAGTCCTCCGCATCCTTATCGCCCATCACATCCGGCCATTTCGCCTAATACACTCAGACACAAGGGAACTCAGCTTTCCTCACTTTACTCCACCCCTTAGTCCTTCTATAACAAGTACCCGAACCACTACAGTCTTATTAATTAACAGCGAGGAGCGGGCTAATTGGTAACGACCGCAGGGTCGGCACGGCAGCGGCGCTAACTTACCGGGAGATGACGACACTTGATGACGTAAACACGTAGTGCAGAAGCATCGCACTCCAACAGGGTGAGTAATAGATTTTTATAAAATTAAGTTGTTAAGAGATAATAGGCGAGGATTATTTTCATATAATTTAATATTTGTACTCTATTAGCTTTCAACTCGTCACAAACTTATTTGTAAACGAGTATTTGCATATTTAGGCAAAATTCCCTTTTAAATTCAATTCACTCTAATCTCAATTCCCGCGTTACAGAATAGTAGCAAAGACATTGGCGTAACGACGCTTAGTGTTTGTTTACGTGATGCGAAGCGATACAAATGTCAACAGCTAATTGAATAAGAATTTAGTTGCACCAACTTGCAGTCTGCTCTTGTTTCATTCACAACCAACTCTATTATGGAGTCTCTAAGGTCCTGTCGCCTGTAGTCTGCAATTTTGAAATGTGTTTAGGAGTTTGACAGTTCCACGAAGTAAAATAGATTGGAAATGATTGGATGGAAATGAGAGAAATGTTTGGACATCACGAAATTCAGTCGGCAATTTGTACAATGGACATTGATTTATATGACTTTTTCTTTGGTTATTTGAGAGATGATATAATAACTCATGGACAGAATTTGGAGAATTAATGAAAATAAAATTAAAAACAAGTTTGGAGAACTGAGGACAAAAGAGGCAGAGATAATGAGAACGTGGAGACAATACTTTAAAGAAGAGATAAGGGAAAAGGAATATATAAAAAAGAGAAAATTCATATCACAGGAGAAGAAGCTTAAGTAAGAGGAGGAAATAACATTAGGTAAGATAAAAGAAGCACTAAAGAAAACCAAAGTAGGTGAAGATCCAGGATATGATAAGATTACGGCAGAAATGTTTAAAACAGCAACAGATACAGCGGTAAAAAAATTGAAGGAGATATACAATAAAGTAGTAAGCACAAGAATTACACCGGGAGACTTGCAAATGGATACAATATGCCCCATATATAAGCAGAAAGATGACATAAAGGATTGCCAAAATTACCGAGGAATAACACTCCTAAGTACAGCAACCAAAGTGTTTGCAAGAATATTAAAGGAGAAACTAAGGATCCAAGTAGAAAAATCGCTAGAAGATAACCAATATGGTTTCAGACCTAACAGAGGAGTTAACGATGCAATAAGTATAATAAGACAAGTGAGAAAACAATAAAACAAGGAGACAAGGTACACCTATGCTTCATAGACCTAGAATAGATAGGAAAGACATATGGAAGCCTAGAAATCACTTAAGAACAAAGAATGAAATACCAGACATGTTTGAAACTACAAAAGGCGTAAGGCAAGGCTGCAATTTAGTGATCGACAATAAAGCAATAAAAAAAGCAAAAAAGGAAGCGAAAGAGTACGTAATAGCAAAGTGGAAAATGGAAAACGTAAAAGTAACAGAGATATGTTATGCAGAAGACATGACAGTAATAGGAAAAGACGAAGACACATTAAACCCGAATGCAGAATTATTCAGAAGACTTCTAGAAAAAATGGAAGAATCATCTAGATGATGAAAGCGCATTTTTGACAGCTCATGAATGCTTGTCACTTTGGAGATTTCTTAAATTACCATCTCTCACAATTACTGAGCTTGAAATCAAGCAATTTGGGCAAACTTACGAAACAGCAGCTTTCATTTAGTACTAGTTTCAAGTTGACTATTTGATAGGTACATAATTTATGCATGTACAAACTCAAAAATACCTTTTTCTGCTACTGTATAAATAAGTGAGCTTTGTAGCCCTAGCAACTCGAACAATAACGAAAGCAAACCTTCGTGTTACCTCGTTGCTATGCGTTGCTAGCTACGAAAGTAATACTTTCGGGGCCAGGACAAAAAAGTAAAAGTTTGAAAAAATGCAAATCTACTGGAAATTTCATTATTTATTCAAATAAATAAGTAGTTTATAACAATAATGTGATTTTATCTAATAAATTTAATTTAATTTTATCTATTTATTGGTTTTAAGTATTTATGCAATTTGAACAATTGGAAAAATTCATGGAAAGAATATTATTTGAATTATTAACTTCTTCACTTTGTATTGGGAGATTTTTATCATTTTGAATTACGTCAAGAATTATATTTGTCACTGTTTCTTAATTTGAGGAAATATTAATGTGAATTTCATGTAACATCTTTTTAGAAATTTCAATTTCATCACTTTACGAAGAAGACTTCCAGCTGCTCTTTAAATCCAAAATATCGGCACCCGAAGCATTACATTTTCGTCAACTCGAGTAACGTTTTTATCAGCAAGCCATTTAGAAAACATGCTGTATATTTGATTGTACCTTTCTTTGGATTTATCCGCAAGTAGTGAGGCACATGTATTGTTAGCTGCCTTTTGAATACCATTTCCATTTTCTGTTAACATTTAAAATCGGTTAAATGCAATGTTTCACTAAATTATTGAAATTCAAAATCTGTGACAGGCACTGATGACAGATAACATTGTAAATAAACCGTTGCTATGGATAATTGTAGACAGGTAAAACAGCCTCCATAACATTATTTCAAACGTAATAATCATTATTAAATATTAATATTTATATAGAACAGTAGCAGAAAAAATTTAATACATCACACGATGCGAAAGCCCTTTCAGGTGCTCGGAGTTTTTGAACGGCCTCGGCTTCACCTCGGCCATTCAAATACCACCTCACACAAAAAAGTATACTTTCGCATCTTGTAATGTAAATAACTATTTAATCTTCATTGTTTAGTTATTGACCGACGGGAGGTCGAGTGCTGTATCTTAAAATGATAATTTGATCTTTATCAAAGCTATATAAAAGAAATACACCAAAAGTGAACAAATTTTCATCCAATAATAATAATTCATTCTAATAAGCTTCAAATTCGCGTCAAACAAGTCATTGAATGAAGCCCGGACAGATTTGACAACTGTACATAATAATAGTGACACTCGCGGCAAAAGTTGTAACTAAATTTTTATCTACTCTAAAAAAATTTAGTTGCCATATCCCTAATGTCATATATACCTATGGACATTGTTTCACTTGAAACAAGTAATTGAATAATTTGATCTTTCACAATCACTGAGCTTGAATTAAAGCAATTTGTGCAAACCTACGAAATAGCAGCTTTTATTTAGTACCAGTTTCAAGTCTGTAAATAGTATAGTTGCTGAGATCTCAGCGTCACGCCAGCCAGCCAGCCAGCCAGTCAGCCAGCCAGCCAGCCAAAGTGAATATAATAGCGCTTTTTTCTGAAAAATGCGCTAAAAATAAACATGAAGATAAACAGCAATAAAACCAAGTCGATGATCATAAGCAGGAAAGGGGAAAATCACACAATCAAGATAGAAGAAGAAGCTATAAAACAAGTCAAGAAGTACAAGTATCTAGGAACAATACTGACCTATAACGGAAAACTATATATATATAGTGGGGTTGCGCCGCTTCTACTGAAGCTCTCTAGATCCTTTATTTGAGGGGGCTCAGTCCTCATCGCCTTGTTCTAAATTTTCTGACATATTTCTCTCCATATCTTCCTATCTTCTGTTTTATCCTTCCATTTCTTTATTCCTACTGTACTCGGATCTGCTTCTACTTCTTGTAGCCATTTCGACCTCTTCTTTTATTTCCGCCTGGTTCCCATTGTAAAATTGCCCTTACGGTGTCTTCTTCTCTTTTTCTCCATATGTGTCCTAACCATTTCATCCTCTGTTGTTTTATTTTCCTTACTATATCCTCTCCTTGCAGTTCTTGTCCTATTTCATGGTTCATTAGTGTTCTATATTCGTTTTCTGTCGTTTTTACCAGTCCTCACTATTTTTCTTTCTACTATTCGTAAATCTTCTCCATCTCTTTTGGTCATTGTCATTGTTTCTGCAGCGTACATTATTATCGGTCTGATTATTGTTCTAAATATTTTTAATTTTGTTTTCTTTGTTAGATTTTTATCCTTGAGTAATTTTTTATTTGCGTGAAAGGCTCTGCTCGCTGTTAATATCTTCTCTTGGATTTCTGTTTGCCTGTCTCCTTTATTTGATAGCTAATTCCCAGGTATTTGAATTTATTCACCTCCTCAAACTGTAGGTTACATATTTTTATATTTCTACTTCCTGATTTTTTTCCTATCCTCATTATTTTCGTTTTGTTCTCATTGATTTTCAAGCCCATTTTGCTTCCTTCTGTTACTATTTCTTCGACAATTTCTTTAAATATTTTCCTATTTTTTGTTGCCAATACTATATCGTCTGCGTATGCTATTATTTGTTCGCCTTTAGTTCTGAGTGTTCCTCTGTTCAAATTCCTCATCACATATTTTAATGCTATGTTGAACAGAATTGCCGATAGTGTATCTCCTTGTCTTACTCCTTTGTTCATTTCAAATTCCTAAGTTTCTCCTTTTTGTGTTATAATTGTGGTTGTTGTTCCACTTAATGTCATTAAGATCAATCGTTTTAGTTTAGCTGTTATTCCAAATTCTTCTAGGGCTGTCATAAGTTTTTCTCTTTTGATCGAGTCAAACGCTTGTTTGAAATCAATGAATAATAAATCTATGTTCATTTTATATTCATGTGCTTTTTCTATTATCTGTTCAACTGTATGTATAGCGTCTGTTGTTGATCTGCCTTGCGTGAATCCGCACTGATGCTGTCCTATTATGTTTTCTGTTTCTTTCTGGACTCTTTTTTGTATTAGTGTTGACATTATTTTATATGTCGTGTTCAGTATAATTTTCGCATGTTTGTTGATCTCCTTTTTTGTGAATTATGACTATTTGTCTTCTTTCCCAATCCTTTTGCATTTTTTTGTTCTCCACACCTTCATTATAAGTTTATATATATATATATATATATATATATATATATATATATATATATATATATATATATATATATATATATATATATATATATATATATATATATATATATATATATATATATATTCGTGTAGTTCAAATCCTCCATATTTTATTAGTTCTGTGTTAATTCCATCTTTGCCTGGAGTCTTCCCATTCCGCCTGCTTCTTATTATATCTCTGACTTCTCCTTTTGTTGGTTCTTCTAATACTCCTTCGTCCGCAATTTCATCTTGTGTTGTAATATCCACGTTTTGTTGTGGTTCTATCAGCAGGTTTTTGAAGTATTCTATCCATGTTTTCTTATATCGTTCATCGTATTCTGTTTTGTTGCCCTTTGCGTCTTTTATACAGTAGCCTTTTGTTTTGTATGTTATTTTTTGTTCATTTATTTTTTTATGGAATTGTTTTGAGTTTCTATTCACACTTTCTTTTTCAATATCTGTTATTTTATCGTCTATCCAATCTCTCTTGTTTTTTATTAGAATTTTACAACATTCCTTCCTCATTTTTCTATATTCTTCTCTGACTTCTATCATATTTCATTAAAACGTTTACGTTTACTTCATTTGGTTGTTGAATTGATGCTCTCAGTCATTAGCTCTTTTGAACTGTTTGCTTACTTATTTATTTCAAATAATATTGGTCAGTGACATTATAAAGTATTTGTGCTCAGTTTGGTGCTTTCGTTTCGTGAATTTATATATCCATTGAACTTATTTCGATCAATTTATTGTGAGTAAATCAGTTATTATTTTTAACGTTTTCTGTATTTAATTATTCAAGTAAATTCCGATTCTTCACGTCTCTGTTCGTGAGCTAAGAAGATACCACTTCGTGCTTTTTCGATTTCATTTATTCAGCAATGTCATCTTGTCCAAATTGTGATAAAATCATAAAGGATAATGAAAAATCCATTTCATGTGATGGATGTCGTAATTTAGTTCACATGGTTTGTGTCGATTTAACTTCTGAAGACTTGAAACGCCTTACCAGAGCCAATGTTAAAGCAATCAAGATCTTCTGCAATTCATGCTTGAATAACATTGATTCAATATCTACACTTAAAAAATTGATCCTTGATTTGCAATCTAAAATCACGAATCTTGAACAAAAAATTACTACTGACTATAATAAACTACCCAGTCAAGAAATTATCATTGAATCTGTAATTGATGAAATTCACCAGCGTCAAATTAGACAGAATAATGTTATTATTACTGGTATAGATGAAACTTGCTCTGAAAATCTGCATGTTAAGGTGTCCCAAATAATTAAGACAATTGCTCCAAATATTGACTTATCCACTGCTAAGATTCACAGACTTGGTCAAGCTAAACCAACTGATAATGTAAAACCGAGATTAATAAAAATACGTTTTGATAATTCTGATGATGTTACCAAACTTCTTAAGTTATCTAAAACTGCAAGAAATTTTCCTGAGTTGAAAAACGTTTTTATTAATTCTGATAAGACCCCTATGCAACAACGTCAGTTCAAGAATTTGTGGAATGAATATAAATTACGTAAATCGCAAGGTGATGACGTCTTCATATCTTACAAGAATGGTTTTCCTAAAATACTGAAAAAAAACTAATATCTCCACTACCCAGCAGTCGCTTAGGGATCAAGATTTTCTATCAAAATGCCCAGGGATTGAACACCAAACTATGTCAACTACGTTCATCGCTTTCATCCCTCGACTATGATGTTCTTTGTTTCAGTGAATCGTGGTTGAGTGATAGTGTATTTGATGCTGAAATTTGTGATAGTTCGTACTCGGTTTTTAGATCTGATAGAAATTTTGTGCAATGCAATGTCTCACGTGGTGGTGGTGTATTGATGCTATTTAAAAACTCTTTAAATGTTGTTCATATTAATCTTGATGATTTCTCCGATTTACTTCCACCGAATGTTGATATCATCTGTTGTAGAGTAATGTTATGTAATAAGAGTATCTTTATTCTTACTATTTATATTCCACCTAATATGAACTTGGATTGTTATATTAATGTTTTTGATTTCTTTGATAGTTTGCCATTTTTATTTGATAATTCATTTTTAATTATCGGGGATTTCAATATACCGGAATTTGGTATCAATAACTCAAATAATAGAGTACTTTTGTTGAATAATTTTTGTGATTATTTTGCTGCTAATAATTATAATACTATATGTAATATTAATGGCAGATTGTTAGACTTAGTCATAGCTAATACTTCTTGTGAGGTGTTACGTGATGATTCACTGTTCGATATTGATTACATACATCATCCTGCTTTAGTAATCTCAACATATGTTTATATTGAACCTAAAATTAATTATCATAATCTTGAAATTTCTCAGACATTTAATTTTAAGAAAGCTGATTTTGTTAAACTTTATAATTTAATTTCTACTTTCAACTGGGATCAATTAAGTAAATTTTCCGATGTTAATTCAGCCTGCTCGTTTTTCTATGATATTCTTTACTCTATGTTCAATGCTTGTGTACCTGTTAACATAAAAAAAATACTAACATATCCGTCATGGTATACTTCAGAGATTAGAGCTGATATTAGGAGAAAAGTTCATTACTTGAAGTTGCATAGAAGATTTCCTAATGTTTCTAGTTATCGTGTTCAATACAATCGGCTCCGTGCTAAAATTAAGTTGAATTTAAAAAAAGCGTATGCTCATTATGTAACTGATTGTGAAAACTCTCTTATAACTAATCCAAAAAAAATCTGGGACTATGTTAACTCGCATAAGAAAACATCATCTTTCCCATCTTCTATGAGCTTCAATGATGAGTTGCTTACTAAACCACTTGATATAGCTGAAAAATTTGCTGTTCATTTTAATAGTGTTTTTGTTGAATCATGTAATGATCCATTGCCTAATCTGTGCACCTCATCGGATGTCTCGGTAATACTTACTTTTCTTTCACGTGATGAAATTCGACTGAAATTAAATCAAACCAAGCCAGATTTATCCTGCGGTCCTGATTTAGTGCCGAATATGATAATTAAAGATTGTTCTTATCCTCTTTCTAAAGCACTTTTACATATATTTAATCTTTCACTCAGAACTTCTACATTTCCAGATATATGGAAAATTGCACGGGTCATACCCATTTACAAATCTGGTGATAAAACTAATATTAAAAATTACCGGCCCATATCTATTGTGTCTAACTTCGGTAAAATATTTGAAAGTTTAATTTACCAGCATATTTTCAATAGTGTGAAGAATTTAATATCGATTCATCAGCATGGCTTCATGGCTAAACGTTCCACTGTTTCAAATCTTTCTTACTTCACCCATTACATATCTTCTGCCTTAGATAAAAATATTCCTGTTGATACTGTTTACACTGATTTTGAAAAGGCCTTTGACAGAATTGATCATCGCGTACTTATTCATAAATTAGAAATGTTTTCACTCTCACCTGATCTAATATCTCTACTTACTTCTTACTTGAAAAATAGATTCTTTTTTGTTAATTTCCTTGGTCATAATAGTACGTATTCTAATATTTCTTCAGGTGTGCCACAAGGCTCTAATTTAGGACCTCTTCTTTTTCTTTTATTCATAAATGATATTTCTTACATATTCTCTAGTAATGTCCTAATGTTTGCTGATGATCTTAAAATATTTCGTACAATAGTAACACCTGATGATGCCCTTATTTTACAAAATGATCTTGTTAAACTTGATAATTGGTGTAAATCAAATAAATTATTTCTCAATGTGTCGAAGTGTAAAGTAGTATCATTTACCAGGAGAAAAATAACTTTCAACTTTAACTATAGTTTGGATAATCATATTATTCAACGTGACACTATTGTTCGTGATTTGGGTATTCTTTTTGATCCTGCACTTACTTTTATACCGCATATTCAGCAAACTGCATCTTCAGCATATAAAATACTTGGTTTTGTTCTACGTATTACTCGTTCGTTTACCAATATCAGAGCCATATTTTCACTCTATTTTTCCTTGATCAGATCTAAGCTTGAATATTGTGCAATAATCTGGTCACCTTCTTATAGCGTTCATATTGATCTGATCGAATCAGTTCAAAAGAAATTCTTAAAATATATTTATTATAAAATTATGAGGACATATCCTGATCAGCGTGTATCATATGAGATACTATTGTCTATTTTTGATATTAAGTCTCTTACTCATAGGAGAAACTTTTACACCATGCTTTATCTGTACAAACTCATCCATAATTTTATTGATGATCCGCAATGCTTGAGTCTGATTAATTTCAATGTGCCGGCTATTCGAACTCGCTCTAAATTTTGTTTAAATGAACTCACTGCGCGCACTAATATTCTATGCCAATCACCTTTATACCGCATGTTCAGGTTAGGCAATGAACTTTCTGACTCAATTGATATTTTTTCTTCTTCGATTATTAGTTTTTGTAGAATTTTGGATTTAAATTTGATATAATTTCTCTTTTTTTTGTGCTCTCTATTTATATTAATATATATATATATTTTTTTGTTAGATATTTTGTAATTCAACCAAATACTTTTTGTAATTTTTATTTTCCTACCCTTTTACTGGGCTTTTGCCTGTTGGGTAGTGTATGATAATAAATAAATAAATAAATAAATAAATAAATATTTGTATTCATCCACGGAAAACTAGTTGAAAAAATAAGAGAGATAACAGGAGCCACAGGTAGACTATTTAATGCGTTGAATAGCACCGTACTAACAAATAAAGGAATACCCAAGGAAATCAAAACACAAGTATACAAAAAAGTAGCTGTGTCTATTCTGACATACGGATCAGAAACCTGGACAACAATAGAAAGACAACACAGTAAATTAAACAGCACAGAAATGAGATTCCTGAGGAAAATAGAAGGGAGAACAATTTTGGACCGGATTAGAAACAATGAATATAGAGAGACTCTGAATATAAAACCAATAAAAAACATTATAGAGGAGGGGCAACAAAGAATGGGCGAAGAAATAACAACAAGAAAAGTGTACGAAGCAAGAACAGCAAAAACAAAGCAGAGAGGAAGACTCAGAAAAATATGGAAAGAAGAAGTAAAAGAAGTTATAGAAAGAGGGGATATAAATGGGAAGAAGCAGGCCACTTAAGCAAAATGAGAGAAAAATGGAAGGAGGTATGGAAACGGATACCAAAAGAAGAAGCAGAATGAACAAGAAAAGTAACAAACACCAGCCTTACACCTTGAAAGGTAGATACGATTAAGTAAAATACATGTTCCATTTTTTTGTTCAAATACTCATAAATAATCAACAAACGCATTCAAACATTGCTCCTTCCATTCGAGCGCTTGGAAAAGTAGCAATAGTGGGGGAAGCACTGAAAATGTTCATTATAACTACCTGAAGCTTCAACCCAAGTTGATGCCAAACTAAGTTCGAACTATTCAAGTAAAACTAATCTATAAGTGATGGCCGTTCTCTAATCCAATTATGTTTCAAGTCACTGAATACCGGAAGCACAGAACCCTAAACTTCCCAATATCATTAAAACATCAAGCACGCAACAACTTGACTACCTCGTTCCAAAAAAGCGTAAAGGAAAGTGCAGGACATCCCACAGTATTTCTCACTATAAACATTTCTTTTAACTATATTGAGAATTTGATTTTTTTGGATCCGCTTTATCGGGGAAAACATAAAATGAAAAATTTAAGAATCATCTAGATGATGAAAGCGCATTTTTGACAGCTCATGAATGCTTGTTACTTCAGAGATTTCGCAAGTTACCATCTCCCACAATTACTGAGCTTGAAATCAAGCAGTTTGGGCAAGCTTACGAAACAGCAGCTTCCATTTAGTACTAGTTTCAAGTTGACTATTTGATAGGTACATAATTTATGCATGTACAAACTCAAAAATATCTTTCAATCTTCATTGTTTAGTTTTTGACTGACGGGAGTTCAAGTGCTATACCTTAAAATAATAATTTAATCTTTATCAATGCTATATAAAAAAATACACCATAGTAAACAAATTTCCATCCAATAATAATAATTCATTCTAATAAGCTTCAAATTCGCGTCAAACAAGTCATTGAATGAATCCCGGACAGATTTGACAACTGTACATAATAATAGTGACACCCCCGGCTAAAGTTGTAACTGAATTTTTATCTACTTGAATAAACTTTAGTTGCCATATCTCTAATGTCATATATATCTATGGGCATTGTTTCACTTGAAACAAGTAATTGAATAATTTAATTTTCCACAATCACTGAGCTTGAATTAAAGCAATTTGTGCAAACCTAAGAAACAGCAGCTTTTATTTAGTACCAGTTTCAAGTCTGTAAATGGTATAGTTGCTGAGAACTCAGAGTCATGCCAGCCAGCCAGACAGCCAAAGTGAATATAATAGCGCTTTTTTCCAAAAAATGCGCTAACAATGCTTTTGGTTACTAATCGAGGATATTTGGTAAACATGGGAATGTAAAAAGTCAGTTCATAGTCGAGAGCTCATCGGGCAGCACCTCATTAGAAGTGCTGTTCTATATTCCATTTCATTTTAACATGGGAAAGAGAGTAGCATTTTACTGAATCAAGTTGGATTTGGTTAGTCGAAAGCTCTATTGAAAAGGTAGAAATATTGCAATCAAGAGAAAATTTAGTACCAACTTGGCAAAATTTATAGTAAACTGGTTATTCTTTGGAAATAAACTAATTACATTGGAAAATTCCTTGTATTTTGCATCATACTAAGTCTTACAATGAATATGGTACTGACCTTAAGATTAACAAAATAATTCGGTTCTAAAATAAGAGGTTATCTGAAAGTTTACCGGGTGTTTTGAAAATGAGTAATTTTATAGATTTCAATGTGCTCTTTCCAAATTTCAACTTTGCCACCTCGTATTTTTGTCGCTATATTGGAAAAATGGCGCCTAAAAGCAGTTTTTTGACAATATCTCCTTTGCAACTGATTTCACGATAAAAGGCATTCATATACAAAATGAAACTAGAGAAAATGCCTTTTTTCGTAAAATCGATAGTTTTGGCGTACGAGTGCCACAAACCAATATACATCTACGCCAGCCAGCGACATTTAATCTTAACTGTAATTTATAAATTATAAAATTTACCTGAATCTAAAAACCGTGCTTACAATAAATATTTTACTATGCGTTAATAACCAGCTTATTATAGCTCGCCTTCCGCAGTTATAAAGGAATGCGTCGCCTTTGTGTCGGGCATCCTTTTCTCTCTTCACAGTGTCGTTCACATTCATAGAGACATGGCTTCTAATGAAGTACATTGTTTTATTTGTGCTAATCCATTGCATGAAAGTGAAGTGATTGAAGTGCAAGAAAAAGGATTGGAGACTTGTCGTAAGTCAAGTATTAAAAGAAAGGACAACAAGGATAAACTTTTGGTGGGACTGAAATTGATAGTGGCTCATGATGTATGTTGAAAACGATATAATAATAAGGAGTTAATCGCTGCATCTTTGCGTAGAGCCAGCTATGTCACGACTTCTCATCCACAACTGCGATCTACGCGTTCAACTACAATTTGCGGCGCTCGTACGCCAAAACTATTGATTTTTCGAAAGAAAAGGTTATAACAGAAATTGTAGGAAATTTTCACTAGTTTTAATTTTTTCATCGTAAAAGGAGTCGGAAAAGAGATATTGTCAAATAACTGCTTTCGGACGCCATTTTTCCAATATAGTGGTGCGTGCGACAAGGTTGAAATTCGGAGAGAGCACATCAAAATCTATGAAAAACTCATTTTCACAACTGTCGGAAAACTTCCTAGGTAAAACCACGAAATGACTGTACTAATAGGATATCGTCTTTGTTCCTCTGTTTAGAGTTGTTTCACGTTGTTTTTCCTCAAACCTTGGGTGAATGCTAAGGGAATATTATCCTTACTGCATTGAATGTGGAGCCCACATTTTCACATTACTAGTAAAAATAGGAAAATTAATGGCAGCTTTAAAAGACTTGCAAATACCAGGAAAATTGAGAAGAATAATAGCTATGACCATGAGAGGAACAAAAATGAGCATTAGGACTCAAAAAGGAGAAACAGAAGACATAATAATAAATAAAAGAGTAATACAAGGCGAGGCCCTATCAGCCACGTTATTTAATTTAGCCTTAGAGCACGCAATGAGAAATATAACAAAGGGAACACTCAGAACAAGAGGAGAACAAATATTAGCATACGCAGATAACTTAGCAATTGTAGCAAAGAATAGAAAAATGATGAAAGAAATACTGGAGGAAATAGTAAGTGAAGGAAAGAAAATAGGGCTAGAAATAAACGAAGGGAAGACCAAAATAATGATAATTGGAAACAAGGTGGAAGAAAATATAATTAAAATAGGAGAGTTCAAATACGAGCAAGTAGATAAATTTAAATATCTAGAAGTATTGTTAACGAACAAAGGAGATAGAGAAATAGAAATGAAAGAAAAAATAACGGCAACAAATAAAGCTTTCCACGCAAACAGAAAACTTCTAGAAAGTAAAATGATACCGAAAACTACAAAAATGAGAATATATAGAACCATAATAAGACCAATAACATTATACGCAGCGGAAACAATGTCAATGACAAAAAAGAACGAAGAACAGTTGAGAATACCTGAAAGGAAAACAATAAGAAGAATATTAGGACCCATAAAAATAACAGATACACAATATAGAATAAGAATGAACCACGAGATTGAACAAGAACTAAATGGAAAAGACATAGTAAAAAGAATAAAACAACAAAGGATAAAATGGCTTGGGCATGTATGGAGAGCCAGCGAG
This sequence comes from Dromius quadrimaculatus, assembly GCA_963989225.1. Lineage (NCBI taxonomy): Eukaryota > Metazoa > Arthropoda > Insecta > Coleoptera > Carabidae > Dromius > Dromius quadrimaculatus. Next base: position 45,108,731 of record OZ022334.1, on the reverse strand, counting down.
CAAGATACAATCAAGTAAATAATGCAGTGGAGCCCTAGAAGCAAAAGAAGAAAGGGAAGACCAAGATCAACGTGGATAAAAAAAGTAGAAAAAGACTTAAGATTAGCGGGAATTAGAGATTGGAAACAAAAAACAGAAAACAGGAAAATATGGAGCAACATAGCCAAGAATATTTAAAGTAAATATATATATATATATATATATATATATATATATATATATATATATATATATATATATATATATATATATATATATATATATATATATATATATATATATATATATATATATATAGTATTCTGTATATTTTCAATTATCTAGATACTTGTTTCTGATGAAGACTTTCGGATGTGAAGTCGAAACGTCAAAATATGTATTCGGATGTTTACTTCTAGAGATTTCTACGTCATTCCAGCAAGCTATTCGAATGTTCGGCGCAAAGAGATGAAAGGCTCCGAATTATGTCACCGTTGGACATTCACTGATAATTATTTTAGTAACACGTTGAACAAGCAATACAATTTTGAGATCTCTATTTGCCTGAAGCTCTGTCATTACCTGTACTGGTGTAGTCTACAGATAAATTTGCATTTAAATTAAGAGGAAGCTAATTGTTCCATTACGCAACTAAATGCATAATAACTCTTCTGCTAATATTCATAAAACTAGACCCACACAAATGTGTTAGAAATGATAAGTTAATAGAGGCGAAATAATAATACCAAAAATACAATGAGATAGAATCAAGAGAGATTAAACATAATGAAAATTACCGCAATCATTCCATTAAAAAACTTTATGAACATATATTTCTGAGAATAACGTCATTAACACATCATAAAGGTCCACATATGTTTTATCTTCTAGATTGTTAAACTACTTTCTCACTGAAAATATACATGATTGAAAAAAATACGGCTAAAAATGTCAAGAACAACTTTTGTAGGACATTCTTAATCAGGAACTACCTAATAGAGAAAATAGAGAACTGTGTAATGTTTCATATATTTCACGGTCACTGGCGGATTTTGTGAAGATTTGTCATTGTTTAGCTGGAAGTTGGAAAAAACTAGATCTAATAAACTGTATTAACCAGATATCAAACTGAAAAAGAAAGTGACTTGCCAGAGCATTGAAGTAATTTTAGAAGTTATAAATAAAACCACTTGAGAGAACTGAAGTGTAATTATTAGGTTAACATAGCAAAAGTCGATGACATGAGAAAGTTGTAATAAGACGCGAACTATTGTACTTCAAAATGAATTCAAATTCAATTACTTAAATTAAAACTGCAGACATTTATTTGCATTTCAGTGAATAAAACTTCATTTTAACGAAATTAATTGCAAGGATACCAGACGTGATTTCAAAAGCAATAGAAAATTGCGAAGAAGAATAAAAAGAGTTTTATATCTTTTTATCTAAAGATGAAGTTCGGGATTGAATTACGTTCCACTCTAAATTTGCCTTCAATCAATGAGCATTTACATAACAACAAAATTACAAAGTTTTTACTTATTTAAGAAGTCAATTCGTGTTTTAATTTATTCCCTTGAATTTTGTCGCAATTTTTGCTGCTTTGCAGCTTGAAAGCACTACTAATTATTCCACAAAAAACAAAAGAAGCTGAAATTCGATATCAGGCTCTCACAGCAGCAATGTAGTCTTGATTTCTTGCATTTCGTTTGTTTGTTACGCTTTCACGCGTGAGCTACTCAAACGATCATTTTGAAATTTTGTACACATATTCAGGACATTTAATTGATTAATATAGGATATTTAATTTTGAAGTGAAACTTTATTTGGGACGTTTATGAAACGAAAAAGCGTAACGAGACTACAGCACACTGGCCGTCACGGTGCTCACTGCATCCTCAGAATACAAATAATTAATTTGCCCAAATGAAACCACAATCATGAAAGCTCTAGCTTATCCTTTATGAGTTATGATGGCTCATGAAACCTCAGACTATAATATAAACGGACAAAGAACAATTTGAAAGCTAAATACGCCTGTCTTCAGTATAGAAATGGATATTCAAACATATGTTTGAAACTACAGTTTCTATTTATCTACCCTTGTGAAGACGGCAAATATTGAAACTAGGTAGAGCAACCATAGACGCTAATTAAATTCTGGCCTGTATATGCTAGGAAAATTAATTAACACTGAACACAAATATTCCAAGCAAATTTATGTAGCCAGTAAGGAATCTCTGCAACTAACCAATTTCCTAGGGACATCCACATAACCAAAAATCGATGAGTTATGTTTGAATTTGAATAAAGTGAAAGCCTGGCTCACAATGTACAATTATCTGATAGCGCGTTACTGGCCGAGCATTAATCATAGGGTGCAGGGCGGCTGCAAGCAGGGTGACAGTGCCATTGCCTCCCAAACTCTCTGAAAAGTGGAGGGGGAAGCGACAGCGACGCTCCAAGAGGACACGGACTGAACTATTGTTGACTATTTTGTTTTGTGATTTATTATATTGCCGAACGAAAGCAAATGTTGTGCTGAAAGCAAAATGAAATTTTTTGCTGTTTTCTTATTGATAACTGTTTTTTTTTCTGTGTCTAGTGTCTACATCGTTTGTAAAGCGACCACATTTCATTATATCATAATTAAACCCCGATTGTGTTAATTCCACAGTTGCCAGGCCCGGTCACTGAAGTTAACGTGTGATAACGAGCACCATACTGCGCAGTAAACTGTCCAACAGTTAAATGAGCAAATGAGATCTTCTGCGACAGCCACAGCCCGGAATATTCCAACCCAATGTTCCGCAATGTGTCATTTGCATTCGCTATTGCTGATAAGGGGAGAATTAGCCCAGCACGTTTAATTAGCAAACTTTTGAAGAATTACTTAATTATTACTGCTGCTTACTGCGAGGACTGAAGTAAGTCTACTTGGGGGATTATGTGTTTATGTGATAATGAATTTAAATTGAAGTTCATTTGTATGAATATATTCATATGATAGCTCTTGATGGAAGACTTTAAACAAGAGGTGCTAATTACTGATGATGGAGAATTTTACGACTCACTTAGCTCGTATGAACAATAATAATAAATTATTATCTGAATGGAGCATTAGACAAGAGTCAAAGAGAAAATTATTGAGCCCTGCATCATAAAGTAACGTGGACTTCTTCAGATAATGAAATTCAAACACAAATAGGTCATATACTAGTCACGAAGAAAAAACAATTATCCATAACAACGACTACATGATGACCGCGACACTAAGAAACAAAACAAAAAATAGCACAAAGAATAGAAACAATAAAACTAAATGGGATATAGAAAATATGAATGACATAAATAAATTGACGAAGTACAAAAAATAAATAGGAATTGGAATAGAAAAAGCAGCACAAAAATGAATAGGGAAAGACCACAATAAGACTAGAAATAGGAAAACTGGTTTAATGTAGAAAACAAAGAAATTTTGGAAGAAAAAGCTACTACAGGATTAAAATAGATATCAACAAAAAAAAAACGAATACGAAAGACTGAGAAATAAATGCAACAAAAATCTAGGGCAACCCAAGAGAATATGGATACAAAATAAAATAACAAGTGTATAAGAAGAAACAAGAAACAAGAATACCAAAAAAAAAATTTGCCAGCAAAATAACGAACAAAATAGGTCCTATAAATACAAAACGTATGACACTTAAGATAAATTTTGGAACATAGAAGAAAATGAACAACAATATAAACAAGTATGAATCCTGAAAGACCAAATACAAGAAGACACCGAGACAGAATAGCAGAACCTACTTGAAGAGAAATGAAAGATGTATTGAAAAACACCCGCAATGAGAAAACCCCTGCAAAAGACAAAATTAACATAGAACTCATAAATACTTATGAAGGAAAGAAAAAATACCAGAAGAGTGGGAGATGGGACAGATTGGCACAATTTATAAGAAAGGAGATCAAAAAGTATGCCAGAATTAAAGAGGAATTACACTGCTGAACACTACGTACAAAATCCTGTCTACAATAATACTGTAATGTTTATTGTTCTGAGAGGAAATAACAAGAAAATATAAATTTTATTTTTTAAAGTACCACTAAAACAAATGGCATACAATTTATTTCAAACTCACTATGATTAAACTTCAACTACAAGGCCACTAATATTAATTTACAACAACTTATTTATTTATCACGCTCTGAATATTAATTCCTCTTGATATTCATTACTTTCTCAGTCAGCTTGTTCGCCGTCATATATCCAGATGCCCATACGTCTAGAAATTTCTACATCATTCTGGTAAGCTACTCGAATGTCGCTTGTAAAGAGATAAAAAAACTCCGCCCAGACAACGTCACATTATTAAGAAAGTTAGCAAATGTAACAAGAACTACCATCGAACAGTATCAATGCGGTTTCATCATAGGAAAACCAACAACGGACGCCATATATATATAGTAAAACCAGTTATTAAAATAAAAAACATAGAATATAACATGAATACAGAGATAATGTTTGTGGATTTCAAATAAGCTTTTGCCTAAATCCAAAGACGAAAACTGGTGACAGCTTTAAAAAAACTAGAAATACCAGAAAAACTGAGAAGACAGATAGCAATGACAATAAGAAAAACAAAAATTAGTACTAAACACAGAAAGGCGGAACGGAAGATTATGTGATAAACAAATGAGTTATACAACAGCAGCTCTATTCAATTTATATGTGCTACGAAACATACAAAAAAGAGCAATAAATACAAGAGCAAGACAAATAATAGCTGTGACGAATTATGTCTTAAGACTCCGTCACAGTTGCACCTCCCAGAGCCTTCAAAATTGTTTCCTTGAACATTCTAGAAATTTTAATATCCGTAATTCTGTTTAAATATACACCACCGTTTACCTTAGTATTATCAGCTACCAGTTGGAATAAATTCATTTTTAATATTTCATAACATGTGGTGGAATGAGGTTAGGTTTTGAAAATAGCTGAAATTAAATCATCCTATATTTGTTTGATCCGTATTTATGTCTTGTGCTTACCGTAAATGAATCCTGATTGTAATCAACGGTTGTTCTGTAAATATGTTGTATATTGTATATTTTGTTTGATGTTCTTCGTGACCTTTGACCATACACAAATAAACATCTGACATCTGACAGTTGACCGACAGAGGACTAAATCGTAACTACTTTACCGACAGACAAAAAAAAAAGTAGGATAATTTGAATTTCAAGGAATGTTTATAAGGATGTATTTAGTAAAGAAAGAATATGAAATTTGTTGTTGTAAAGAAATTTGTATTCGCAAAATTACTTCTTTTTTTATCTGTATCTCCTCTTTACATTACTGACAGCACTAATAAGAAATCAATTGTAAGACAAGTAAAGTGGGGATTTGTTAAAATTTGAGTATAAATAAGGCCTTGCGGCCGATGTAAGTCACTTCTTTGAAAGTCCAGTCTTCTGAGTAGCCGTTCCAAAGTACACTTCTATGTAGTTCCGATTCCGAGTGTCATCTTCAGAGTGTTTACCGTCCAAATGGAGTTTTTGTGCTGAGTCTGTTAGCACAAATATCTGACACAATCTATGAGTATGTTTGATTTTCTATAAGTCCGTAAAAGGAACTTAGATTTGTTTGCTTTTGCTGTTTTGAACTTAAAATACTTTTGCTGGTTTTCAACTTAAAATATTTTTGCATAATTTACCGTAGAGTCACCGCTGAAAGTCTTCATTGATTTCACAGTGATAGATTGTTCTACCATAGAATGCCCGCTAGAGAAGTCCTTGTTGATTTCGCAGTGTTTGAATAATTTAACGAAGCGTCGCCGCTGACGAAGTCTTCGAGATTTCGCAGCGTTAGATTGTTTCAACATAGAATCACTGTTGGCTTCAGAGCGTTGAGCAATTTTAACGTAGAGTCACTACTTGGGAACCAGTTTGGTTTCACAAGCGTTGAAGATATGCTAATCCACCGTTTGGGAAATCGCTTCACGATATGTTTGTTCTAAAGTTTCTCGTCATCTGCGACCGCCTGGATCCGTACTGCCACCGCTGGTGTCAAGTGTCATGTACAGCTGTCCCGTAATCGTCAGCCAAGCTATCTCTGTGCAAGTTTCTGAAAAAATATATGTTCTACGTTCACCGTCGTTGTATTTGTGTGTGAATAAATCTTATTGTGATACCTACCTCCTGATGATTATTTTGACAACCCTAACCCTTCCCTTCTAAGCTATCCAGCCGTCTGTCTTAGAAACTGCGTCACCGACCGTATTGGCGCCCGAGCACACCGTCAGCAGCTTTAACTGCGACGCCAAAGTTAACAACCCCACCATCTGCCAGGCTATCGTTACATAGCATACGCTGATGATATAGGGATCATAACGAAAAATAGACGAACGATAAAAGAAATGTTAGAAGAAATAATAACGGAAAGTAATAACATGACAAAAATAATAGAATTTGGAGGAACAACAGAGGATAAAGAAATAAAGTTTAGAGGATATTGAAAGGAGTCACAATAACAAACAAAGGGGAAAGATAAGCAGGAATAAAAGAGAATATAGTACAAACAAACAGAGCTTTCTACGCAAATAAGAAACTATTGAAAAGTAATATCCTGTTAAAAACAACAAAAATGAGAATATATAAGACAATAATAAGGTCAATAGTATTCTATGCTGTCGAAACAATGACAATGACGAAAAAAGACTACGAATATTTGAGAATAATCATGAGAACAATACAAGGTTAAGAAAAAGTATCAGAAAACAAATAAAGACCAAGAATGAATCACGAAATATAAAAGGAAATAAAAGGACAAGACATGGTAAAAAGAATAAAATGGTTCGGACACATTATGAAGAAGTGGGAAACAAGACACAATGAAGTCAATACTAGAATGGAACCCAGCAGAAAGAAAAAGCAAGGAAGACCAAGAGCATCATGGATAAAAAAGTAGAACAAGATGTAAAAACAGTGAGAATAACAAAAGAAGGAAGAAATGGATTAATATAGCGAATAACATCTAAAATCAGAAATGGAGAGTGATCGCATACAAAAAATGGATCTAGAAAGCTCCTCTTAGGATTATTATAATTTTCGATCTCCAGGCCTATACTAAATTTGATATGAGAACGTGCGGTTAATTCACGTCGATGCGCTGTAACGAGCTTAATACTGTAACGTGCGAAAGTGTCATAATTCGTAAGAATAAAATAGGCCCTGAAACCGTCCCTGTTGTCTGGGCGGAGTCTGCTATCTCTTTACGTCGCGCCAAGCTACATTCGAGAATAACGTAGAAATTTCTGGAGGTTTGTTTCCCGTATATATAAGGACCTGACTGAGGAGCAGGGAACAGTAAAATAGAGTGAATATTCAGCTGTAATAAATAAATAAGTTGTTGTAAATAAATATTGGTGGCTTTGTAGTTGAGGTTTAATAATAATGAGTTGAAATATATTGTATAGTGTTTGTTTTAGTGTTACAAGCAACATTTTAACAATAAACGATTTTTTAAAAGCAATAAATATCACAATAAATTTTTTTTTACCGTCCAAAAACTTGTGGCCGTGTCAAGGCATTACAATCATGAAAGTTCTTGAAGCTTTGCTATTTCCAGCGTGAAAAATCAAGATGAAATATTCGGTTCCTACAAAATATAAAGAAGGTGGAGAGAATGTCATCAAAATTTTCGGTTAATAGAAATGTCAAGCCACTGTTATTAAAATTTGATGCCACTAATTAATTTTGTGTAGCTAATTAGTTTTCCAGAACGAGTCTAAAACTCGACAAAACTTTGTAGGGAAGACGATTAAAGAATAATCAAGGTCTGTTATCAAAGTTACGAAAACTAGGAAATTCTAATTAAAATTTTAACTGACAAAACTTGTTTCTTTAATAGAAAATATCATCTAGTGGAAACAGAAACAAATTGCCCCTGCTTTGATCGAAACAAAATAAATTCAAAATAGGTCTTGACGTTTTCCGCCACAATGTGTCATTTGCATTCGAGTCGACTTGGACGATAGGAGGCGCTCTCCCAGGGCGCCATATTAAACTGCCGTCCATTTCCGCTGTGTATTCGTTTCATTTCCGGCGACCATTCATCTCATCTCGCCTCTAACATATGCAGCCAGCGCAGCCCGCGAGCGTAGCTGTCAGTATTACAGAGAGGTGAAAAGATAAAACATCTCAGGAACTCTAAAGAAGTTATTACGCCAAGACGTGATGATATTTTAAATTATTGTTGTTAATTAGAAGATTTATGACTGGAGAGTGAGGAGGGTGTTAATTTTCGAAAAATATAGACTTGTATTCCCCAGGCAGCTACTATTTTTGATACGAGGCCGCAAGAAATATTTCAATTAAAATAAAAACTGTCAAAAGGGAGAAAAATAACTAATCGACATATGTTACCCTTTTACAGAGGGGTTAACGAATAGGGAGATAACACACGAATAAAATGAACAAGTAAACATTCATTAATTAATATTAATATGTCACCCTTGATAGTACATAAAACATAAAGAATTGTGAAAAAGTATTATTCGATAGATGACCGAGGGTCGTTACTTTCAGATAACAAAAAATTTTTTACGCAAAGCTGAACATTCCGTGTGTCAAATTGGAATCTACGGTTTCACGGATTAAACAAGCCTACCGGAATAATTTTGAAGGATAAAACTGGATTAGGGAATATGATTTGCAGATCTGATCAGAATGAACAAAAATTGTACAATAATTACAATACATAGAATGATTTACAGCGGATTGAATGAAATTTTACGAGCAAAACAATTACTGCTTCCCTATACAAAAAGAAAGTGACAATACTTGATTTTATATTCCATTTTACGGCGTCCCCTAAAATAATAACACGGTATGTTCCACAGTTTATCTCTATTTTCAGCGCCACATTGTTGTTTTATAGGAAAAGTTTTGCGGGAAGACATTGCCATCTGGGGGATGTTCCAGCTCAAAGGTAAAATATACAAAACACGGTCGTAACACAGGTGCGCGCACATTATGATGTGGCTGAAATATTGCCGGCATATATTCATTCGTGTCTTTCACAGAGCGCAGCGGATGAACGACGACGCAGGGAGAATTTATTGTGCTAGGGCGTTGATACAGAAGTGCTAGTGGAGAGTTATTATGCGTTGTACAGTTGGCAACAATGCAGAGAGGGTGGTTCTAATTATAATGAGGTGGGAGGATGTAATGAGTGAATGTGGAAATTTTATTGTTTTGCATGTTTTACTGCGCTGTTTTGCAGCATCCATTCCAATGGACTCATAAGGAGCTCTATCAAGTTTAGTGGTTCATCAATTATTGTCTTAAGGAAGTTTGGCGCTTCAAACACTCTATTTCAAAAATATGAAGCATTCTGACGAAACTCTCCATCGCGTTACATCTAAGTATGTAGATCACAATACTTTCCACCCATTTTGATCATCTCAATTGAGTCGAACTCTAAATGTTATTTATCAGGTAATGGTATTTGTATTTTTTGAGGTATTTCAATAATAATTCGTATTACATTAGAATGAATCGTGCAGAATACAATACTTTTTACAGACTTCAAATATCTCAATTCGTTTAGGAGATACAGAGTCAAACAGTGTGTGCTTCTGATTCGGCTATTCTCTCCTCCGTCCGTTACTCAAGTAATACAGCGTGCGATCGTAGCATCCTTATGATGTTTATAACAACAATAATGATCAGATTCGATTCTTCTTGATATATTTTCTCATAGAATTTACAAATTTCAGAATATTTAGGTCTTACATTTTAATAATTAAGCTATATTTGTGATGTTAGAAAAAGTAAATAATAAAAAACTTTTACACGCCGTTCTCTGCATCGCGTTTCATCCAAGTATGTAGGTCACAATACTTTCCACACATTTTAATTATCTCAATTAAGTCGGAACGTACAGCCACAAACTTTAAATGTTATTTATCAGGTAATGGTATTTGTAGTTTTTGAGATATTTCAATGATAATTCTTATCACATTAGAATGAATCGTGCAAAATACGATACTTTTTACAGATTTTAATTATCTCAATTCGTTTAGGAGATACAGAGTCAAACAGTGTGTGCTTCTGACTCGGCTATTCTCTCCTCCGTCCGTTATTCAAGTACTACAGCGCGCGATCGTAGCATCCTTATGATGTTTATAACAACAAAAATTATCAGAATCAATTGTTCTTGATACATTTAATCTAAGAATATACAAATTTCAGGATATTTAGGTCTAAAATTTGTTATGTGTCAATTTGGTTTTGGTCTTTTTTTTTTGTTGGGTTAAATTCTGAAATATAGTCTAGGTTTAATTTGATCAACTTCATTTACTTACGTTCAGTTGAAGATGTTTATGTTCATATTTAATAATTTCATTGCTATTTCGAATCTATAGTTTCGTTTCTTTACTTTTCTTTAGGCTTAGTGTTTTTTTTTTGTTACATTGAAAGCGTGTTTATTGTTTATTTTCATCAATTATTCTTGATTTGTGAAGTTGCTTACAATTATTGTGGCCCTGACTATGGATTTGCGTTGCACATTGCGGCAATTATATTAAATATTTTATATGTCAATCATAACGCTCTAAAAACAGAAATTATAACACTCATGTTTAGCTGATGATGAAAGCAGTAGGACTTTCGAAACGTCCCAAATTATTTTCAAATAATTAACATATTAAACAATTGGATCGCTTAAGGCCTTATTCCAAATTCAACCTATTATTCGTAGTTCGAGATTTTTGTTTCAAATTATCGCTGTTGCAATGCGCTGCATTTTTGAATGCTAGTTACCTTGGGCGTCCGTTAGGTTTTTTTTGCGTTGATAAAAAACGGTTTATTTTCAATTAAGTCAAATCGACCGGATAGGACGGACGTTATACTTCTTGCCTTTTTTATTTCACCACAACAATTTTATGATTTATTCCAAAATTTATTTTTGCCTGTGCAAGTCCAAGTTTGGGAATTTTTTTGGGGAAACCTCTGCTCCGGCCGAATATTTTGAGACAGTTTAACCATTTGTTTCACTAGGCGGAACAGCCCACGTGTTGGGTATTAGTTTAAAATTGTGAGTGGCTATTTCTTTCGTATCACTTACCATCTGCGATTTAACGTCGTCCGGACCAAAGCACAACGCTGAGGAAGTACCTCACTTCCTTTTTGGCTTTCCTGACCATCCGGAATCCAGCCCAATTAGATCCGAGGCCGAGATCCCGGCAGAGGGATCAATCAGAGTCTCCAGCGACGTCACTAGCTGAGTGGTTCAGTTTTGTTTTTCTTTCTGTTTAGACTTTTATTGGTGCTATTTAGTGTTTCACAAGAATCTTGCATGTCTTGTCTTGCACAAGATATGTAAGACAAGAACAAGAATTGGATTTTGCAAGACTTGGCAAGAATTGCAAGATTTTCTTGCCACTCTTGTTCTTGCCAGAAATTTTACACAAAAAGCAAGAATTTTGCACAAAGAGCAAGAAATCCAGTAACGCCATCTATTGCAAATGTAAAATACTAAGTAAAATATGCAAGGCAAGAAATGTGCAAGAGTCTTGCAAGGCAAGACAAGAAATTACCTTAAAAGAATTGTGCAAGATCTCAGTACATTTCTTGTCTTGGACTGCAAGACAAGAGCAAGAAGCAGCTGAGCAAGACAAAATTTCTTGTCTTGCGAAACACTAATTTGCCTAATAAGGCACCACGTGGCTTCACCATGATTTTGTTCATTTTTTTTGTGCAATTTTTTGCTGCGGTAGGCATTTGTTCTCGCCTTTCTTACTCATGCATTTCTTTACTACATAATAAACGCTACGTCCGATTGTGAACCAGATCGATCGATCTCGGGTCTGATTTTCATTATTTTTGTACTTTTGCCGGAGTAGGTTTATTGACGTACTTGTTTCATTAACAATTCAGTTGAGACTTGATGAAGTCGTAGAACGCGAATCGCCGCCATTTTGTTTTACATTATATTAATTATACTTTTGTCGATTTTATATTTTCTTTATATTTCTTTCGAATTAACTTAATTGAATATCTATTATTTTGGTAAATTTGATTATAATTTCTTTTGTCAAAAATAAAACTACCTACCAATTTAAATTTCAGAAAGTGATTCATTTAGTGTTTTTTTTACATCTGGTGTGTAAGTTCTGTGGAATCTCGATCAACGCCGACAGATCTAATTATCCTAAGCTCCAATATTCTACCTGTTCATCCTATCTTTTTTTTTCCACAGGTACTTTCGCAGTTGTGTGCCTTGGGACGAGAAAATCAACATTTGCGTGGCGCCCCAGTTTTTGTTTAACTTAAAATTCATTCATTGTAACGTCCCGTATATTTGTTTTAGTAAAGTTTATATACTTTTTTGAAGCTAACCTCACAACAACCCAATCCTGACCTGGGATTATTTTTATTACTTTTCGTTAAGTACTGAGCTAGGCCGATTTAAAGGTAGAGTTTGTGGAGAATTTGAAATTAGTTAATTTCAAATTAAGTTTTGAATGTTACAAAATGGCGCCCAACTTAAGGCCAATTTATTTTTGAATAGGTAGAGTCACAACCGTAGTTCTGAACGTTACAAGTGACTTTCAATCTTACGAATTGTATGAAGAATCACAAACTATGATCATAAATGGACCAGACTTCATTAAATATGTGAAAGAATTGTTTAATACATAATGGAAAACGGCTTGAAAGAAATTTACTTAAATATTTACATTGTTTATTCGATTTTTTTTCTATACCGGTAAGTAAAGCCGCAACTAAAAAGAGCTGTTCGAAATTAAAATTGATAAAAATTATTCGAGAAGTACGATGGGTCAGGAAAGACTTCCAATTTTGGCACTTTTATCTATTGAAGCAGATATAGCATCTAAGCTGAATTACGGTACAATCATTAAGAAGTTTAGTAAAGCTAAAAGCAAGAAATTTCTGTTTCTTATCTATAAAAGCGGAGTACCACTCACTGATTCAACACGAGATCTCAAAAACTGCTGAACCGATTGAGCTGAAATTCGGTAGATGGGTAGTATGTGGGGAGTAGACGTCAGCTTGGAAAGGATCTTGCAACAGGGCCGAATCGAGGAGGAGTTTATATGAATGTTCTACGCTTCTGCTGGTAGAGGCAATTAAATCTAGGAGTTGAATGTTTTTAATATCAATATCATGATAAATATTACGATATGATACCTACAACAGAGATGGATTAAGGTTGTAGTTTAAGAAAGGATTTTGTGACAGGACCGAATTAAGGGAGTATGAAAGGCGATTACAAGCTCATATAAGAGTTCTATGTCTGCTGGAGAAATAGAATCTGATATTCAGGTGGACTATTTGACATATATACCCACTGTTCTATTGTTTTTTAGACAGAGATGGAATAAGGTGAGCCAAACAGGAATAAAACTATATGTGGAGATCCTCTTTCCTCTAATGTTATGGACTTGAATTGAATCAATTTACTTCTACAGGGATAGATTAAGATTGTCAACGAATTAATAATTGATAAATACGAATTGCCCTGAGACTTCGTGGGTGAGTAGTTTATAGTGAGCAATAGAAAGTATTCTATGACAGGGACGAATGAAGTAGCCCAAACATTTTAAATTAATGAGAAAGTTCTATGTTTTTGATGTTAGCCACGAAATTTGGTATTCGATTCAACAGTGTGAATTCTGTCATCTTTACAAATAAATAAAATTGAAGTGTCCGTCTGGGATCTAGCAATAAGGACTTTTTTTTCAATCTTATATGATTATTTGCAAGATATCAAATCTCAAACACGCATTTTTTGCAACAGGTATTTAGATTGAGTTTAAATTCTCTGTAGTTGTTATTGGCGCTTGCAAACAAGTTTTTAACGTAGTAAAATCAACGTACAGAAAGTGGAGCATGAGTCTTAATTGTTTGTTTGCGCATCGTTCATCCGAATGGGTTGAAACGTGCAGATGTTGCTGGCACTTACATCAATATTTTTGATATAGTATTATCAATGTGCAGTACTTGGCGCACGAGTCATATTGGAGAATATCAGAAGCCAATTACGTACTTTTTCAATTTTTGTATGTCTGTCAGTATGCCCCTTTGTTTTTCCAGTCTAATCTCCGAAACGCCTCCATTAACCAAGTTGAAACTTGCGACAGTTGTTGCTGGTACTTGCGTGAAGATCTCTGACATGAAACCATGAACATATTATAAGTGAAGCACGAATCGTATTTGTTCGTTTGCATATCATCCATCCAATTGAATTGAAAATTTTTACAGTGCTTATTGACTCTTGCGTGAGAGTTTCTGCAATGTCAATGTAGCAGGTGACGCGCAAGTCGTATTGAATAAACGTTCGCGCATCGTTCATACGAATAAATAGAAACTTTGAATAGTTATGGTTGGTATTTGCGCGAAAGCTCACGAGATAGTACCATCAAAGTACGCTTCGCGCTGCAGTGTAAATATTTCATTCGATTGATATCTTGATATGTGGCTTGGAAAATTCATAGTGAATTTTTTCACGTCTTTATGCAGCTCTGAATTAACCTTGAATTTCATTTATTATATTATTTTCATCAATTTCATAAAGTACATCTATAAGCGGGTGAAACCACGGGTAGTACTATAATAAAGTTAATAAAAAACGCTATGTTTTACTTGTTTTTTAATTTATAATATTGCTCACATCAAGTTTTGGTCTTGCCCTGCCAGCATTTAAACTAAAAAAAACGGTTGAAACAATATTTTTAGTGGACCTTCAAAATTTTGTGCCAACTTGATAAAAATAAATGATTCAATTTGCTACGCTTACTTTTGAATATCAAACTGAATTGATTCAAATTCTATACACATATCTACTTACTCTCAAGATGCAGGAAGATGGATCATTGTAGAATACTACGTAAGACTCACCTGTAACAAAAAAAAAGAGTAATGAGCATCTAACATCCTGTATACAGTCATACAAGTAATTATTTTATAATAATCAATAATAAAATTTGATCTCAAACTTCTCAAATTGCTGGACGAAATTTCTATTGCCTCAATTTTTCCAATTTGTCGGACTTATCGTATTACACACATAATTAAATTACAATCAAATGAAGCATTTTTGAAGTTTCACAAAGCCGTGAATGTCACATTTGCGACTTCCGCGTCTACTGTAGAACTTTATGGAATAGTTGGCACACATGCAATTACATCTGTTACAAGCTGACAGGTGCATTATTTGGCAACAGTTTGTAGGTCTTATTCATTATTTATAGCACTAATCACTTTGATAATATATTTAGATGTACTATACTCCATTGTTATTGTTGACTATCTGCGAATAGTAAAAAAAGAAAACAAAGCTCGAATTGATATATCAGGAAAATGAATTTATTGACAAATTCTCTTCCGATATCCCCTATAGTCATTATCCAACAAACATCTAAAAAGCAATAAGAACACATATTTGAAAAATCGTAGTCCATATTTCTGGCTACCAACACAACAATTTATATCATTTTATCTTCAACAGAATAAATATAGATCACAAACACAACATTGTGAGAAATGCTTTGACATTAAATCATGCGATGACTCCCACGATAAGAGACTTCGTGGCCCTAGCAGAGTTGGAGAGGGGTCCTTTGAGACCTAATGTTACGTCCCTCATGATATAAACAGGCGCGAAAGGCCATAGGTTAATGTTTTGGCGATACTTTTTAATACATTAAATGGAAATAAATTGTTTTAACGGGTAATTGAACTAAGTGAGACGCTGACTAAATGCATGCTAAAAATTGTGCGTGCACGCATTGCTAAAAAAATTATTGAATGGATAATACTAGATTTTCCAAAAACCAGGACTTCAGAGCAAAGTTTTAACTTTCCTCCTTGATCTAAATAAGTTTGTGAGAGATACCAGCGAAGATAAACTGTTCAAAAACAAATATTACTTGAATCCGTCTTCTACCGGTATTTATTGTGTGTACAGTTTCAAACAACTTCTGAAAATCAACAGTTGGAGAGTGATAAGAAAGAATGCGAGATGTTTTCTCCAAATGATCAGAAGATTATCTGATGAATAGTTGCA
Source organism: Dromius quadrimaculatus (assembly GCA_963989225.1). NCBI lineage: Eukaryota > Metazoa > Arthropoda > Insecta > Coleoptera > Carabidae > Dromius > Dromius quadrimaculatus. The sequence continues at coordinate 45,092,653 of OZ022334.1, read as the reverse complement.
AGAGCTACCATATTCTTAACTACGATTTTTGCGTATATTTATAAAATAGTGAGAGCTACCAAATACTATACGTGGAAAATATAAGATTGAGTGAGACAACGGCCGTCCCTAATTCCATTAGTTGGTTGGCCTTGAGTAACATGAACAGTCCAGTCAGTTTTAAACGGTTTTTCGTAGTGCCGTTACAAAATTTTATATAAATGTCAAAAGTTTGCTTCATTTGTAATGAATCTTTGACTGAAGGTGGAATAAAATAGTGCAGTTATCTTGTTTCCCTTCAACATCTGCTTCTACTCATCAACACTTGTTTCGTATGTTCTACCAAGTGCAAGTGTGGTTGAACAATGAACTGAATCTTGAAAACTAGGACTGTAAATTGATGAATAATAGTTTGGATCCAACCAGACTTTACTTCCACCTGCTCCAGAGAAACTGCTGAATACAATTTTTTGTGATTGTAATAAAAGCTGCACGAACAATTGTGTTGAGAAGAAAAGTTGGATTGTTTTGTGTCAATTGTCAAGGCCAGTATTGCACTGATGCTGAATCAAATGCAACAGATAAAGATTCTTTCGAAATTGTAACGATACCTCGCTGATGGCGGGGTTGTTAATTCTGGCGTCACTGTCGGAACTACTGACAGTATACTCGGGCGCCAATGCAGTTTCTTAAGACGGACGGCTGAATAGCTCAGGAGAAAGAGTCAGGGTGTTCAAGAGAATAATATTCAGGAGCTAAGTGTTCTTACGATATTTATTTATACACAAAAATTGAGCTGTTGAACATACACATAGATAGCTTGGCTGAAGACTGACGATGACGATGCGGCGACTGTCTGAGACAATCAATATTCGCGGAATCGCGAAGCGATTTTCCGAACGGTGGAACTTTACAACTATTTCTATACTTGTGAAACCAAACTTGTTCTCAAGCAGTGATCCTACGTTAAGTTGTTTCAATACTGTGAAGCCACCGAATGACCTCTCCAGCAGTGATTCTACGTTAAATATTTCTGACATTGTGAAGCCAGCAATGACTCTACGTTAAATTATTCAAACACTGTGAAATCAGCAAAGACTCTACGTTAAACTTGTTCAACACTGTGAAGCCCAAGGGTACGTTCCACTTAACGACCGCAATTGTGTCGCCCATTTTGCGTTCCACTTAAGGCTGCGGTTGTTGCGATCGAGGTTTCAAACGTCACTACTGACGTCACTGCTAAGGACTACAACACTCGCAGTTAAAGCATGGGTCTGTGCGGTCGTCTGGAATTTTTCGCGCACTTTTAAAATCTGACAGCTTGTATACAAACAAGAAAATGGCGGAAGGATAACATATGCAGAGACTGTCTCTCATAAATGCTGAAAATAATAATGTTGTTGGGGTTTTAGTAACTCCAGAAGAAGACTAATCGTGGGGCAATCTTTTACTGCTCTAGTTAAATCCTTCCGTATAATTTACAACAGAATTTCAAATGTAGCCTTTGACATTCTGCAAATACAATCAAATTATCAGCTTGAGTTGAAGTTTCTGAATCTTACAAGCGAACAATCGTTAAGTGGAACTTACCCAAAGAGGACTCCTCCAGCGGTGATTCTACGGTAAAACAATCTAACACTGTGAAATCAATTAAGACTTTTCCAGCGGTGACTCTACGTTAAGTTGATCCAACATTCGCAGAGCGGACGGCAGAAATAAAACGGAATGACTCCAAGTTAAATTTTGCTAAGAATCAAACTTACGATTTTGTCTTAAAAAATCGTACCAAACAGACTGAGCACGAAAACTTCGAACAGACGTCGAACGGTAGACACTGTAGTACTTTGGAAGATGGCTCGGAAAAATAACTTTCAAAAGAAGACACTTAAATCGGCCGCAAGGCCTTATTTATACTTGAAGATTAATGAAACCTTACTCAACTTGTCTTTTAAATTAATTCCAATTTAGCGCTGTTGGAGTAATGTGAAGAAGAGATACTAAGAAGGAAGTCGTTTTACAAATACTAATATCTTTACAACAAATTTTCTCACTTCTTTGTCTGCTTAGATACATATTTATATCGGTTACATTTCATTCTCAGTACATTGCAAACATTAAAATAATATTACACTAAATTTTTTGTTTACGACGGTTATTTAGTCATCTATCGGTACGGTCGAGACTGTCAAATGTCAGATCTCAATTTGTTATGTCAAGGGACACGAAAACCAAATCTTTTACCGAACGATTGATTACATTCACGGTAAGTACATGACATAAACACAGATCATACAGTACAGAGTTGTATTTCAGATTTTTCAAAATCTAATTTTATCACGTATTTATTACAGCTGATGATGGTGATGTTAAGGTAAGTGGTGGTGTGGTGTTTAAACAGAATTACGGTTCTTAAAAATTTATAGGGCAAGCAAGATGTGAAAACTACTGTGACGGAGCCTTGAGAGAAGAATTCGTCACAAGATGAAGATTCTTCTGAAATCGATGAGGATTTACCTGATATATCTCTCTTTTTAGAAGAAGAAACGACTGATCATGTAGAATTGCTGGATCGGAATATATTGTGAAGTATTTTTACTGGGAAAACCACGTTAAAAAAAGTGCCGAGTACACTACTTCAGAGGTGGTGCGGAAAAATGTGCATACCTACGGTCTGAAATCGCGATAACTCGAGAACGGTGCTCCGTAGGGGGAAAAGTATTGACACCTTTATTGTAGAGAATTTTACGATTTACAAACTTTCTTTAGTCCATTTTTTCAGTAGCTCTGGTCGTTTCAGAGATATTAATGCAAACTGAAATGTTTATTTTGTCTGACGAGAAAAATAAATAGAAGACCAGAATAATAATCATTACTTTGTGACATTTGAAACAAACTGTACTTGAGAATCGTAGTAACGGCACTTCTCAACTCCAATGGAACAATTCTTCTAATGACATCTGCAACTGGTCTCGCATATTGTCTTATAGAATTAGCGAAAGTCTCAAGGGCTCTGCAGAGAGCTAAAGCAAAGGAGGAATGCACTTGTGTCGCTAAATGCAAGGCAGGAGGACAACAAAACATGCAGCGACAAATTAAAATGAAGCCACTTACCATCTTGGGAAACTTACGTGCACAGGAGAAGGTGAGCATTAGACAATAGGGAAATATTCTTAGCACTGATTGAGGGGGAGTGTTAAATGCCGACATTCAAGTATGCTCTTCATATTTTTATTAAAAGTTTGGAAGATCGACAAGAATTTTCTAAAAGAATAATCTCAACATTAGTTTCTTCAGTCAGAATTGCATCGTTTACAACTAAGCTAGTATATGAGGCACAATAATTGTAGCTCTCATTCATACAAGTAATTGGAACAATTACTCATGGCATAAACAAAGCTTTCGCTTTGAAGAATCGTAATGAGCAAAATTAATGAAACTATGTGAGTTTTGCTGTGATCTAGACATGAGACGCCGGCTTGTTAAACGAATGAATTCCGTTAAGAAAGCGCCAATGATTCTCAGTTCTCGTAGTAATTAGGATTCGTTTCAAACAGTTATTATTGGAGAGAAAGAATTGTTTTTTTATGGAGTTCATTATTAGTGAAGAAACACAGGACATTGTGCAGTGACCTTTGAAGGATTCCTCAGCGGCGAGTTCGTGTCGCACAATTGTGCTAAACGGACTTAGCACCAAAATTCCACTCGGACGGTAAAACGGTGAACACTTCGAGGTTGACACTCGGTATCGGAACTAGAAGCGAACTTTAGAAAAAAAAATCCTTAATACTTCTAATGAATTTATTTTAACACAACAAAACTAAAGTCCCGTTTTACTTTTGCAGCTCAAACATCATCAGCGTCAGACTATTGCAAACATGGCTGGAACACGGAAATGGCGCCACGACGCGACCAGCAAAAGATAAACAAGTGAATAGCCGCATCACAGCATTTACGTCGTTGCCAGTTCTTGATGAATTGTTGCACAAAGCCATATCAAGTGGAACGGGACGAGAGAGAAGTACCGGCTGTGTGAACAATAACAGTAAAGTTTAAGAGTTGAATATGAAAGTCTGAAGCATCTGACAATCACAGTAATTCATTATTATCAGTGTTGCAGCACTTGAATGCCGTACAGGTAGTCACGCAAAGAGGGCCTTCATTCCGTTTTATCTGCGACGTTAACAACTCCGTGCAACAAGTAAAACATCAAAGCACGCCTCGACGTTTGCAAGTGCCTGGAAAAGCTTTCCAACATGCAACGCTTGTTCGTTTGTTTTCTCATTCCTGGAAGGTAGCAGTGGATGTTTACTGAATGGTTACTCACGCTTACGACTCATTTGTGAGCTGAATGACTTTATTCAATTTCGCCGCCGTGGTATTATCTCAATTGGCTGTAAGCCTTTGTGTACAACTGAGAAGAATTATTAATAAGACGGGAATTACAGTTTTATGAGAAATGAATATAGCTTGTAATGGAAATTGAGTCACACTATTTTTGGTCCTTCGAGCCGGATTCTTTCAACTATGTAGTTATGATACCTTTAAATGAATGAATTCTAAATTAATTAGAACATTAAGCATTGCATATTTGATTTAAGATTACATATACTTATTCAGCCAAAGTGAAAGAAACCTCTTACTTATTTACTGATTGTATCTTTGCAATTACATAGTTGTGCAATTAAAACTGCATATTTGATTGAGTTTTTACTGCTTGCGCATGAAACCCACTCATTCATGAGTGATATCAAAATCAACATAAATACATTCCATATTCTACTTAATTCCTGTATAATTCACTTTAATTACTGACAGACGACAAAAATCTGAGCCCACATCTTCATATAAATCAGACAGTTTAAACACTTTCATACTTCGTAACTGCCTACTTTTACTTAATAGCCATTTGGAAATTAATAGAAATATTGGATAATTTCTTTCCTGGAGATCAATTCTCGAAACTGTAGTTTAATTCGCAACGTATGACAACAATCCAAATTCACTCGTCATATTTCAGTACACAAACAGATTTGGAAAAGGTTCCAGCTCATTTTCAATATATTAGCGGATAAAATCAAATGTTGGTATTTGCGTGATGCAGAAAAGCTATGGGAGGGCCCAAATTCACGATAATGTGTGTATGAATAAGGCGATTAAAATTATAAAATGAATCTGTATGTAATTACAGCCAGACGTTGGTAATTAAGCCTCAATGATGTAGATTTTTGTGCATGATAGTGAATTAGTATGTGTAAGCCCAATTGAAAATTAAATCATTTGACTATATGACAAATGTTATAATCTATGAATCAGATTATATTGGATACATCATAAATTGATGAATTCATATTGACTTGTTCCCAAGCAATGACTCTACCTCAAATTGACCTCTCTAGCAGTGATTCTACGTTGAATATTTCTGACACTGTGAAGCCAGCAATGACTTCCCCAGCGGCGACTCTACGTTAAATTATTCAAACACTGTGAAATCAACAAAGACTTCGCCAGTTGTGACTCTACGTTAAATTATTTAAATACTGTGAAATAAAAAAAAAAACTCCAGCGGTGATTCTACAGTAAAATAATGTAACACTGTGATATCCACAAGGACTGCTCCAGTGGTGACTCTACATTAAACTAGTTCAACACTGTGAAGCCAACAAGGACTCATCCAGCGGTGCTTCTATGGTAAAACAATCTAACACCGTGAAATCAATTAAGACTTCTCCAGCGGTGACTCTACATTCAGTTAATTCAACGTTCGCGGAGCGGACGGAAAAAATGAAACAAAATGTTCTAAGTTATACTTTGCAAACATATTCCAAATTCAGAAACAGCAAAAATATTCTAAGTTCAACAACAGCGGAAACAAAAGCTCTGTTCGATGAAATGCAGGGCAGTGTAGTTCTGCATGGTGTACACCAGTTCTACATTGTCAAAGAACAGATTAGTGTGCAATAGTGCAGCGAATTTGAACTGAGAGAGTTAACCTCAATCTGCAATATTTAAAATGATCAAAATACTTGCTCTGTTGATTGATTCATCAGAATCAGATGATTCATTTACTTTGAGCAGTAAAAATGAGGCTGAGAATTTGGAAATATGCCTAAATTGGCGAAAAAGAAACTGCATAAAAAAATATTTTCAAGAAGTAATTCCGGCATATATGGATAAGGAAATTTATTAGATATTTTAGAATAAATCGCCAATTAAATATCAATATTATTGAATGAATCTGACATTTGTTTACCCCCACCCTACTCTGCACTAACTACACCACCTCCTTAGTCAGTTCAGAAAAGTGTGCACTAGTTCTCAAATTAATGTCAACGAACAGTCTGACCAAGTTGCACGTTTTTCATAAAACGTCTTAGTGTTAGAAAGTGTACACTTGGTCAACCTAGTGCATGTCATCGAACAGAGCTAATGACAGAATAAACTAAGTTTCTTCCACGGACTTATGGAAAAACAAAAGAAAACAATCTAACTTACGATTTTGTCTCAAACAATCGCACCAAACTGACTTAGCACGAAAATCTCGGACGGTAAACACTGTAGTACTGTGGAGGATGGCTTGAGGATATTTTGGAGCCACCAAATGACCTCTCCAGCAGTGAGAAAATACTGTGAAAACAGCAAAGACTTCTAAGGCGGTGACTCTATGTTAAACTTGTTCAACTCGCTGAAAAGGATTCCTCCAGCGGTGATTCTACGGTAAAACAATCTAACACTGTGAAATCAATTAAGACTTCTTCAGCGGTAACTCTACGTTAAGTAAATCCAACTTTCGTAAAACGGACGGCAGAAATAAAACGGAATGATTCCAAGTTAAACTTTGCTAAAAATCAAACTTACGATTTCGTCTTAAACAATCGTACCAAACGGACTAAGCATGAAAACTTCGAACAGACGTCGAACAGTAAACACTGTAGTACTTTGGAAGATGGCTCGAAGAACTAACTTTCGAAAGAAGTGACTAAAATCGGCCGCAAGGCCTTATTTATACTTAAAGTTTGATGAAACTTCACTTAACTTTTGTCTTTTAAATTAATTTCAATTTAGCGCTGTTAGATTAATGTGGAGAAAAGATACTAAAAAAGAAGAAGTCATTTTACAAATACTGATTTCTTTTGTGAAGATAATGCCTCGCTGATGGCGGAATTGTTACCTTTGGCGTCGCGGTCAAAACTGCTGACGGTGTGCTCCAGCTCAAATGCGGTCGGTGACGTAGTTTCTAAGGCAGACGGCTGGATAGCTCAGAAGGGAAAGGTTAGGGTTGTCAGAATAATCATCAGAAGGTAAGTATCATAACGAGATTTATTTTCACACAAAATGATGATGAACCTAGAATATATATGTTACAGGAACTTGCACGGTGATAACTTGGTTGACGGTGACGGAACGGTGTACATGACACTCGACATCAGCGGTCGCAGTACGGAACAAGGCGGTAGCAGATGACAAGAAACTTTAAAACAAACAAATCGTGAAGCGATTTCCCAAACGGTGGATTAACTTATCTTCGACGCTTGTGAAACCAAACTGGTTCCCAAGTAGTGACTCTACGTTAACTTGCTTAACGCTGTGAAGCCAATGATGATCCACTCAACGGTGATTCTACGTTAAAACAATCTAACGCTGTGAAATCACGAAGACTTTGTCAGCGGCGACGCTACGTCAAATTGTCCAAACACTGTAAAGTCAACAAGAGCTTTGCCGGCGGTGCTTCTACGTTAAATTATTCAAGCACTGTGAAGTCAACTAGGACTTCGCTAGCGGTGTTTCTACGTTAAATTATCCAGACACTGCGAAGTCGACAAAGACTACAGTACAGAGTTGTATTTCAGATTTCCAAAACATAACCTTATTCAACCACATGTGAGATATTAAAACGTATTTATTCCAGCTGATGGCTGGTGATGTTAAGGTAAGTGGTGGTGTAGTGTTTAAACAGAATTACGGTTCTTTTGAATTTATTTTCTTGGAAATCATACAGATTTTCATTAAATAAAGTATAATTCAATTCTTCTTGTTGAATTTATCCCAATTGCTTGATGTAATAAAAAATAATCTCATTCCAGATCATTTAATAAACTCTCCTTCAAAGCCAGAAAAAAATTAAATCACCATTCAACTTTTTACCTTTAATCTTTGCTGTCTTTATATATAACCCTTTTCATTCCTCAAGGGAAATTTATCTCTGAACACGAAACATGACGACGTCACTTCTGCCAAGCTAATGTTAAAAGAGAGAAGGAAGCTGATGTACTATCCTTGCCTGATATGAAAGCAACGCACGTTTGGGCTTGGCGTGTGTTGGTTCAGATCTCATCTGATAAAAGCGCACTATGTGTCCTACTGTCTGCCTTTGGGTGTGTGTGCTCTGCTGGGTGAAATGAAACTACAGTTGAGGTCCATGAAAGAAATGGATGAGTAGTAAAACGAAGTACTCTAGAATTGAGGGAATTGTAATGCTACAAAGGAGCTTTAGATGTAAGTAATTCCGGAACGGAACTAAAACTATCGTCTGATCTTAGTAATGAATAATATTGAGATAAAAATTTAAAAGAAGTTCAATCATTTAGAAATTAAAAGCAATTCAAGGAATTTAGAAGAAAAGTAATAAAATTCGCAAACTTTAACGACAGACGTTTTCCAAATTCGAATTTAATTTGAGCATCGTACGGAACATAGCCGGAATCCAATTAGAGACTTCTATAATAAGAGAGAGGGATACTACTCCTCTTCCGATCTATCGAACAAATAAATTCTTTCCCAGTTGAAAAAAAGCCCCGAAGACCAGCAGCAAATTCAATAACAGCGCAGTCTTATAAAAGAGCATGTACAACCTAACAGGGGCGGAACAACATAGAGGGATGAAAAGATCGAAGGGGCGCGAACAAATGAAATTGAAAGGAAAATTAGGATTGAGAGGGCATCCATGCAACCATCCACCTGTGCTAAAGGAGATTCTTGATTTTATTTTAAAAATTTCTATAAAATGCTTTAGACGACTCCGCAGCTACCTGTCTGGAAATAACACGATTCCGGTCTTGGAGTGAGTGCTCGGTAAGCGTCGAGTGCTTCGTAATGATCCGTTCGCAGAATGTTGGAGTTTTGAATGGACGAGCCCCGAGCAACATTGCAATAAGGGAAAGATAGAAGATCAACAGACATGGAAATACTTGCTTCTGCAAATGTGAATAGAGTTTTGCTTTAATGGTTCCACATGAAATTTTATGGCTTCAAAGTAATGCTTTTTAATGAATACTTCACTTTTTGTTGAAGTATTTAATTGACTAGATATTGACTTTTGCTTTATTTATCCTAAAGCGAACAATAACACACACCACCAGTTACAAAATTACAAACGTGATGGCATAGTAGTCCGTTTTGATAGTCCTTCTCCCTCCTACTCGATTGAAAGATTCGAGTAGCAGTGTCGTTTCATTAGGACGAATTGTTTTTGCAGTGCCCTCTTGATTGGAAAGAAATTGCAGGCGCTGACAGTGCAGGTGTTCGAACCAAGTTAAGTAATGAGTAAGGCCGTAGAAGGGGAGAAGTCTTGCCGTAGTTGTGATGATAGAAGATAGTAAAGCAGAGGGTGCAGTCCTCAGGGACAAATTAAAGCGTAATGTTTGTGGATTAAAACATCTTTTTTATTGGGTTGGGGTGATTCAGTGATTGGTTTTGGATTAGAGAGTGCAGTTCTAGAAATTGGGAAGTAGCAGGAAATATATTGGCTAGTTTTTATAATGTGGAATACGAAAATGCACTTTTTAATAAAATTTTCTGTCAGCTGCACAATAAAGGTGTCGCTAAATTTAACAAGTTTCCAAGTTAGAAAAGTTGTATGCAAACTCATAAAAGAACCAACAAAAATATAAAAGTAATCTGGAAAGTACTAAACAACTTTCATTTGCACACTTTGAAACTTCCACCACAACGTAAAAAAGATCAAGCAGTAAGGATATTCTTCCAGAGATAACCAACCAGTCCGAATAAATATTCTTGATACTTTCCATTCACAACATGTGGTTGGACCTAAATCACATTTTGTGAATATCAAATCCCTGAAATACAACTCTGTAATTGTATGATCTGTGTTTATGTTATGCACTCGCCGTAAATATATCTGACTGTTGCTTTGTAAAATACTTATGTTCACTAGTTTTGTTTACCGTGACTTTGATTTAACAAATAAATATTTGACGTTCGACATTTGGACAATCTTTACTCTGTCGGCAATGTACCGAACTAAAAATGTAAACAAATAATTTTGTTGTAATATTATTCAAATGATGAATGAATATGGATGGAAAGGTCGAAAGCAGAAAATTTAACAGTGGAACTTTGTTTTGACTAGATAGGAAATAAACATACCAAAAGTCCCCTCCCCTCGGAGGTGAGTCCTAGGAGAGAGGGCACAAATAAGGTCCCGTTTTTTAGTTTTTTGTTTACATCTCGAAAACGATGCGTCAGAGGAAATTTTGTTATCCTGCATTATGGTAGCTGATAAAATTATCTACAGCTTTGGTTCTATACAATTTTTACCTATTCCTAATCGTTGTCTAGATATGAGCTCCGAAAAGCGGTCGATTTTCAGAAATGTGTTTCTACGTTTTACTTACTTGTACAATATTCACATATTAAATATTTCTAATGGAGCTCATATCTAGACAACGATGGGGAAAAGGTAAAAAGTGTATAGAACCAAAGCTGTAGAGAATTTCATCAGCTTCCATAATGCAAGATAAAAAAATTTCATCCGACGCATCGTTTTCGAGATGTAAACAAAAGACCAAAAAACGGGACCTTCTTTGTGCTCTCCCTCCAGAGGCTTACCTCCGAGGGGTTTACATTCATTCATTCATTGCCCGTACTATAGTTGTAAATAAGTACCACAGGTTCACAGCTGAAAAAGAAGTCAGGAAACTTGTTGTAGTAAGTAAGGTTTCATGAAATTTTGAATATAAATAAGGCCTCGTAGCCGATTTAAGTCACTTCTTCTGAAAGTTAGTTCTCCGAGCAATCTTCCAAAGTATTCCAGTGTGTTTTCCGTTCGAAGTTTTGTGCTAAGTCCGTTTAGTGCGAGTGTTTCAGAAAAACAAGCTGTAAGTCTTATTGTTCTTTTATAAGTCCGTAGAAGGAGCTTGGTTAATTTCTGCCATTGTTTTGCTATATTTTAAACTTAGAATTATGAGGTCCATTTAACTTAAGGTCATTCTGTTCTATTTTTTTGCCGTCCGCTCCGCGAACGCTGGATTAACTTAAAGTAGCGTCGCCGCTGATGAAGTCTGTTAATCTCCGCAGTGTTAGATTGATTTAAAGTAGAATTACCGCTGGAGAGGTCATTGTTGGCTTCACAGCGTTGAATAAGTTTAACGTAGAGCTACCGCTGAAGAAGTCTGTTGATTTCGCAGTGTTAGATTAATTTAACGTAGAATCACCGCTGAAGACGACATTGCTGGCTTCACTGCGTTAGAAACATTGTACGTAAAATCACTGTTGAAGAGGTCATTGGTGGCTTCACAGCATTGAAACAGTTTAACGTAGAGTCACTACTTGGAAATCAGTTTGGTTTCACAAGCATAAAACGAATTTTAAAGTTAGTCCACCGTTTGGGAAATTGCTTCACGATTTCGTGAATGTGGATTGTTGTTTTGTAAAATACTTTGTATATAATGTTTATTTTTGTTTACCGTGACTTTGACTTCGACATTTAGACAATCTCTACTGTACCGACAATGTACCGAACTAAAAATGTAAACAAATAATTTTGTTGTAATGTTATTCAAATATTTTTCAAAATGAAATGTAACCGTTGTAAATAAGTTCCACAGATCCACAGCAGTAAAATAGGTTAACAAACTTGTGAAAGAATCTGATAGCGCTAAATTGAATTAAAATTACTTTAGAAGACACAAGTTAAGTGAGGTTTCATTAAATTTTGAGTATAAATAAGGCCTTGTAGCCGATTTAAGTCACTTCTTAAGTGAAAATTCCAGTGTGTTTTCCGTTCAAAGTTTTGTGTCCGTTTAGTGTGTTTAATAAGTCCGATTGTTTTTTATAAGTCCGTAAGAGGGACTTGGTTTATTTTTGCCGTTGTTTTGCTATATTTTGAACTTAAGAATTATAAGGTCTATTTAACTTGAAGTCATTCTGTTCTATTTTTTGCAGTGCCCTCCGCGAACATTGGATCAACTTAAAGTAGCGTCGCCGCTGACGAAGTCTGTTAATTTCGCAGTGTTAGATTGATTTAAGGACGTTCATTGGTTAAATCAATTTTCTTTTGATTTTCCTCAAATTGAAAATTGTTGGGATTGAAAATGCCCTCTATACAGTAGTATTTTTTGAAATACTGCTATCCATGCAAAATTTAGAGAAATTTATTGTTAAAGTTGACGACTTTAACATGGGAGGTATATCAAAAAAAGTTTTCTTTGCATATCTCTGAAGAAACAATATACGTTAGAATAGAGTGTGAGGAAAATTTAACATTTAAAATATTTCACCAATCCATACTCATTATCAAGAACGAGCCATAATAAAAATGTGACAGTACAGTTTTACGTTAAAAGGGAGAGACATGAGAGAGGTTGCAACGTTGCGGAATCGTTCTGCGCGCCTTGTGGTCTGCTCGACTCACACAGGCACAGTTTACGTCTGTCCATGTAAAGCTATGTTGTCGCACTTCTAACACACAAAACTACGCACACTCCTTCTCTCTCGCACGAACTTTTCTGTCTCTTTCTCGCCGAGTGAACGTCTTTAACGTAGAATCACCGCTGGAGAGGTCATTGTTGGCTTCACAGCGTTAAACAAGTTTAACGTAGAGCCACCGCTTGAAAAGTCTTTGTTGATTTTGCAGTGTTAGATTGATCTAACGTAGAATCACCGCTGAAGAAGTCATTGTTGATTTCAAATCTAATGTAGAATCACTGCTAGAGAGGTCATTTGTGGCTTTACAGCATTGAAACAGTTTAACGTTGAGTCACTACTTGATAATCAGTATGATTTCACAAGCATAAAACGATTCTTGAAGTTAATCCATCATTTGGAAAATCGCTTCACGATTTCGTGAATATATGTGTATGCTCACTAGCTCCATTTACCTCCTAAATATTATTCTTTTGACAACCCTAACCCTTTCCTCTGAGCTACCCAACCGTCCGCCTCTAGAAACTACATCACCTACTGAATTGGCGCCCGAATATACTGTCTGCAGTTTCGACAGCGACGCCAAAGTCAACAGCCCCGCCAGCCGCGAAGTATCGTTACAGTGTTTATATAAAAAAATATATGACTCTATGGAATTTGATTGCGAATTCTTCCTCAAACCATAAATCAAGTCATCAATATTTGAAATATGTGCGAAACATAAAAAATTCATGATTTCCACATTTGTATATTGGAATATATTCCTAGTGTTGCCACTAGTCTCGGTCTCGTCTCTTTGCGCTTCAAAAAGTCGAGACAGGACCACAGAATGGGTCTCGAGCCAAAATTCGAGACCAAAACGATACCAGATTTGAGTCTCTCGAAGAGACTGGTATAATAATCACTTAAAATTCAGGAAACTAACTTGACTCTGTCTCTTACTTCTGAAAGATAGTCTTCAACGATGATGACATTAAATCACTTCTCTAATTGTCCGATAGGTGGTACATATGTCAGGAGTCTATAATATGATGTCAAAAGACAGCCTCTACAAATTATAATTGAACCCTAGAGCGACTGTGCAAGGTGGGAATAATTGTATAATGCGCGATATTTGTAGCGTAGTGTTTTTGTGGTCCTTAACGATTATGAAGTGGTCCTGTAACGATAGCCTCGCAGATGAAGAGGTTGTTAACTTTGGCGTCGCGGTCAAAACTGCTGATGGTGTGCTCGGGCGCCAATGCGGTCGGTGACGCAGTTTCTGAGGCAGACGGCTGGATAGCTCAGAAGGGAAGAGTTAGGGTTGTCAAAATAATCATCAGGAGGTAGGTATCACAATGAGATTTATTTACGCAAAAACGAGGACTTGCACGGTGATGACTTGGCTGATGGTGACAGAACAGCTGTACCTGATACTCGACACCAGCAATCTCAGGCGGTCGCAGATGACAAGAAAACAAACAAATCGTGAGGCGATTTTCCAAACGGTGGATTAACTTATCTTCGACGCTTGTGAAACCAAACTGGTTCCCAAGTGGTGACTCTACGTTAACTTGCTCAACGCTGCGAAATCACGAAGACTCCGTCAGCGGCGACGCTACGTTACATTGTTCAAACACTGTGAAGTCAACAAAGACTTTGCCAGCGGTGATTCTACGTTAAATTATTCAAACACTGAGAAGTCGACAAAGACCAGGGCGAGACCGGGACGGAACTGAGTTAGGTGAGACTACCACGAGACCGAGACAGGACTCACTGAAGTCTCGTCTCGTGGTAACACTTTCAGCAGAGTGACGGATAGACGAATAAGTGATTCCGAGGGTGCCGTTTGTACCTATCCCAAAAAACAACAAATTCTCATTTGAAATGTTTTTTTTATCCTGTCAATAAACTACTCTGACATTTATTCCATTCGCAAATTTGAATACTTGTGTTGTATGTGTTTGCTCACTCTTGTTTGTTTGTGTATCGTATAATGCGTTAAACTCAGTTGCCGCATTCTTAGAATATCTTACTGAAGGCGCGCACCTTGCCTCTATTTAAAGACTGTCATTTATGACGAAACATCTTTCAGACTTTCAGTTATGTTGTATTCTTAGAGGTATAAGGTACTGACTTCGCTTATCATTTATGAAATTCTCAAAAGTTCATTTCACTTTGAAGGATGTCATCTCACTTAAAACTGGACGTCTGCATGCATTCCAGTAAATGGTACGTAACGCAGCTCTATGCAGACTGATCTGAATTGAGAGATTGTATTCAGTTCAATCATGTGAAAGATAGGGAGTGATTTGTTCATGCGGAATAGATAATCTGCACAATGTGTGTCCAATTCACTGAAAAATATTTCAATAGCATATGATACAGTCATCATGATGAGAAAGCAGTACCAAAACTTCAAATCATTTGAATAATATTCATATGCGAAACGCAGAAGCTAGAAGCTTCTTCATAATCCCAAGAAACCCCTAAAAATCAATACTTCATCTCTTAACTCCTGAAGCGTTCCCCTTTAATTTCTACAATTGTCTAATAAAAGGAAATCAAACAAAAGCTGCGAAAATCAATTGTTCCTTGATCAACAACAAAGGCAAAGTACACGAAGACGAAGTACTCGGGGGAGTAATAACTGACCAAAACAGACCAAGAACTGAGTCCTTCCCTTCCAGACCTTGAAGACAGTGAGAGCAACAGTCAAAGTTTAGCAGAACCGCAAGAAGTTTGTTCGCAGAAAGTTTTAAAGATTTATGATTATTACTTCGCCTAGGCTCCCGCGAAAATGCGCAGCTACTCATGCAGAGGTAATGTGGTTGGACGCAGGGTTAGATTCAGTATTTTGTGCACATATTTTTGTTCTTGTACAACATGTTGAAGATTTTTCAGTTGTGTTACCAAAAACTAGATCAAATCTCGCAAATTACTTATGTACAAACATGATACAGACTACCAGAAGAATATCCAATCAAATTATAGGATTTGAGGTAGGCGGGGCCAAGAGCTACACAGTGAGTTTGAGTGAAAACACTAAGTAAAACCTAATCAGTAGTTATGCAATGAAGATTATCTGAAGAGACATACGTAATGCAAAACCAAAAAGAAATCAAATCAAAATACAGAGTTTAAAGTAGGCGGGGCTAAGAACTACAGTGTGATAATAAAGTAAACCACAGGACGGATTAATTTAATAAAGGATTATCTAGAGGAGACAGTAGCTTCTGACATGTTCAAATGACTATAATAGTTACAGTTTTTCAGCAATTTCATATTATTTCCTTTAAATTTCAAATTAGTCATGAATGTCAACCTATTCTTGAATATAATTTTCTTGCGGAAAATGTGACTAATTTATGCATTCATTTTTCAACCTACAAATGGTTTTTACGAGTAGGAACATATGTTTATCACAGTGTGTAATTCTGTATTTTAAATTCATTTCACAATAAAGATAAGGTGATAAGAGTTCATTGTTTTACCAGGAATATGTAAAACGAAACTGCTTATTCAATTCAACTAATAGTTGGAATTATTTTTGAATTGTTTTTCTTGTCACGCAAAACGCATTTCATTACTCGTGGTCGAATATATGTAACCAATATTGAATTGGTGCATGTTCAGATGATTAAAAAAAAAAACACTTTGCTGTCGAAACGTTGTGTTTTGTGTTAATTTACAGAACTTATGTATCCAATAAAACATAATTATTTAAAAAAAAAAAATGAGTTCTGAAAAGTTTTTTCCTTCATTTTTAATAAACATTCTTTTGGGAGTTTTGGAACACATGTTTCCAATGAAGATATTCAAAGCATTAACAACCCTGGTTTTGAAAATTGCAACCTTCCAAGGACGGGCTGGTCATAGATACCGAAAAATTTAAATCTTCTGTCCGTTTAAAAAAAAAGAGATACCGTGATTGGATAAATTTGTATCTGGATGCATATATACATAAAAGCACCCATACATCGACGAAAAAATAATTAAGATTCCCATAGATCGACTTCTCCGTCCCTGAAAATTGGAAAACCCGGCGCACATGAGGTGGTTGTAAGTACAAAGTGAATTGCCTGCTGGCAAGTTTATTTAGCAGCATATTTTAAGAAAGTTATCATCATTGTGTTGTCTACTGAAAAGAAAGTGCCGAAGAGTGAAAACAAAAAATTGTGTATATTAAATTTTGGTGGGAATTAACTTAAAGGTGAGTGTATTTTCATAGTATATTTTGATATGTGCATGCTTATTGTCAATGATGAGTTTTTATAGCCACTCGTACATTTGATTCTAGTGCCTAAAATGGATACGTACAACTGTAATGTCAATAATTGCAATAAAAAGTTTCAATTTGTGCAAAATCGGTTGAAACATGAGCTATTATTATTATTATAAACTTTCTAAATCTTTTAATACCCTTTCGGGTGTTGAGATTGTTCTTGTTTTACTTATTTGCGTTGATTACTATTCTATCTTGTTGATTATCTCTTTCCATTTTTTTCTGTCCCTTGCTAACTTTTTTGCTTCTTGGCCGCTAATGTTGTTTTTTGTTAATATCTCTTCTATATTATTTTCCCATGTTAGTTTTGGTCTTCCTCTTTTCTTCTTGTTTTGTATTCTTGCATTCCACACTGCTTTTGTTTGTTTATCTTCGGGCATTCTTAATAGGTGACCATACCACGCCAACTGTTTCTTTTCTATGACATTATGAATGCTCTTTATTTGTACTCTTCTTCTTATATCTTCATTCTTTATTTTATCCATTATCGTGACTCCTTCCACTCTTCTTAAATATTTTATTTCCGCCGCCTGTATTTTGCTTCTTATTCTCTTATTCATCAACCATGATTCACTACCATATATTAATATAGGTCTATGCACTGTTTTAAATAGAGTCATTTTTGTCCTTTTCGTTATATGTTTATTTTTCAATATTATTTTGTTGATTGCATGAAAATTCTTATTTGCTTGCTGGATTCTCGTATTTATTTCCTGCTCTAAGCTTCCTTCATTATTTATTGCTGCCCCTAAGTATTTAAATGTTTCTACTTGCTCTATTTCTTTCTCATTCAGTATTATGTTTATCCTTAAATTCTCCTTTGATATGACCATTACTTTCGTTTTTTCTATATTTATCTTCATATTATGTTTCCTTAGCTCTTCGTTCCATATTTCTAAATTACGTTTCATATCTTCTTCACTCTTTGCCATCACTGCTAAGTCATCTGCGAACGCGCATTCTGATAATGAGATCTTTTTCAACTTGTAATGTCCAACCTCTACCTTTTTTATTTTATACCTAATATTCTCCATTATTTGGTCTAAAAATATAATAAATAGCAATGGGCTTAAAGCTCCTCCTTTTCTTAATCCTTGGGATGTTTTAAACTATTCTGATGTTGCGTTGCCAGTTCTTGCCAGTTCTTATGCATGTTCTTATGTAGTTGGATGTTGTTTTGTATATGCTTTTTATTGCTGTTAATAACTGTTCTCCTATTTTTCTTCCTCTCAATATGTTCCACAACTTAGTCCTCGGTACTCGGTCGAACGCTTTTTCCAGGTCTATAAATGTGATATACAGTTTTTTGTCCGTTTTCATTGTATTTTCTATCAAGTTCCTTATAGTGAATATGTGGTCTTGTGTCGAATGTCCCCTCCTAAACCCACTTTGCGATTTTTCCATTGTTGTTTCTATCGCAGCTCCAAGCTTGTTTTCGAGTATTGCTTCATAAATTTTCGCTGTTGTGCATAAAAGTGATATGCCCCTATAATTCTCACAATTTTTACTGTCTCCTTTTTTATGTATGGGAAATATTGCTGCTTTCTCCCAGTCTGAAGGTATTTTCCCTGTTTTCCAGATTATGTTTAATATAAGCAGCAATAATCTTTCTCCTTCTTCGCCCATATACTTCAATTGCTCGGCCTTCATACAGTCATGTCCCGGTGCTTTGTCATTCTTCAGTTTTTTAAGTACTCCAATTAACTCTGCTTCAGTTATCATCTCTGTGTTTCCATTTATACTTTCTGTTTGTGGGGTCTCCTCACTCTCTGTTTCATTAGTACTTTCGTCACTTACTAGTAGGTCTTTAAAATGTTCTCTCCATCTTGTCATTATTTCACTATCCTCTGTCAATATATTTCCTTGTTTGTCTTTCAGGCTATTAATTGTTACTTTTTCTCTTTTACTTCTCTTAAAGGTTCTATAAAATAGTTTTTGGTTTTCGTTGAAATTTTGTTCTAGTGTCTTTCCAAATGTTTCCCATGTTTTTACTTTAGCTTTTTCAACACTTTCTTTAACTAATCTCCTTTGTTTCTTGTACTCTTCGTAGTCACTATCGTTCCCTGTTTTCAAATATTTCTTCCATATCAGCTTCTTCTTCTTAATGTTGTCTTTAATTTCTTCATTCCACCAATGTGTTCGTTTCCTGTTGCTTTCGTCGTTGATTGTACCACAGGCTATTTTGGTTGCTTCTTTTATTATATTTTTGAAATAATTCCATATTTCTTCTACATTGTTTGTTTCTTGTTGTGGTGTATTGCTTATTAATTCCTTTATGATATCTTGATAATTCTTTCTTGTCTGTTCGTCCTTCAGTTTGTCTACTTTTAGCTTTAATATTTTATTTTTATTTTTTGATGTTTCCTGTTTTTGCTGTACCTCTTTCTTCCCTACTTTTACTTTTGCTACCGTCAAGAAGTGATCACTTCCGATTTCACAACCTCTTAGCACTCTTACGTCATTTATTCTTTTCCTTTGGTTCTTGTTTGTTAAAATATAATCGATCAAGGATCTCTTGTTCCTACTCTTTACTTCTCTTGTGAATTTATGAATCTCCTTATGTTCGTAAAACGTATTTAAAATTTGTAGCTCGTTTATAAGACAAAAATCTATAAGCCTACTGCCATTATTTTTGACTTTTTCTCCATGTGTCTCCCTTATTTCTTCTAATCCCTCGTGAAACATGAGATATTACTGTTCAAAATTCAGAAGAAAATAACATATTTGAATGTTGTGATGAGAATAAGAAAAAAATGTCGAATTTATTATTTTTTTGAATGAAATAATTCTTCAAACTACATTAATTGATCAATTAAGTACCTTTTTCGTTTATTTCCCAAACCTACATATAATTATGATGACCTTATTTGGAGGTTTGTGTATATAGCTTACAGTATATCTTAGTTCCTTTGGAATATTTGCATCAACCACACTAAGAAGAAAACGTATGTCATTTAAAGGTATTTATCCGTATCTCTGTAAGTATAAATATCCCACTTATCATGAGGTTGGCATATATATAGTTCAAGGCATAACTGGATACCGCCGGGGAATATGCATCGACCATACTTGAAAGTATATATATTTCGCTTTGAGGTATTTGTGGACATCACTGTTAAGATCTGTGACCCACTCACCGTAAGGTAGATACGTTTCTATCTCTGACTAGGGTAGACACCCGCACCTTAGGTAGTGGTCGCTGCATCGGCCTTTGAAAAGGGTAGAACGATTCTACCTTGTGTACAACCCCAAAAGGTCGATACAAATACTTGAAAACTTTGCAGTGTACCATGAGGCCAAACAGCAATAACATCGTCAACATAGCGTAACCAAACATGTGCTGCGCTTAAGGCTTTTTGCTCAAAATTCTTTATGTAAAAATTAGAGATACACCAACGATTTGCTTGTAAAAATTACCATTGAAGACGAAGAAACAAGAAGTCAAACAATGTTCAAGAAACTTGACCGTACAGTTGAAAAATGATAGATACTTTTGTGAATAAAGACGAAACGTCAAAACTGACAGGTAATTCATTATATGTCAATGTCATATTGAATGAATTTGTAACAAAATGCAGCACACATGTCCAATAAAGTGGTTGTCTATTCGCTAAAACGCAGTAACGTCAACATAGCTGAATTTTTATGCATTAGTCTTGATGTAACTTTCTTAAAGAATTTTGGAGGCGCTGTAGTTTTGATGTCCCCATAACAAATTAGCATTTGAATGCACATAACATAGAATTATTCACTTACAACACACCATGAGACTTGCAAATCTTGTGATTTTTGCTTGAAGAACTGCACTATTATGTCACACAACAGTACTAACAGCGCTTTCTATTGGCTCTAAGATAATCACACAGTTTATTGTTAATAAATACTCTAGATAAAAATTTCTCAACATTTACACAGGCCGTTGCGCATAATAATAACGTATCATATATTCAATTAAATCCACACAAAGTATAAATTAAATTCAATATGCTATTTAATCTAGAATATAGCATACCTATCAATTATTGCGGATTTCCCACACTTGAGCCGCATTATACAGTTATACATAGGTGGAACGAATCTGACCGCCTTATCTCTCTTCTCTCAAAAACATTACATCAATCATTCATTTTTTATTCAAATTAATACTTTGAGACTGAAGTATTGAGCTGGGGATTAATATGTGCAGTACATAATCATCTCTATAATAAAGCAGTTTATAGTAATTAAAGTATCAAGGGTGTTAAAATGAT
The DNA here is from genome assembly GCA_963989225.1 of Dromius quadrimaculatus. Lineage (NCBI taxonomy): Eukaryota > Metazoa > Arthropoda > Insecta > Coleoptera > Carabidae > Dromius > Dromius quadrimaculatus. The sequence goes on along the minus strand of OZ022334.1, from coordinate 45,071,500 downwards.
AATAATGCCTAAAGTCAACCGAGTATTATTCAAGGGCCTCCGGCCCGAAGTGTGTACGTTGACCGTAGGCATTATCGTCCGTTCAACTCCCGTGGTACCTCCAATGTTCAATGTCCGACTAATGTACTACAGTCAACAGGGAATTAATGATAATTGAGAATTTTCGAAGCAGGGTACTTGAAATGAAATTTGATTTGTTTACATGAGAAAACTTCTGAATTCCGACCTCCCCAAGAAACCTCAGAATCAGCCTCAATTTTTGACGTCCTACTTAGTCCCTTCATTATTATCAGCAGTCCGCTCGACATAACACACTCAACGCGGTTAAGTGATAAGGAAAACTCACCGGATCAGTGGCGGAGATGGCGTTAAAGTTAGTTCTCGCACCCCATTACCGTTGCTATCCTGCCACAGGGCCGGGCTGGTTTTAGAACTGGCCCTGGACGTCTGCATCAGCAGAGTGGTGTACTTGGAAATCAACATAGCGTAGCAGAAATAATTTTTAATTAAAAGTTGACTGCACACTTTTTCTGCACATCACAAGTTTTTTTTTTGTAATCCAGTCATTGAGGACGCGAACAATTAAATAACTCCACAATTTAGATAACAAGCTAGGAGAACTATATCACTTTAACACTTGTCTTAAACTAAACTAACATACTGCACTAAATAGAGACATACATGCGCAAATGAGTCAAGCACTGCACTACGCACGACTCAAATGTGTGTTGTTTAGCCAGCCACCTATTCGGCCGTGAACGCAACGTAGGCCGCGATTTTTTTAATCATTTGTCGTGGTCTGAAGGTAATTTGCAAGTATAGTGAGAATATCAGATCAATAATTTTTTTTAACGAATAAAGCAAGGACAGTTTTATTGGACGACATATTTATTATGATTTACGTATTTGTTTTCACTATTTTTGAATAAATTGAGTAAATTGTAGTAGTGTTATACTAATGGTAGTAATTATAGTAATTTTGTGTAATTATATACTAGTTGAGCTGTTTAATAGATTATTAGCGTGTAATATGAAATTGTTATGGTATTTACATACGTTTTAGTCTCAATATCCAATATTTAATTGACTGTGAAATTTATCTGCTATTAATGTACAATAATTTCGTCTTTCATTATGCATTCGAGAATAACGTAGAGATTTCTGGCTGTTTGGTTTCCGTATATAAGGGCAAACAACCTGACTGAGGAACAGTGAAACAGTGAAATATTGAATATCCAGTGCGTGATCAGCTAAATGCGAAGTGTAATGAATAAATAAGTTGTAGAAAATAAATATTAGTGGCTTTGTAGTTGAGGTTTAGTAATATTGTAACGAATTTAAGTCTATAAACTAGTAATTTCGGCTTTACTGGTGCTTATAATTATTGTGGGAATATTTTACATCAAGAAATAGGAGTAAATATATTTGTTTTCTAGAAAATTGCCGGTACCTTCTAGTGCTTGCTAGAAAAGCCTGGACGTTTGCGGGAAAAACGTAATGGGGAGAGACCTACGGCATATATATTAGTGGCTGACTCAAAGAGGAGTATTATTGATTTTAGCTCAGAGACCTTATAATATGGACTGCTAGTAGTTGAAATAAATTGAGTTATTTAAAATAAATCAATATAGACATAAATGATTTGAGTTTCAAGTTATAGTGTAGTGTTTAGTAACTTTTGCTTCCTGAATTAAAATAAATAACGTTAAAATATGAATAGTGACGAGTCGCTCAGGTTCATAATTATTGAATTCAGTAGCAGTTACAATAGAATAATTTATTTCACCTATGTGAATTATCAATTGCTTCAAATAAATTCTGGAAGAAAATTGATTACTTATCAAAAAAGTTTAAACCTGTGAAAATATCTACTTTTCCTGCCTACGATTTTGCAGGAAGTTTAGGATTACCCCAGCTAATTTATTTATCATTTTCCACTAAAAATTAGATTATTGTGGTTATGCTAACGTATTTCATGTCAAAAGCTTGTGTACTCATATAAAATGATTAAAATATTATGAGGAATTTAAAATTTATTGTTCATCCGGAACGTAAAATACCAGATTTATGAAAAAACACCTGATAGAAACCTCACACTCGGGTCATTTCAACAAACTGTGCCCCGTAAATTGATCTACTAAACCAAAATTTAGTTTAATTACGTTTGTAGGTTATGTTTTTTTGTATTCCAAGAATAGAAGCTTTCAGAATTGTAGCAATATTTTCAATTGAATCATTCACTAAATTCATTATTGTTCTCTTCTAATAAATCGTTCATTAATTTTCTCCAAATGTTTGAGAATAACAGCTAGTTTTCACGTCGCTCATTGATGGCAGCACAGATTTTAATTGTTTTCAGACTGTTCAAATCAGCTGATCTTTGTGAAAGTGCACTGAACTTGTGCTTTTACTACCTTGATCTATAATATAATAGAAGTATTGTAATTCTAATTCTGTAACAGTTCAAGATTTTAATAAATCTCAACGTTTTAGACCCTACTAAACCCAAAAAACATAATTTGACAAAAGTCGGTCTGTCTGACAGCACGATAACTATTGAGAACGTGTACGAACTTTCGACTGAAATTTTATATTTAAGTCTCATGAAAAAGCTAGGTTCAAGTTCGCAGATGAGCTTTTTTCAACCAGTGGTACCAACACTTTATTATAAAATAACTTAAACTGATCCTTGAATAATTTGGCACAACATTCACACGAAGCATTTTTCAAAATTATCAGCGGTTCATTTGTGATTATCAAAATTAAAATTATTATAAAATTCGTTATTTTTCTGAACCAAAGAAATAATGAGAATCATAATGTGACGTAAGAATAATTATCACTCATATTTTGACATCACAAGCAAACGTTCGTCAATTGTTAATCTTTAAATAAGTAATTTGGCTTTATCGTGTTTGGGATCAAATTAAAACTCTTGTGGAGATAACTCTATTAGAAGTATCTGAGAAAGTTGTCAATTGTTTCTTTGACAAATTATTCAAATGATGTCTAGTTTGGTATCAATTTTGAACTCTTAGGGAATTAAGCTTGTAAGACATAAAAAAAAATATTAAGTAGTGGAATCCACTTTCAAATTACACTTTCCGTGATTAAATGTCGAAACAGAAATACTTATTTCATGAAAGAACTAGAAAATAACCACTATCTGTCACTTTAACAATGACAGCTGTCACTTTGACAATAACAGCTGTCACTTTGAAACATGCAATTCAATAATGCAACATTCTAAATTTTTGGAACAACGATGAAACTGGTCATGAAATTTATGGTCGGGAAAATCAATTTACTTGACAAAAGATATAAATATCACTAAAGCCCGAGTGACACACTCAATTTTAATGTACATTAAAATGTTTATCATTTTTCACACATTGAAGAGTTTTTTCCTGTATGACACACAGGTCAATGTTAATGTACATTTTTTTTGGGAGTTTAGGTATTTTCTATTTTAAGGGTTGATGTGATATAGGGTATTCAATTCTCTTAATGCTAGAAAAACTGAAATCTGACATTTGAAGAAAATTCTACCAATATTTCCTATGTTTTTATTTGATCTCTAAGCCCAAGACGACATATTTCTTTCGTATAAAGAATACGTTGTGAAGCAAACAATTTTTGATATTTATGAAAGCAGTTGTTTTGTTTAGGTGAAAAAGTTTACAACTAGTGACAATCTGTTGATGCGGCTATTGCACGAACTTAAATCATTGACAAAAACATTGAAGGAAATAGAGTTTGTTCTATTTTTCAATGTACATTTTAATGAATGATACATTCAATGTTTGAAAATGTACATTAAAATGTACACTAAAATTGGGTGTGTCATACAGGCTTAATACAGCAAATTGTTGATCTAAGATTCTAAGAGATAGATATAGTCTATCTTACAACATACGCAAAAATAGAATTATCAAGGTAAGCGAAAATCAATGTACTGCCAAAATACAAATATATTTCTAATTTCAAATAAATAATTGACATGACTACGATGGTTCAAAGTTACAAAATACTTATTTAATTCGACAGCTATCATTCTTCCAACAAATAGAAAACATTTAGTTCGAATAGGCGCACTGTGTGAAATTTGTGACAAAACTTCGATAAATTTTTACTTGATATCCAGGGGAAAAGTAGTTTTTTTTAAAATAAAATTCTGAAAAATGTATAGATTATTAGGAAAAATTGCTATACTTGACGAGTTCTATTACTGGCTAAAATTGATGTACTCATTTCAGTTACATCCTGTATATATTTCAGCTCAATAAGTAAAAAGTTGCATAGAAAAAAATAGTATTAGATGCACGTTGTATATTAGGCCTAATAGAGCAGTTATTTATTGAAAAACAAAAGACTATTGAGAGGAAATACGAGACAAAACAGATAAATCAATATAATATGGATTGTAATAACGTTTTTGTTGTGAAAAATATTTTTTTTGGACAGAAAAAACTACTCAAATATTTCAAAAGGAACAGCAGAGATTATTTATTTGAATAATTGTAGACGTGAAGCCCCAACGTAAGTAAACAATACAATTTACATAAAAACAATCATTCACAAACAAAAACAGAATTAGTGAGTAATTTCCAAGAACATAATTTGAACAAAAAACGAAGCCATATTTTAATGATAGGTTTGGATAGATTATGTAGGTGCCTCATACCAAAAGGTTGTATCATCATTAAATTTGCATAAAATTTTGCAGCTAGTTCTGCGCAGAACTTCAGAAATACAAAGAACACTGATTCTAGGCGTAAAACAGAATTTTTGTGAGTATTTTACATAGCCAATATCACAAAGAACAATTTGAAAAAAGAAAACTCGATAAAATAAGAAATTCAGTGTCCCAGCATGTTCCATATTTTCAGTTTCAATATCGCAAATTGCAAATATCAAATGTAGATATGCAGATGTTTTCTCTGAATAAAATGAAAATGCCAAGCGCACAGAAATAGTAATATGGCATGAGGCCAACATCCTCAACAGCGACAGCGAACGGAAAATAGGTGAACATTATTTTGTTGTGCTCTAAAACAAATATACTTTTATGGGACACTGTTAATTTGCATTTTATTTGATGGTCGTTACTAAATTGGGCACTGATGATTAATGCCTCCAAGGACATCTTAACAAACTGGTATTTTATTGTAGAAATTCAATATTATGAAATCAAAGGAACCACAAATTCCAGTAAATTGTTCATATTTGTCCCATACATAGTATCATAATTTAGTCGCCACAACATTGCCACACTATGCGAAATCCTTTCTGCTTCAGAGTCATAATGGGCAATCAGCAGCCCTTAAATCAAGGGCAGGTACTCGAGCTCGGGGGTACGGAACATAACTCACGCGCTTCTCATTACGTGTCTGCAGTGTTCACGCGCACGCAATACCCCAATCTATACTTTCACAGGTATATGGGTTGAGAAGCATCACGTAAATCGAATGAAATTGGAACTCAAATTCAAGAAATAAATTTGGCCTCAACTTGCAAAATTGGATGGTAAGAGTTTAGTTCCTTTTAGACGAAATTAAAAAAAAATTGTTGATGATATATACCCCAACTACCCTTAAAAGTACAGTATGTATCCTGCAAGTTCGAGGACATTGTAAATCACTTTATATTAAATACAACCGCACGGGGTACAAGCGGTATGTATCCATGGAACGGAGCACGATCCTAGGGGGAACATGAGCTACGTGAGGACCACAGCATCGAGGGTTATTGCGACAACTTGAAGAATGGATTTTTTGTAATCAATTGAGATTGAAACTATAATGGAAAATAGCAAGCAGGGGAAGTTACAAGTACCTGTCGATTATATTTCAAACTGTCGGATTATGGGGCATAAGTTCAAATGATTTCTATGAAATTACATTATTAGCTTATGATCAATTCATATTGTAATTATAAATATGTACCACTCACCTTCTGGCTTACATTTGGCGGTACACATTTCCCCACGAAAATTAGTCCAAATGATCAGCAATACTTTAAAACACACTAGTAACATGAGTTCCGCACATTTAGTCAAGAGTTTACCACAATTTTAACACAAAACACTCAAGAAATAATCAAAACATGTCACAAAATCACCATATTGACTTCCTACAAACTTAAAAATATTATTTCGTATATTAGTTGGTTCGGACTTGTTCGTAATGGCACGAAAGGGAATTTAATGAATAGCAGAAAAAATTGTATGTTTATATGATAATAATAAGTAATTTTGAATAGTTTGTCTGGATAATAAATAATTATTTTTACTTTATTTGGATATTAATTTCAGCTGAAATCAACAAAATCTGATACTGTTTTTTATCATTGCACACGTTATCTCATCTTTCCACGACTAATCATTCTTGATTTATCCAAAAATTTGTCAAGTAAAGTGCGCTTTCGGCCCACTCGGTTGCTATGGAACAGTACGTCATCATTCTTATGTTACAAAATTCATAAATACTGATTTTCAAGATTCTATGGCTAACAATTCTGAACTTATGCGCGAAATTGGAAAAAAACCGCCCGGGGGCAAAGATACATGAATTTTTTTTTGTTTAATTCATAACTTCGCGTCAAATCGTCACAGATCTTCAATTTTTTTGCGCAACTTAGAGAAAAATGAGTTGAGTCCACGATTTTTCTCGCATCCATTACAAGCTGTCAAAGTTTGACATTTTTTGACACCAAGAACATTCTTTCTTTCTCAGGGGTGCGGTAGGAGGTGCGATGATGTTGGCCTCGGATTAACTAAAATGCTCTAAGAGAGAAAACTTCAAACTTTCCAAAACTCAAAGATTCATCTATTTCCGATCAAAATCAACCGAGTTATGACGGTTGAAAAATCGGTATTTTTGGTACATTAGCGCGATTATGATAATATTTATTAGTTCGGTACGTTTCTATTACCAAGGCGGTAAGATCGCAAGGTTTATTCACTTGCCCAGTAGGTCCCTATTGAAAGAGGCTCACAATGCCTCATTTTGAATACTTTTATGTTTGAAATTATTTTTTCTAGTCACTATAGAATCATAACCATTCCACACGCTGTAGTCTGCGGAATAAGGATCATTCCGCACGCTCCGAGGTTCGTAAGAAAGCCGCGTGGCGTCGCGAAAAAATTGTTTCATTGCTGTCATTATTTCATGCGTCTTTGATTTCCTTATCATTCCTCTTCAAAATAGAGTCAATAAGAATGATTTTTATCAATGTTTGATGAATTGGAATGAGATGAATGAAACAAATTCTTCCTCAGAAAACGGCATACTTTGGTTATAGATATTTCCGCACGCACCTTTGAATGCAGAAAAGACAGCATCCGTCACTCGTGCGGATCGCTCATTCCATGCTCATGTGAATTCTGCCACTCGACTGGTCTCGTGGCTGAATTATTCACATTTGCATGGAATGATCTCCATTCCGCACTTGTATCGAAATATACTATTATTAGCTCTGATAAAATATTTTGCTGATAAGATTGGTTTTCGTTTCAAAAGAATTATGTTCGCGCTGGGGTGCCATACACCCCTTGCACCCCCGCTCGAGACGCCTCTGTGCTACAGCATACTAAATTAATAAATTTTAATACTTTGCGACTGATCGCTTCGAATTAATGCGAAGAATTCCAAAAAAATGTCAAGTACAGTGCACTTCCGGCTCAGTCGATCTCACTGAAAATAGGATATGAGCATCTAGACGGTACTACCGTCTCAAATACTGAATTCTAACATTCTATCTTCAATCATTAAGAATTATGCGAAAAATTCAAAAAATATTTTGAGTAAAATGCACTTTCGGTTCAGCCGATCACAATCATAATGCAAGGTGTACAACTAGATGTTATAGAAGTGCTCAATACAGAATTTCAGTATTCCACGACTGATTGTTTTGAATTTATGCGGAAAAAGTCTGTTATATAAAGTGCACTTTCGGCTCAGCTGATTGGTACAAAAATAGAATGGAACCATTTAGATGCTACAGCAATCTTAAATACTGAATTTCAGTATCCTACGGCTAATCCTTTTGGATTTATGCGGGAAATTCAAAAAAGAGAGAAAGCAATCACAAAAAACTAAGTTACAAGGAAGGAAAGAAAAGAAGAGGTACGACGACCGGGCCAAGGAAATAAATAAGAGGATTTATTTAATAGAAACATAACAGTAAAAAATAGAATCAAAAAAACGAATCAAAAAAGAGGAACAGGCGCAATGAAATAAAAATGAGTACATGGAATGTCCGTACGGTGCTACAACAAGGGAGGATGCAAGAAAAAGTATCAGAAATATTAAGATATAATATTGACATAGCAGCAATACAAGAAACACGATGAAAGGGAAAAGGGGTAATAGAGAAGAAAGACTTTATATTAAAATATTCAGAACATGAAAAACAAGGACAATAGGGCGTGGCTTTTTAATAACGGGTAAATTCAATTTCAAGTTGTCAATAATAAACGTATATGCATCAGCAGAAAACGCAAAGACAGAAATAAAAAAGAAATTCTATGAAAAATTAGAAGAATAATTAGAAAAAGTACCAAAAGAAGACATCCTATTACTATTAGAAGATTTCAACGCTCAAATATGAAAAAAATAACATATAAAGCAGGTATCAGGAAAATATACAATACATGAAAACACAAATGACAATAGTTAAAGACTATGAGGAATAGCGGCAAGGAACAACATGATTATAAGTAGTACCAAACATGAACATCCAAAAATACATAAAATAACTTGAATATCGCCAGACCAAGTAACCCAGACAGAAATAGACCACGTACTAATCACAGGAAGAAAACAATCAAATATAACAGATGTAAGATCATACAGGGGAGCATGAGCGGATTCAGACCACTTTATGGTAATAGCAAGTCTTAAACAAAAAGTAAGAAGAAATCAGAAGGACAGAAGCAAGAAAACTAAATGGGACATAGAAAAACTAAGCAATGAAGACACAAGGGAGAAGAACGAGGAAGAAATAGAGAAACACATCGGAGAAAAATATGAAGAAGAAGACGATGTAGACAACAAGCTGCAAAAAATGGATAGGAGAAGAAAAGCAAGAAAATAAAAAACATGGTTCAACAAAAAGTGCCAAGAACTAGTATTAAGGAAGAAAAATGCAAGACAGAAGTGGATGAATACAAATAGGATAGAAAAAAACAAGAAAGATTGGATAGACGATAAAATAACAGACATTGAAAAAGAAAGTGTGAAAACCATTCTATAAAAAAATAAATGAACAAAAAAGAACATACAAACCTAAAGTCTACTGTATAAAAGCCGCAAAGGGCAGCAAAATGGAAAACTATGAGCGATATAAGAAAACATGGGTAGAATACTTTAACGCAACAAAATATTACAACAAGATGAAATTGCGGACGAAGGAGTATTACAAGAACCAACAAAAGAAGAAGACAGAGAAATAATAAAAAGCAGGCGAAATGGGAAGACTCCAGACAAAGATGGAATAGACACAGAACTAATAAAATATGGAGGAGATGAACTACACGAATATATATAGATTTATAATGAAGGTAAGGAGAACAGAAAAAATGCCAAAGGAATGGGAAACAGGACAAATAGTCACAATTCACAAAAAAGAAGATCAACAAGCATGCGAAACTTATACTGAACACGACATATAAAATAATGTCAATACTTATACAAAAATAGTCCAGAAAGAAACAGAAAACATAAAAGGACAGCATCAGTGCGGATTTACGCAAGGCAAATCAACAACAGACGCAATACATACAGTTAAACAGATTATAGAAAAAGCACATGAATATAAAATGAACATACATTTATTATTCATTGATTTTAAACAAGCGTTTGATTCGATAAGAAGAGAAAAACTAATGACAGACCCAGAAGAATTTGGAATAACAGCTAAACTGAGAAGATCCTGGTGACATTGAATGGAACAACAACCATAATTAAAACACAAAAAGGAGAAACCCAGGAATTCGAAATAAATAAAGGAGTAAGACAAGGAGATACATTATCGGCATCTCTGTTCAACATAGCGTTAGAATATGTGATGAGGAATTTGAACAAAGGAACACTCGGAACTGAAGGCGGACAAATAATACCATATGCAGACGATATAGTATTGGCAACAAATAATAAAAAAATATTGAAAGAAATGGTCGGAGAAATAGTAACAGAAGGAAACAAAATGGGCTTAAAAATCAATGAGAACAAAACAAAAATAATAAGGAAGTAGAAATATAAAAATATGTAATCTACAGTTTGAGGAGGTGAATAAATTCAAATACCTAGGCATTATGCTATCAAATCAAGGAGACAGGAAAACAGGAATCCAAGAGAAGATATTTACAGCGAACAGAGCCTTTAATGCAAATAAAAAATTACTCAAGGATAAAAACCTAACAAAGAAAACAAAATGAAAAGTATATAGAACAATAATCAGACCGATACTAATGTGCACTGCAGAAACAATGACAATGATCAAAAAAGATGAAGAAGATTTGCGAATAGTAGAAAAAAAAAAATAGTGAGAACTATTTCAGGACTAGTAAAAACGACAGAAAACGAATAAAGAATACTAATGAACCATCATATAGAACAAGAACTGCAGGAAGAAGATATAGTAAGGAAAATGAAACAACTAAGGACGAAATGGTTAGAAAACAATGAAGAAAAAGAAAAGAAGGCACCGTAAGGGCAATTCTACAATGGGAACCAGGCGAAAACAGAAGAAGAGGCAGACTCAGGTCGAAATGGCTACAAGAAGTAGAAGCAGATCTGAGTAAAGCAGGAATAAAGAAATGGAAGGAGAAAACAAGAGATTAGAAGATATAGAGAGAAATATGTCAGAAAATTTAGAACAAGGCGATGAGGACTGATCCCCCTTTGAATAAAAGATCTAGAGAGCTTCGGTAGAAGCGGCGCAACCCCATCTGAGGTGTCCAAGCCACTATATATATAAAGTGCACTTCCGGTACAGACGATTGCAACCACAATGCGAGGTGTACACGCTTCGAGGTGGTTTTCTTTCAAGCTTAGTCTAATAGTCGCGCGCAGCGCGATTGCTTCAATATTCAGGGATGGTTTTTAAAGCCGCGAGCGTAGCGAGCTAACCTAAAATCATTGTTACTATGAACAATGTTTTAGTGTCACTTAGAAACTTTATTTTACTGGAGAAACGCCAGTAGCGTCATCTCTTAAAAATTGTGCGAAATGTGAGAGTGACCTATTCTTCACTCCTACCTAAATAAGTTGTTGTAAATAAACATTGGTGGCATTGTAGTTGAAGTTTCATATTAGTGAGTGAGAAATAAATTGCATACTACCGAAATCAAAGAAAAACTTTCTTTCAGCTCTTGTTGCCCTAATTAGTGAGTATAATTAGCTCTTCGCGTTCGTTTGTGCGCTGTTCACTGGAAATGAGCCTGTTATACTCAAACAGAAACTTAAACAAAAAATGTACAACACATTCTCCTTCTGCTAATCTTATTAAAAGTTGTAACGGAGGAATTTTTACTTTGGAACATTTCTCTGCCTGGTATCCGATTCTTAGGTCATAATTCAGCTTAGTTTGCAAGAAGTTTTTATATTTGTCAGCGGAAAAATGGCATGTGATAAATAGATTTCTTTTCAAATTGAAAGAGAACAAAAATTTGACCTAGTTAGCAGTAACAAGTGTTTTATGTTTATATATATATATTTATATATTATATATATATATATTATTATATATATATATATATATATATATATATATATATATATATATATATATATATATATATATATATATATATATATATATATATATATATATATATATTTATTGTCAAGCTCTCGGTTTTTATTTGAAACCTTCATCAGGACGCTAGAAAAACGAACAAAACAACATTTCTAACAAGTAATTTATCCGTAACTGAAAATGCACAGGAAGAATTGAATTTCACCCTTCCAGGAAAACCGAGCACTGAAGAGTCAAACAAATCGTGTAATAATATACTTTCGTTTACAGTGGCGTAGAATTAATCTGGAATCTGTTTACGTAAGCGTAGACCCCGCAAAATTTTAGTCCCGCAATCTTCAAACTTGGATCAGTCTCTTGTTGACAGTACCTTAGACAGTGTAAACAGCGTCTTTTATTTATTCAACGCGAACTCCACTTGCTGAAAACTTATCGAATAACAACTTCAAGTACCACTCCATGCAGTTAAAGCTAGTGGAGACATCGACCATCGTAAAACGCATTCAGGTCGTAAATCATGAACGAGTGGGCCTAATAAACGGGATTGCTGGCTGCTACTGTTGCCGGAACCAGCAGTAAATGCTAATAAAGCCATTCTGTGAATAAGAATATTCGAGAAGGCGACAAAGATATTGTCGGTTGAGAAATGGCCTCAAAAATAGAATGCGAACGAAAATATTTCAACTATTCTGAATATTTGGCGTTTCAAATCAGAATTATATTTCTAAAAAGTTATTACATTAGTCCCACGTTTATATTTCTAAACCATTCTGTTGACCATATCAGTCATAACAGCATGTCTCCCACTTATTTCTTGGATTGCAATTACATATATACATATAGAACGTAGGACTGTAGGAGTATGAACTTACGAGTAGATTATTATTGACACAATAACAAATGTCTACTTTATATGTGATCCTATATCAAGAAAAACTTGTTGACATTCTTCACCTTGAACACAATTTTCTTTATTTTTGTTACATATTATCCTTTGCTTATTCTTTGCAATTAGTTTAGAACTAATGCACAATTGCAGTTTGTGTATCATTTGAATACTAGAAATGTGGTGTAAAAATACGCAATATACATAAATATTCAGCATTCTATGTCATATAATAAATGCACAGCCATAAATATTCAGATATACTTTACTCGAGTTTATATCATCGCCCACACTCACGCATTGTTATGCATATTCGAGCTTCTTGAATTTTCTCTCTGGATTTTATTATCTGAGTTATACGATTTTTATCCGCACCAAGACCGACGCATTCCATTGTATTTTTTGTTCTTAAACGATGTCGGTTATTCGCAGTCTGTAAAAATAGTCTCAAACTACTTGTAATTCTGAATTAACACTCATAATTCATTCTAATTCACATCTAAGCTTATCTACGACTTAGTAATCATTTAAAGATTTAAGAGAACCGTAAATCTTAATATGAAAGGAAAAAATACTGTCAGAGACCATAATATACTAAAATTTGTATATTCTGAGATAAACTATAATAATAAGAATCGATTGTGATAATTTTTGTTGTTATAAACATCACAAGGATGCTACGATTGCACGCTGTATTACTTGAGTAACGGACGGAGGAGAGAATAGCCGAATCAGAAGCATACACTGTTTGACTCTGTATATCCTAAACGAATTGAGATAATTAAAGGATATAATCGTGAAACGACGGTCTGATTCTGTTGTGAAATGAAAGCACGTAGCATTTCTGCATATTTAGTGACATCAAGTTCCAATCACACCATTTTTCAATTAAATTCAAATCTTCCTGGAGAATGTTAGAGTCAGTTTGGTTTTTTATTATTTTATAGAGTTTTAAATCATCTGCAAATAGAGATACGTTTAATTGCAATTTGTAACATATATCATTAACCCTCCGTTAGTGTTCTCGAAAAAAGTTTCACGGTTGGTGTTGTGGGGTATGTCATACCCCATATGAAAGTCCTCTCAAGCTATTTTAAATTCTAAAATATGATAATTTTTCTGTTTGCACATGTTCTACAACTTGTTACCAAGTGATATAAACTGAACCAAATGTATCCAGCTATATTTATTGTAAAAATATAAAAGATAAATCAAAATAACAGCAAGTCTGCCTTGGAAAAAACATACATCAATATTATCGCTCATAAATACTTCTAATATCATCACACATCAAAGATCCCACAGTATTTTTCGAGAAGAAGGATCAAATAAGTAAAGCAAGAAAAAATTACTCAACTATCATCAAAGAAAAAAAAATTATTGCTCCTCAAACTGGGCACAGTTTTTGCTACTCAAAATTGCATGTTCCAAGCACAGTGGAATTCTACATCGCTTACAAGCATTAAATGTCTTTTTAATACATAAGCACTATTTTGCGCACGTTTTTCTTGGCAGTAAATGGCTCTTTGGCTTTTGAGTGCGCCAAGTATAATTAGCGTGTGACAAGTAATCTTGTGGCATGCAAATCATTTACCGCTTAGAAAAATTAGCACAAAATGGTACTTATCCCGCATTCGTAATAAAAAATAGTATCTGCAACTCGTGCGGTGTTATCAATTACCCACTTGAGCGAATGAACGCACTTGCTTCGTTTGTGTACGCCCAACTTCGCTTTCGTGGGCAATCGACAACTTATCGCACTTGTTGCACAATTTACTATTCTATCTTTGTTCCTAGGACAAACAGAACATCTTCTGCTTGTCTTTTGTCATTTGGTTGAATTGGCCTTAAAAAATACCAAAATATGAAATAGCTTATTGTATAACGTAATATAATTTTAAATTTAGAATGACATCGACAGAAATTGAAATTGAAGCTTCGAATACTTTATATTTTTTCCTATAATAGTTGTCAATTTGCAGAAAATCTAGGAATAATTTTGTATTGTCTCAAAACGTGCTAGATGCTGCCATCTACTAGCCTCTTGTGGAACTATACTCCAAATTTTAATAAAATTGCAGTAAATCGAAAAAACTCTCAAGTAAACTCATGTTTTTTTTCGAAAATAATTAGGGTCTTTCATATAACATTTTTTTATTGGCGCCCTAATTTTGACAGAAATTGGCGAATTATGGCAATAATACGGATTTCTGACTGAACCAGAACCGTAATCAAGAAATTGTAGATGACAGAGTTGAATTATTTTTTCAAAATAATATGACCTTACTTGAAAGATTTTTTCGATTGACAGCCTTAATTTCGAGTTGACAAAGCAAGTAATTTTTTCATATAATTGTATCGAAATCTCAAAATTGGGGTCGTAAATCTGAATTTTCTTTTAAGTAAACCTATATTATTTTTTGAAAATAGTTAGGATACTTTATATAAATTTTTTCGATTAGAGCCCTCATTCTGACACAAATTGTTAATATATGGCAATAACACTAATTTCTGACTAAACCAGGGCCGTAATCAAAAATTAGTTAATGACAAACTCTAAATATTTTTTGAAAATATTATGAGTTTACTTGAAAGATTTTTTCGGTTAACGGTCTTAATTTCGAGTAAACGGCGTCAGAAACTTTTGTTCAAAAAACGATAATTTACTAAAAAAATTTCACGTAATCGACAGAAATTGAAATTGTAGTGTCGAATTCTTCATTTATTTCTCAATAAAAGTAGTCAATTCACGGAAAATCGAGGAATAATTTTGTATCGTCTCAAAACGTGCTAGATGCTGCCATCTACTAGCCTCTTGTGGAACTATACTCCAAATTTTAATAAAATTGCAGTAAATCGAAAGAAACTTTCAAGTAAACTCATGTTTTTTTGAAAATAATTAGGGTCTTTCATATAACATTTTTTGATTGGAGCCCTAATTTTAACAGAAATCTGCGAATTATGGCAATAATACGGATTTCTGTCTGAACCAGAACCGTAATCAAAAAATTGTAAATGACAGAGTTGAATTATTTTTTGAAAATAATATGACCTTACTTGAAAGATTTTTTCGATTGACAGCCTTAATTTCGAGTTGACAAAGCAAGTAATTTTTTCATATAATTGCATCGAAATCTCAAAATTGCGATCGTAAATCTGAATTTTCTTTCAAGTAAACCTATATTATTTTTTGAAAATAGTTGGGGTACTTCATATAAACTTTTTCGATTAGAGCCTTCATTCTTACACAAATCGTTAATATATGGCAATAACACTAATTTCTGAGTGAACCAGGGCCTAGCATTGCAGTGAGATGTGCGTTCATATTTTAGGAATAATTACACAATAAATTATTGGGATGGATTATCAAACAAAAATGTACATAGGGCTTTTCTACATCTACATAAGAAGTTACTTTAAAAGTGTACCGGGGTATATCATACCCCAACCAACTTCCAGCAAGTCTGATGCTCAATTGAAAGTTATATATAGTTGTATATAAGTCTGTTCTCTTTGTTCAAGTATAATCCTAAGCTACTGAGAAAAAAAAATCACTTGTTTGTCTTAAATTGATTTTACGATTGGAAATAGAGTTAATGGGGTATGACATACCCCACAACACTAACGAAGGGTTAATAAATAAAATGAATAACAAGGGTTCTAGGACTGAGCCTCAAATAATTCCAGATGTGCACACTATTTCAGCAGATTTGAAACCGTTTAACACAACAAACTGAATTCTGTTTAGTACATAAGAACCAACATAATAAATCTCCTTTAATGCCATATCCTTCGAGTTAAGTCAGTAAAATTGTATGATTAACTTTGTCAAACGCTTTGCAAAAATCCAAATATATTGTATCGATTAATTTTTTTCTAGATACTGCATTTTGAAGAATAGACACAAAATCCGCTAGTTTAGTAACTGTTGATCTGTTTGGAGAAAACCGTGTTGTTCTTGTTCTGGAATAATATGGCATTTGACATGATTGAGAACTTGTTCGTGTATTATTTGCCTAAAAATCTTAGAGAACGAAGAATGTATCGATATTGATCTATAATTACAAACATTATTTAAAATTGGCGTAACGTGTGCAATTTTCCATTCATCAGGGAAACATCCTTCAATTATTGATTCATTAAATAAGAGCATAAGAGGATAAGCTAAGCCTCTAGCAAAATTTTTAATGAATAATGGTGTTAAACCATCGGACGTTTGCGAATATCCAAAGCAAGCAATAAGTTGAATACTTTCTCAGTGTTTGTGGTAGAATGTGAAGAAGTACCAGAATTCTTAAGGAAATCAGGATTAAATGTGAAATTATCAGGCTCGTCGGAGCTGTAAACTGACTGAAAGTGATCAGTAAATAGATTACTTATACTATTTCCATCAGAACCACTCATATTAATACAGAACATTTCATTAGGAAATGTGTTACTCTTCTTTTTAGACATATAAAGAGATAATGTCCTATAAAATGTCGTAGAAAAAAGATACTGCATTATTAATGTTCAAGTTACACAAATTAGTTGACCATTCAATAGATTCAAGTTATCAAAGTTATATAAAAGAAAATCCTAGAAATTTTGTGTAATTGCCTCCAACACTACAGATTGAAAAAATTGATCACAAAAACAAAAGTTTAATTTATGCTGATACTAACATCGAAAACTGCACGTCAATATCTTGTGTAATTAATAATAATAATAATAATAATAGTATTATTATATTGAGGAATTACGGGAAGTAGTCGTGTTATGAAAAAAGTGGAATTAATAATCGTTTTCTATATGTTAAAATTCGAAATATTTAAGAAGAGTAGTATTGCTCATTTAGAGTTTGTAGCTGTGTCTTCCGAGTCAATTGAGAGAATCAAAATAAGTGGGAAGTAGTGTGATCTACATACTTAGATTAAATAATAAGAGCATCTAGACGGCAAAATCGTCTTAAATACTGAATTCTTACAATCTACGTTCAATCGTTTTGGATTCATGCGGAAAATTCAAAAAATGTTTCGAATAAAGTGCTCTTTCGGCTTAGTCAATAGCAATCATAATGCAAGGTATACAACTAGATATTATAAAAGTGCATAATACAAAATTTAAATATTCTACGACTGATTGTTTAGAATTTATGCGGAAAATTCAAAAAGTCTGTCATATGAAGTGCACTTTCGGCTCAGCCGATTGTTACAAAAATAGAAGATGACCATTTAGATGCCACAGCAATTTCAAATGCTAAATTCCAGTATCCTATGGCTGATCATTCTGAATTTATGCGGAGAATTGAAAAAATGTTTCAAGTAAAGTGCACTTCCGGTTTAGCCGATCGCAATCATAATGCAAGATGTACAATAAAATGTTATAGAAGTGCTCAATACGAAATTTCAATATGCTATGGCGGATCATTCTATATTTATGCAAAAAATTCAAGAAAAGTTTCAAGTGAAGTGCACTTCTGGCCTGACCGATTCTCACAAAAATAACAGATAACCATTCTGATACAACATCAAATTCAAATACTAAATTTCAACATCCTACGGTTGATCATTCTGGATTTATTGGAAAAAATTCGAAAAAAGTTTCAAGTAAAGTGCACTTCCGGTACAGACGCTTGGAACCATAATGCGAGGTGCACAACTAGACCCTATACCAGTCTTAAATACAAAATTTCAACATAATACGTTCAACCAGTTTTGAGATTTGCGCACGCACGCACGTACGAACGCACGCACGTACAAACATACGTACCGACATCAAGTTAATGGATTTAGGGATGTTCAAAACGGTTATATCCATCAAAATCTCGATATGTGAATTTTGTCGGTTTCATAATACTTCTTTGTACTTTGTACATGTGAAAAAGCAAGCTATATTTACAACTCAATCATAATTTTTCTGAAAGACCACGCTTTGTTTGTAGCAGATAAGTAATTGAGTGAGCAATCATGCCTTTTGTTACAACTGAATAATAAGTGTGCATTTAACTACCAAAAAATTCTTGCTGGACGCCTACTGAGATTTATTTCAAAACTACAGCCACTCCCTAATAACAGAATGGATATTAGAATACTTTCGTAATTATAAGAACGTATAAATAGATAATGCGATCTGTCATAATGCACTGCTTTTGTAGACACAAATAAGACACAAAATTTACATTTACCTCACTTTCAGCACGAGAAAATTATCTCATGATCCGTCTGTGTAGATGGCGTGCCCATCTGCTGCTTCTGAGTTTTCCAACCGCCATCACCCAGCAACAATGGCGTGTTACGAGCACTCCACATTTTTCTCTAATAATTTATGTGCAAAATAAAATAGCGAGGCTTATACACGAAAGTAAAGAATAAAGAATGTTCAAGACTGTGTAAAATATGAATGAAGATTAAAGAAGGGTACTGAGAATGCTTTCAGTATTCCAACGGATAGTCGATTATTCAAGAGTTTTCAAATAGTTGAACGATTTGACAACATTTTCAAAGATATTGCCAACAGAATTTTAGTTTTCAGGGCTCAATAATTGTTTGTCCAATTGTATTTATGTGAGGTAGTGGATAACAAATGAAAGTGAATGCTCTTAATCTGTCTAACGTAATCTTCATGAATTTGCGACTTTATTTTAATGAAATACGAATTGAAGTGATCTTACTTAAAGTTTGAGTCCAATATCAATACACAATTAAAATGCAGTCAAATTCCATTCCTACCTTATGTTTTATTTACTGTTACTTCCAGAACAAAACTATTGACACCAAAATGCATTACACCTGTAACATGACACCGTGCTTTGTTTTTATTTTCTACAGAGCCCAGAAATGGCATGGCAGATTATTCTCTCTGCGCGACAGCTAGACAAAAAGAGTACCCGACTCTGCCTCAGTTTCATCGGATCGTGTTTCGAATCCGTTGAGACTAAACCCTAAACCCACTGTAATGCATAACAAAGTATTGGTGGAATCTAATTATCCTCTTTTGTTTTCTCTACTGTGACATTGATACTCTGTTTGTACATTAATGAGATATAATGGTAGTAATGTGCACTGCAGTTCAATGAAGTTAGCTATGAAAATTATGCTTTGTTTGGAGTAATTTGGATATTTGTTGAGAATGTGAAGACAATAAAATTTTATATCATTAATATTGGTTATTGTTTATTCCATGTTTTGATTACCTATTCTGGTTGGGAATTACTGGGTCTACCTTTTCTCATTGATTTATTGGTGGTTTCTATAAACTTTGCTCATCGTTCAAGAGTTTCCCCATTAGGTTTACGAACAACTTCGTACCTGTCTACAACATTCAAGGGTATATTGCTAGCTAAGAAGAATTAATTTTCCTATTAGTGAACTAACAATAGCTGTTTTAATAGAAGCTTCGTGCTTCAGGCTCTTGGAGCGGCTGAAACTAACAGAGAGGTACAGATAGCGCTATAACTCATCAGTAGGCTGCAATTTATTTGCCGTGGGCGCCATCAACATCTTCATTTTGCACTATGAAGCTTCAGTTGCAGAGAACTTTGTATTATTTCCTGGAACAAATTGTGCATTACAAACACTAAGCCACAAACAATTACAACCCCATTCTCCATAACATCCTATTAAAATTTCTATTTCGTGCTCGCATTCATTAATTCCACACAATCGTACAAAATCGGTGATCGCGACTCGGTTTATTGTGACCAGACTACCTCCCAACCTTTAACAGTATATTGTTGATTCATACTGGCTCTAATTGCTGCACCTAGATCGGTTATCCTGCAGGATATTAATATCATAAATTACGCCGTTAAATACCACACAAAGTCCTCGCTGGCTGGGCGGTTGAGAGGACTCCCGGAAAGCAGAGACAATGTTCGAGAATGTAGATAGTTTCCGGTTTTGAATCGTTAGACGGTTCTTACGTATTCTAAACGATTCATCATACGAACATTACCCTTAAACTTACTATGGGACTTGAACGCACAAACAACTTTTTTATCTTTATCAGTTGGAAATTACACAACGTGTATTTTCGTAGGTAAAACAAGAAAAGATCATGGTGCCGAGTCCCACTTTGATACAAACAAACGAGTTGGAGATATAGATGAGGTAGCTTTTTCCATTAGAGGAAAAAGTCCTATACTAAAATTGTAGTCAGAGACCTGACAAATACAAAGACCCGACGGTCATCATTATGATCGGCTGAACTATCCAAGTAGGATCTTATCCAACTTTCTCTGTTCAGTGGTAATTGGTTATTCCTACTTCTTTGAGATCCCTTTCAACATCATCCTTCCACTTCGTTCTCGATCTATCTTTTGGTCTTTTCAACATTGGTCCACATCTATATATAGCATCTTACATTCTTAGTAGGTGACCAAACCACCTTAGTCTCTGTAGCTTGATGAATACTACTATATCCGGTTCTGCTACATTTCTTTTAGTTCGAAATTTATTGCTCATCTTCCCTTACTGCTCCAAAGATCTTCCTTGGGACTTTCCTTTCAAAGCATTGTAAGGTGTATATTTCCTGTTGATTGAGAGTCCATATTATTGTTATGTAAATTCTCAGTATCATTGACCTGGGCATGTTTTTGTTAGCTAGGATGTTTTGAACCTGAAATTGCGTTATGTTTCCTTGCGTAATTCTTCTACTGACTTCTTGGCATACGTCGTTCTTTCCGTTAAAACTTGATCCCCAGTATACAGATGTATCTACTACCTCGATCCAATAGTCTTGTATATTTTAGGTTCCTATCTGCAATACCTTCGTTTTGCTTTCATTTATTGTGAGCCCCATCTTCTTTGCTTCTTTATCGATTTTTTGGAAGGTCTCTGTCATATCCTGTAGTCTTCTACTTAATATTACAATATCATCTGCAAAAGCAAGGACTACATGTGATTTACTTAATACTGTTTTACTTAGGTTGGCATCTGCTTTTCGTAGTATACTTTCTAGGTCTATACTGAAGAGCCACAGTGCCTAAATGTTACCCTGTTTTAAGCCTATATTCGAGCTGAAGGTAGTTGAAATTCCGTTTCCCGTTTTGACTAGTATTGCCTGATTTTCTGTCGTGGCTTTCGCCAGTGTTATTAGTTTTATGCTGTTTGCCTCAAATATATTAGCGGTCGTCGATCTTCGCTCTCCGAAAACATTTTGGTAGTCCCCTATCAGGTCATTGCAGTGCTCTTCAAATTTCCTATATAAAAACGTTGCAAAGATTTTGTGTATAGTATTTATAGTTCGAGCATATTGGGGTATCTCCTTTCCTATGCACTGGGCATATCAGCGATGATGTCCAGTCTGCTGGGTTTCCCATATATCCTTAAAGACCTCATGGACTTTCGTCAGTTTTTTTGTTCAATGCCTTCACGGTGCCGAGGACTTCTGGCAACATGAGAGTCGGCACCATTGGTTTTTTGAATTCGTCAGGTCTCTGGCTACAATTTTTGTTAGGGCTTTTCCGTCTAATAGAAAAAGGTACCTCATCGATATTTCCAACCCTTTTGGAGCCACGGTGCCCGAGATTGTGGCAAAGTGGGACTCGGCACCATGAATTTTTCCTCTCTGCCCATGAAAATACAAGTTCCAGTTATTACCTCCCTACAACCCCTATCCGGGTTGACCCTAGCTAGCTCGGTGGAGACGGCGTGCAGTCTACTTTGAGTAATGGAGGATTTTGTATTTGTTGGGCGCCAGGCGATCTGGAAGCTCCTCGGGTCAGTCGATGGTTCATCGCCGAATCTAAGCGGAAGGGGGAAGGAAATAATCGGGGCGCTGATTGAAAAATGCGTGATCTCGCGTTGAGTGATTTTATTCACAACCTGGTTAATGGCTACAATAATGGTGGGCTCGGAATTGCCAATCAAACTGTGGTAAGTGTAGGCCAAAGAATTAGGTAGGCCGCGCGAATGGCAAGCACAGTCCCCGCGAGAATCGCGCTCACGACAGCGGTTAGAGTTCAGGTAACCAAACAGCGGTATAATAAGAACTGAGCGTGTACTGTAACCTACGCGACAGATGGGGGTACCCTCAGTGTTCGTAGTACGCTCTTGACATAAAACTAGACTACCTAACTGCTCTCTAAAAGCTATAATGTCGCACGGTTCGGCGTAGAATGCGTCTGCCACCCGTGTGTGGCAATAACACAACGTAAGCAATACTGAATACACACGCAACTTAAATACCCGTTTGATTGATATTACAGAAGGTTTCACCCAATGTAGCAGTATTATCAAGCAATAAACAAAATCCTTAACGTAATAAATAAAATATTTAATAAATTGGAGCATAAACAAAATGGATGGTGCTTAGCTTTGCGCTGGAGCGGGAAATCGGGACGATGACGAGATCGCAAGATGGCGGCAAGTCGCTCCTCGAGAAGCACACAGATGTCGAAGATGACGTCACGGACACGGAGATGGACGAAGATGGTCGGTGAATTTGAACGATGGCTCCAAGATGACGAGAACGATGAAAATGGTACAGGAACAAATGGGAATGATGCAACGTAGACGAAAAACCCAACGAAAAGGGTACAAAACAAAAAGCCTGAAAGGAATACCAATTAGAGCCTGAAATGCGCTTCGTCGATGGCGAGATTGATTAAGATGATTTTAATTTAATTAAGTTCTAATTTGTGATATGTTCAAAGTGTGATTTTAATGATTTTAATGTAGCAAATAAGTTTCAACGTAGAAAATAAATGACTGTAACTTGAATGACTCTTTTACCTTGAGGTATTGATCGGCTTTTAGCTTGAAGAAATTTATCAAAATAAATCCGGAGAATCTCCGCTGAAATGAGTTCAAAAAAAACGTTGAGAGTTTAAATCCACAAAAAGTGAGTAAAATTTCGGCCCGGTAAGCAATTCGGCACTAAAATTTCTTAATAAACTACCGAACACTATTTGATATCAACTCTCCACTATCTAATTTAAAAGTGCCCGTTAGAAAGACCTTCACAAAGTTAAGTCTGTTTTCAAGTTAAGTACGGTTTTTCTAATTATTAGTTTAATAAGAAAAGAAGACGCATTTCAAACTCCAATTCTCATCCACCAAGAACACAGAGACGCTAAGAGGGTTGCAGACGAGACACAATAATACTGGTAACAATAGTATACGCTAGAAGGACATGGTGCATGAACCAAACGAAACTGACAGGTGAAGGCCACAGCTGATCGAAAGGCGATGAATTAGGGTCAACAGGTAAGGAACAAATAAACAATTAGGAGAGATGATTGACATTAAATGATTTCAGGTGATGAAGATGAATGTGATAAAAATGAAATGTAACACAGTGTAATTTTTGAGTATCTAAGATAAAACGGTTGTTTGTGTGTTTAATTTCCATAATGAATAATTATTATCAATTGCTTCTAGCAGAATTAAAAATGGCATCGTTGATTTTGTGACGCACCTGATGCATCTCGTTGGAACTGCTGTCGTCGGTCGGTTAGCGCTTGAGCGCCAATGCGGTGCAGCTCTTTGGCGATGTTGGTGCTGGGTACCTAGTAAGATGGAAAAGAGTTTGTTGACGAAAAACTGAAACGTATAGTAGAGACAAACAGTATTTATTATACACACAAAAACAAATGAACAACGGCCTGAAACAAAACGGATGAGGATACACGGCGACAAACGAGGGTAAATCAAATCACAGCAATCAACAAAAAGGATTTCTGATAACCCGTAATACGGAGGTCACTCAAAAAAGGGGTTTCTGGTAACCCGCGATACAGGGGCCACTCAAAAAGAGGGGTTTTCGGTAATCCCGAATGCGGGAGTCACTCACGGTTCGGATGTCAGTTCTACAGATAGTTTCGCTAGGTGATTCTCTGGGCTCAAGTCTCAGAATGTGTTTTACTGTTCGATTTTGGGCTGTACCAGAACGACTTATTCACAAGCTATATTTACAACTTTTTCTACCCTTAAATTATTTTATTTAACTTTAAACATAAATTCAAACAAAACCTCAATTGGGGTTTTAAACGGAACGGAGGATTTCTACACGGCGGTGAGTCAATTATTATTCCAATACTGATGTGATATAGTTTGTTGCTTTGCAGAAATGGGTCGTTTTAATCTCATTGGTGGATTCAACAGAATAGACTATAAAGATCAAACAAGCAGAACAAAATTACGATAAAAACGCTAAGTGAGTTAAACGGTAGTGTGATAATTTGAATTAAGTAATGGTTTTTCAGTGCGGTATTTCTTATTTGTTATGTTTGTAGATTATGCTTTAAAACAAAGACTACTTCGTCACAAATTTAAAGCGTAATGTTCTCACGGCGAATCGTTTAGAATACGTAAGAATCGTCTAACGACTCAAGGTAGCATTTCTGAGCGGGCTCTTGGACTATAAGATCAAATGATCCATATACTATGACACAATTTTTGTGCTAAGTCCGTTTAGTGCGATTGTTAAAGACAAAATTGTAAGTCTGATTGTTTTCTTTTGTTTTTTATAAGTCCGTAGAAATAACTTAGTTTATTTTGCCATTGTTTTCGCTGTTCTTGAACTTGGAATATTTTTGAAAAGTTCAACCTAGAGTCACTCCGTTTTATTTTTGCCGTCCGCTCCACGAACGTCAGATTAACTTAATGTAGAGTCACCGCTGGAGAAGTCTTTATTGATTTAACAGTGTTAGATTGAGTCACCGCTGGAGAAGTCCTCGCTGGTTCCACAGTCTTGAACAAGTTCAACGTAGATTTACCGCTGAAGAAGTTTTTGTTGATTTCACAGTGTTTGAATAATTCAACGTAGAGTCATCGCTGGAAGAATCATTTCTGGCTTCTCAGTGTCAGAAATATTTAACGTAGAATCACTGCTTGAGAGATCATTTGGTGGCTTCACAGTATTGAAACAGCTTAACGTAGAGTCACTGCTTGGGAACAAGTTTGGTTTCACAAGCATAGAATGAGTTGTAAGGTTGAACCACTGTTCGGGAAATCGCTTCGCGATTCCACGAGTGTTGATTGTCTTGGGCAGTCGCCGCATCGTCGTCGTCAGTCTTTAAGTTTGTTTTATGATGTAAGATACGTGTCTCTTCAAAATTAACGGAACGACCAGTGTTGATACATTTACCAACGCACATTTTTTTCACAGGAAACTACGTAGACATTGACTTGCATGTCACACAGGGAGAAACTGTTCAATGTACGAAAGAATAATGTGCATTCTAATGTACATTCAAATGTATTTCAAACTTGAGTGTGTCATACAGGCCTTTGTTTGGACAATATCTTCGACTCTCTTTCATTGGAACCGAATATGAGATCGAATTTGTATATTTGCTATTTGCAGATTATTATTTATGATTCCCAAGAATTCCATTAATTCTTCTTAATAATATATTTCATGGGTACTGTACCGTGAAATTGCAATTTCTACTAAAAAATTAAATTGTTTGGCAGTGAACTCATAGTGCCTTATCTGTTTGCAATTAGCAGTATTTCACTAGAAGTAAATATGTTCTCATATTTCTGCTTCAAAGAAGTTGATAGCAAAGGAATGAAACACTCCTTGAGATGGGAGCTGATAAAAGTCGAGTTGAAATTGAAATTGTTTAGAAATTTCTATTGCAGAATGTTTGCTAGTACTATAATACAATACAAAATTATTTGGCAATATCTCATGTATCCAAAATTGCATCCAATTCAAGTTATTCAGTTATGCCCAGCCGGTACATGAAATTGTATCTACATTGAGATTCCTGCGCATCATTAATCGCGATGAAACGATACCAGTATGTGTAATTGAATTCACAATTATCACATTTGTGGCCATTTACCCAGCGTATCCTCTTCCCAATCATTTCCGGATACGACCGGCGCCGAACTGCAGCTATCACAAGAGCCACTGACGCCGGTAGCCATTTCCACCATCATCGTGAGCGAGCATTCCGACCTGTCCACGTCTGCTTCAGCTCTGCGTTATAATTTTATCGCGTACCGGCCCTGATTTATTGCGCTCTCGCTGTTTCATGATCACATTAATGAATTATTACAGTTGTATATTAAGGGGGATATAACTATTTCGTTACACCGGTGAATTATTGTTGTTGTAGATTGGAGAATGTTGAGGGCTTGGCTATGTGTTATGACTTCTTAAGATCTGGAGAGAATTTTAATTAATGAACATCACTGAAGAGAGTTCAGGCATCCGATATTTGTGCTTATCTTAGAATACAAGTTATAATATACTTCGCGTTGACATTTAATTTTCTTGTTGCATATATACGAATATAGTAGTTCACTGGAACACTCCATTAAACTCTAAATAGAATACTTTGTAATGCTAGTAAATTCTGGCAACCTATTTAGAAACTTAGAGCATTAAACTACTTTGTATTCCAGCCAGTAATTGTTTTGCTGCGATGATAACATAAAAGATAAACTACTTTGCTGGTGTGCTTATAATAGTATTTGTGCAACGTATTTAGTTTTTCATTCAAAACGTTTCAAAATTTATATAAGTATGCTCTTAAATCCATGTTATCAATTCTTATCGGTCCGATTCTACCAAAATGCTCCATTTGCAGAATGCAGTAGCAAAATTTGCTTTAATTAATACAAGTTTCATATCTCAAAAACTGCTGACACCACACAAATACTACACTAACTCTGTTCATGAAATCTTTACAACTGACGTAAACCCTTATCTACTGAATAAAACGCTCTATATACGCATTTAACGAGTAGCAAACCATCAAACGATCATCAACATCCCACAGCTTTTATCCGAATTCGCTTCCATTAGGCGCCAAGTGAGCGTGAAGCTGCAGCCGAAAAAAAAATATGACGAATTATTGTTTGTATGTAACTGAAACACAAAAAATATTTTCTCCACAATGTTCACAAGAATTTATTATTCTTAAGATTATTTGATATGACTTTCATAAGGCAGTTTCCATTTTTCCTTAATACGTGAAGAGAAAACTTTGTATTCCTTTTTAAGCATATTGCATGCACAAAGAAATGTGACTTGAAGTTGATATGGAGAAGGAGTGCAGAATGCTAAAACTATATACATTTTGATTTTACGTGAAGATAAAACTTTGTAAGGCGCGCACGACGAAAGTGAGATTTGGCATACTTGGAGTTCAAATGAAAAAGGAATGCAAAAAGCTGAAATTATATACAGGCAGTCCTATTCAAAAGTATGAGGGAAGAAAACTTTGTAACGCGGGCACGAAGATGTGAGATTCGGCATACCTAAAGCTCATATGAAGAAGGAGTGCAGCAAGCTAAAATTATTTACAGTGTCATGGTACATCGCGGCTAGCGGAATTATTGACGCAGTTTCCAGAGACGGACGACTGGGTAGCTCAGAGGTAAGGATTAGGATTGTCAAAAGAATAATATTCAGGAGGTAGGAATTATTAAACGGTTCCTGCTCGGGCGCCATTTTTTCTATTGATTTTCAAGTAGTAACTGTTTCTTCAGTGGTGATTTCACGTTAAATGTTTCTAACGCTGTGATGCCAGAAATGACCTTCTCAGCGGTGATTCTACGTTGAATTAATCTAACACTGCGAAATCAATAAAAACTTCTTCAACGGTGGCTCTACGTTGAACTTGTTCAACGCTATGAAACCAACAATGACCTCTCCAGCGGTGATTCTACGTTAAATCAATCTAACACTGCGAAATCAATAAGAATTTCGTCAGCGGCGACGCTATGTTAAGTTAATCCAACGCTGTGAAATCAACAAAGACTTTGTTACATTTCATTTTCATCACATTCATCTTCATCACCTGAAATCAATTAATGTCAATCATCTCTCCTAATTGTTTATTTGTTTCTTACCTGTTGACCCTAATTCATCGCCTTTCGATCAGCTGTAACCTTCACCTGTCAGTTCCGTTTTGTTCATGCACCATGTCCTTCTAGCGTAAACTATTGTTACCAGTATTATTGTGTCTCGTCTGCAACCCTCTTAGCGTCTCTGTGTTCTTGGTGGATGAGAATTGGAGTTTGGAGTGCGTCTTCTTTTCTTATTAAACTAATAATTAGAAAAACGATACTTAACTTGAAAACAGACTTAACTTTGTGAAGGTCTTTCTAACGGCCACTTTTAAATTAGATAGTGAAGAGTTGATATCAGATAGTGTTCGGGAGTTTATTAAGAAATTTTAGTGCCAAATTGCTTACCGGGCCGAAATTTTACTCACTTTTTGTGGATTTAGACTCTCAATGTTTTTTTTGAACTCAGTTCAGCAGAGATTCTCCGGATTTATTTTGATAAATTTCTTCAAGCTAAAAGCCGATCAACACCTCAAGGCTTTTTGTTTTGTACCCTTTTCGTTGGGTTTTTCGTCTACGTTGCATTATTCCCACTTGTTCCCGTACCATTTTCATCGTTCTCGTCATCTTGGAGCCATCGTTCAAATTCACCGACCATCTTCGTCCATCTCCGTGTCTGTGACGTCATCCTCGACATCTGTGTGCTTCTCGAGGAGCGACTTGCCGCCATCTTGCGATCTCATCATCGTCTCGATTTCCCGCTCCGGCGCAAAGCTAAGCACCGTTCATCTTGTTTTATGCTCCAATTTATTAAATATTTCATCTATTACGTTAATGATTTTGTTTATTGCTTGATAATACTACTACATTGGGTGAAACTTTTTGTAATACCAATCAAACGGGTATTTAAGTTGCGTGTGTATTCAGTATTGCTTACGTTGTGTTATTTCCACACACGGGTGGTAGACGCATTCTACGCCGAACCGTGCGACATTATAGCTTTTAGAGAGCAGTTAGGTAGTCTAGTTTTATGTCACGAGCGTACTACGAATACTGAGGGTACCCCCATCTGTCGCGTAGGTTACAGTACACGCTTAGTTCTGATTATACCACTGTTTGGTTGCCTGAACTCTAACCGCTGTCGCGAGCGCGATTCTCGCGGGGACTGTGCTTGCCATTCGCGCGGCCTACCTAATTCTTTAGCCTACACTTACCAAAGTTTGAGCTCCGAGGCCATTGTTGTAATAAACCGAATGGTAAATAAAATCACTCAACGCGATATCACGCATTTTTCATTTAGCGCCCCGATTATTCCCTTCCCCCTACCGCTTAGGTTCGGCGATCAACCATCGACTGACCCGAGGAGCTTTCAGATCGCCTGGCGCCCAGCAAATACAAAATCCTCCATCACTCAAAGTAGACCGCACGCCGTCGCCACCGAGCTAGTTAGGGTCAACCCGGATAGGGGTTGTAGGGAGGTAATAATTTCTCCAGCGGCGATGCTACGTTAATCAATCTAATACTGTGACACCACGAAGATTTCTTCAGCGGTGACTCTACGTTAAATCAATTCAACACTGTGAAATTAGCAAAGATTCCTTCAGCGGTGATGGTACGATGACACTCAGAATCGGAACTAGAAGCGCACTTTGGAACGACTGGACTTTCAAAGAAGTGATTTCAATTGGCTACAAGGCCTTATTTACTCAAAATTTAATGAAACCTCACTCAACTTGCGTCTTTTATACTAATTTTAATTTAGCGCTGCAAGAATAATGTGAAGGGAGGACACTTTAAAAAAATTGTCTTACTCATTTTTTAGCTCTAATAAGTATCTACAACGGTTACATTCAATTTGAAAACCATTCGAATATTATTACAACAAAATTATTCAGTTTGGTACAATGTCGGTAAGATCCAACCACATGTTGTGAACGGAAAATATCAAAAATATTTCATTCGGACTGATTGTGTGATATTTAAACAGAACTACGGTTTTTAAAATTTACAGGAAGAGAAAAATGTGAAAACTGGTTTTAAGTAGCCTCAAAACAAAATACGGTAGCTGAAATCTCTAGGATGTGAAACTGTGCGGAAGTGATGAAAGAAAATATACAAAGATTCGTCACAACAGGTCTCTGGATTCAGTTTTACGCGAAAAAAAAAGTTTGTACCGCACTCACAGAGGAATGTAAGATTCCCGAAGTTCATACGGAGAAGGAGTGCAGAAAGCCAAAAGTTTAATGATTTTCCCTCCCTTCGAAGGGCGAGGGAAGATGCAATCACTCTAAAATCTTGAATGGAAACCACTATTTCCAATTTCAGATTCGGATAGAGCGTCGAATACTAAGTTAATTTCACCTGAACCCCCCGAAGATGAAGGGTTGAATTCGATAACGTGCAAACTTGACAATATAATGAATTATGGTCGAATTTCAACCACTTGTTATATATTAATACGTGAAGAGAAAACTTTGTATCTCTTTTTAAGCATATTGCATGCACGAAGAAATATGAGATTTGGCATACTTGAAGTTTATATGAAGAAGGAATGCAGTAAGATGAAATCATATACAGGTGTCTCATTTTATTCTTACGTGAAGAGAAAACTTTGTACCGCGTGTACGAAGGAACGTGAGACTTGGCAAACCTGAAGTTTGTATGGAGGAGTGCAGAAAGCTTAAATTATATACATATATTTTATTTTTATTTTATGTGAAGAAGAAACTTTGTACCGCGTGCATGAAGGAAAGTGAGATTTGACACATTTGAAGTTCATATGGAGAAGGAGTGCAGAAAAGTGAAAGTATATACAGTATATCAAGTAAATTCCACCTGTAACCTCCGGGAATGGAGGATTAAGTTCAATAACGTTCAAACTCAGCAATATTATCAATAATATCATAAGAAAGCGCAAAATCTTTTTTAGTACCCATTAGACACAAAGTGAGTGTGGAGCAAAAAGTCACACACGAGTGACAAAAACAAAAACGGCAGGCCTTCTTACTTCCTTTGCTTGGGTGGTGGGAGATATTTTCGCGAGTTTGTTGTGTTTTGTTGTTCGACAGTGAACGGCTCTTAACTGCTGATGGCGCTCTCGCCTGCTGCTGTGGCCACCTGCCATGTTCTCAGAGACTAATGATGGTCCCCTCATTGCTTCTAGCCCTAGAGTTCAGGATCTAGGGATTCACAGGTGGGGATTAAGGTAGTTTGTTGGGGCTGTTCTGAATGCAGGATTAGACTAAAGTAGAATGCTTAAGTTGAGTGTATGGTCTGCAAAGAGATACTCACGTTTAATGTGTGCAATGTGAATTAATTTTGAATGATGTTTTGGGAAGTATCAGATCCCTACATAATTAATTTTTTCGTCAACTTCTTAGACTCTCTGTTGGCTACAGATAAAATGTTCAAAGAGTCACCAAAAAATTTCATTTCACGTCGATGACTTCAAAGAACAGAATTATAAACCTTAATAGAATTTTTCATATCTCCTTCTCTGATCTATTCTAAATCCGGTTGAGCTTCACCACCCCTATAAATATATTTCATCAAGCGCACAATATTATTCCATGAAAAAATCCTTCAAAGCAATGAACTATATCCTTGGTTCTTCAACGAGGCATGGAAGCAATTTGGAACATTCGCTATTCGCTTTGAATGGTGTAATGACGTTATTAGAGGGTGAAAGATACACCTGCCTGCATCGAGTATTGAAGGCGGGGATGATTATTAAATTTACCGGTTCACATAAATTGCTGAACCAGTATTAAGTGTTGTAGTGGCCGCCAGATGGTGCTGATGTTGGTAGCGTGCACGGCGTCGTAAATGTTAAGATTAGCTATCTTGTTGTGTTGAGTGGGGGTGTCATCTGAACTTTGGGTGGGGTCAGGTCGCGATGTTGGTTTTATAGAGGGTTTTTGATGGCTCTTGAAATATTAAACTGTATTGGGAATTTTATAGCCGGGTGTAAATGGAAACAGGGACATGTGGTTGAATCTGAAAATTCACAATAAATGGGAGAAAATGCAAAATAAGTCTCAACATGTTGTTACATTTTATAGGTGCCATAAAATGCAAAATTGTAGGTTACTATCAGAAAATGAAATATCAAACATGTTCGAAACTACAAAAGACGTAAGGCAAAACTGTGGAACGATGAGATTTTGTGTTTGATTATATATATCCAATGATGTACAAGTAAGTAACATGATGTTCACGTCAGATTTTTTATTGTTGAACATTTCAGTTCAAACAATGGGTACCCTATATTACAAACGTGTTCTTCTTCCAATAGCATCCCCAGGTGATGCTGAGCACACATTCAGTCACTAAGCAATAAATAGTCAAAATTTATAGTTGAGTTAAAATAAATAATAGCGTATGGTAGCTCCCGCAAATAGCTCTATATCTCAACATGATGTTATATTTTATGAGTATCTTTTCAGTTAGGTCTACTAGATTACGTGCGTTTCAGTAATGGAGTTTTTATATAATCAATCTTCGGAACAGTTTTCTTTATTACTTTATAACCCCGTGTTATCATAAATTTTGAGCTCTTCATACAGAATTGATCAACAGCATTAAATTATGTAATGGAGTGCACGAGGAAAACATTAAAATTTATTTTACGAGAGTTAGAATCATAGTGCTTTCGGAAATATAGAGACACAGGTGCGGACAAAGTTGTAATACTGCTACAAACTTAGCATGCTTATATTAAATGGTTCACTCATAAAAATATTTTGCACAATATTCGTTCATCGTTCAATTCCTCATACATTCCGTAAGGTTGCAGGACTGTGTGTAAATCTTGAAAGTTTTCTATCATTTGCTCTTTCTAAAATCACAAATATTGCTTAATTCCTGAAATATGAGACCTAAATATCCTGAAATTTGTATATTCCAAGATAAAATATACCAAGAAGAATCGATTCTGATAATTTTTGTTGTTATAAACGTCATAAGGATGCTATGATCGCACGCTGTATTACTTGAGTAACGGACGGAGGAGAGAATAGCCGAAACAGAAGCACACACTGTTTGACTCTGTATCTCCTAAACGAATTGAGATAATTGAAGTCTGTAAAAAATATCGTATTCTGCATGAGTCATCCTAATGTTATAAGAATTATTATTGGAATATTCCAAAAAATACAAACACCACAATCTGATAAATAACATTTAGAGTTTGTAGCTGTAGCTTTCGACTCAATTGATCGATTGGATTTCAATACTCAATTCCAATTCCGTCATTTTCCTTCTCAGTGGAAAAAGACTGACGTCTTTACCATCCAGAAGCTACGTCAAGATCCGCAATTTCCACAGAACTACTGCATGATAAGCCTCCTGTGCAGCTTAGGCAAAGTGCTAGAAAAACTGATTCTCAAACGTCTGCAACGTGAAGTGCAGGCACTCAACATCATTCCAGATCATCAACATGGATTCTGGAGCCAACACTCAGTTGCTCCGCGTGGTATAATACTGCACCGAAGGCTTCAACAACAAGCAGGCCACAGGAGCGATCTTCCTTGATGTTGCTAAAGCCGTTGACAAGGTTTGGCAACAGGGCTTGCTGCACAAACTACTAGACCAAAGCATCTCCTGGCTTTAATGCAGCTTATCCACTCCTTAATGCACAAACGTTCATTTCTGAGTCCGCTACTATTTGATGTCTATTGTAGGGATATGCCTAACCTAACAGTAGGCACCATGCTAGCGCACGACACCGCGGTACTAAATAGCTAAACGCAACACATCAGTCATCACAGCCTGTCTACAACAAGCCATAGATGAACTGGAGGAGTGGTTCTCCAGGTGGAGAATTAACGTCAACGCCGAGAAAAGCTCCGCAATCCTTTTTAACCAGGAGAAGGCCAACTAGTGATGTTTGCCGCGTCACCCCTTGATATAATCAAACAAGATATCTGGGGCTCCTCTTAGATAAAGGACTGTTCTGGAAGGCATACCCGGAGTTTAGCATACAAAAAGCAAATGCCCTCCTGGGGTTGCTTTACCTGCTGCTGCACAGTATTTCCGTCTGGAGCTTTGCGGCCCACTCTCACGTCAACTATCTACAAGACTACAAGTGATGCAGAAAAAAAATTATTCGTATGTCAGTCGACGCCCCCTGGTTTGTGAGGAACGAACAACTACTGTTCGCGCAAGATAACTTGGCAGTCGGAAAGAATGTAATGCGATCCAGTATGCTTACGATGCGCTATGTCATACTTAAACTTTTGCTTAAGTAAGGCACTACGCAAAATAGTGAGTCTTACTTTTACAACCATTTATTGCTAAACTTGAGAGTTAGAGAGATAGGGCAGCAGAGAGAATGCATCATAAATGTTCAATGAGGTATATTTGAATCTGTCTGTCCATTGGCGTGGAAAATGAAAAAAATATTTCATGTGAAAATACTATTTTACGCTGAAACATAAAACGTACAAATGATTTTGTTACAATAATTTCAAAGTAACATTCTGCAAGATGATTTTCAGTGCCCTTCGCACAAACAAATCAGATAATCCCACAGAAGAGTTGAAATCTTAAGGCAATGACAAAAATTAGTACCTATATTGATTAGTAAAAATTTATAGACTTCATAACATTTTCTTCCATAATAAGTGGTGCAATTTATTATTATTTCTATATTTTTGTACTTTATATCAATGACTTGCTGCTTTATCAAGTGCAATTTATTATTATTCATGTATTTGTATGTTGTATAAAAATAAATTTTTTTTGGGCACGCCTATGGTTTTTGTTGATTTTATTTATATAATCCCTAAAAAGTTATACCCCAGGACTGCCAAGTTATCTTGCGCGGACAGTACATCAGGACCTTAAAATTCCGACAATTAAGGAACTCGCAGATAAGACGGCCTTCAAATTCTATGCTCGGCTACCAACGCATTAAACGCCTCGCTGACTACAACGAAGATGAACCGATGCGCTACAAGCGGCCGAAGCTTATACCAGCTGAAGAAAATCTGCCGTAACTCACACTCAGGTGCGACACAACAAATCCCCATCTAGAAACAATCTTTCCGATAGGAAAAGTGTGGGCTCTAGTCTAAACTCAACCCGGTATTCTCAAAAACCCGACATGTTCATCGTTCAATTCTTCATGCAATTCGTAAGATTGAGAGTCACTACTTCCACCCGCTCACAAATATTGCTCAATTTCTAAAATATGAGACCTAAATATCCTGAAATTTGTATATTCTAAGATAAAAATCAAGAAGAAACGATTCTGATAATTTTTGTTGTTATAAACATCATAAGGATGTTAAGTCAATTCGTATTCAAGCACAAAGTGCTCCACCGTTACAGAGACATCTGCTCTCTACGGTATTTAGTAGTATTTATATAAAGTTTTGTCTTTGTGTTATCTTATTTATCTCATTTTATTATTCTTCTTCAGGCTTGTTTAGGCTTGGGCTCATCATCTTCTGATTTTAAGTTGAATGTTCTCTAGAAATTAAAGTGTTTCTGCTGTTGGGTCCTCAATGGTTGAAAAAAGGACTGCTGGAAGGTGAAGGTATTTCTGTAGCGGTCTGCGTTTCATTGAAGAAGGAATTTTTAGAAGAAAGTCCCGTAAAAGACAAATTCTAACAAGTGAAGAAAGAAAAATGCTAGTAAGAAAAAAATGTAGAGCGATACAAATAAGGAAATAGACAAATGTAAGTAAAAATAAGATGAAAGACGACGAAAAATAGAAACAAGAAAAGGACAAAAGTTGGTGAAAAACAAATGAAGAGCGATACAAGTAAGGAAAGTGGAAAATGCCAATAATACAAGCGGAAGAAAGGGACAAATGTTAGTAAATGTTAAATAAAAAAGAAAAAATGCTAGTAAGAAACAAATGAAGATGAATTAGTAAGAAACATATGAAAACAAATTCCATCAATACAAATGGAGGAATTAGTACAAAACAGAAAAGAAAGAAAAAAATGCTAGTAAGTAGTAAGAGATACATGAAGAGAGGTAAGTAAGATACAAAAAACTAATTTTCATAGGGAAAAAAACAAGTACTAATTAGAAAAAAGTGGAGCAAGATAAAAGTTACAGCAGTACAAATAGAAGAAAGGGACAAATGTTAACAACAGGTGAAGAAAGAAAAAATGCTTGTAAGAAACGAATAAAGAGCAATACAAATGAGGAAATAGACAAATGTTAGTAAAAAAGAAGATGAGGAGACAATGAAGAAGAAAATCAAGAAAGGGACAAAAGTAGGTGAAAAACTAATTAAGAGCGACATAAGTGAGGAAAGAGACAAATGTTAGTGAGAATAGACAACAAGAAAAAAACAAAAAATGTTGGTAAAAAATAAATGAAGAAAGGAAAATGATACTAATAAAAAGAGATATGGTGGCTGGTTACACATTCGGCGAAGTATCTGCCTCTCTGTTGCTTGTAGAGCCAGGAATAGATGGTTCCTCACATTAAACAATAGTAAGGCGTGATACTCAATCGCAGGTAGGTTGGACAAATAGTTATATCTAAGAACCCGTTGACTGCATCGTCGTAGCTTCCTTGCGATGACATAAATCAGATTTGCCTCTGTACCAGAGGTTCCCAGTAGAAGGTATGAATGAAAGGTGCGTCGAGATAAGTGGCCCTTCTGGTTGTTGGGATGTCCATATGCCCTAGTTCGACGGTAATCCCTTCATCTCGTTGATTATGTTTTCTTCCTCGGAAAAGAGTCAATTGTGATTTCGAGGGGTTGATCCGAACTCTCCAGGGATCTGATCTGTCGCTGTAGATTGTTCCGTGCTTCTTGTGGGCATCTACCTATTGTTAAGTAGGCGGTGTCGTCCGCGTACTGAAGCAAAGAGATAGTAGGCGATATTGGTTGAGGAACATCCGAGCTGAATAGATTGAACAGTATTGGGAGTGAATGGTCTGAATCTAGAACCCCGGTTGACGATATAAGGAAATTATATATGATTGGCATCCCAATCTTGAACAATAATCCCTAATGCCGGACCCTCTGTCAAAGGCCTTATCAATATCTAGGAATAAGTGGCCGTTGTTAATGGCATGCGAAATATTGGTGGTTAACTTAACGAAGCAGGAGTTGGTAGAGCTGCCCTTACGGAATCCAGATTGGGATGGTAGAATGATGTTCCTTATTTCAACGAATTCGAAGCGTTCGAATATTAGACGATCCAGGAGCTTGGCCATAGTGTTCAAGAGTCATTTCTAACGAAGCTTTTTAGATCCTTTTTTTCTGGAAGGGATCGCTCTCCATAACAACTTTGAATATTCTTGGCTATGTTGCTTTATATTTTCCTGTTTTCTGTTTTTTGTTCCCAATCTCTAATTTCCGCTAATCTTAAGTCTTTTACTACTTCTTTTATCCACGTTGATCTTGGTCTTTCCTCTCTTCTTTTGCTTCTAGGGCTCCACTGCATTATTGACTTGATTGAATCTTACTCGCTGGCTCTCCATACATGCCCAGGCCATTTTATCCTTTGTTGTTTTATTCTTTTTACTATGCCTTCTCCATTTAGTTCTTGTTCAATCTCGTGGTTCATTCTTATTCTATATTGTGTATCTGTTATTTTTATGGGTCCTAATATTCTTATTATTTTCCTTTCAGTTATTCTCAACTGTTCTTTGTTCTTTTTTGTCATTGACATTGTTTCTGCTGCGTATAATGTTTTTGGTTTTATTATGGTTCTATATATTCTCATTTTTGTAGTTTTCGATTTAATTTTACTTTCTAGAAGTTTTCTATTTGCGTGGAAAGCTTCATTTGTTGCCGTTATTTTTTCTTTCATTTTTATTTCTCTATCTTCTTTGTTCGTTAACAATACACCTAGATATTTAAATTTATCTACTTGCTCGTATTTGAACTCTCCTATTTTAATTATATTTTCTTCTACCCTGTTTCCAATTATCATTATTTTGGTCTTTCCTTCGTTTATTTCTAGCCATATTTTTTTTCCTTTACTTATTATTTCCTCCAGTATTTCTTTCATCACTTTTTTATTCTTTGCTACAATTGCTGTGTCATCTGGGTATGCTATTATTTGTCCTCCTCTTGTTCTGAGTGTTCCCTTTGTTAACTTTCTCATTGCGTGCTCTAAGGCTAAATCAAATAACGTGGCTGATAGGGCATCGCCATGTCTTACTCCTTCATTTATTATTATGTCTTCTGTTTTCTGCGGTAAGTATCAAGCCATCCTTTTCAGAGTCAATATTTTTAGTTTTCTTGATCAACTCTTCAACTTGGTGGGCGGTGACTTCAGGGTGGAAGAAGTTTTCGGGGTCATTTGTGTTGTTCAGTCTGTATTGTGAGAGATTTTGCCAACAGGGTCTTAAGTCGCAACTCTGTCATGAAACTCCTCATCGAATCTAGCATCTTGGGGAACTTGTTGTTCTCCTCCATCGCATCAGCAAATACGTTGGCCTTCTCTTTCCCAGTGGTGAAGATTCCATATTCAGTACGCAATGGGTGATTACTTCTACTGGTTTCCTCTGCCATTACAAGACCAATTCGGGATCGTGGCAACGTCTTAGTTCGCGGTAGAGTTGTCGTTTGAATTGGACCATTCGTCGGATAAAGGGAGAAATGGGATTGCTATATTGGATTAGTTTTTTTGGGATGGAGCATTGGATAGCGATCTGGATAACAGATGTGATTTCATCCACTTCGTTTGGTGTTTCAGGAATATATGGATTGGCAGGAAGTGCTAATGTGATGGAGTTTGCAAGGGTTTTCCAGTCAGCGTTACGACAATCAGTGATGATTTTACTACTTTGTGGAGCACGACGGGGAACAATGAAAAATTCGTCAGCCAGTCAGTGATATGGTCTGTTATCGTTGAACCCTGGTATCCAACGAATGTAAAGTCTTTATCATCAAGTCTGTGTAGGTTGAACTACCCAAGGAGGCTAAATAAATCGATTCCCTTTGTATTTGTTGCTGTGTTACCAAAAAGTATATTTCTAGCATTCAAAATCTCCCAGTAGAGAAGATCATCTCCTGGTGGTACATGAAGGAATATTATGGTGTAGAACTCTTTAATTCTTGATAACGATAATTGCTTGAAAATCATCTAGAGCAGGTATCTCTATCTCTTTGGCAACAAGTCCCTGCCTGACAGCTAAGGCAGGATGCAACGATCGCACGCTGTAATACTTGAGTAACGGACGGAGGAGAGAATAGCCGAATCAGGAGCACACGCTGTTTGACTCTATATCTCCTAAACGAATTGAGATAATTGAAGTCTGTAAAAAGTATCGTATTCTGCACGATTCACTCTACTGTATTAAAAAATATTATTGGAATATCTCAACAAATACAAATACCATTACCTGATAAATAACATTTAGAGTTTGTAGTTGTACCTTTCGACTCAATTAAGGTAATAAAAATGTGCGGAAAGTATTGTGATACTATATACAATGTTTGTTATTGTATTTTATATCAACTTTGGGAGAGTAGCATAAAATTCAGTTCTTAGTATGCAGTGTTTGACAAGCAACAATATCCATCATACAAACAAATGCAGATGAATTGAATAACGAACTAAACGAGACAAAAATGTTATAGATGTGATTAAACCGAATCTCTTTGTAAAATGAAAACGAATTCTTCAAATGCGTACACCACAAAATACAACTGCGCCAGCTTCACCTCCAGGCTTTGGGTTTCACTATGCAAATTCAATCTCTTTTGTAAAGAGTTTAAGTAGAGCGGAACAAAATTAGATAAAAGCCGAGTGAGTAGCCACAGAACATAAATTTGAAAGTGAAGCTTCTGCCTGCATACTATCACATACATCTTGTTTACGTTGTTCTCATGTAAATTTTATAGGCATTGGCTGATTGTTATACATTAAATATGATTGAAATTGGACCAACTATGACTTGCTGTGTAGCCTCTGCGGCCCAAATAAATAAAATATTGGATACAAAAGCACAAAACCTTTCTTCCATCTTATGTGTTTCATGTATTTCATGTATTATTAACAGTTTCAACGCATCCTTCACCACTTTAACAACTTTGACACAATGTTTTGTCGTAGCGTCTTACCCAATGAATATTTCATCCACTACGTTTCATAAATTCCGAGATGAGGCCCCTACATTTTGTATGAGCGCATAAATCTTACAATGATACAGGTACGCGGCATTTACAGCTGTATTTTATTCACGGAGATTATTAGTTAATGTTTATCTTCGTTTTAAGCCGCTGAATGTACGTACGTGGTTACGCGGAGGTGATGTATGTACTTTGATGCAACTTGAGCCAAGGGAGCTCTTGCTAGGAGGGCTAAGATCCTGCGCTTAGGGAGGGAAGGGCTTTTCAGGGAATTAAATAAGGAAGATTATGGTGATGAAATGGTGGAAGGGTAATATGAGTATGCTTTATGATGATCTAATGGATTTAATAGTATTATTGTGGAGCAGAATATCCAATCAAATCATAGGGATTGCAAAACCAAAAAGAAATCAAGTCAAAATTCAGTATTTGAGGAGGGCGGAGCTAAAAACTACAGTGTAATAATGATGTAAAAACTAGTTCTCTCTGTGGTAAACTTCATAATTACAGTATACTTCTTAGCTCCGCCCGCCTCAAATTCTGTATTTTGACTTGATTAATTTTTGATTTTACATTACGTATGTCTCCTCCGATTTATTGCGTAACTTTGATTGGATTTTATATATTGTCTTCACTCAAATTCACTGTGTAGTTCTTGGCCACGCCCACCTTAAACCCTATGATTTGATTGGGTATTCTCTTGGTGTTTTGTATCATGTCATTAGTTATGAGATTTGTTTTCTGCTACGATTTATTGTACTCTGAAGATGGTAGCTTTGCTACTGAAATGTACATATGTAATTTCTACCAGAATTACTCCCGCAGAAGCTTCAATAAAGTGTCGAATTTTGTCACCGGATCTCGGACTAGCATTCTTATAAATTTGATATACAACACATGAGCCACATTATCCATTTTATAGGAAGTTTACGACAACCATCAAGCTTTCAGTCAGGCAACAGGAACATCAATAAAAAATGGATCCATTATTATTCAACAAGTGTGGCTGTTGTATTTTTAAGACCGCTCTGAAATATTAACTGTTACGATACGCTCTTTAGTAAAATATTAATTTGATGGTGGCTAATACGAGTATAAAATTACGTGAGAGCAGCAACTTTTTTATTATTTTTTCGCAATTAAAATTCAAGTAGGAAGTCAATTTCTCATCCTGGAGTTCTCCCAAGAGTACGGATGCAACCACGATACTAAATTATTTAAATTGCGCTCGAATCTTTTTCTAGTTTGTTTTTCTGCTAAATTTATCTACCTGCATCCCAGTTTTTATTTGGTCGTTAAAGTGTACTTAAAACTCGTTTATTGCATGATGTTACTGTCTACAGAGGTTAATTATGGGTAGCCTAATTTTAAATTTATTAATATAAGAGAAAAATAAGAAAAACACTATTGCTTTTGGACACAAATAAATATTAACCAAAATGGACAGGGTGAAAAGTAGTTTTGCTACACGCACTTTCACCCTTACATCGTGTATCACGTCGTTGCTACACCAGGTGGAGTCTATGTGAGCAGAATCTAAAACACTCACATGACATTCGTGTTTGGATGTGGTGTGCCGCAAAGTAATACATGCTTCCAACAACCAGGCAGAGATGTTGCAAGCTCTACTTCACTAGGATTTACTAGAACTTTCTAATCTGGAATTAGCGTTCAAGGGATATATATATATATATATATATATATATATATATATATATATATATATATATATATATATATATATATATATATATATATATATATATATATATATATATATATATATATATATATATATATTTTCATCTCTGTTGTCTAGGCGGAGCCTGTTATCTCTTTACGTCGCGTCAAGCGACATTTGAGAATTGAATATCAAGTGAAGTTCTCGACATATATGAGTTTTCAAGAAAATTATCGATTGTTTCTGGCATTTCCTATCAAACCGCGATTTTCCATTGCCCTCATGTAGGGAGCACAAGGTTAAAATGAAGTCCCCAAACGTTTGGCGGTTTCTAAGATCATTCGACGCAAAAATTCAGGCAAACAGACGGACGGACGAATGGACAGACGAACAGGCTCCTTCTCACATAGTCCTACCATGAACTTGGATGCT
The DNA here is from genome assembly GCA_963989225.1 of Dromius quadrimaculatus. Taxonomy (NCBI): domain Eukaryota; kingdom Metazoa; phylum Arthropoda; class Insecta; order Coleoptera; family Carabidae; genus Dromius; species Dromius quadrimaculatus. The sequence continues at coordinate 45,028,955 of OZ022334.1, read as the reverse complement.
TTCAGAAATGTTTATTGCTTGGAAATTGCTTATAATTGAAATAAAAGTCAATATTTGATAATTGAAAATAAAATGACTGAAAAACACTATATTATTTATTTATCACTTACTACTACCTTAAACAAGGCCACAGATATTCATATTTAATCATTCATATCCACTGATCACTTCACTGTTTGATATTCACTGCTCTAGATTCACCATTACACTACTCTTCACATCGCTTGCTTGCGTTTATATACAAAAATATCCATTTCTCGAATGTTCTGCCACATTTCTGGAATATTGCTTGAGGCTTCCATGGGGGGGAGGGGGGGGGGTGATGTGATGCGGCGCGGCGCGATGCAACGAGAACGAAAAGCTCCGCCCAGGCAAGGTCACTTTTACGAGCCTCCACACTCTCGCACGTTACAATATGATCTTTAAAATGTACGACAATAGTTTAAACTCTCAATTATATTGGGATAATGAGAATAGTTCATCCCTGATTATGTTCATAAACATAAAAAAATTAACCTTTTTGAAAGTCCTCCAAAAATTTTTGTGAAGAATTAGAATTCGGGAATACAAAAGTTCAAATATGAGAATTGGTTTTCTAAGAAATTATCTCAAATCGGGCAGCAACTGTTGACACAAGTTGCATCCTAGGTTGGACTCACCAGTATATTCTAGCGGGTCTAGGATCTTGAGGAGCCGCCGGTTCGGCGCAGCCGTTTCAAGCCAGTTCAACACTGGCCGGTTCGTGAACAACCAGTTCAGCATTGATTAATACTTGAACTATAAATTCAAGCTCGACGTGTGGAATCTTATGCAATTTAAAACAGTGATTTTGTTTTTAATCAGCAGTGCTTCGCACTAAAACAAATGGGCGGGCTTCGCCCGCTCTGAACAAAGTTCGACGAGTGGAATCTTGCGTAATTTGAAACAGTGATTTTGTTTTCAATTGGTGCTAAACCGGTCGTCGTTGAACCGACTGGCGCTGAATTAGCCGGCGACGAAACGGCTGCGCCGAACCGGCGGCGCTGAATACCTGTGGATTGACTTATTGATGGACGAAAAAATAATCTATATTGCTACATTATCTAAGATTTATGTTTTTTCATTATATTCTATTACTTGAGTCGTTTCTTATGTCATTTCATCCCAACTTTTGAGCGCAATTTTATCGACAATTGATGTGAAGGAGTATTTATGAATAATTGTAGAATAAAATGCGCTACAATGATAATTTTCTAAGAAAGGAAGCAGCAGGTAGCATATTAATTATCTATATATTGATACTCCAAGATAAATCTTTCTTTCAAAGCATATTGCTTGCACGAAGAAATGTGAGATTTAGCATACTTAAAGTTTATATGGAGAAGATGTGCAAAAAACAAAAATTATATACCAGGAGTCCTATTTTAATTTTACGTGAGGAGATAACTTTGTACTGAGCGCATGATGGAATGTGAGATTGGGCATACCCGAAGTTTATATGGAGAAGAAGTGCAGAAAAGTAGAAGCATATACAGGTGTCCCATTTCAATTTGCCGTGAAGAGAAAACTTAGTACTGCGCGTATAAAGAAATGTGAGATTTGGCATACTTCAAGTTTATATGGAAAAGGAGTGCAGAAAGCTAGAAGTTTATACAGGATGTCCTATTCTAATTCTACGTGAAGAGAAAACTTTGTACTGCGTGCGCGAAGAAATGTGGGATATGGCATACTTTCTAAAGAAAGAGTGCAGAATGCTGAAAGTAAATACAGGTGTCCCATTTTAATTCTCCTTTAAACTTTGTAAGGCGCACGAAGGAATGTGAGATTCAGCAGACTTGAAGTTCATGTGAAAAAGAAGTGCTGGGAGCTTAAATTAAATACAGGGTGTCCTATTTTCAATTTTACGTGTACGGAAAACTTTGTATCGTGTGCATGAAGGAATGTGAGATTTGACATACTTGAAGTTTATGTGGAGAAGGAGTGCAGAAAGCTTTAATTATATTGCTGAGAACGACATTATTTTTACTACACTAATCCTAATTTTAGATCCTGCAACACCTGAGGATGGAAGATTGAACTCAATAACGTTCAAACTTTGCAACATGATGATTCACGGTCGAATTTCGATCACTGGACGATCATTACATGAACTTTTTTCATTACTTTGAAGCAGCTGACTTTTTTACAAATAAAACGGAACAGGAAAAGTAAAATCTGCAATAGTTTATAAACTTGCAGCCGTTGGTTCAGACTGGGGTCACGGTCTAGCAAACTTGTGGCAGCGGAAACGATTGAAAGGTCTGCTTAAATACCTGTAGCGAGCGCTGCACGCACGAGTTTTCCTATTTTCCTTTCACAAAACTCTTCTACCAACCACCGGTTCACAGTTTACATTCACCCCACGTGACCTAAGCCGTGTAGCGTGATAGATTCAAACACCTCCACACGGAAATATTCGAAAGTTCTTCAAAACTATTAGGAGTATTCAAGGCTGAGAATATGATATTTCTAAGACTCTATAACTAGTAAGCTACAAGAATGTCGCTTGTATAGAGCGGCGCGACGCAAAGAGATAAAGGCTCCGCCCAGACATGATTGTCTGACAAGCAATCGCTTCGAAAGCAACAGCAACCAATCAAATTACAAGATATGTTTTTTACGTATCTCGCGCATTTATTCTGCAAGCACCCAATTATCGTTTATACAGCTGAAACATAAGTAGCGTGAAAATCCAACTTCTATCAGAAAAAGTACAAAAGGCGGGATCAAATCCATTTCCCAAAACCATCATACTTCAACTAACCGTAGCGAGGTAGCGGTAGTCATTTTAATACACTCAACACTTGCCACCCTTAGCACTCACAAAGAAAATCCAAATCCACGCGAGGCTGTCAGAGGGTGACTTTAAAATTTGCACACATACATGGCCCACCCCCGTGCTACTTACAATCAATTTGTTAATGCATGTGAAGGCTGAGGATGTTTTTACAAAGGGGATGAAAGCCGGAGGCGTCATTACATTACTTTTATAGTATGTGGATATGCTCTTTTATTCTTACTTTTGTTATGTAGAGCTGAATTTAATTTATAAATGAAGTACGTTTTTCCCTCATACATAACCTACAAACAAAGTTTGAGCCGCTCATAGATGGCAGCACAGTCAGTTTAAAATTCAAATCAGCTATTTTTTGTGAAAGTGCAATGAACTTGTGTAGACAATCTAATTTTTCTAAATTGTTGATTCCACAGATAAATTAGGCTCCATTAAACGTTTATTGATAGAAATAATGTCATGATAGATATTAAATTAAGTATTGAAGATAAAGCGACGGCTGCAGGATTACCTGCTGATGTAGATGAGGGCCCTTGGCTTGATAATAGGATAGCAATGCATACACGAATGGAATTATGTGGTAAATATGTATACGATCTTGGGAATGTGATGTAGTTTTGGACCCAAGTGCAGTTATGTGTGGACGGCTGAAATTAATTATGAAGATAATTGGTTTTCCATTTGGGATTGTTTGGAAGCTACCTCCAAGCAACGATATGTGTGTTATGCGAGCTATTGCGGAACTACTACAAAGGCCATTTTCCATAATTAATTCTGAATTCATTTTGGCAGGGAAAATTTTCAAAATAAAACACGAATATTTAAAGAATCAAATTCTTTCGTATTTTCCAGTTAAAAGCTGATGAAAAGTCATATCAGTTGCTGTGAACTGAACCGAGGGGATAAACTCCCTATCAGGGGTGGAGGCGGCAGCCATGGCGGTCACATTCCTGGAATGCCGAGCGGTCGAGGCCTTTGTAACCGGCTGTTTTATCGCCCGTAACCAATACAGCGCAACCGCTCAGGGAATATCAGCTTTTACGCTCATTTCTACAAAATTTGCCACAAATATATACAGCAAAATCACCGGAGATATTCATGCCTCGTCCCCTGTTTATGATCGTGCATATGTGGCGACACGATGGTTTTAAAAAGTTATGAAAGAAAATGTGAATATATGGTCTCGTAATTTTTGCTCAATTTCTACAATATAAGGCCTAAATATCCTGAAATTTGTACATACTTAGATAAAATATGTCAAGAAAAATTGATTCTGATAATTTTTGTTGTTATTAACATCATAATAGTAAGTCTCTAAGTAACCTAGATAATTATCACCCAGCTCTTGAAATCAATTTTTCACTTTCTCATTTTAAGCCGCTTTATTTCCAGAATTCTTCCTCTTACAATTTCAAAAAATGTGATTATGAGAGTCTCATATATAAACTGTTCCCTATCAACTGGAAAGAGAAATTCTATAATAAGAATGTAAATGAAATGATACAAACATTTTATGATACTATATACTACTTACTAGATAAATATTGTCCTGTTTATCATAGAAAAAATCACAAATACCCAAAATGGTTTTCCAATACTTTGATAAGAATGATTAAAGAGAAAAATAAATTACACAAAAAATGGAAGAACTATGGTGATCTTAATGCTTACAACTCATTCATCATTCTTCGTAAAAGATCTAAATTATTAATGACTAAGAATTATGAGAATTACATTAAGCACATAGAGGATAATCTCAAAAATAATGTTAAACAATTTTGGAATCATACAAAAAAATTGAGAAACAATAACTGTTTACCTAATTCCATGTATCTTAATGATGATGAAGTGTTTTCTGGCAAGGATATAAGTAATCTTTTTGCAACTTATTTTGAGTCTGTTTACGTCGATTTTGGAAACAATCATTCTAACAATGTCAATTATCTGCCTAGTACATCATCTAATACCGCCAATTCAGGAATTATCTATCTCTCAGAGGAAGAGATTCTAAATGCCCTTTTCAATATAAACACAAATAAGAGCTGTGGTCCGGACAAAATACATCCTCTGTTTATTAGAAATTGTGCTTTTTATCTTGCATATCCATTATATCTTATCTATAACAGATCATTAGAAGATGGTATTTTTCCTGATTTGTGGAAAATTTCTTATATTACCCCTATTCATAAATCTGGAGATAAAAAAAACGTTAGTAATTACAGACCGATTTCCATACTATCGGTGTTCGGGAAGATTTTTGAGAGCCTTATTATTGATAAAATCAAATATGACTTCAATAATATCGTTATACAAGAGCAAACTGGATTTTGTGCCAAAAAATCAGTTCTCAATAATCTTGTTCCTTTCACTGAATTTGTATCCAGTTCTATGGATAACAGAGTTCAAGTCGACACCGTATATACAGATTTTCGGAAAGCTTTTGACCGTGTCAATCATGACAAATTAATAAGTAAGTTATCTTTTTATGGAATACATGGATCACTTCTAAGATGGTTTGATTCTTATGTAAAAAATCGCTCACAGTTGGTATTCTGCAATGGCTTCAAATCAAGAATGATTGAAGTTAATTCGGGTGTGCCTCAAGGATCACATTTGGGTCCCTTATTGTTTAATATATATATAAATTCAATCTCAGAATGTTTTGAAAATTGCGAATTTATGCTTTATGCGGATGATTTGAAGCTCTACAGAAATATTTCAACTATTGCTGATTGTACCTCGATGCAAGAAGATCTATTACGTCTCCAAAATTATTGTTTGAAGAATGATCTTTCATTAAATATAGAAAAATGTTCTGTCATAAGTTTTACTCGAAATAAATCATGTATTAGCTATAATTATAACATGTCTGGAATATTACTGGAACGTAAAACATCAAATCGTGATCTTGGCATAATAATTGATTCTAAACTATTACTTAATGAACATGTAGATCTTATTGTGAACCGGGCATATAGAACACTAGGATTCATTTATAGAACAGCAAAGTGCTATAACAGAAAAGAATCTTTGATTTTATTATACAATGCACTTGTTCGCCCTATTGTTGAATATGCTTCTCAGGTGTGGAATCCTCTGTACTGTAAATATATTAATCAAATCGAATCAATTCAAAGGAAGTTTATTTCACTTCTTAGGTATAAATTTGATATTTCCAGCACTTCCTATAAATCTTCGATACGTGAATGTAACTTGAATTCACTCGAATCAAGAAGGACGAATGCTGATATGATCTATTTATATAAATTACTGAACAATTATATTGATTCTTCCAGTATTATTCATAAATTAAATTTTCATGTACCAGTAATTATAACTAGAAATTGTAACACTTTCTATATTCAGAAATTTAATTCAAATAATTATAAAAATTCTCCTATCAACAGAATTATGTCAACTTATAACGAGAATTTCATGCACCTAGATATGTTTAATCTAAGCAATAATCAAGTTAAGAGTGGTCTGAATGATGTATTTGTAGAACACTAATTCCAAAATATTATGTAATTTTTGTAATCCGTGGAAACCTGTAATTGGATTCATCTGTTGGTTTCCCAAATATTTATAAATAAATAAAATAAATAATGATACTACAATCGCACGCTGTATTACTTCAGTAACGGACGGAGGAGAGAATAGCCGAATCAGAAGCACACACTGTTTGACTCTGTATCTCCTAAACGAATTGAGATAATTGAAATCTGTAAAAAGTATCGTATTCTGCACGATTCATTCTATTGAATATTTATTCTTATTTTTTGATGTTCCACAAATCTTCATCGAAAAAAATTTTTTTCCGCTAGAGATTTGTTATTTCATTCATATTTTGAATCTTCAGTTTTGTTTCTTTTCTTTAAGCTCAGTTTCTTTTGGTTATATTAAAAGCGTATTTATTATTTATTTTCATTAATTAATTCTCAATAAAACAATAAAACCTTTCCTTCATTTTTTAATAAAATTACTCATGTACGTTTCAGTAGCAAAGCTACAATCTTCAGAGTACAATAAATCAGTGCAGAAAACAGATTTTATAACTAAAAACATGATACAAGTTATCAAAACAATATCCAATCAAATCATAGTGTTTGAGGTGGGTGGACCAAAGAACTACAAAGTGAGATTAAGTGAAAACAATAGGTAAACTAAATCAAAGTTATGCAATAAAGAGACATACGTAATGCAAAACAAAAAGGACTCAAGTCAAATTATAGAGTTTAAGGTGGGCGGAGTTAAGAGCTACAGTGTGGTAATAAAATAAAACCACGGGGATTTCAAATTATCTTGTTCAAATTTGTGTTCTGTCTCATGGTGGTGGTGAGCAATATATTTCTGCATTCAATATGAAAAGATGTTCTCTGAATCTAGTCCCAAAATTTTTTTTCGTTTGGTCCACATACATCTAACAATCAGAGCACGCTATTCAATAAATACCTGGTTTCATTTTATCGTCTATTCTATCTAAATTGTTGGAAATCAGGTTTTCCAATTTAAATTTATTTGTAAAAACTATTTGTATATTATTTGAACAAGATAATTTGAAATTGCTGAAAGACGGTAACTATTATAGTCAATTGAACATGTCAGAAGCTACATTTATTAAAAAACACAAAAATTATTTATTGAATTTCGATCTGTCTTCTCTAGATAACCCATTATTGAATCGCATTGATTAGTTCTCCCTGTGTTTTACTTTATTATAACACTGTATTTTTTAGCTCCGCCGTCCTCAAACTCTGTATTTTGACTTGATTTCTTTTTGGTTTTGCATTACGTATGTCTCCTTTAATCTTTATTGCATAACCTTGATTAGATTTTGCCTATTGTTTCCACTTAATCTTACTTTGTAGTTCTTGGCTCCACCCACCTCAAACCCTATAATTTGATTGGGTATTCTCCTGGTATTCTTTATCATGTTTGTAGTTACAAGATATGTTTTCTGCTCTGATTTATTGTACTTTTAAGATGGTAGCTTTGCTACTGAAATGCACATAAGTAATTTTGATAAAAAGTGAAGAAAAGATTTTATTTTTTTATTATTGTAATCCTTACGTGGCTCACCTCAGTGTTTATTATTAATTCTTAGTTCGAGATTTTTGTTTCAACAGTCGCTGTTGTAATGCGCGTACTGCAGTCAGTGACGTTACGGTTTTTCTTTAAATGTTAGCTACTTGGGCGTCCGCTAGGTTTTTTTCTTGTTTTCAATGAAAAACGGCTCATTTTCAATTAAGTCAAATCAACTGGATTTGACTTAACTTGAGTAGGTAGTCAGCTTTGAATCCTTGTTCAGGACGGACGTCGTATCTATTTTATTTTCCACTTACCACTATGATTTTGTAGTTTATTCTGAGGTTTTGCGTGTGCAAGCCCAAGTCTGTGGATTCTTCTTAGAATAAACTTTTACTTCGGCCGAATATTTCAAGGCAGTTTAATCATTCCATTTTTACCGCTACCACCCGCGATTGTAGGAGTACCCAACTCACACCCCGAATTCTCTGACAACCTGAAATCCAGTCCAATTAAACCTGGAGGCGAAGATTCAGACGCCAGGCAGACGAGTCTACTAGGATCTCCAGTGACGTCGCCAGCTAAGTGGTTTAGTTTTCATTCATTTACTACTTAGACTTTTGCGTGCTGGTGCTAATTTGTGTAATAAGGCACCTCGTGGCTTTACTACGTATTCACTTATTTTTTTGTGTAATGCTGTGGTAGGCGTTTGTTGTCGCCTCTCTTTCCTTTACCTTTTTTGTTACGTTATAAACGCTACGTCTGATTGTGAACCAGATCGATCGTTCTCGGGCCTGATTTTTAAATTAAAATTTGTGAGCAACATGTCGTCCAACACATTTAATAAAAGCAATAAAAATGTGTACAAAACTGAACTGAAAAGATATTTCTGTTTTTAAAATGAAAAAAAAAAAGATTATGAGCAGTAACAAAATTTGATAGACAATGTAAATATTTGGATTTTCATTCAAGTTATGTTCTACTGTGTATTGGAGCAGTTATTTCACATCTTCAATGAAATCTGATACATTTAGGATCACAATTTGTAATTCTTCATACAATTCGTAAGGTTGGAAGTCACTACTTCCACCCACTCGCAGGACTGTGTGTAAATCTTGAAAGTTTCTTATTATTTGCTCTTTTGGTATATTATGGAATTCTCCCAAATGATTTATGAGAGCAAAATTTTAAAAATGTTCATTTAATGACAAAAATCTCGAGTCCATATTGTTTATTATAGAATAAATCTGATTGGAGCCGACTGAGTTGCTTTGCCAAATTATATTGTCACGAATATGAAATATTTGTAGCAATTAGGTCACATAATTATTTATTTGAATTCGCTGTACCTGTAATGCTAGTCAGTATTGACAAAGTCGATGTTCAATTGTCGGACATGATTGACAGGCTATGGTCACTAGATGTTCGGTGGTTGCCAGGCAACAATTGAGAGGAATTAATTGATTCAGTGATTCAGTACGAGTAACAGTGAGTGATATTGTGAACATACGAGTATATAAAATAAATACTGGCACTGTAACCTGTGTTAAAATGTTAGTAAGAATAAAATTTGTAACAATATATTATATTTTGGAGAAATCATTCGGTACAAACTTTTAAAGGCTGCCTAAAGTTCAAGTCGCTACAAAATTAGAAATATTTATGTTCCCCTTCGGAACGTATCGATGCAACTTGCGCCGCTAATAAGTTATTGTGGCTGCAGCCACAGGTGTACTCTAAATTATTTTTATGATTCATAGTGTTGCGTCTAGCAAAATAAATTGCTTGCCATATTAACAAAACTCGTCTTTTTTATCCAGAACATTTCTAAAATATGCTAGTTATTGCTATATACGAGTATTTTTGCGTATTGACTGTGGAACAAATGATATTGATTCACTTCGAAAAGCATTTGATATTCATAAACACGTTTTGCTCATTTTAAAACAGTTTCAAGAGCTTTCGTGTTCTTCAAAGTTAACAAAGCAAATTTCCAAACTTCAGTTAAAAGAACTGCTTATGCTTAATGAACCGCGGACGCAAAAGGCATTCATTTCAAACTTTTATTCACCCTAAAATTTGCAAATGAACTTCGATATTTGTAAGTTTGAATTGTATTGTTTACTTGTCAATTCATTCACAGCAGGAAAACTTCCAAACAAGTGCGGCTAATCAATCAAGTTACAAGTAAAATTTTTAATTTGAGATAAAAAGGGCGGAGTAAAACGTTCTAGACCTCTTATAGAAATAGCGATAATTTGTTCGATATCATGATGGCGTTACTTAATTTCATCCTTTATTAGTTTACGCTATGATTGGTTGACAGACTGTCAAAGTGGATGCGGGAATTATATAACAAATAAGTTTCCTAGTTACGGCAAGTAACTGGAGTAATTTCTGTAACAGAAATCACAATGACAAGACATACATTGCTAAAAATTATGATTGAAATAGTACAAAAGGCGGACAATAAACATTGAAGACACCGCGGGAGTTGAACGGACGATAATGCCTACGGTCAACGTACACGCCTCGGGCCGAAGGCCCTCGGAAAGTACACTGTTTACCTCAGGCATTATTGTCTTTTTAAAACCCTTGATATCTTAATTACTATAAGATTCAAGTATACTCACATTAATTGGTGCTAACATTTTAGGTGATAGGAATCATTTCTTACCTGCAACAAGAAAATAGTGTCATGACAAAATGAGAAGTGCAAACAAAATTAATTAATAATATCACATATATTATAGAGGAGCAGCTACAACTAATTATCTCGAATTAATATCGACATATGACCTGAAATTTAATTAGCATCAATCTGTACTTGTATTGCTTGCAGGTAGGCAGCTCAGTTTCATCTCAAATCTCCAATTAGACTCAATATTAGTTTGTAATACGATGCCTTGTAAAGGATATTGAGATATTAACCGCAGGAAGTACCCCATTTATTTTTCGAAAGTAACATGAGTTTGCTTGAAACTTACTATAACGTGCGAAAGTGTCATAATTTGTAAAAATAAAGCCGGCCCTGTCTGGGCGGGGCCTCTCGTCTTTTTGTATCGCAACGCACCGCTACACACGGTCGAAAATTCTAGTAACGTGCTCTCGAATTGACCTAGAACATTTCCAGAAACGGACATCTGTATATATATGAACAAACGACCTGACTGAGGGACAGTAAACAGTAAAACAGTGAAATAGTGAATATCCAGTGAGTGATCAGTGTAATAAATAAATAACGACCAACAAATTCACGTGGCTATGAATATTCCCAACGACTCCCACATACAAGACGCGTTAAACCCTAATCAAATGCAATAATCGAATGATCTTGAGATTCAGTCATCTTGTTAAATTGCTCGAAGTTAATTAAGAGGCATATAAATTTGCATGAAAATGACAATTAATTTAGTTTTGGTTGAGCAGTGCAAGGAGCCCGGTGTCGGTGTTATTTCATTTACTGCATTAATAACTTGGGTGGGTGATAAAATATCACCAACGCGGGGGATGGCAAGACTGTCGTTTGCAGAAGAGCTGTGACGACCCCTGCAGTTGCGAGTCGTCGACACTGGAGGCGGCAATAAGAAAGAGGCAATAGACTAACTTTCTAGGAAGGAGGTTTAGTTTCTTATGATGTATTACGTGTACAATGACTTGATTCCTTTTGGTTTTGCATTACGCATGTCTTCTTAGTTAATCTTTTTTGCATGACTTTAATTAGGTTCACCTATTGTTTTCACTTAATCTTACTTTATAGTTCTTGGCTCCACCCACCTCAAATCCTATGATTTGATTGCAAAATACCAACACAATATCCAATCGAATCAAAGAATTTGAGGTGGGTGGGGCCAAGAACTACACTGTGTATTTGAGTGAAAACAAAAGGCAAAATCTAATAGAAGTTATGCAATAAAGATTATCTAAGAAGACAAACGAATTGCAAAACAGAAAAAAAACAAATCAAAATACAGAGCTTGAGGTGGGCGGGGATTACAGTTTAATGATGAAGTAAAACCACAGGGAGAACTTGTCAATGCGATTTAATAAAGGGTTATCTAGAAAAGACAGATCAAATTTCAATAGACAATTTTTGTGTAACCATTATACTCAATTGAACATGTCAGAAACTATATTTATGAAAAAACACAAAAATTATTTTTTAAATTTTGATCTGTCTTCTCTAGATAACCATCCATTGAATTGCATTGATTAGTTCTCCCTGTGGTTCTCCTTTATCATACCACTGTAGTTCTTAGCTCCACCCACCTTAACTCTATAACTTGACTTGATTCCTTCTGTTTTTGCATTACATATATCTCCTCAGGATAATCTTTTTTGCATAACTTTAATTAGATTCACCTATTGTTTTCACATATTCTTACTTTGTAATTCTTGGCTCCACCCCCCTCAAATCCTATGATTTGATTGGATATGGTTTTGGTATTTTGTATCATGTTTGTAGTTATAAGATTTGTTTTCTGCTCTTATTTACTGTACTCTGAAGATGGTAGCTTTGCTACTGAAATGTACAAAAGTAATTTTGATAAAAAGTGTTTTACTGTTCACGGTCCCTCAATCAGGTCGTTTGCTCATATATATACAGAAGTCAGTTTCTGGGGATGTTCTAGATCAGTCGGGAGCACGTTACTAGAATTTTCGACCGTTCGGGGCGGTGCGGTGCGATACAAAAAGACGAAAGGCCCCGCTCCAGATAGGGCCGGATTCAGGGTTTATTTCATTCTACAGTATTCAAAGTAGTCGCATATCTTTTTGTCAATATACCTATTAGCAAGATTTCTATCCATTTCCTTATCTAAAGATGCGATTTCATTTCCTCTCAGCATGAATTTATCCGCGTTGTAAAAAATGTTGGAGCACAGTAACTTTACATCAATTTCGAGTGGCCTGTAAGTTTTTCCGCGTAACTTTTTAGTACTCTACAGACCTCCGATATAAAAATATCTAATTACTTATAAAATATTCATGATTTCAATATCTGCAATTAAAACTTCACGGCATTCTAAGAACACTAACAAACTCATTACCGCAAAAAAATTAAATATTAAAATTTCATTCCGGTTCACAGCATCATATAAACGTGGCGATTTTTCAGGCAGGCCGTTGAAGCATTACAAAATTAATTTACGCCTTCACTTCTTCAAAGACCAGTTCATAAGTTTCGACCCTAGCCACGCCCCTTTAAGTCTTTCGTTTATATTTATTTGGCATTCTGAGGCAAAGAAATAGCAATTTGAGGTGCAACATCACACCACAATACAGGGAAAGAACCTTGTCAGAAAAATAAACAAATATAGGAGAGTTGTGACAAGCTGTCACAACTCGCCTAGTTGCTCAGTAAGATTCGCTGAACAGTATTTCATGTGACGCTGGTTCAAAAGCAATGCAAAGCGCGTGCCATTTTTCTGTTCGCGAGAAACCTTTTTGTGATTTTAATAAAAGAATTTTTGTTTTTATTTTCATTAAAGAAGCAGTAAATTACGGTTTTGCGCTGTGATCTGCCGGATGCAGTGACGCAAGTTTCAAAGGGTGCTGTGTTCCAAAGATACCCCTAAGCTATGAGAAGGCAACTAATGATTTTAAAGAGAGGTCGCAAAAATACAAAAGCTGGGGTATTAGACAATGAATGCAGTTTTCCACTAGAATTCTGCCTTTTGTTCAAGAAAGAAATATGGTAATGGTTTGAAAAGATAAAATGAATAAAGTCGAAAGGAAGAATGTTGAATAATTAAACACGGGTGTGTAATAGTTGGTAGCCCAAAGCTTCTCGCTGCATCGCTGGCGGTCAGCCAAAGCACACAATAATTTGACAAAATGTTAGCAGACAAATATGCTGAATATTTTTAGGTTAATCACCACTCAACCTTTGATAAAGTTATCAATTGTTGCATCAGTAACCAATAATTATCTCTTCCGGGAGATCAGCAGTTGTGATCCTCAATTAATCCAAATACACTTCATAAAGCTAAGCGCATGCGCAATATCTCCTACTCCTTTCAATTTGTGATATGTCAAGGCCAGTGGCTACCGCCACTTGCCTGCGTACTACCCATGTCCGGCAATTCTGCAAAGTGTTCACAATTGCTGCTGTCCATGCACAGTGATAATTAGTACCTGTTTACTAGAGTATTAACGCAGTTACGAGCCTCGCAGTGAATTATTAATTGCCGTTCTGATGGCCTTTTTAATTGCATTACTGGTCGGGATGCAAGTTGTCACAAATCTGATTGCAATCAATAGATTGAGCGAATTTCAGACATATATTTACGACATTGATTTTGATAAAAAAGTAGAATAAGCTAGTTGATTAAGTCTTCATATTTTTAAACTTTATAACAGAAAATATGATACAAAATACTGACATGACAACTGTCAATGTCAAATTTGAAATGTCAGCTGTTGACGAAACTGGCACATTAATATCTAATTCAATAGGAGAGCTAGGTTTCTATCAAATTCTAGTAACTGTACTGCTGAGTCTGTGTCGTGTTAGTGAAGTACAGTACCAACTTTTAGTGTTGATAATTTCACCCCCTCTTAAAAATTTCACATGTACAAACAGTTCTTTAACGGAGTGTGATAAAAATTGTCCAAGTCATAGCTTTGATCACAGTATTTGGGAAAAGACAATTATACATGAATGGGATTTGGTATGTGATAAGAAATATATTCCAAGTGGCATACAAAGCATTATTATGTTTGGAGTCCTTAGTGGAAATCTTATTATTGGATACTTCGCAGACAGGTAACACATAGTAGAGCAAGATCCCAATCCCGCCAGACCTTACTTATTTTCTGAGAAACAGAATGTGTGGAATAGAGTAGTGTTAGTATGTACTTTGATCATACGCATACTAGCTAGTTTGTGACGACGGCCAATTTACAGATACGAGGTGCTAGCAGTACGTTAAGACATTATTCATTTTTCTTAAGGTCTTGAGTGCTGATTTTGAGGTATGTCTTGGAGAATATTTTTAAAAATTGATAATCAACACTGCTAGACACTTTCCATCGGTGGTAATTTCTGCTAGACTCTTTAAAGCTCACAAACAATAACAGAGAATAACGTGATCTTGCTTATAGTTTGAGCGCTAATTTTTATATATGACACTCGGGGTACAATTTCAATATTTTTTGTTAATAGCTAGATTAATCGTAGGGCTAAACATCCTCCAGACACAATTAAAATATCGCTGTAAGTAAAAGCACGAGCTCACTATATGTGGGCTTGATAGTAATTGAAGTATCTATGGGCATCCAAGTCTTTCTTGGTCCGGCTATTTATAAAAAGTATTGAAATTGCTTACTGAGTATTATATATAAAAATTATGACTCAGACTATAAGTAAGATAACGATATTTCTGTGCAAGCTTTGAAGCGTTTAGCAGGAATTACTGCCGAAGAGAAGTGTCTAGCAGTGTTGATTATCAATTTTCAACAATATTCCCTGGAACATACATAAAAATCAGCACTCAGACTTCAAGAAAAGTGAGTATTGTCTTGATGTACATATAACACCTCGTATCTATTAATTGGCCGTCGACACAAACTAGCAAATATGTGTATGATCAAAGTACCGACTAACACTATTCTAATCCACAAATTTTGTTTCTCAGAAAATAAGTAAGGTCTGGCGGGTCTGGGATCTTGGACTATAGATACAAATATTTCATCGCAATGTACTTTTTTAAAGAAAGATTGAGCAAAATCGCTGTTTGTAATATTTTACCCACTCACAGGACTGTGTGTAAGTTTTGAAAGTTTACTATTATTACTATAAATCACAAATATTGCTTAATTTCTGAAATATGAGGCCTAAATATTCTGAAATTTATATATTCTAAGATAAAATATATCAAGAAGAATCGATTCTGATAATTTTTGTTACTATAAACATCATAAGGATGCTAGGAACCGCACGCTATATTACTTGAGAAACGGACGGAGGAGAGAATAGCCGAATCAGAAGCACACTCTGTTTGACTCTGTATCTCCCAAACGAATTGTGATAATTGAAGTCTGTAAAAAATATCGTATTCTGCACGATTCATTCTATGGTAATAAGAATTTTTATTGAAATATTTGGAAAAATACAAAAACCATTACCTGATAAATAAGATTTAGAATTTGTAGCTGTACCTTTCGACTCAATTGAGATAATCAAAATATGTGGAAAGTATTGTAATCTACATATTTAGATGTGAAGCGATGGAAAGTTCCATTAGAATATCTTCAGAAATAAAAATACGATCGAATGAGATTCAATACTTAATAATATTTCCTAAATCGACAGTAGATAGGTAACACCAGTTTCAAAATAGATAACGATCTAAGATTTAAAAGATAACGACAGGAGTCCTATCATCCAGCAGACTAACTAGAGTTCAAAAAAATTGATTTCCATATTTGTGAGTGGTACCATCTATTGTCTAGTAGACTTACTAGAGTTTGGAAAAATAGATTTCTATATTTGTGAGGGGTGCCATCTATTGTCCAGTAGACTAACCAGAGTTTGATGAAATAAATTTCTATACTTTATGAATGATGCCAATGTCCAATAGACTAAGTACTGAGTAGAGATAATAAAAACTAGATTTCTATATATCATTCATCCAATACACTAACTAGAGTTAAAAAAATATCTCTATATTCTGAGTGGCACCATCTATTGTTAAGTAGACTAACTACTAAGAAGAGTGATAAAAACTGGATGTCTATATTCCGATCGTCTCGTAGACTAACTACTAAGGTAAAAACCAAATAGATTCACATATCATGAACGACGTAATTGAATATTCTATTTACTAGCTTTTGTGGTTGATTTACAATAATTAAGTACATAAATGTCCAAATATTTTGATTTTGAATTTGCAGCATTAATAATTCATTCGATAAGCAGATTTGCGTCACTTGCGATCTCATATTAGAAGAGAGATGGCGCCACTGGTAAATTAGTAGATAGCGTAACTGCTGGCGTTATCTTCGAAATCTTAGATCGTTATCTGTTTTGAAACCGGTGCTACCTATCTATTATCGACTATGTTTGTTGCTGTATCTTCTGAACGAAACAAGATAATTAAAATATTAAGGAACATGTTGTCCAACACACTCAATAAAATTAATAAAAATGTCTTAGCAACTGAACTGATTAGATTGAAGCAGTTCTTCCACATCTTTAATGCAGTCTGGTACATTTAGGATCATAGATTGTGATTCTTCATACAGTAATAGACAATCATTATCGCAAGCGACCCTGAGAAAGCAGGAGTTAGTATAAGGTACATCTAAAAAGGAGGAAAAAAACCTCACTTCACGCTGCCCCCATGCATCTGCAAGAAACTGTGAGATCCGCTCCACGCTAAGCGTGAATCTGCGGGAAAACCTCGCTCCACATCCGGAAGATGTGAAGCTGCGAGACTTGCAATCTTCCGTGGGGTGATCTGCAAGGCCGTGGAAGGAAGAGTTGATAGTCCAGGCAATGAATGAATGTGGATGGAAAGGTCGAGAGCAAAAAGTTTAATACTGGAACTTCATTTGGACTAATTCGGAGATGAACATACTGAAAGTCCACACTCTCGGAGGTAAGCTCCAGGAGGAAGGGCACAAAGAGGGTCCCGTTTTTTGTTTACATCTCGGAAACGATGCACCAGAGGAAATTTTGTTATGATGGATTATGGAAGCTGATAACATTCTCTACAACTTTGGTTCTATACAATTTTTACCTATTCCTAATCGTTGTCTAGATATGAGCTTCGAAAAGCGGTCGATTCTCAGCAATGTTTTTCTACGTTTTTACTTGTACAATGTTCACCTATTAACTGTTTCTAATGGAGCTTATATCCAGACAACGATGGAGAATAGGTAAAAAGTTGTAGAAAATTTTATCAGCTTCCATAATGCACCATAGAAAAATTTCATCCGACGCATCGTTTTTGAGATGTGAACAAAATACCAAAAAACGAGACCTTCTTTGTGCCTTCCCTCCTGGGACTTACCTCCAAGAGGTGGGGACTTTTAATATGTTCCTCTCCTAAGTAATCCAAACAAAGTTTCAAACTAAAATTTTCTGCTTTTGACGTTTCCATCCACATTAATTCATTGCCCAGACTATTAAAGGCAAGTTGAAACTCAGTCTCCGCCTGCTCACTCGAAGATATGCAGCCGAAATGCTGAGCACCTCCTGGTAAAACACTAAAAATGGTAGGACTAATTACCGGTGCTTCGCTGGTAGCAACTTAGCTAGTCGTTCCCTCGCCGTAGTGAGCTCTAGGAACGCTACATAACAAAGCATAAAAGGATGGCAACACATCAACTCAATCGCTCAGCATTCAACCTCATACTCAAACATTAATAGCAACTAACCTGAATATCACTATAATATTGGGCACAAACACTGAAATTGAACGATTAAACAAGACTTGAGGCCGGAGGCAGTGGTCCACGTCGCCTCTGCTCATGGACGAATGATAGTTGAAAAACTAAGCCTGCTTTAAACATGTGTTTAAACTAATGTCTGCCATGACGTGAGTCCTTTCAATATGTACATAGCAACTTAATTACGACGAATAGCTGATTTTATTGTCTAGCCTCTATTATAGTAATGAAGGTATCCAGGGTGTTGAAAGGACAATAATGCCTGAAGTCAACAGTGTACTTTCCAAGGGCCTCTGGCCCGAGGTGTGTACGTTGGCCGCAGGCATTATCGTCCGTTCAACTTCCGTGGTGCCTTCAATGTTCAATGTCCGACTTTTGTACTATTTCAAACAAAAATTTTAGCAATGTATGTCCTGTCATTATGATTTCTGTCAAAGAAGTTACTCTAGTTACTTGCTGTAACTATGATTTTTTTTACCTTTTACTTTTTCTTGTAGATTTGGTCGATCTCCGTCATTATTGTTTTGCATCCTGCTGGAGATTTGCGCAGGAATAACAACTGCTTTTGTCCCATGGTTATGGCTGCATATAATGCTGCGTTTTCTGACATTATTTTCGATAGGAGGAACAATTATAACAAGTTTTTCTATTGTTGTGGAAATGATTGGTAAGTAACTACAGACGATGGTATAAAAAAAGTGCAATATTATTTTATAGGTTCAAAACATCGAGGATTCGTTGCAGTTATGTTCTCAATACCTTGCTGTCTTGGTCAAGCTATATTGGCACCAATAGGATACTTTAGCAGCAGGAGATGGGACCATATTCAACTAATTGTTTCATTACCTACAATTGTCTTTTTGAGCTATTATTTCATACATGAGTCTCCACGATGGCTTATTACTACAGGCAAAAAAGAATTCGCTATAAAAACCCTTGAAGCCATCGCTAAATGTAACAAGCTGCCCTTAGACCAAATAAGGCCACAAGTTGAAGAATTCCTAAATCAGGAACCTGAATTAGTGCAAAAGAAAGGTGGTAATATTATTGATTTATTTCGGACTAAGAAGATGAGTGTTAAAACAATAGTTTTGTGTTTCAATTGGATGATTGTATCCATGTCATTTTTCGGTATGGCTCAACATATTGGAGAAATTAGTGGGGATATATTCATAAACATAGGATTATCTGGTTTAATTTTAATTCCTGGGACATTGATCGCATCTTATCTTATTACTAAAATAGGTAGAAAATGGTGTTTAATTTTATTTTACATAATTTGTTCTCTTTCAATGTTCACTGTGGGCTTCCTTCCCGAAGAGCCTGCATGGCCCATTCAAATACTGGCATTTACAAGTGTTTCAGCAATTGTTAATAACTACGCAGTTTTGTATCCCTATTCAAGTGAACTATATCCTACCATAGTGAGAGCAGTTGGAATTGGTTTGTCGTCCATGTGCGCATGCTTCGGTGCAATGATTTCGCCGTTTATTCTTGATCTGAAGCAAGTTAATACTTATATACCGCCACTTGTATTCAGCGCTTTGTCAGTTATTGGTGCTGCGTCTACTGCCATATTTTTACCTAAAACCAAAGGAAAACCTTTCCCTGATACTCTGGAAGACGCAGAACAAATATAATACTCAAAATGAGAGTCTAGCGGAGTAAATGACACGCGCAGCCAAAAATATTAATTCAGTGGCTCCTCAGGCTCCACTAATCAGAAATTAAGCTCAAACGTCATCCAGCTGAAGAAAAGTTTACTGGTTTTGATAAATAAATCAGCAATGCTATTAAAATATAATGGATGTGATGGTTTTGACCGTACATGACTTTCCAAGGTAATTACTTTTTAATACTTTTTTAATATTACTCCTGTGATATTATTTGGTACTTCTCACCGCTTTCTCTAACAATAAATTAAACAATAGTGGCGATAAATTGTTTCCTTGGCGTACTCCGGTCTTTACTTCGAATGGATTTGTGATTAGGCCTTCTATTTTGACTCTGCAAATAATATTATCTAGTGTCATTCTTATTAGTTTTATATATTTGATGTTGAGTACAGCTTATCTCTGGCTACACTATCAAACGCTTGTTTAAAATCTATGAATAGTACATGAAAATCTTGATTAAACTCTAAGGATTTTTCAGCAAGTTGTCGAATACTAAATATATGGTCGATAGTACTACAGTTTTTCCTAAAGCCTGCTTGATATGGACCGATGATTTCTTCCGCATACTTCTGCAGTCTTTTGTATAGAATACCACCAAGTACCTTGAATCCCGCATTCAGAAGTGAGATTCCTCTAAACTTGTATCTTGTGGCATTTCTTCTTCTTCCCATATTTTTCTTATCAATTCGGGTAACATTGTATGGAGCTCCTCCCCGTCATACTTGTAGAATTCCGCGGAAATAGAATCACCTCCGCATGCTTTATTATCTCTAAGATGTTTAACTTGTTGTGTTACCTCATCAATTGAAGGAGGAATGATTTCTGGTCGTGCTGTTTCAAAAGTTGTAGGCTCTATATTACGTTCCAGTTTTATGTCATTCAACTATAAAAGTTTCTCTGTTCGTCTTTACACTGGCTTATTCTTACTTTGTATCCATTTTTTATTCCTTTAATATGCCCTTGTGGAACGATTTTGTTTGATTTGTAAGCCTGAGGACTTCAATTTCTTCAATCAGCGATCTTATATACTCTCTTTTCTTCTTATCTGTAGTTGCTCCTCACAAATTTTAATTATCTTGTTTCGTTCAGAACTAGTCGATTTTAGAAATATTATTGATCATATTTATATTACAGAAGATATTCTGATGAAACTCTCCAACGCGTTACATCTAAGTATGTAGATCACAATACTTTCCACACATTTTGATTATCTCAATTAAGTCAAAAGGTACAGCTACAAACTCTAAATCTTATTTACCAGGCAATGGAAATTTGTATTTTTTGAGATATTCCAAAAATAATTCTTATTACATTAGAATAAATCTTGCAGAATACGATACTTTTTACGGACTTCAACTATCTCAATTCGTTTAGAAGATATAGAGTCGAACAGTGTGTGCTTCTGATTCGGGTATTCTCTCCTCCGTCCGTTACTCAAGTAATATAGTGTGCGATCGTAGCATTCTTATGATGTATATAACAACAAGAATTATCATAATCGATTCTTCTTGATATATTCTATCTTAGAATATACAAATTTTAGGATATTCAGGTCACATATTCTAGAAATTGAACAATATTTTTGATTCTAAAGAGCAAATGAAGACAAACTTCCATGATTTACACTCAGTTCTGCGAGTGGGTGAAAGTAGTGACTTCCAATCTTACTAATTGTATGAAGAATTACAAACTATAATCCTAAATGAATCAGACTTCATTAAAGATGAGAGAAAGCTGCTTTAATACATAATAGAAAATAACTTGAATGAAAATCCAAGTATTTACATTGTCTACCGAATTTTGTTATTGTTGATAATCTTTTATTCTCCAAGTTCTATTCTACATCTAAGTATGTCGATCACAATACTTCCCACACATTTTGAATATCTCAATTGAGTCAAAAGGTACAGCTACAAACTCTAAACTTTATTTATCATGTAATGGTATTTGTATTAGTAGAGATATTTCAATAATAATTCTTATTACATTAGAATGAATACGATACTTTTTACAGACTTCAATTATCTCAATTCGTTTAGGAGATACAGAGTCAAACAGTGTGAGCTTCTGATTCAGCTATTCTCTCCTCCGTCCGTTACTTAAGTAGCACAACGTGCGATCGTAGTATTCTTATGATGTTTATAACAACAAAAATTATCAGAATTGATTCTACTTGACATATTTTATCTTGAAATATACAAATTTCAGGAAATTTAGGACTCATATTTTAGAGCTTAGGCAAAATTTGTGATTTTAGAAAGAGTAAATAATAAAAAACTTACAAGATTTACACTGAATCCTGCGAGTGGGTGAAAGTAGTGACTTCCAACCTTACGAATTGTATGAAGAATCACAAAGTATGATTCTGAATGAACCAGACTTTATTAAAAACTATCAACCCGTGCTGGCTTCGCACGGGTGGACCTTTAATAACATTCAAAATTTTTGTACGAATCTCTAATGCATAGTTTGATAGTATAAGATAATTATTAAGAATAATACCACATATCTTGCTTGAGTAACACAATTGAAACATAACCTAAACTGTCAAAATCTCCTGATAAGTGCGAAGATCCATATAAAGATAGCACCAACAGTATTTAATTTAATTAATTACGGTAAATAAAAAATTGTATTGCAGCGCAGACAATGCAAGAAATTTTACTGGTTATTTTTTTACATCTTGGGTTACATTATTAAAGTTTCCGTAGGCAACCTCTTTTTTTGAGAGTAAATTATAGCCCATGTTACCAAGTGATGATAGGTATATGATTCTACAGGTGAAAGAATTCTTACAATCGGTCCCTACGCAAGTGCCAGCAGCAACTATAGAAAGTTTCAATTCAAACGGAAGAACGATGCTCGATCAGACAAATACCGTTAGTAGTACTGTGCCAAAATCTTCATGCAACAACAATTATATAAAATCTCAACTCAATCGGATCAACGATGTGTGAACGGACAAATACGGTTCGTGCGTTACTTGAGGCATGCTTATGGTACAATACAGAGAACCTTATCGAAAGAGCCAACAACAACTGTACTATGTTTCAACTCAATCGGATAAACGATGCGCGAACAAGCAAATACGGCTCGTGCGCCACGTTCATAACACTACAATAAGAACCCTCACGAATGTGCCAACAACAACTATAATAAGTTTCAACTCGATCAACGAAACACGAACGAACAAATACGGCTCATGCGCAATTTATTGTACATTGACGGTACTAATAATTCTTATTACTTCAGAATGAATCGTGCAGAATACGATACTTTTTACAGACTTTAATTATCTCAATTCGTTCAGGAGATACAGAGTCAAACAGTGTATGCTTCTCATTCGGCTATTATCTCCTCCGTCCGTTACTCAAGTAATACAGCGTGCGATCGTAGCATCCTTATGATGTTTATACAAACAAAAAGTATCAGAATCGATTTTTCTGGATATATTTCATCTTGAAATATACAAATTTCAGGATATTTAGGCCTCATATCTTAGAATTTAGGCAATATTTGTATTTTAGAAAGAGTAAATAATGAAATACTTTCAAGATATACACTCAGTCCTGCTAGTGGGCGAAAATAGTGATTTCCAATCTTACGAATTGTATGAAAAATTACAAACTATGATCCTAAATGAACCAAACTTTATTAAAGATGTGAAAGAATTGCTTTAATACATAAAAAACATAACTTGAATGAAAATCCAAATATTCACACTTAGTCCAGACGACATGTACTTTGGGGGTCGGAAAAAATGTCAACTTGATAAGACTTTGGTATGTTGGTTTTGATCACTCAATAGTGTTATTACCATGTTTTTCGACCAAAATTTCGTGGAGCAATTTTCAGGGGGAGGAAAAAACCATGAAATTTTGGCACTTTTTTCAGTTTTTGCCCTGTAACTCTTTCCCTTTCATTCCAACGATTTAGATTGTTAAGTTCAATTTCGTAGAAAACTAAATTTCAAATAAGTTTGACTGGTAAAACTTGTTTGTAGACCCATTAAGTTCCAAGATACAGCACTTCAAAAAGGTGATTAATTCCTCAAAATCAAAAAGAACGTCAAAACATGGTGGTTTTCGCTATATATCTTCTATTTTCCGATATTTTTTATGAGATTATGGTACCTAGCTCCATTCTGACACATCAATTGATCAATCATTCGATCGATTGATCCCCCTTCTTCCTCTACCTGTCTATCCATCACTTGCTTCAAGGTACTTATTCAGTAGGAAACTACGTGAAAAAATTTAAAATTAATTTTTACAATAATGTGTTTCATTTACATTAATTGAAAATTAGATTAATAATAATAATTCAATTTTCAATTAATAATAATCAATAGTCGAATACCAATAATAATATTGATAATACAAGATTTTCACGACAATAATTAAAAACATTCTGGTTGATCTTCCTCTTCAAATTTTGAAGCAATTTGAATATTCAAGGGGTGAAACGCTACTGGATAATATCAGTTCTCGTAAAAGGGATTGTCACTTCCTCCAATTCTTAGAAATAAATAAAATTCTTGTAGATGGATAAGAGTCTTGAATGTATTCCACTAAAAACATGAGCTCTGATAACTTTTTGACAGTGCGAGCCATATGGTCTCGTCTTGGCAACATTTTACATGAAAATGTTTTTGGTAAGATTGCACTTCGTCTTGTGAGTTTTCATTTCACTATTATTTTTAACAAGGAGTCTCTATATCAATTTTCAGTCCTCCAGCATCAAAATTTGCGGAAGTCTCATACAAACTTCTATTCCCTAGTTTAAGGAGCTGGGGATAGAAGTTCCAAGTTTTAGAATTTTGTTGTTGTTTGTGTATTAATACTAGCTTACATACTAAATTTCAGCATTCTAGGACTCCAGGAAGTACCTTAAGAACTTTGATGATCATCAGTGAGCGAGTCAGAGACGAAAAGTTCTAGATATCAATAAAATCTATAGTATAAGAGCTATGCAATTGAAACTCTATTTGTTTAATAAGTCCACTATTGACATCATATCTCAAGAATTTTGTTCATCTGGTATAATCCAAACCCAAGTTATCAGGATTCAAAAAAACGACGAAGCCCTTCGAGAATAGGTAGGTAGTGGCTCTTGCGCTTTGCTTGGCTCGTCCTGGCGGAGGCACGGTAGTGCCTCCAGATATGGTGACGTAGGTAGGCTTGGTAGGAGGTGGGTTGTTGATCGTCTGCTGCGTCAAAATGGAGCTAGGTACCATAATACTCTAAAAAATATCGAACAATAAAAGATATTTGGGAAAAAACACCACTTTGGCGTTTTTTTAGATTTTCAGCAATTTTTCACTTTTTTGAAGTGCTGTATCTTGGAACTTGGTGGGTCTACGAACAAGTTTTAGAAGTCGAACTTATCGGCAATTTAATGCTTTATGAAATTGAACTCAATGATCTAAGGCGTAGAAATCAAGGGGAAAAAGTTACAGGGTGAAAACTGAAAATAGTGCCAAAATTTCGTGGTTTTTTCCTCTCCCTGAAAATTGCTTCGCGAAATTTTGGTCGAAAAACATAGAGCTAACATCATTGGGTGATCAGAAACAACATACTAGAGTTCAATCAAGTTCGCATTTTTTCCTAATCCGCCCTAATTTTTCGACATGCCGACTAGACTAACTGTCTATCGAATTTTGTTATTGTTGAATATCTTCTATTCTCATTTTTAAAACAGAAAAATCTTGTCAGTTCAGTTTCTAAGACATTTTTATCGATTTTATTGAATGTGTTGGACAACATGTTTCTTACAAATTTCAATTATCTTGTTTCGTTCAAAAGATACAGCAACAAAAATTGTGCTACTACAATAATCGATTTTAGAAATTTTATTGATTATTAAATTTCAATCGATCATATTTGTATTTCTGAAGATATTCTGATGAAACTTCCCATCGCTCTACATCTAAATATGTAGATCACAATACTTTCCACATATTTTGATTATCACAATTGAGTCGAAACTCCAAAAATAATTCTTATTACATTAGAATGAATCGTGCAGAATACGATATTTTTTACAGACTTCAATTATCTCAATTCATTTAGGAGATATAGAATCAAACAGTATGTGCTTCTGATCCGGCTATTCTCTCCTCCGTCCGTTACTCAAGTAGTACAGCGTGCGATCGTAGCATCATTATGATGTTTATAACAACAAAAAGTATCAGAATCGATAATTCTTGATATATTTTATCTTAGAATATACAAATTTCAGGATATTTAGGCCTCATATTGCAGAAATTGGGCAATATTTGTGATTTTAGAAAGAGCCATTGACTTGGGATGATAATTGTTAATATTTCTTTTCAGACAAATGTCGTGGGAACTCAGCTTTTTTTGTGGTCCAAATGAATAATAAGATGGATGGCTATGACATAACTTGAGACAAAAATAATGAACTGTCAAAATAGGTTGACGTAATCAAAATGACAACTACCGATTCTGAGACCTTAATAACTAATGCAATAGGACCAATAGGCCGATATCAAATATTAATATTCTTGCTTTTATGGATTTGTAAAGTGACTGAATCGTACCACTTACTATTGGTGGTGATAGTATCCCCTCCAGCTGGCGACGTCAGTTGTATCAACGCATCACTTTCTGCATGCGACAAAGACTGTCCTGGACACAAATTTGATCACAGTGTTTGGGAAAAAACTATAATCCAGCAGTGGGACTTAGTGTGTGAACTGAAGTATGTTCCTAGCTTCATTCAAAGTACTGTGATGTTGGGGCTTTTAAGTGGAAACGTGATTTTCGGATTTTTATCGGATAGGTATGTTCAATAGTGGGAGCTACCAGAAAATGTTTTTTTTTCCTTTTTTATTAGGTTTGGTCGATTCAAGCCATTATATTTTTGCGTAATACTGCAAATTGTCGCTGGGATAGCAACCGCATTTTCAACTTCAGTTTGGATGTACACAGCATTGCGCTTCTTGAGTACCTTATCAGTTGGGGGTACAATGTTAACAACTTTTGCAATTGTTACAGAAATGATAGGTTTGTTTTTATTTCCCAACTTGATGATATTTATAGTAGAATTATATATAACTTTCCAGATAGCAGATACCGTCCAATGATCGCTATTCTGTTTGCCATACCGTGTAATATAGGTCACGGACTTCTTGGACTAATAGGATATTATTGCAGAAGATGGGATCATATACAACTAATAGTTTCAGCACCTTCAATAACCATGTTGAGTTACTGGTGGATACCGGAATCATCTCGATGGTTACTGACAGTGAGAAAACCTGAACGGGCAATAAAAATTCTGGAAACAGGAGCAAAATGTAACAAATTACCTTTCGAACACATCAGGTTGGATGTAGAACAGTACTTGAGTCAAGATTCAAGAAAGTACGAGCAGAAAGGCGGCAATGTTTTAGATTTATTCCGGACGAAACGAATGCTTGTCAAAACTCTTGTTTTATTCACCAATTGGACTATTGTGTCAATGACTTTCTTTGGTATTTCACAATACGTAGGTCAAATAAGTGGAAATGTGTTTTTAAACATTACAGCTTCCGGTTTAATCCAGATTCCTGGTGTCTTATTAACAAGTTATCTAATAGACAGAATGGGTAGAAAATGGTGCATAATATTTTTTTACAGTATGTGTTTTATTTCAATGTTTACCATAAGTGTAATACCTGATGAACCTTCATGGCCTATTCAAGCACTAGCATGTATAAGCATTTTGGGGATATTTTCATGTTTTTCAGTAACTTTTGCGTATTCAGGAGAATTGTACCCAACTATAGTTAGGACTATAGGGTTGGGTATGTCTTCTATGTGTGCTCGCATTGGTGCGATGATTGCGCCTTTTTTAACGGATACAAGAAGAATTTTTACTTGGCTTCCGCCGTTGTTATTTGGAGTTTTTCCAGTTATTGCTTCAGTACTTATTTTTTTGTTTTTACCTGAAACTAAGGGCAATCCGTTTCCGGATACTATAGAAGAAGCTGATTTAATCTAAATAAGAATTTAATCACGTAATGTAAAGACGATTTTATAATTTTTATGTAAGTATTCTATGAATTAAACATCTCAAAAGTGTAATTCGACTTGATAATTTTATTTGGAATGCACATTAAACAAAAAATTTGGAGTACTGTCAAATGTGGCATTTGATATGTCAATCAGTACTGAAAGTTTGATAACCAATGCAGTAGGTTCAATTGGACGTTATCAAATCGCAATCACGCTTTTAATATTCTTATGCCGGTTTCCTGATGTTTGGCATCAATTACTTGTGTTGATGATAGCACCACCAGTCGGGAATTTTACTTGTGTTAACACATCTCTGACAGAATGTGATAAAAACTGTCCTAAACATAATTTCGACCATAGTGTTTGGGAAAATACTATAATCCATGAATGGGACCTTGTCTGCGATCAAGAATATATATTAAGCATCATTCAAAGTATGATGATGTTTGGAGTTCTAATAGGAAGTATTTTATTTGGATTCTTAGCGGACAGGTAGGTATTACAAATAAGTTATGTTTTAGTTTAAACCAAATAGGAATGTGTTCCAGAAAACTTTATACGGTGTGATGAATACAGTCCAAGAGTCGGTTATACAATTTTCTATAAAAAGATACATGATACATTTTTTCCATATTCTCCTGGGTCTTCCTCTCTGCTTTGTTTTTGCTGTTATAGCTTCGTACACTTATCTTGTTGTTCTTTTTTCTTCCATTCTGTGTATATGTCTCCACTATTTCAATTGTCCCTCCTCTATTATGTTTTCTATCGGTTTTACATTCAGTGTCTCTCTAAATTCCTTGTTTCTTATCTTGTCCAAGACTGTTTTCCCTTCTATTTTTCTCAGGAATCTCATTTCTGTGCTGTTTAATTCACTGCGTTGTCTTTCTGTTGTTGTCCAGGTTTTTGATCCGTATGTCAGGTTAGGCACAACTCATTTTTTTTATACTAGTGTTTTGATTTCTGGTATTTCTTTATTTGTTAGTATGGTGCTCTTAAACGCGTTAAATAGTCTACATGTGGCTCCTGTTCTTTCCCTTATTTCTTCATCTAATTTTACGTCATAGGTCAGTATTGTTCCTAGATACTTGAATTTCTTGATTTGTTCTATCGCTTCTCCTTCTATTTTGATTGTGTGATTTTCCCCGTTTCTGCGTATAATCATCGACTTGGTTTTGTTGCGGTTTATTTTCATGTTTATTTTTTCTAGGTGTCTTCTTGATAATTCTACATTCTTGTTCAGTGTGTCTTTGTCTTTTCCTATTACTATTATGTCATCTGCATAACATATCTCGATTTTCCACTCCCATATTACGTACTCTTTCGCTTCCTTATTTGCTTCATGCATTGCTCTGTTGATCACTAGTTGCCTTACGTCTTTTGTAGTTTCGAACATGTCTGATACTTCATTCCTTGTTCTTATGTAGTTTTTGGTCTTTTTGCATAAACTTTGTATACTTCTGATTATTTCTCTTAGTGTCTTCCATATGTCTTTTCTATTTATTCTGTCGAAGGACTTTTCTAGGTCTATGAAGCACAGGTGTACCTTGTCTCCTTGTTTTATTATTTTCTCGCTCACTTGTCTCATTATAGTTATTGCATCATTAACTCCTCTGTTAGGTCTGAAGCCATATTGGTTATCTTCTAGCGATTTTTCTACTTGGATCCTTAATTTCTTCTCTAATATTCTTACAAACACATTGTCTGCTGTACTTAGGAGTGTTATTTTTCGATAATTTTGGCAATCGTTTTTGTCACCTTTTTGTTTATATATGGGGCGTATATACCTATTTGCCAGTCTTCCGGTGCAATTCCTGTGCTTACTACTATATTATATATTTCTTTCAACCTTTTTAGCGCTGTATCTGTTGCTGTTTTAAGCATTTCTGCCGTAATCTTATCATGTCCTGGGGCTTTACCCACTTTGGTTTTCTTAGTGCTTCTTTTATCTCATCTAATGTTATTGTCTCCTCTTGCTTAAGCCTTTTCTTCTGTGATATTAATTCAATCTTTTCTTCTATATCTTTCTTTTTCCTTATCTCTTCTTCTTCTGATAGTTCTTTGAAGTATTGTCTCCACATTCCCATTATCTCTTCCTCTTCTGTCTTCAGTTCTCCAAACTTCCTCGATTAATTATTTTTTTTGGTTTTGTGTTTTTTTGTCTGGAACTTATTTTATACTTCAAATTCATATTTAAAGTTAACTTTTATTTTAATATTTCATAATTTAAGGAAATATTAGGAGCCGTAACTGAAAGTGACGTCATAATTCCATGACGCGGACAAAATTAACTCTCTTTAGGTTTGTGGTAGTACTATTTACTCACACAAAATGTTTCATGTATCTTATTAATGGAATATTTGTATGGCCGACTTTTGAACTACATACTTGAGTGAAGGTAGTACTCATCAAATAGATTTTTCCCACAGTCAAAGTAAATGTTCAAAATTCTCAGTGCCAAACTCTCCTAATGTCCAGGGCAATGAAGGAAAAATAGCGAAAAAATTAATGTAGAAGTCAATATGGACACAGATGTAGGGTAATAGTTAGGGAGTTGGTGGCAGAAATTTTATATGATTTTATTGTGCGAATAAAGTTGATAATTGTAAAGACGTCATTATAAAGAGTAAGAAAAATTATTTCAGTCATTCAGGCACTGCTGAGTTTTTGATTGAAAGTCAATCGAAAATGCTAGAAAAAAACATGCTTCTATATAATCTTATTGTATCAGCCACATATTTTAAACCTCACTTGTCGATATGGCATAGATATAAATGTAATCGGCTGAAATCTATAGGTCTGCATTGAAACAAGCTTCAGTCCCCTGACTGCTGCTGCGTTTAATGAGGATGAATTTTCGAAAATGGGGCAAAAAAAATGCTTCTATATCATTTTATTGTGTCAGCCACTTGACAGGCAGCATCCTCTATTTGTAAAAGACATTGAAAAAATAGTGGCTGAAATTTACGATTCTGAGTTTTCATTGGCTGAAGTTTCTTAATAATTATTTTTATAAGATTTTTGTCTCTATCTAGGAAGTTTCAAGAAAAATTTCAATGTTTTTACAATTATTCTCTTCTATTCCAAGTAATTGCTTGGAAAATCAATTTGAACTACAAATATTGGAGTAAAAAAATACGTAAGTGGACTAAATAGTTTTCATTACTTCCAGGCTTTGGAGTTTGGATCGTTATTCGTAATCCTAATTACATTTTTTCTTTTTGTTCTGAAAACGATGAATTCTAGTGTATGGTGGTATAATGTGAAATTTGCATGCATTTCGAAAGCTTTGTTCTTCCTTTCCATAATAAGGAAAAAATCAAACATAAATAACACCTTGTTTTGAGTTTCAATACGTTAATAATTTATTCTTCAAACTTTGAAATTTTTTGGAGTAAACTGGGAATATTTCTGAAAATCAGCAATGTATACATCAGCCAAAGTTTATTCCTACTTTTGGATATGAGAATCAACAAATCAAAACCAATGCGAAGCACAATAAAATGAGTTAATAGCACCTTTTTTTTCTGCAAATTAACAATCAGTTTCTCAAAAAGTCAGAGACATAGGCTTCAGCCACCAATTTTTTCATTTCTAGTTCTGATAAACGAGTGGTTTTGTAACAATGGCTGAAACAATAAATTCATATGGGAGCATATTTTTTTTTTTGGAAATTTGATTATTCATCTATTAGAAATTGAACTCGGTATCTGCTTAAATCGGTCAGTTATATCAATGCCTACATTCCATATCATTGTTAGCCACAATAAAATCATATACTCGTATTGCCACCAGTTCCCTAGCTATAAGGTGTCCTTAATAACATATTAAAAGTCCTGATGGCTGGAAGTGGAGCTAAGAAAGTGGAAGTAGTTTGAGGGTCTCTTTTTTCTGTTTTTTGTTAATAACCCGAAAACTACTGCCTCTAGCAAAATAATGTTGATGTAATACATCAATTTAGATAAAATTCTCTACAAAAAACGTTCCATACATTTTTTCGCTAGGATCAGTACTAGAGGAGATATGGTAGAAAGAAAAGAAGAGATTATAATAAAAATAGTTTTTATTGTTGAACATCAAGTTTAAATGATGCTCAGAGCACATAATAATGACTCTAAAACAGGTAAGTGTCATCATGTAATATATAACGGAGAAATTGTGTGCTGGAAGGGTCTCAATTGGACCAGGAGCCCTCGACAAAATCATTGTATCATCTTATTCACTGCCATATTAATAGAATCAGTTATTTTATTCAAGTAAGAAAGATACATGAATATCCCGAAGTCGTTCAGTGGGCCATGCATGTAAAAAATATTACCAAACATGAAATTTTTCAAAGTATTCTTGTCCAATCTTATTTATCGTGAAACTTGTTTGGTAACTAGTTTCCAATGAGTAATTCATGAAAAACATTTCTTACATCTGGCAAGTGGGATAAAATTATTCTCACAGAGTGCAAACCGTGTGATATTTTACAAGGATACTATCAAAATTCATTCACTCAACTATTATTAATATGACAGGTTATCTATTTGTCAATTTTGACACTACCCTTATAAAATATCACGTCTTGCACTTTGTAAGAACAACTTTGTCCCGCTTGCCAGGTGTAAGAAACGTTTTGCCATAATTTATTTATTGAAAACTAACCATCAAACGAGTTTCACGATGAATAAGATTTGACATATCCACTGTTTTTTGTCTGCTCCCTCGCAGAAGTTGTCCCCTGCTCCAGGTGTAAGAAATAACTTTCCGATATTAGAATGATGTACTCTATCGAATGGTGAATAAGATTTGACTCAAATTTCGGTCGCGGGCTCCCGGTCGAAATAGGGATAGGGTCAGAGCGCCCCTCCTTACTCTGTTCAGTAGGTACTTATCCCCTTTTTAACGACGCTCGTCAGTGTTGCTGGGTTGGAGATTTTATACCTACATTTAGGTTTTCTTTGTTGAGAATTCTTCATAAAAAGTCCGATAAACTTTTTTGTTAGGATCAATACTTAAGGATGTATGGAGGGTGGGGAAATAAAAAATCAAATAATCGGTTCCTGTTCTTAATAATTGAATTACAAGTGTCTAAAAATGCAACTTGTACATATTTTCATCATCATCGAAGCTGCCTTCGATGAGGGCTCTGTTCGTGCATGAGCCGAAGCACACGTCACAGACAGCGGAGCAGGCAATCCCTGTTTCTTATAATCTCTCATTTCCCCCTTCCATATCTCCTCTAGTTCTGATCCTAGTGAAAAATGTTTAGAATATTTTTTGTAGAGAATTTTCTCTAGATTAATTTAGTATATAAACTTTATTTTGCTAGAGGTAGTAATTTTCGAATTATTAACAAAAAACTGAAAAAAGAGACCTTCAAACTACTCCCACTTCCTTAGCTCCGCCCCCCACCCATCAGGACTTTTAGTATGTTATTAAGGTCACCAAAATTGGCTTCCACATGAATTTTTTTCCCTGTTTGGTCGTTTTCTGTCTTCGTTGATTAGACTATAAAGCAATTATAGAATGTTGTAATAAAGTCATTAGAAGACGATCAGAAGCATCATGGAACATGGACCTAGTCGGTGTAATATTTCCAGAATAAGAATTTTAAATTACTGGACTATGTAGAGAATATCACGCCTTCTACCTGCTACGGGTATGGCAGACACTTATAGACTCGGTAGATTTTGTTTGTTTTATATTGATGAGTACGTTTCACCTACATCTAAGATTTAATAGAAATGGAACCAGGAAATTTTTGATAGTTATTAAAGTACATTAAACATTGAAGGCACCACGGGAGTTGAACGGACAATAATGCCAACGGTCAACGTACACACCTCGTACCAGAGACCCTCGAAAAGTACACTGTTGACCTTAGGCATTATTGTCCTTTCAACACCCTTGAACCTTAATCACTATTATACGTTTAAATCTTTCACCCCCAGCACTCATGATGAAAGAACAAGTTGAGAATGAGGCATATTTTGTTTGTAACACGTGCCGTTTTCAATAGATTTGGTCGACGAGGGACACTAATATTATGCGTCATGATACATTTAGTTGCAGGAATAATAGCAGCATTCGCACCTTGGCTTTGGTTGCACACATTCCTGCGGTTTTTATGCAATGTTGGGGTTGGAGGAACAATAGTAACAGGATTCTCTATTATTACGGAGTTTATAGGTTTGTTCTTATTAACCCGTCCTTCATTATTTTTGTATTGAGAATATGTTTTTTTCTAGATCTCAAACATCGCCCTTTATTTTTAACCATGCAAGGATTACCATCTATAGTTGCTGGTATACTATTGGCTCTTATAGGATATCTGAGCAGAAGATGGGACCATATCCAACTGATAGTCTCAGTTCCAACTGTGACTTTGTTAAGTTATTGGTGCTTGCTGCCAGAGTCTCCTCGATGGCTCTTAACAATGGGTGAAGGAGAACGTGTGATTAAGATACTCGAAACTGGAGCAAAATGTAATAAATTACCCACAGAACATATCAGACCTCAAGTTGAAGAATACTTGAGTCAAGATATAAATCAGCATCATAAGAAAGGAGGGAATATCGTAGATTTGTTTCGGACCAGACGGATGCGCATTAAAACTATAGTCTTATGCATTAATTGGTTGATTGTGTCTATGATATTTTTTTGCATAATGCTCTACATAGGACAAATTACCGGCAATATATTCATCAACATAGCTGCTGCATGCACTCTGCAAATGATTGGAAATATCTTTTTATGCTTTGTTATTGATAAAATTAGTAGAAAGACGTGCATAATTACGTTCTATATTATTTGTGCCATTCCCCTGCTCATTATAATTGCCTTGCCAGAAAATTTCTCTTGGGCTATACAAATAATGGCCTGCATTAGTTGTATGGGTATTGCCACAAGTTTCAGAACCCTGTTTGTGTATTCAGGAGAATTATACCCAACCATTATTAGAACTATTGGTATGGGTGTATCGTCTGTAAGCGCTCGAATAGGTTCAATGATTTCTCCATTTTTAATAGAGATGAAACGATTCGGCTCCTGGATTCCACCACTTGTATTCAGTATTTTCACTGTAATCGGAGCTGTACTTTTGTTAATTCTACCAGAGACAAGAGATGTTCCGTTACCAGATACTGTAGAAGAAGCTGATCAAATATAAAGTGTATCTTTGTAAACTATATTGAGTAATAAATTGCTTCTTTTATTCAAATTGTTATGGTAACATATTTTAATTGTCAATGTCAAAATGCTTGATGATAAATACGGAACAATAATTTCCTCATTAATAGGAGAGAGTGGTCGATTTCAGACGACCATAATATTTCTCATATTTATTTCTAGAATTACTATCAACTGGAATCAACTTTTAACAGAAATAGTTGCTCCCCCAACAGGCACATTTAAATGTGCAAATAGCTCCTT
Organism: Dromius quadrimaculatus; assembly: GCA_963989225.1. Classification (NCBI taxonomy): domain Eukaryota; kingdom Metazoa; phylum Arthropoda; class Insecta; order Coleoptera; family Carabidae; genus Dromius; species Dromius quadrimaculatus. Next base: position 44,993,610 of record OZ022334.1, on the reverse strand, counting down.
GTCACCTTGTGACAAAGAATGTCCAGGTCATTTATTCGACCGTAGTGTCTGGGAGAACACAATAATCCACGAATGGGATTTGGTATGTGATAAATGGTTCATACCTAGTATAATTCAAAGCGTTATCATTTCTGGCTCTTTAGTTGGTAATGTTTCATTCGGATTTTTTGCTGATAGGTCAGTATCAAGTTCAATATTTGTAGATTTGCATATGATTATATTTTTCAGATATGGCCGGCATCGTCCTTTAATATTTGGTATATTATTACAAGTGGTCTCAGGAGTATTAGCAGCCTTTGCACCTTGGCTTGAGCTGTATGTTATTTTACGATGGCTCAGTACATTTGCAACTAGTGCTACAATGTTTCCAATTTTTTCTCTGCTGTTGGAATTCACGCGTTGGTTGATTTATTTTGCCCCAAACAACCAAAATCTGTTGGAATTAGAACTTACTCATATCTGTGCTGGCACCGTTACAGGGTGTTAGAATAGTGTTCCTTTTTCTTGTTGCGTTCTTTGTCCTTGGTTTGTTTTGTGTTTTTAATAGTGTGGTGACATATCACAATTACTTTCTAGTCCGTTATACCATCAAGTTCTATCTCACAATAAGCGGAAATTGCTATAGGGTCTCCATAACTTCTTCGGATGGCTCCTTTGTTGTCGAGAGAAGGATGGATACAAACATGATACAAAATACCAAAACCATATCCAATCAAATCATAGGGTTTGAAGTGGGTGGAGCCAAGAACTACAAAGTAAAATTAAGTGGAAACAATAGGTGCACCTAATTAAAGTTATGCAGAAAAATTATCTAAAGGAGACATACGTTATGCAAAACCAAAAGGAATCAAATAACAGAGTTTGAGGTGGGCGGAGCTAAGAACTAAAGTGTAATAGTAAAATAAAACCACAGGGAGAACTAATTAATGCAATTCAATAAAGGGTTTTCAGAGGAGACAGATCTAAATTCAATAAATAATTTTTGTGTTTTTTCATAAATATAGCTGCTTAATTGGACATGTCAAGCTATATTTATGAAAAAGCACAAAAATTATTTATTAAATTTCGATTTGTCTCTTCTAGATATCCCTTTATTAAATTGCGTTGATTAATTCTCCTTCTGGTTTTATTTTACTATTACACTTTAGTTCTTAGCTCCATCCACCTCAAACTCTGTTATTTGACTTTTGGTTTTGCATAACGTATGTCTTCTTTAGATAATTTTTTTGCATAGCTTTAATTAGGTTTACCTATTGTTTTTACCTACTCTTACTTTGTAGTTCTTGACTCCACCCACCTCATACCCTATGATTTGATTGGATATGGTTTTGGTATTTTGTATCATGTTTGTAGTTATAAGATTTGTTCTCTGCTCTGATTTATTGTACTCTGAAGATGGTAGCTTTGCTACTGAAATGTACATAGGTAATTTCAACAAAAAGTGAAGAAAAGGTTTATTGCAATGGGCAAAAGAACACAGAAACTGGACTGCCGATGACTGAAATGAAGTGAGTACATCACTTTGTATAAGGCTGGGTTGTACGATCTCTAATTGTGGTGCAATGAGATATATATTTTACAGATCATCCGTACAGGCTTTAATGGACAAGTCCGAATTCGTCAGACAAAAGCCAGATGAGAAATTCAGAGCGGACTTCATCGTTCGACGAGTAAAGCATCCTCTCAGCATTATGGTATGGTGATGCCGCCCCAGGTTCAAGAATGGTTTCCAGATGGCGGAATTACCTCCATGCATGACTCTGCACCCTGCCATAAAGTGTGGCTCTAATATTCGTTCTTTGTCCCTTTACCCATGTTTTCTTTTGTGTTTGAAAAGCACAAGTTGAGATTTTGTGGCGCAGCCACTCCTCCAGGAATCCGAGTTGTCGTTGCAACGTGCACTTACGGTCCTCAAGGCATCTACCAATTGCTTAATATAATGTATCATCTGCATATTGCAACAAAGAGACAGTAGGCGACGTTGGTTGCGGGATGTCGAAGCAGTAGAGTTTGAAAAGAACTGGAGTGGAGTTCCAGCTGTTGGTGCAAGCATTCTGGACTTAAAGCCCTGTAGGGCAATAAATTATTGTCTTTTGCTAAGAAAGCTGCGGATGATGCGATCCAAAGAGGTTGACATCCCAATCTGGCGTAGTTTGTAGATAAGCCCCGCATTTCAGATCCTGTCAAAAGTCTTGTTGATAGCATGGGAGCTGTTAGTAGTCAGATTTACCGTACATGTGTTCGTGGAGCTGCCTTTGCAGAATCCAGACTGAGAAGGCGAGATGATGTTCCCCATGTCAGCAAATTCTTCAACACGTTCAAAAATCAGTCGGTCGAGTAGCTTCACTATCGTATTGAAAGAGAAATGAGACGGTATGAATGGAGCTTGGTGGGATGTGTTTCAATGCTTGATTGGTAATGTCGTCTTCTCCCGAACCATTGTTCTTCGTCCTTCTAATGAGCTCAGACACTTTGATCTCTGTGACTTCGAAGTTCAGTATTTTGTTAGGGCCGTCAATGTCGTCCTGATCATAGTGTGATATATGATTCAGATTTCCCAAGTCCATATTGTTGCGCTTCTTCCATCATATCTGCAATCTCCTCGACCTATTGCTCTGCAATTGTGTGAATTTGGTCTTTTGTGCGCAGCGGGTGATTACTTCCCCTTGCTTGTCCAGCTGAGGTTTTGAATTTCTTCCAAAATGTACTTCCATCCCTGTAATCCAGCTTAGCACGAGTGTCCACCCATTTCTTCTGTCTATGCATCGTTATCTCTCTCCTTATTCCGGCATTCCAATGATTCCGTTTTCTTCTTATGATGGGATCCTGGTTGCATTTAAGTTGGCGTTTGTAACTTGTCATCCGACGGATTGGAAAAGAAATGACATTGTTTATAGTTTAAATAATGTTGTATTTATAATGCGAGTGCAGTCGGACCGAAGAGAGAACACTTAAAATGATTTTTTCTCAATTTTTAAATTGTTGAGCGATTTGAATGCAGTTTTTTCGTGGTTTTCAGATAACTACATATAATTATCATTGATTTAGCTCAAATTTGTTGCAATAATACAAAAAATGAGCCCAAAAATTGCGTTTTAAATTTGTCTGCACGACAACATATAAGTATATAAGGAAATTTCTCTTGGATTTCTTCTTTTTCTTCTTCGTCCGTAATCTCTTTTGCTGTTAAGCTGGCGCCCTGTCTCACGCTGTTTCTTTAGCTTCCTTTTAATTTAATCCTTCCTTTTCTAGCTTATCTTTGATGTCTTTCTGCCAACCTTTTCTAGGTCTGCCTACGTTTCTTTTACGTGTTTTCTGGCTTTCGTATATGATCTTTGCTACTCTTTCTTCTTCCATTCGAGTAAGATGACCAAACCATCTCATTTGGGCTTGTGTTACGTAGATGCTCAGGGGAATGACTTGAAGGTTATCTCTGATGGTTTGGTTTCTTACTCTGTCTAATCTAGTTTTTTGTACTACTTTCCGCAGGTATTTGTTTGTAGTTTGCTTTCATTTCCTGACGTTACGCACCAGGATTCTAAGCTGCTGTATGTTATAATATATTGCCAGTTTTGTGCTTTGGGATAGTTCTTTTTTGTCTAAAAAGGGACCTTTTATCACATAGAATAATTTGGTTCCATTCTTTTTATCAATTTCTGCATCAAATTTACCATTGTCTTCTATGTATGCTCGCAAATATTCAAAAGAATGAACTTGCTCCAGCACCTTACCTTTGATTTTCGTTTCATGATTCTTCTTCTTCCTGGATATGATCATTGTCTTAGTTTTGTCTATGTTGATGGCCATATTTCTTCTTTTTGCTTCTTCATTCCATATATTGATATTATGCTGCAAATCCTGCAAAGCTTACCACGACATCGCCTGCAAAAGCCATAAGTAAAATTTCTTTGTTCTTGTTTGGCATATCTTCAACACATCATCCATTACTATTATGAAGAAGAGAAGACTGAAAATGCAACCTTGTCTGAGACCTATACTCGTATTGAATTCCTTTGATGTATAGTTGCTGGTCCTGTATTGCCTCTATTAGATTGTTATTTACTTAATTCTTCCTTAATTCTTGTCAGATTAAGTGTCTGGAGATACGATCAAATGCTTTTCGAGGTCAATGAAACGAATATGTGCTTCCTTCCCATATTCCAAAGTTTTTTCTGAGATCTGTCTAAGGCTGAATATGAGGTCTTGTGTGCTTCTATTATCTCGAAAACTGTATTACGTTTCATCTAGCGTGTCTTCTATATGTATCCTTAGCCTTAGTTCTAGGATACGGGAGTATAGTTTACCAGGGATACTCAAAAATGAAATCCCTCTATGGTTTTATAATCGCTACTTTCCAATCCTTTGGTATAGCCCTCTGTTTCCAGATGAGATTGAATGAATAGAGCAAGTGTTGTCTTGCTTTCTCTTCCAGGTTTTTAATCATCTTAGGTGTAATCTGATCTGATATGCCTAGTTTTGTTTTGGCAATTGCTGCTAGAAGCTCTTCTTCTTGTATTTCTTCATTTTCTTCATTTTGATTCTCTTCTTTTCTGTTCAGGTGTCTTGTTGTCAGAGTTTTGCAAATGTTATTATCGCCTGTATTTTCAAGCAGATTTTGAGAGTATTGTTTCCATATTTCTAATATTAATTCATGGTTTGTTCATAAATTTCTCTCTTCATCATTAATAAAATATAAATTGTCCTCAAAACGTTACTATAATTTTTGGTTTTCTTTGAAGCTAGTTTCCAAGGTATAACCAAAGTTTTCCCAGCTCCTCCTTTTGTCTTCTTTAATCAGAGCCTTGACTATATTTCTTTGCTGTTTGTAGAATTTTCGGTCTGTTTGGCTTTGTGATGCTATTGATTTTTTTCGAAGTTGTTTCTTCTTCTTTATTTCTTATTTTATTTCATCAAACTACCAAGCTATTTTCCGTTGAGCCGTAACTTGTTGTTTTGGAAGTTTAAAGCTTATGTATAGTCTCCATTACTAGTAGATAGTGGTCGCTACCTATCTCTGGGCCCGTAAAAACTCTTGCGTCTTTTGTGAACTTCCAGTACGCTCTGCTTATGATTGTATAGTCTATGATGAATTTTTATCTTCTGCTGTGTTTTTCTCTGGTAATCTTATCTATATCTTTATGCTTCAATTCAGTGTTTGCTATCACTAAGTTATTTATGAGGTAGAGATTTGTTATTCTTTCTCCGTTATTGTTCTTCTAGTCATATCTTTTACTTCTTCTTTAGTGATTTTCTTGTCCGCCAATATTTCATCCATGTTTTTGTCCAATTTATTCTTCGGTCTGCCTTTGTTTTTTTTCCCTGTTACTTTTGTTTGCCATATCCTTTCAACCTGTTTTTTGTTCTTTAATCTTCTCAAGTTATTTAGCCATTTTAATTGTTTATTCTCAATTATTTCCTTGATTTCAGTAATCTGTAGTTCTTCTCTGACTTCTCTATTTCTTTTCCTATCCAATTTAGTTACTCCTACTACTTTTCTTAGATATCTCATTTTCATTGCTTGGAGTTTACTTTTTTGCCTTTTATTCAGAATCCATGTTTTAAATCCGTTTGTTAGCGTGGGTACTAAAATTGTTTTATAAATTGTCATTCTAGTCCATTTAGATATGTTTTTATTGTTGAGTATTGCCTTGTTTAGAGAGAAGAGTAGTTTCGTTGTTGTCTGTATTTTACTATTCATTTCCATTTCTATTCCTCCTTTTCTTTCTATTATAGCTCCTAGATATTTGAAACTGTCAATTTGTTTGATTTCACTACCATAAATGCGTTTATCATTTTTTATTGTGCTATCCCCTAACTCCATAATTGCTGTCTTGTCTATGTTTAGTTTCAGACCTGCGTTATCTAATTCATCACCCATATATCTATGTTTCTTTGCATATCTTGCTTTGTTTTTGCAAATATCGCTAAATCATCCGCAAAAATGCATTCAGAAATAGTGATGGCTTCTAACTTTGTTGTATCCTATTAGCTTTTTCTTTGTTCTGCTTTTTATTTTCTTTATAATTTCATTCATTATTAGGATGAACAGCATAGGGCTCAGTCCTCCTCCTTGTCTTTATCCTTTTGTGGTAATAAACTCTTGTGATGTGTTGTTCATTGTCCTTATTTTATTTCTTGTACATTTACATATGCTATTAATCGCTTTTTTTAAGTGTTGCCCTACTCCCCTTTTTTTTAAATTCCCCAGATATATTTTCTATTGACTTTATCGAATGCATTTTTTAAGTCAACAAAACAGATGTACATTTATTGCTGATGTTCTAACATTTCCTCCAAAAGGATTCTTATTGTAAATATATGGTCGTTTGTGCAGTGTCCTTTTCTGAATCCGCTCTGTAATGTTTCGAGTGTTTTCTCTAGTTTTGCTCTTAGTCTACTTTCTATAATGGCTTCATAGATTTTTTCTGCCACAAAGTATTGAGATTCCTCTATAATTGGAGCATTCTCTAGTATCTCCTTTCTTATGTATTGGAAGTATAATGACTGTTTCCCAGTCGTTTGGTATTTTTCCTTCTTTCCATATCATATTCAAAAGGGCCTTGAACATGGCAATACCACTTTACCCCATATATTAAATAATGCTACTGTTTATTGTATCCTCTAAAATTAGAATAGTAAAATAATGAACTAAACGTTTATAGGAAGCTCATACAGTCCACTTAATATTGAAATCATTTTTAACTTTTAACCCTGTTTGTATGAAACGGCAAATAAGGCAACAACCCCTGGTATACATATTCAATTATTGCTAGTAGATTCGGTTGAAAGCATTCCAACTGATTTGGTTGATTCCAGTTATAAACAAACAAACAAATTATAATCTATATTATTGCAGACCGAAGATACCGTCACATAATCGGCATACTATTCATGTTACCAAGTCATTTGGGCCATGCTCTATTAGGACCAATTGGATTTTTTGGCAACAAATGGAATAACATACAATTGGTGGTTTCTTTACCTTCAGTTATTTTATTAATCTATTGGTGCACACTTTATGAATCACCTCGCTGGCTTTTACTAATGGGAAGAAGTGAACAATTGATCAAAATACTTGAAATTGGTGCTAGGCGTAACCAATTACCCACAAATCACATCAGACAAAGAATTGAAGAGTTTTTAAAATCAGAAGCAACAGAAAAGCAAATAAAAGGTGGTAGTATTGTAGATTTATTCCGCACAAGAAAAATGCTGACAAAAACTGTTGTGTTATGCTTTAATTGGTTGATAATTGCAATGTCTTTCTATGGAATTGCTCAATACATAAGACAAATGGGTAAAAATTTATTTTGGAGCTTGGGACTTTCAGGTTTGATTCAAATTCCAGCCAATTTATTCACTTGTCTGCTCATTGGCATTGTCAATCGAAAATACTGTTTAATATCATCTTACCTCATTAGCGTACTTCCTTTATGCCTAACTTGTGCGTTGTACGAGCAAGCTTACTTGTCCCACCAAATTCTAGGATTGCTCAGCATTATGGGTAATGCTGCATGCTTTTCTTTAATTTATTTATATTCTGCTGAATTGTTTCCTACTGTAGTAAGAACTTTGGGTTTGGGTATATCAGCCATGTTTGGACAATTAGGCACTATGATTGCACATTACATAACAAATAGAATATATGTTTATGATGCTTGGGTTCCTCCGTTGTCATTTGCGCTTCTTAGTTTTATTGGGGCTGCGATGACTCTTTTCTGTCTGCCAGATACAAGAGGCAAAGCGTTTGCAAACACTGTAGAAGAAGCTGACGAAATGTAATTATTGTAATCAATACAGGAAATTCAAAATATCAACTGCTTTTTATCTGAAAGTACACAAAAGGACAAATATCAGCTGATCACATAAGCCGGACCTAATCGTATTTAAATATTAGCGAAAATGGAATTTGCTTATCAGCCATACTCTGGCTTCACTCACAATCCTATTTGTGTATTACGAATAAGAAATTAGTCATTTGACATGACACATTAGTGACTTGATTCATGCAAGGTTTCATTGAAGCAATCGCTGTGTATTGTACGTCGACAGACTGTATCATTTATGCTAATTTCAATCAAAGCTTCCTCATGAGCACTCAGAGGTTTTAATATTCTCTGCTTACGCCTCTTGCAGTAAAATTAACATAATATAAATTTGTGAATAGTAGTAGTACGTCCAAAGGAAAACACTCGCTGAAGTTTCACAATTTTTATAAAAGTTTATATACTTTATTGCAATTTTGGCTGTTATGCCATCATCAGAAGTATAACTACAAGAAATTTCAGTTCTATTTATATATATGTATATACAATATACAAGTCCCATGAGAGGGCGGAGTTATCACCGGAATGGTAGAAATGAACAAAAACAATACGGGGGCGGAGCTATCAACTAGAGGGGTAAAATATTAAAATATCTAGAAGCGGAGTTTCCAAAAGCTCTAATTGTTCATTCATCAATTTTTCTTTATTTTTAACCGCATTCTTGATCTCATACGCTACTAGATATGTTAACCTCTTGCCCTTCTTTTCAAAATGTAGAATCTCCAAGTTATTTTTGCTACAGACATGATGATTATCTATTAAATGTTTGGCTACATTAGAGTCAGATTTATTGTTTCTAAAATTGCGCAAATGTTCATTAAATTTGATTTAATTTACAGAAAACCAACTTATACAGACACAATCATCCCTTCAACCTCGAACCATCTTTCCAATATAAAAATGGCAGCCTTCCATAGTTTTATTGACAGCTTATTGAACATACCATTGAATAATGACACTTTAAGGACGTTCACTCGGCGAGAGAGTGACAAAAAAATTCGTGCAAGAGAGAGGGAGTGTGCGTAGTTTGATGCGGCAACATAGCTTTACATGGACAGACGTGATCTGTGCCTGTGTGAGTTGAGCGACCATAAGGCGCGCAGAGCGATTCAGCAACGCTGCAACCTCTCTCTCATATCTCTTTCTCCCAGCGTAAAACTGTAGTGTTTACATTTTTATTATGGCTCTTTCTTGATAATGAATATGGATAGGTGGAATATTTTGATTGGTAAATTTTCCTCACATTCTATTCTATAGTATATTGTTTTTTCAGAGATATGTGAAGAAAACTTCTTTTGATATTAGTAAAAATGTTCATTTTTACGATGTTTAACCTATACCTCCCATGTTAAAGTCGCCAGCTTTAACGACAAATTTCTTTAAATTTTGCATGGATAGCGATATTTTGAAAAATACTACTGTATAGAGGGCATTTTCATTCACACAATTTTTCAATTTGAGGAAAATCAGAAGAAAATCGATTTAACCAGTGAACGTCCTTAAACAAGAACTAGATATAATTGTAGAAATAGCAAAAAATAATGATTATGGCTCCAATATTGTATTCAGTTTACTAAGGAAAAAACAGAGAAGGATACTCAACAAACAATTTTATAATAATTCTATAGAAGTTCCAGCCACAAAAGATCAAATTTATAACAGGATGGAATATATCAAAGACATTACCCCCACTTTAGCTATTGAACTCAAGAAATTGAGCATTGTTCCGGGGTTACATAACTTACAGACTCTCACATTACTTTGTGTTCGGTACTAAGTTTTCTCTTCACGTAAAATTAAAATGGGACACCTGTATATGCTTATACTTTTCTGCACTTCTTCTCCATATAAAAGTCAAATGTCCCAAATCCCACATTCCATCATGCGCGCTGTACAAAGTTTTCTCCTCACGTAGAATTCAAATAGAACACTTGAATATAATTTTTGCTTTCTGCACTTCCTCCCTCACACAGACTTCAATTAGAATGGGACATCCTGTCTGTATATGCCTTCAGCTTTCTGCATTCCTTCAACCAAATCTCACATTCTTTCGTGCACGCAATATGCTTAAAAAGAGTTACAAAGCTTGCTCTTCACGTATCAATATATAGATTAGAATGGGACATCCTGTGTATAATTTTTGCTTTCTGCACATCTTCTCCATATAAACTTTAAGTATGCTCAATCTCACATATCTTCGTGCAAGCAATATGCTTAAAAAGGGGGCCGAAATATTAAATCTCTGCTGGTGTATTAATATATAGATTTTTTGAGGTGACAACTTTGTATGTTCAATGTATTTTCTTACGTGTATATATTTTACATTGGCTATAGTGCGATATCACAAATAGATGTCTTATTGTGTCAACATTAATATTATTTCACTAAAAGAGATATGTGAATCAGTAGTAAAAAAAATATATTCGAATGAGTGCCCCAGTATGTAAAAAAGTAAGAAAAGACTCTGATATTGATAAAATAGACGATTTTACAAAAGAGTTTACAATGCGAACTATGCACGACGAAATATAACGAATTTCTACTCAAATTTTTTGTTACGGCCTTTGTGCACCTTAGGCTAGTGGTTTTGGCCATTGTGGGACTGCAATATAACCCTAATAAACTGTAAATTAATAAAATATGTATTGGTTTTTTAGGTTATAATTGTTCAATACAAGAAAATGAATACTTAGAATTTTTGTTGATAATTGATAAAGCTGACAATCACATAATATTATTGGATGTATGCACATAGTTATATTTAAATATGATAAGGAGAACTTTCTCCAGTGATAACATTGATAAATTCGAAAACATTTTACATTTAAAAATTAAAAATGACATATAAGTGTTTATTGCATAATTTAATTATCTTTGATCACTTTCATCATTATATTATTCCAATCATATCACTGATAATCACTGATATGATCACAGTATTAAGCATAATTGCATTTCTAATTCATTCCAATGAGATAATAAAATTAAGATATTAAAGAAACCAAATCTGAGGACGATATCGATCGCGATGAATCCGATGTAACCATTTTTTTCGTGGTTAAAAAAATTATTCAAATGTCAACACACATCTTTAAAAGCATTCCTTATTATGTATGTATAATATAAAAATGATTATCTCTTCGTTGACATGAGATAATTAACAAAATAATAGAAACGTTTTGTGTGGAAAAGATTTGTTAAGCGCGATCGAGTTCGGGCTCTTCTTCACAGTCTGTCTCGCTGATATCTTCCGTTCTTTCGTCTGCCATTTAAAATATAGTTTCGTTGACAGTAAAACAATTATTACCAATAATCTTTGATAATGACCCTTATAATTTTTTTTCTCTCATTGAATTTATCATTTTTGACCGTTCACTCTCCCCTTAGGTGACAATTAACATATTATTACTGACAGTGTTAGTCCAAGATCTGAGAAACAAATTTGTAGATTAGAGTAGTGTTAGTCGATACTTTGATCATACTCATACTTGCTAGTTTATGTCGACAGCCAATTTATAGATACGAGATGCTAGAGGTGCGTTAAGACATAACTCCCTTTTCTTAAAGTCTGAGTGCTGATTTTGACATATGCTTTAGAGAATATTGTTGAAAATTGATAATCAACACTGCCAGATACTTTCCATCGGCAGTAATTCCTGTTAAACGTTTTGAAGCTCGCAAAAAATAACGTAATCTTACTTATTGTAATTAATTTTCATATATGATACTCAGGGAGCAACTTCAATACTTTTTGTCAACAGCCAGACCAAGGGAGAATTAGATTCCCTTAGATACTTCGCTTACTATTAAGCCTACAAATAGTAACCTCGCGCTTTTACTCACAGCGATATTTCAATTGCGTCTGGGGAACGTTTAGCCTTATACGATTGATCTGGCTGTTAACAAAAAAAATTGAAACTGTTCTCTTAGTATCATATTTAAAAATTAGTACTCAGACTATAAGCAAGATTATGTTATTATTTGCGTGCTTTAAAGAGTCTAGCGGAAATTACCACCGATGGAAAGTGTCTAGCAATGTTGATTATCAATTTTTAACAATATTCTCTATAACATACATAAAAATCAGCACTCAAGACTTTAAGAAAAGTGACTAATGTCTTAACGTACCTCTAGCTCCTCGCATCTGTAAATTGGCCGTCGGCACAAACTAGCAAGTATGCGTATGATCGAAGTACATACTAACACTACTCCCGCACATTCTGTTTCTCAGAAAATAAGTGACGTCTGGCGGGCCTAGGATCTTGCTCTATATGTTTCGTCCTTATCAGGACTCTTTAGTACGCTGATACTTATCAGGTTTTGATTTTTTAACAATTCATCAAATTCTGTTTCACGGACAAACTTTTAAGGTCACTTCACAGTTTCCTGCATTTCTGCAAATATTTTATGCTCCCAAAACCTTGCATTTTTAGGTAACCAGCTCGTAGACTATAAAAAATCAGAAGAAACTTTCAAAATTTTGAAACGTCAAACGCAATGCCAGAAATGAATATCTGAATTGCTAAAACCAAACTAGAGTCAAAAATGATGATAGAATGATTATAATGCAAGGGCCACAGTAACGTCTAATGTCGTTAAGTAATTTGTAAGCTGACAATTAGCATATTGTTACTGACAATGTGTTTATTATTGGATTACACCTAAGTTTTATTTTCATACTCCATATCATTAAGGTTGGGCAGTTTTATGAGTTTGCAGATTATCTGTCCATTTACTTTATTGTCGTGCCTTGTGTTATGGAAATTTCCAAATACAATAATTTGAAAGTATTTTTCTGATTTTGAAAAAAAAATTAATTTAATCAAAATTCACTATATGGTCTGACCCATTTCTTGTCTTTAGAATGAAGACAGATTCTTGACAGACCTTGCTACACCAATTAGACACAAAAACCGTAGTATACATAAAACCTAGTTTCGAATAAACAACCCTAATCGCTTCCAAGGTCAATCCTAACAAGAGGCGTGTGCTGCAAACACATTTGCATCACTTTAAAGTCGAGCTTTGAGCGTTTAGTTTTGTGTTTCGTGCCGTGCGCGGGGGTTTTCTCGGAGTTCTTCCGTTTCCTCCCCCTTAGGTACACCCAAACTCTCAACATTCTTCTTCGGAAGTTACTTACGGTGGACGCGAGTGTTAGTCTGTCGCGCGAGCGACAGCAGGGTCACCTTTGGATGAGTAGCTGTACTACAGTTGCGCAGCAAGTGCCAGTCTCTCACGAAAGCCGAACTACAAGGACATCGTCGCGCAGTCTTTGGACTGTAAAATGATCTATCTTGCACATATGACACAAACAAATAACACGGGAGTCCCTATACCGGAGCATACATTCTACAATAGATCAGTTTATCTGTGTGGTGCATTGTTTACTTTGATAATCTGAGCTTAATTGACCATCATTTTATTCAATTCAGTGTTGTGAAGTGGCTGAGAGCTTCTGTTAATTGATGAGTTTGTCTGTCATTGACTTTTATGAGTTTGGTATGTTAAGCGCTAAGTGTACGTGGGGTGTAATCCTTTTCCTTTTAAAAGTTGGTATCCTTAACTACCTGGGGTACCAATGCCATCGGTACTCACACTTTGACCGTGTGACGCCGATGATTGTTGCCAACCGCATGTACTGTGTGTTATTGCGGCAACGGTGTTGTTCCAAGAGTGGATAAATAAACCAACCTGCAAGTGTCGCAGACATCGGTACGGCATAACGGTACTAAAAGCCATCCGTAGGTGTCGCTCAGCAAGAAATAAAGCTAGTGACTCATTTATACATTATTCTGTTGATTTTGCGCGGGAGTATGTGTGTTATTGCGGGCAACGGGGTTGTTCCAAGAGTGGATAAGTCGACCAGCCTGCGTGTGTCGCGGGCATCGATGTTTACTATATTATTCCGTGAACTCAACAGCCTATCTGTAAGCTAGATATCCTATTCAACCTCTGAGGCAGGTGTATCATCTTTATATCGGTTCTAGTTACCTAAACTAAACCTGAAATGCCTTGATGGCGAAGAATTGATGTGTGTGACTTTCTGATGACATCTCACAGAGCATCGTGGCTCCAACTTATATTATTTTCAGAAAAATTTGGCATAATTGTGCCTTGGTTTTTCCGAAAAGTAGAGCAATTAAAGAAGCAGTTATCAACGATAGAGAAATATTATACACATACTGAATACTTGAATATTCATGTCTCATTTTGTATTCTATTTCAAAATACTTTAGACTCGCTACCTTACCTACCCAGCCGAAGCATATGGCGCTGACTCACAGAAAGTGAAGCCATGGACAAAAGTTACGGTAATTGCGGGTGTATTCGACCGAAAAATATTTAAATACGCTGCCAATTAAATTATTGTTGTATATATTCCAGCATAGAGCCAACAACCTATAGATTATTAATCTGTACTCGCTATCGATTCTAAAATAGTTTCATTCAAATTGAATTGCAAAATTGTAATAGAATCAAAAAACATTATTCTTCTTATTAGTATTATTTCAAATGAATTCATGTCTTCAATTGTTTTGTTATGATCTATTCAGATCACGTGCACCAATTTAGTTAAATCAGAATTAAATGACAAAGTAAATTTCATCCAATTTAACAATTGTAAAACATGTACAACGATCAGTCAACAGACATTTGAATTTCAAAACAACAAAATGACAAATCAAATTACCTTAATAATGAACCATCGCATCGTTTGCTGATGTCATTGAAAAATTTGACAGCCGCTCGAACAGATCCAGGTGGCACCACACTCATCATAGAAACATCAACATAAACACAAACAAAAAACATTACATCACTACTAAACTTCAATTTAAAACAAAATCACATTGATTTAACAGAACAGCTGACGCCGCACACTGTCACTGAGCACGCTTCACATCACAAATAACAAAACACTCACGATAGCAACCGCATGAAAACAAATCGGAATAAACAGTCAATTCGATAAATCTAACCTCACACTGCGACCGACTGAGCAATACTGAGTGCTCCTACAAGTGAAGGTGGCATGCAGTGTTTTGTCTATGCTTGAGTTATCTTATCAGTAGATGTCCAAGTATGAGCCTGTCAGCAAATTTGGTGAAACAAATGGTAGTGAATATAAGCAGCGGCAGGAAGGTGACCGCAGATGACAATGGAACGGAAATTATCTAATTAGATGGTAGATACACAGGAAGTTATATTTTTGTTGGATTTACCCTTGCTTCAAAAACGTTGCATTTTTTTTACATATAATAGAGATTCATTTTTAATTAAAGCATTCAATACGAACTGTTTGTGAACAAAGTAGTGAAAGTAATAATTTCATTTGTGTTTTGAAAGCAATTATTCGATCTGTAAAGCCTTTTTATTGATACACAAACATATTTCTTGCCTTTCACTACTTCACTCATAATCTGAAAGATAATTTATAAAAATATTGTAATTAAAAATACGTTACGTAATAATTCGAAGAAATGGATGTTTATGGCTAACGATCTGACTGAGGCACAGTGAAATAGTGAATATCCAGTGAGTGATCAGTGTAATAAATAAATAAGTTGTTGAAAATAAATATTGGTGGCTTTGTGGTTGAGGTTTAATAATAGTGAGTAAAAATAAATTGTATAGTGTTTAAAAGCAATAAATATAACAGAAATATACTACAATTACCAAATATTATTATTTTCATGACTGTCATACGATAATTTTTCGTAATCACATGAAAAACCTTTAACTGGAAGAGATGACTATAACATTTTCACGTATATTTAGTTTAATAGGCGTGATTCACGTTAGTACTGGCAACTAGCTTAAGCATCAAGATATTGCTATTTTATGATTATTATCAAGGTTAAGTAGTAATATGAACAACAATTTGCTCTATTTATTTGATTTATTGGTAATATAAAACTATATTTACCTACATACACATTTTATTGTGCATTAATTTTATCCAACTAATAACATCACTTTTTAATTCATGATTCTTTGACAGTTCAACATTTTGATGGATTCTCATGTTTTAGACCCTACTAAGCCCAAAAAACATAATTTCAAAAAATTTATCAGAAAATTCGTCATATTTTTCTGAACCAAAGAAATAATGCTCTTGCGGGGATAATTCTAGAGGAAATGTCAAGAGGATATTTAAACGATTGTTGATTGTTTCTTTCACAAATCATTTAAATGATGTCAAGTTTGGTATCAATTTTAAGCTCTCTGGAAGATAAGCTTGGTAAACATAAAAATAAATAATTGGTTCAAGTCACGTTACCATCTTTAAATTACACTTCCGGCGATGAAATGTTGAAACTGTATGGCCCAATGAATTAAAAACCCCGAAAACCTGGAAACGACTCCTCATTTTCAAAAATACTCATTTTATGTAATGACTGGAATATACCGCCATCTGTCACTTTAACAATAACAGCTGTCACTCTGACAATGACAGCTGTCACTTTGACAATGACAGCTCGATAGAGGTCTTCTGGTTCCTACCAGATCATCAAACGATAACCGATATTCATTAGGGTACATTTATGTTGGAACAACGATGCATGATCAGAGCCATGATAAGAGCGAAGCAGCGAAAAACAAATGTTTGATCATAATGTAAGTGTTAATATTGAGGAAAGCTACAGCGTTGCTCTCGCTTGTCGATTAACGAAAAGAGCGACGAAAGACATTCAGTTGCATTTCTTCGCTCTTATCGCGATGGTTGACGCGAATATATCAATCAATGGAGTATTTTTAGATCACCACAATCGATATATTTTGGACTAAGTATGGACCGAAGTTGCTGGGAACAATACGTAAGCATACAAGGCGATATTTTGAGAGTCTACTGTTCTCAATAGATCAATTTACTCCCAGAGCTTCATCCGGGAATTTTTCAAAATCTATAGAAAATTAGGAATATTATAAGGATGATAAACACACACATATCAATAGAACATCGCATAGGGGAGACTGGAGAGGAGAGCAGAGCGACAATGAGCGCTGCTACAAGCGATAAGAGCGACGGAATCAAACATACTAAACTTGTTTCCGTCGCTTTTCTCGCTGGTGGTTTGAAACAAAATGGATACTGAACAGCTCATAACTGGAGTGTTTTTGAGAGAGCCAATCAGGGTTGATGAGATTGTGATTGAAAGTCGTCCATTGTAGTTAGATGTGTCTATTTTAACAAAATAGTAATCCTTATGTGCCAAGGGCCTCCAGTAGGTTAAAGACGGCCCTGCCAGTTTATCCGAGATTCTTGAGGAAAAGAAATACAAGAAAGCAATCATGAAAAGGAATACGGAAAATTGATCACTGTGTAATATTTATTGCTTTTGAAGAAATTGTCGTTTGCCCATTGTAACGATATCCTCGCTGATGGCGGGGTTGCTAACTTTAGCGTCGCGGTCAAAACTGCTGATAGTATGCTCAGGCGCCAATGCGGTCGGTTACGCAGTTTCTAAGGCAGACGGCTGGATAGCTCTGGAGGGAAGGGTTATGGTTGTCAAAATAATCATCAGGAGGTAGGTGTCACAATGAGATTTAATTACACACAAATACGAAGACGATGAACATATATAGAACATATATTTTGCAGAAACTTGCACGGAGATAACTTGGCTGACGGTGACGGAACGACTGCACGTCATGTCAGTCGACACAAGCGATCGCAGTGCGGACCCAGGCGGTCGCAGACGACGAAAAACTTTAGAACAAACAAATCGTGAAGCGATTTCTCAAACGGTGGATTAACTTATCTTCGACGCTTGTGGAACCAAACTAGTTCTCAAGTAGTGACTCTACATTAAGTTGCTCAACATTGTGAAGCCAATGATGACCTCCTCAACGGTGATTCTACGTTAAAACAATCTGACGCTGCAAAATCTCGAAGACTTCGTCAGCGGCGACGCTATGTTGAGTTAGTCCAACACTGTGAAATCAACAAAGCCTTCGCCAGCGGTGACTCTACGTTGAATACTTCAAACACTGTGAAGTCAACCAGGACTTCTTTAGCGGTGATTCTACAATAACACAATCTAACACTGTGAAATCAATGGAGACTTCTCCAGCGGTGACTCTACGGTAAATTATGCAAAGATACTCCAAGTTCAAAAAAAGCCAAAATATTCCAAGTTCAAAACAGCAGAAGCAAACAAATCCAAGTTCCAAATTTCATATTCTTTCCCTATTAAGGTTGTTGAGAAGAGGAGTGGGGTCAAGCTATGGTGGGAACCCTGCTCTATGCTAAATACATAGGGTGAACATTCATTGCTAACTTCAAATAAACAAAATTCCAATGATTAAAACTAATGGAAGTGTTTGTTTTCAGTTGAAAATACATGAATTTGAATAATTTGGTTCCTTACTCTATTCTTTTAAAGAGCTTCCATCCTTTGAAATATTGTTTTTTCATATTTCAACAAAGCTACAATGTGATATGTATAGCGTGCAACGCTGTAGACTTTCGGAGGTATTTTTGACATCTGACGTTTAGTAGTGGTACTGCGTTTCATATTCAAACAAACTTATTAATGATAAATCTACATCAAAAAAATAATATCGATGGAAGAATAAATGGGTTACTCAATCAGTGTACCGTCAAGTCAGGGAAATGATAAAAAATCTTGTTTATTCCAATCGCACACACTCTTCCCATTTCATCACATGCGGCGACGTTGCCAAGCGTATGATAACTTGCTGAATTTTAGTAGCTTTTGTACAATTTTTTTGAGTAATAATTCAATTTTCTCTGAAACTATGAACAAGAATTTTTTGAAACTTGGTACACATGTTTATGAAACTTTCGTAGATATTTTGACGATTTTTTGTAATGTTGTCATTTCAGGTAGTCGAGAAAATGACGTAGAAATCAATGTGAAACACGTCGCATGCATTAACGCAAAGTAATAACATCTCACCAAACAGCAACTTTGACATTTTTTATCTCGATAACTAGAAACAAGATTGAGTTCAAACTTTGCCAGAATATTCTTCACTTAACAAATAACATACTGTGAAAATTTAAATAAATTCTCATATTTTCCTTCTCAAAAACCTTAAATACATCCTTATAAACATTTCCTTGTACTTTAAATTGTCCTTTAATTCTTTTTGTCTGTCGGTAAGGTAGTTACGATTTGGTCCTTTGTCGGTTAACTGTCAAATGTCAAATATTTATTTGTGTATGGTCAAAGGTCACGAAGAACATCAAACAAAATATACTATATACAACATGTTTACAGAACAACTGTTGATTACATTCAGGATTCATTAACCGTAAGCACAAGACTCAAATACGGATCAAACCAATATAAATTAAAATTAATTTCAAATATTTCCAAACCTAACCTCATTCCACTACATGCTATGAAATATTAAAAATGAATTTATTCAAACTGGTAGCTGATAATACCAAGGTAAACGGTGATGTATATTTAAACAGAATTACGGATATTGAAATTTATAGGGTGTGCAACTGTGACGGAGTTTTGGGACATAATTCGTCACACCATATATATATATATATATATATATATATATATATATATATATATATATATATATATATATATATATATATATATATATATATATATATATATATATATATATATATATACAGATGTCCATTACTGGAAATGCTTTTGGTCATTCAAGAGCACGTTACTAGAATTTTCGACCGTGCGAGGCGGGGCGGCGCGATATAAAGAGACGAAAGGCCCCACCTTGACAGGGCCGGATCTAGGGCTTATTTTATTCTTATGAATTATGACACTTTCGCACGTTCCAATTCATATTACGTCGATCCAATATTTATTGGATTAAATTAAAATTTTGAATTATGAGAAAGATCTACTGACAATAGAAGCTTGCTCGAATTGTTATTATCGTGGATTCTTCGACTTTTATACCTAAAATTTTTGCATTTCATGCACCAATTAAAAATGAATAGATAAGAGCTTGAATATTTGAGTATTTTCCAAACTAACATAGGCATATGATTACAATACTCCTCTTTAGTTTATATCCTAGTGTAATATAACCTACGTTAAACGGTAATTGGAAGGTATACTATTATTTTCATCAAATCTATTGATACAGCATGTACAGGGACAATACTCTTAGTTCTTTCGTGTATACTTAACGTGCGAAGGTGTCATAATTCGTAAAGATCAAATAGGCCCTGTATCTGACCCTGTCTGGGCGGAGCTTTCCGTCTCTTTGCGTCCTACACATTCAAACATTCGAGTAGCTTGCTAGAATGACGTAGGAATTTCTAGAAGTAGAGCGACCTGACCAGGGGAGTAGTGAATATCCAGAGCATGATCAGCTAAGAGCGAAGTGTAATAAATAAATAATTTGTTGTAAATGAATATTAGTGGCTTTGTAGTTGAAGTTCAACAGTAGTGAGTAAGAAATAAATTGTACAGTACGTTTTCAAAATAGATAGAAATTTCGATATGAATGAATAAGTACATATTCAACCTATAAGTATTGTTTTATGGCGGCAGTACAGTTGCAAAAGACACGACGTCGTTTTCTCATAACGCGGTTCCAGCGTCTAGACATTGTCTTACTCGTTTAGCTCCTAATATTTTAGCTTTATTGGATGTATGAGGATATTATTCTCGCCGTACTCGTCTCATACATGTTCACTTTAATTTGACGAATATCTTGATTTTTTTTTTAAATTTGTAATTTAATGGAAGCCTCTAGCATTAGCTGAAATTTGATATTTGGAGATTCCTTCCCATAATTAACAATAAAAATGGAGAGTTAAGACTGGAAGAAGTTACATACACCAAAATATTCGTTATAAAACTGGACCATCGTAACATATTTCATAGGAAAAAAGTAAAACTTTAAGAACTTCACGTTTCACGGAAGATTCATAACCCGAGGGTACTTATTTTAAGGCTATATCTTGCACATAAAATTCAGCCACTTGAGTTTAAAACTCCTCCGAATATCCTTATTCGTAATCAGTTTGACTACCCTTATATTTCCATTTGCAGAGACGAAGCTGTAAGTCTGTATTTTTACGAGCACGTTCGTACGGTCAATCTTTTTGATCTTCAACCAGCGGGTCTTTATGCTGGTACAAATAAATAATTCAACTTATGTGCTTCAAGCCGCAGCAGTTCACGACAAAATAACGAAGTGCGCATGCACTATATATCATTTCTGTAAGTTTGAGTTAATTGATAAGAACGAACGTCTGACTGTAAACCACAATTTCATTATCTCTGCAATTCTGCTGGAACATTATTCCGCTATCAACTTTAAAACTTTAATTATCCCTGTCGCCGTCTGCTTTGCCATCACCATGAATTGTTCTTCTTCGCCACTCTGACAGTAATTCAAAGCAATGTCCAGCTGCTGCGGTCACTATACGTGACTGTCACATGTTTATTTCATGTAGAACTTCACCGTTTCCTAAAGCAATTTGTGCGCCATCAAAATAGGCGATTTTTAGGGAGCCATGTGGATGGAAATCGTTGTGAACGTGAGTTTTAAACAGGATGAATTTTTTGTGTTGTAATAATTGGTACGTGACTTGTGAATGAATATGTTACATTGGATGATTCGGTTTTTGTGTGCTTCGATTTTTTGTTTGATTTCTGTCTGCAATATTCAAATAAAAGCGAAAGATAGCGAATCGTTTAATCGTAAATGTTATATTCCTTCCCGTAAGTAATCCTATTCCAATCTCATCTTCGGTGATAATGCCTATCTCATTATCTCTGTTTAGTGGGGTTAGTCTGAATCGACGTGCTTACGTGAAGGGTGCATCGCTAGAAAAGAGGAAATAGCGTGTTCGGTTACGGTAAACATGGCGGTTTCCAATTATGTAACACGAGTTGGATTACATTTGCAGGAGAGACGTAGTGTCACATTGCTGTTTTATTTGAATATTGTTTTTATTCTTTTGGTGGAATACAGTACAGTCATTTGGTTCTAAAAAGGAAAGGATGTACATGACACTCGACAACAGCGATCGCACGAGAAACTTTAAAACAAACAAATCGTGGAGCAATTTCCCAAACGGTGGATTAACTTATCTTCGACGCTTGTGAAACCAAACTGGTTCCCAAGTAGTGACTCTACGTTAACTTGCACAACGCTGTGAAGCCAATGATGACCCCCTCAACGGTGATTCTACGTTAAAACAATCTAACGCTGCAAAATCACGAAGACTTCGTCGGCAGCAACGCTACGTCAAGTTAATTCAACACTAGGAAATCAACGTAGACTTCGCCAGCGGTGGCTCTACGTTAAATTATGCAAACACTGCGAAATCAACAAGGACGTCTCCAGCGGTGATTCTACGGTAAAACAATCTAACACTGTGAAATCAATGAAGACATCCCCAGCGGCGACTCTACGGTAAATTATGCAAAGATATTTCAAGTTCAAAAACAGCAAAAGTATTCTAAGTTCAAAACAGCAAAAGCAAACAAATCTAAGTTTCTCTTACGGACTTATAAGAAACAAACAAACTCAGTTTCAAACTAATAACTTCAATATTTTCAGGGAACTGAAAAGGATTATTTATAAATTAATTAATATCTCTGTTATTAGGCATACGAAAATTGTGAAAATTTGCATACTCATGAAAAAGGGTTCAAGGATGATAATTATGTTATCAATTTTTTGATTTACCCACCCAATTTTGGGTAAAAAATTAAATAAATATTTAATAATTAATTACTGGCGAACTGAACATAGTAAAAATTT
The DNA here is from genome assembly GCA_963989225.1 of Dromius quadrimaculatus. Classification (NCBI taxonomy): domain Eukaryota; kingdom Metazoa; phylum Arthropoda; class Insecta; order Coleoptera; family Carabidae; genus Dromius; species Dromius quadrimaculatus. Next base: position 44,971,039 of record OZ022334.1, on the reverse strand, counting down.
GAAAATTGCTGTAAGGAGCAAGCAACATGTTAATAATTAAATTTCATACCTTAAACTTTTTTTAAAACTGAAATACCCATTTTGGGGTAAAAACTATTTATCCAAATATCTCGCGAGTTACACAAGATATTGAATTGCGGTTTTCAATGATAGTATCACAAAGGAGAATTCTATATTTGTATTCAACAAAATACCCACTTTAGGGTATAAATTATTTATCTTAATATCTCGTGAGTTACATAAAATATCGACATGCGGTTTTCGATGTTAATATTAGAATGAAGGATTGTATATCTTATATTCATCATATTACCCATTTTAAGGTATAAACTTTCAATAGCAATATCTTGTGAGTTATATAAGATATTGTCATGCGGTTTTTGATGTTAGTATCATAATAAATTATACTTCTTTTTAATAAATAAAAAAAGTGATGTTTAGTTAGATCTTAGCTAAAATTTGAGAAAATTTCAGAACAGTTGATAAGATTAGGTCGCTATATTGCGTTTCAAACTAATAACTTCAGTATTTTCAAGGAACTGAAAAGGGTTTTTTATACATTAATTAATATTTCTGTTATTAGGCATACGAACATTGTGAAAATTTGCATACCTGTAAAAAAGGGTTCAAGAATGATAATTATATTATCAATTTTTTGATTCACCCACCCAATTTTGGGTAAAAAATTAAATAAATATTCAATAATTGATTATTGGCGAACTGGGCATAGTAAAAATTTGAAAATTAGTGTGCGAAGCAAGCAACTTGTTAGTAATTAAATTTTTTACCTTAAAGTTTTTTTTAAACTGAAATACCCATTTTAGGGTAAAAACTATTTATCCAAATATCTCGCGAGTTACACAAGATATTGAATTGCGGTTTTCAATGATAGTATCACAAAGGAGAGTTCTATATTTGTATTCATCAAAACACCCATTTTAGGGTATAAATGATTTATCTGAATATCTCGTGAGTTACATAAAATATTGACATGCGGTTTTCGATGTTAGTATCAGAATGAAGGATTGTATACCTTATATTCATCATACTACCCATTTTAGGGTATAAACTTTCAATATCAGTCAGACAGTTGTGCTAACTAGAAGTGTACTTTGGAACGGCTACTCAGAAGACTGGACTTTCAAAAAAGTGACTTAAATCGGCCACAAGGCTTTATTTATGCTTAAATTTTAATGAATCCTTAATTAACTTGTCTTACAATCAATTTCTTATTAGTGCTGTCGGTAATGTTAAGAGGAGGTACAGATAAAAAAAAGAAGCAATTTTACAATTACAAATTTCTTCACAACAACAAATTTCATATTTTTTCCCTAGTAAATACATCCTTATAAACAACTCCTTGAAATTCAAATTCTGCTAAATTCTTTTTGTCTGTCGGTAAAGTAGTTACGATTTGGTCCTCTGTCGATTAACTGTCAAATGTCAAATATTCATTTGTGTATGGTCAAAGGTCACGAAGAACATCAAACAAAATATACAATATACGAAATATTAAAGAACAATGGTTGATTACATTCAGGATTCGTTAACGGTAAGCACAAGACATAAATACGGATCAAACAAATATAGGTTGATTTTCATTCCAGCTATTTAAAAACCTAATCTCATTCCACCACATGTTATGAAATATTAAAAATGAATTTATTCCAACTAGGAGCTGATAATACTAAGGTAAACGGTGAAGTATTTTTAAACAGAATTACGGATATTACAATTTATAAGGTGTGCAAGATGGGAACTAATTTTGATGGACTTTAAAATATTTGACGGTAGCAGAAGGCTCTGGGATGTGCAACTGTGACGGAGTTTTGGGACATAATTCATCACAATCTACGAATCTAAACGCCATACTAACAATAGATATTTCACTATGCGTTAAAAAAACGGCCTACTATGGCCCGTTCTATGTAGTTATCAAGGAATGCGTCGACTTTGTGTCGGGCGTCCTTCTCTCCCTTCACAGAGTCGTTTGCATTTATAGAGCCATTGCTTCTAATGAAGTAAATTGTTTTATTTGTGCTAATCCATTGCATGAAAGTGGAGTGATTGAAGTGAAAGAAAAAGGACTGGAGACTTTTCGTAAATCAAGTATTTATAGAAAGGACAACAAGGATAAACTTTTGGTGGGACAGAGATCGATAGTGGTTCACAATGTATGTTGAAAACGATATAATAATGAACAGTTAATCGCTGCATCTTCGCGTAGAGGTAGCTATGTCACGACTTTTCGTCCACAAGTGCGATCTACGCGCCCAACCACAATTTGCGGCGCTTGTACGCCAAAACTATTGATTTTACAAAAAAAAGGTTAATACAAAAATTGTAAGAAATTTTCTCTAGTTTCATTTTGTGTATAGATGTTTCCATCGTGAAATGAGTCGGAAAGGAGATATTGTCAAAAAACTGCTATTTCATGACATAAAAATAGTCATAAAATTCTCAACGTTTAATAATAGATCACTCAGTTTTTGACGACCTGCACATCAATTTTAACTGATAAATATAATCAGTTCAATTTTTAAAAAATTCATCCAAAAATCAGTGCACGAGTGTTGAAGTTCAAGTTAGAATAAGTAAATAAATACATGAATAATTGATGTATGCATATCGAAATTTTAACATAAACAAAGATATGATTTCAAAATGCGGAAATGTAAATATTTGAACCACATACATGATTAATATTTGCAAAATTTATCTTGAATCATACGATATGTTATCAGTAAGAGTAGAATAAATTTAGCTCTGTAATTAGTTGAAAAAAATATTTGAAGATAAGCTTAAAATAGATATGCCAATAATAATACACAATTATCAATTTATTGTTGCATATATAATTTCATGGACATAGAAAATTGTAACAAATTCTTATCTCGAAGCTCTGTCACAGTTGTACATCCTAAAGCCTTCCGCTACCGTCCAACATTTTTAAGTTCATCACATCCCTATAAATTTTAAAGAACCGTAATTGTTCAAATACTGCACTACCACTTACCTTAACATCACCAGCCATCAACTGGAATAAATATGTTTTAATATTTCACAGCATGTTATGTTTTGAAAAATCTGAAATACAACTCTGTACTGTATGATCTGTGTTTACTTCATGTACTAACCGTAAATGTATCCTGAATGTAATCAACCGTTGTTCTGTAAAATATATTTGAAAGTCCAGTCTTCTGAGAAGCCGTCTTAAAGTGCGCTTCTAGTTCCGAAGTCCGTTAGCACAACTGTACGACACGATCTGTGAGTCTGTTTGTTTATAAGTCTGTGAAAGGAACTTAGATTTGTTTGCTTTTGCTGTTTTGAGCTTAGCATTATTTTGCTTGTTGCTCTTTTAACTCCGTCATTTTTTGTTTGGAGTACCGTAGTAGCACCGCTGAAGAAATCGTTGTTGATTTTACAGTTTTGAATTGATTTAACGTAGAGCCACCGCTAGAAAAGTTTTCGTGATTTCGCAGTGTTGGATTGATTAACGTAGCATCACTGCTGGAGAAGTCTCTGTTGATTTCAGTGTTGGATTAACTTAACGTAGCGTCGCCGCTGACGAAGTCTTCGTGATTTAGCAGCGTTAGATTGTTTTAACGTAGAATCACCATTGAGGAAGTCATTGTTGGCTTCACAGCATTGAGCAAGTTTAACGTAGAGTCACTACTTGGAAACCAGTTTGTATTCACAAGAGTTGAAGATAAGTTAATCCACTGTTTGGAGAATCGTTTTACAATTATTAATGTTTTACTAACATCAAACAACTCTATGACAATAAATATGAACAAAGTTATCCCTATAACTGCCCCATGAGTCATTCGTTGTAAATTAGTTAGCAAATTGCTAATGGCCACGTTCTACGTATATTTTGTTAACAAGAAATTTGTAGTTTAGTATAACTAGTTCCGTTCCAGTAATTAAGCAAAACTTCCTGTATTAAACTCTATTTTGCAAGTGCAAAGCAGAAAACAATCTGCGAGCAAATTATGCTTGTGGTCATAATAAAAACATCCTTTTGCGTTCTGCGAATAATTTATAAATACTCAGATACCATTAAAAAGAATTAGTACCGACATTCTCGGAAAATAATTATGTGAAACAAGGTACGTTCCACTAGGCGACTGCAGCACTCATGTCGCTTCAATAATCGTTCCACAGTAATGTATGTACGTATCTATTATGCAATGTTTCTTAAACATGGAACATTAAACAAAACCATGAAAGAATTGAAAACAAAGAAAATATGTAATTATAAAGTAAATCTATTGAGATAAGCGTACTCGATTGCTACAAAGGAAGTAGATACTTTCATTAGTTTAATTATAACACTTCGAGTTATCCGAGCAGATCCTATTAGAAATAATTAAAAAGAATTATAATCGCACTGATAGGGCTGCTGCAGGTGCAAGTGCAAACAATCTTAAAAATTGATTTAACTCTCAAAGTCCTCGTATTCAAGTAATTTTCATTGCAGTAAGAGAAGAGCGATGAGAGCTCTGTGAACGTCGAGTTCGAGGCGCTAATTGCAGACTTCAAAGCGCTGTTTTTGCTTCTCATAATTCAAGGCTCTATCACGTTCATTACCACGGCGTGATTGTTGTTTTTTTCTTTCACTTAGATTTTTAAATCACATTCAAAGGCTCTTTCATCAACTTGTGGATAGTGGATCGAATTTTGACGTTTTATCTTGTCATTAAGAATGGTGACATTTTAAAATAGAAAGCAGAAATATTGTAGCTATGTTGAAGACATGTTTACATAAGTCAGATAAGTATTTTAAACTTATGGTGGGTTTCAGAATATCTAAATGCACGCGATAAGTAAAAATGTGGTTGATAAACTACAATTTGAGCCACGTAAAACCACTCACTGTGACTAACTTTTAAAACGAAGTTCGTCGTATTCACCCAACACAAAATATTTTATCATGTGCTTTCACGACGTGTAAAGATTTTTTCTGCATGAAAAATAGAGAAACAAGTGGGTTGTGTATGCAAACGTTCTGCATAAATCGTAACGACTGCCGTGTTCCCTTCTTAGGCGGAGTAACCGAGCAAGAAAGCTGGAATTCATCGCCTCCGTGGATGCAACTGAAATCCAACGACTGGATCCCGAGAATATATATTTTAAGAGTGTGAGGAAGCTGGTAAAGATTATCGTGACAAACGTTTCAAAATATAATTATAAATAATAATTCAGTGGAGAGCATTACACATCTTGTAGGTCATAATCGTTCAAGTTGTTCTGCTCATTTATCCCACACTCACATTGTGCAAGATTTATGCCTGAGATTTTTCTCTTCCTTTTCGCATTAAAACTCCCCTATTCACCCTGTGCATGAGTCTTGCTTGCAGCATCTTCAGCCCTCGACGTTCTGTCAATGATCTTCCCCATGCTCCACTCTGTCACAGCGCGCTGTCATAAAATTAATTGTCATAATAACGTCGTACGTCGACCGTCTTTATGGCTTCGTGGTGGACAGTCGCTCCACCAGATCACCACATAAATCTAAAGTTATGTGAGCTTTTCACATTTTTAATTCATGTTGCTTATTTATTGATTTCGGGTTCAGAATTCAGAGTAACTTGACACTATGACGTTTTAGCTTAAGTCTGTAATATATGAACTCCAAATTTTCTAGTTGTCTTTTGTGTGAATATTTTATGGCTGATGTATGCCCCGGCTACAAAATTTTAAAATCAGTTCATTCTCGACTCCCATCCGATAAAATTCATCTTTTACGCTTATCCGATTGTGTTGACTTTTCGAGGGGGTACCTGCTTTTCGCATACACTCAAAACCAACCCGAGTCGTAAAGTATTAAACGACAACTACACAAAATATCTTTGTTTTATTTATGATACACCATAATCACCTCAACATTATAGTAATTAAGGTATCAAGGGTGTTAAAAGGACAATATTGCCTGTTCAACTCCCGTGGTGCCTTCAATGTTTAATGTCCGACTTTTGTTATATTCAATCAAAACTTTTAGCAATGAATGTCCTGTGGGTATTATTTGTTACGGAATTACTCTGAAATCAGTGTTATTATAACAGCAATAATAAACTAGTCGGACATTAAATATATTCTCGGTAGATCTATTGAGTGTCTGTCACACCCGAGTTGAAGGCAAAGGCACGAGCGAGGCGAAATGCTTGAGCTTTAGGGGGAGTTTCATGGACAAATGGCTCTGAAATGCTGAATAATATACGCAATGGAGACAAGGTCTGTCTTCTGAATAAGTCTCTTTATGGACCGAATTTGAAGAATTGATGAAAACAACGTATAAGGACAATCAAAAACTATTCTTCGGGGTGATAAAGAAAGCCAGAAAGGAAAAGACACAAATGTTACATGACATTAAAAACAAGTTTGAAGAACTGAGAGTAAAAGAGGAAGAGATAATGGAAACGTGGAAAGAATACTTCAAAGAGCTACTAGAATAAGGAGAAGAAATAAGGGAGAAGAAAGATAGAGAGGAAAAGAGGCTTAAGCAAGAGGAGGGAATAACATTAGATGAGATGAAAGAAGCACTAAAGAAAACCAAAGTAGGTAAAGCTCCAGGACATGATAAGATTATGGCAGAATTGCTTAAGACAGCAACAGATACAGAGTTAGAAAGATTGAAGGAGATATACAATAAAGTAGTAAGCACAGGAATTGCACCCGAAGACTGGCAATTAGGTATAATATGCCCTGAATACAAACAGAAAGGTGACATAAAGGATTGCCAAAATTACCGAGGAATAACATTTCTAAGTATAGCAGCCAAAGTGTTTGCAAGAATTTTAGAGAAGAAACTAAGGATCCAAGTAGAAAAATCGCTAGAAGATAACCAATATGTCTTCAGACCCAACAGAGGAGTTAACGATGCAATAAGTATAATGAGATAGGTAAGCGAGAAAACTATAAAACAAGGATACAAGGTAGACCTGTACTGCATAGACCTAGAAAAGGCCTTCGACAGAATAGATAGGGAAGACATATGGAAGAAGCTAGGAGAAAGAGAAGTAGATACTAGCATAATAAAAGGTATACAAAACTTATGCAAAAAGACCAAAAACTACATAAGAACAAGGAATGAAATATCAGACATGTTCGAAACTACTAAAGGCGTAAGGCAAGTGTAAGAGTCAGCAAATTCACAGCTTGATGAACTCTGACGAAATTGAGGAATGTGCTTTCTTGCAAGCAAACAATAGAGGTATATGAACTATTTGTAAATACGATTGATATCAATAACGAATATTGTTATATTGGCATTTTGAATTTTATATATAGAAGTCAATAGAGAGTTAGGAGTTAGTCAAGTTACAATAGTTAGTGAAGTCAAGTTACGATAGTAAGTCAAGGAAGATGTAGAGAGTTAGTGAGTAGAAAAAGTAGTTGGGTAGTTAGTTAGTGATAAGTTAGTTAGTGCATGTGTTGAGAAGTTAGAAGTTTGTAAGATATTCATAAATGTAGTTTGAAAGCCGGTGATCAATCGGAGTTTGGTAACTTCATCTTTATATTCTTTATTCTTTTTAAATACATTTTATTATTTGTTAAACGTGCAAATTATTCAAAGTTCCTGTGCAGGTCATTCTTCCCTTTCAGAAGTATTACAACAGAGCAGATAACTACAAAATATAATATCCTCACAGTTCATCAAAGAATCCAATCTACCAAAAATGAATTTATTGTAAGTGGGAAACCCTTACACAAGGCTACATATTAAGCCCATTACTCTTGACACTAGTGATCGACAAAGCAATAAAAGAAGCAAAAAGGAAGTGAAAGAGTACGTAATAGGAAAATGGCAAATGGAAAACGTAGAAGTAACAGAGATATGTTATGCAAACGATATGATAGTAATAGGAAAAAACGAAAACACACTAAACAAAAATGTAGAATTATTTAGGAGACACCTAGAAAAAATAAACATGAAGATAAGCCGCAATAAAACCAAGTCGATGATCATAAACAGGAACGGGGAAAATCCCACAATCAAGATAGAAGGAGAAGCTATAGAACAAGTCAAAAAGTTCAAGTATCTGGATACAATACTGACCTATGATGGGAAACTAGATGAAGAAATAACGGAAAGAACAGGAGCCACAAGTAGACTATTAAATGCGTTGAAGAGCACCATACTAACAAATAAAGAAATACCAAAGGAAATCAAAACACAAGTATACAAAAAAGTAGCTGTGCCTATCCTGACTTACGGATCTGAAACCTGGACAACAGAAAGACAACGCAGTAAATTGAACAACACATGAGATTCCTGAGAAAAATAGAAGGGAAAACAATTTTGGTCAGGATAAGAACAAGGAATATAGAGAGACATTGAATATAAAACCGATAGAAAACATAATAGAGGTAGGGAAATATACAAAGAATGGGAGAAGAAAGAACAACAAGATAAATATTCGAAGCAAGAACAGCAAAAACAAAGCAGAGAGGAAGGCCCCGGAAAAGGGAAAAAAGTGAAGAAAGCTCTAGAAAAGAGGGGATGTAAATGAGAAGAAGCAGGCCACTCAAGCAAAATGAGAAAAGAATGTAAGGAGAAGCAGAATGAACAAGAAACGTAACAACCACCGGCCTTACACGTTGAAAGGTAGACAGTCTTTAGGATTAAGTAAGTAAGTATGGATTGAAACAGGCCGGAACGAGTTGGTATAACAAACTTGACAAAACCATTAGGAAACTGGGTGCCACTCCGTCAACTTCAGATCCTTGCCTATTTTACATTGAGTAAGGAGCAGACATCACTCTGATTGCAGGGTATGTCGACGACATATTAATAGCCTCACGCGATAAAAATAAGATTTCTCAACTTACCACGGAATCAGTCAACTATTTTGATATCAAGAATATTGAGGAAGTCAAGCATTGTCTGGGAATCGAATTCGGCCAGAAGTATTTTGGAGTGCGGCTATGATCGTGATCTTCTTACAAGATTTAGCATGGCAGAGTGCAATCCACTTGCTACTCCTTTGTAATTGGGAATCCACCTAAAGAAAAAAGAAGGATTTGAAGTTCCCGCATCGCCTTGACCTATCTGGCTTTAACTATACGTGCTGAAGTTTCGTATGCTATGAGATACCTTAGGCAGTATAACTGCTTCAGTGAGGACTACTGGAAGGCCGCGAGGAGGGTACTCCGTTATCTCAAGGATTCCATGGACGTCAGATTAATTTATTATACTGTGCAAATTAATTGGGACAGAGTAAGAAGAAGTGCTTTTGTTAGCTCCATAGGTCTAACTGGCACCGGAGAAGACGGAAGCCATACTGTTGCGCGGAAGGAGAAGAGGCCAGGGCGTGAAGTTCCAGATGAAGGAGCAAAGGATCACACCGCGCCCTAGGCTCAAGTGTCTGGGAGTCACGCTGGACGACGGACGCACCTTCTCACCGCACGTGACGAAGGTAGCAAAGCGGGCTGCTAAAGTAGCGACGGCACTTTAGCTGATGCCTAACATCGGAGGCCCGAGGCCTAGCAAAAGGCGGCTGTATGGAAACGTGACGCAGTCGGTGATGTTATACGCGGCACCGGTGTGGGCTCATGCGGTGAAGCGCATTAGCAGTGCGTACCAGACGGTATCAGAGGATGCAGCTCTGGTAATTCCAGGTTTGCCTCCAATTGACATTGTCGCAGCAGCCAGAGGCAGGAGGAACGTAGATGGAAAGCGGCTATCCCGAACAGGACAGCAGGAAGCAGTTCGGAAAAAGTGGCAAGCTAGGTGGGGGAGGAGCAGCAAAGGGTCATGGATTCGAAGGCTGCTCCCAAATCTAGAGCCTTGGCTAGAGAAGAAGCATGGCAAGATCAACTACTGGCTCACGCAAGCTCTCTCTGGCCACGGTTGCTTCCGGGCTTACCTACGACGGATAGGTAAGCAGGAGGAAGATACGTGTGTTCACTGTGTCGGGACGTAGACACAGCTGAGCATACAATCTTCCACTGCGAGGCATGGAGGGAAGAGAGGAGCTGCGTGGAGAGGGTCGACAGCTTCATCCTACTAATGATGCAGGACGAAGATTTTTGGCAGTTGGCCGGAACCTTCATCACACGCGTGATGAAGGCGAAGGAGATAGCGGAGAGGCAGGACAAGGGGATGAGTCCGCCTTTCTAAGAAAAAGGATTGCCTGAGAGGGCGTCATATCCAGGCAGCACCTTGAAGTAATGTGGGAAACAGTTCCAGGGAGCTGGCGATGGAAGAAAGGAGAGGGTTTTAGTTAGTAGAAATCTGACACTACTCGCAGCCTAGGATAGGCTAGGGTGTCTTATGAAAGATTTCTCTTTTCTCAAAAAAAAAAAAAAGCTCCATAGATCTACAGTGCATTTTTCAGTATGACGTGTGTCTTCTCTTGGCGGAGATGACCTCCTACAGACGTTTTAGTGTTGCCTCCGCTGGATTGATGCATCTATTCTTGAGTTTATCATCGTATAAACGCATTTGAGTGGCATTGTCTGTCATGTGTTTTCATGTCGTACAAACCGTCTTGCCTGGACGCTTCGTCACAATATTCCACAGGCTCTCGAAGAGATAATTCTTGAGCCAATCAGGAACTTGAATTTTGTTTTTTAGCATGGGGATCTTTACCAGTTTTGTACTTTGACCAGGGACCAGGTCATGTTGGAATGTCCAGTCTAGGGTTCGCAAGTACAACAATTCTGCGGCATGATATTTCGATTTTAAACACCCGCTGAAGGAGGATTTCACTACAAATAGCGCTAAGAGTTCAGTTCCTGATCAAGGCATGATGAATTCGACTGCATAAATCGGAATATCACACCGTGGGATTGTTTTATTCGTGCCAACCTTCGACGGGACTAGAGTTTGCGTTCCGGGACGTCTCGTGTCTCAAAGTCCCGGGACTTTCTGTGAATCTAGTTGTCTCAGGTCCCAAGACTTTCGGGTCGAGACTCAAAAAGCCATAATAAACTTGATTAATTTCCTGCACTGTGTCATGGCAAGCGCCATTCATTATCTTAACGAATAATTACTTGATACACTACTATTCTCACGTTAGGACACAATAAATGCGCTCGCCGCCATATTGTTGCTTTAGATAAATGGATCGGGCAATCTTTTATTAATGTGAGGACTCGATCTAAAATTAACTTGATTCTAATTTTATTCTGAGAAATCTCGAAGTCCCGGGACATCCCGAGACTATGATTTTGCGTTGCCTCGTGTCCCGGGACATTGAAATTGTCGAGACTTCTCAAACTCTAGACAGTATCTTTCAACGAGACTTGGTCCCTTGTCACAGTTTAGGGCTGCCAAAGACTTTCATGCTGGAGGATGGAGTCAGGATGCTCGATTGGCCTAATTGGATCTCATTGAGGGCTTGTGGAGTATTGTGACGAGGCCTGTAGGTGGAATGCAATGGACGACAGAGGAACGCATGATGGGTGGTGCTGTTCAGGAGAACATTTGCACACAGGGTGTCTGCAGAAGGCCATTTCTGATGGCAGAAGGAAGTGCGTCATACTGGAAAGTGTGTGGCGGGAATATGGAGCGAATGGAAGCACGGTTTTCTGGAGGAAGCAATTTATTCACTTTGTCCCAATTAATTTGCACAGTAAAATATATTTCAGAAAAATGGAAGAATCATCTAGATGATGAAAGTGCATTTTTGACAGCTAATGAATGCTTGTTACTTCAACGATTTCGCAAATTACCATCTCTCACAATTACTGAGCTTGAAATCAAGCAGTTTGTGCAAACTTACGAAACAGCAGCTTCCATTTAGTACTAGTTTCAGGTTGACTATTTGATAGGTACATAATTTATGCATGTAAAAACTCAAAAATACTTTTTAATCTTCATTGTTTAGTTATTGACTGACGGGAGGTCAAGTGCTGTACCATAAAATGATAATTTGATCTTTATCAAAGCTTTATAAAAAAAATACACCAAAAGTAAACAAATTTTTATCCAATAATAATAATTCATTTTAATAAGCTTCAAATTCGCGTCAAACAAGTCATTGAATGAATCCCGGATAGATTTGACAACTGTACATAATAATAGTGACACCCACGGCTGAAGTTATAACTAAATTTTTATCTACTTTAATGAATTTTAGTTGCCATATCCCTGATGTCATATATATCTATGGGCATTGTTTCACTTGAAACAAGTTATTGAATAATTTAATCTTCCACAATCACTGAGCTTTTTGTGCAAACCTACGAAACAGCAGCTTTTATTTAGTACCAGTTTCAAGTCCGTAAATAGTATAGTTGCTGAGAACTCAGCGTCACGCCAGCCAGCCAGCCAGCCAGCCAGCCAACCAGACAGACAAAGTGAATATAATAGCGCTTTTTTCCAAAAAAATGCGCTAAAAATGCGTTAAAAAAGACCAGTGAAGGGATACACCGATGCCAACTGGGAAGATTGTTCTGAAAATAGAAGATCGTACACCAGTTTTCTATTAAGCTCAACAGCGGAACGATAATATGGGACTCGAGAAAACAGACAACTGTCGACCTATCAACGTCAGAGGCAGAATATATGACTTGGTTAGAATGTACCAAGGAAGCTTCATTCTTAAGTTGGGATTCGACGAGTGACTTGACGATTTTCTGCGACAATCGAACCCAATGTTTCGAACAAGAAGCATGCACATCGATATCCGCCATCACTTCGTGAGAGACGTACTTGAGCAAGGCGAGGTTCGTTTACTCTACGTTTCAACGGACGATCAAGTTGCAGATTTCCTGACCAAAGGTTTACCAAGAGTCAAACATGAAAAATGTACGGAAGTGGCTGGATTAAATATTTTGATCTAGTTATTTGTCTACAACTGACTGGAAGGGTAGTGTTAGCGTTTGACTTATACTGCGAGTGACGTTGTTTGTGCGTTCAATAAACGTTCTTTTCTTCAGTATAAATGTTACAATTTATTACTTGATTGAGCCGAAATAACCTTACGCTCTAATAAACTACCACATCAAAAATATATTGTCTTACCTCAATGCATTATCAATGATAGCAAAATATTCAACTGCAACCACGTACCTGTAACAAAGAATGAATAAATAAATCAAATTTGAAGATACAGAAGTTATTATCAAAGCATTTTCATTTGGAATGCGACACACTGTACGCTTTATAACTCTCATTTGCGAAAATTAGTTTGCATCTATCACCAGGATTATTAATGTTCCCAGTAGGATGGCACTGACATTTCCTCAAAATCCGCTGACAATCTCCTCCCTCTGGGACCAATTTATTGATTGTTTACCAGCGCCATGATTATATTTTGTGCTTTCGTTCCACGTTCGACATACAATTCATTTTGTTATGCAAATAGTCTCGCGAAAACAAATTTAATCACTAAATATAACTGCAAACAGCACACATAAAGATTTATATTTTTTAATGTAATAATTTATATTTAGGCTTGTAATAAAATGAAGTTTATCACTTTCAAACAAAAGAATACCGTTGACAAGCTCCCCTCGTGAAACAAAAATCGCAAAGAACATGACCAATTTAAAAACTTCACCAGAGAATTAGATTTTAAGATATCTGCATATTTCCACCCTACAAAAAGAACTCACAATTCGTACTAGGAGCTCGGGTATCATAAATAGCAGGCAGACATTCGCACTTGGGGTAATCCGACAGTTTCAAATTCGATGTAATTCGTCCACTAAAGCCCTCGCCTCCTCTGAAACTTCCACAACTTTAAACCGCGATTTGCAACATTGAAACAACGTGATAGAGATTATCTTCTCAAGCGGAAATAATATTTTTGCGGTGACGAGCGAGAATGCCTTACATTTGGCGCAACAATCACATTTAGCAAATGTCTAACAATTCAAGGATTTAAAAACAGTATTTCATTTGCTTTTCTGTCTCTTTTTCTTAATATTCAATTACACGGGATGCAAGTTAAATCCGATAAAGATGTACGGTAATCCAAGAACGTCTGAAATAATTATAAATCTTCTTGCATAATTAAGAACGTGACTGGGAGGAACGAAACGTTAAGCCAGATTAGAGCAGACGTTCATAAAATATTGACCAGATTTCGTTCCGCCTTGAGAACTTACACGTAACTTTACCAAAGCAGTAATTTAACGGTTTAGGTGGATGTTATTCTCGTTATTGATAAGAGAGGAATAATAAAAATTTATGTATTTGTGATAAATCAGAATTTGAATTTTCCAATTTCCTTTAACATAACCAATAAGATTTCGAATTTTTAAACCAAAAGTGTATGAGGTTTTTATGTCATATTTATGTAAAAGTCTTCCAATTTTATCCGTTTAGTTATATTTTTTATTGAAACTTGAAGAGGAGGCGTAGAATTCTTCTTTCGTTAAGTCAAAGTCGAAGTCACAGTAAACAAAATCAGGAACAAAATATACAAAGTATTTTACAAAACATCGGTCAGATACTTTTACGGTGAGTGCATGACATAAACACAGATCATACAATTACAGAGTTGTATTTCAGGAAATTCATATTTACAAATTATAATCTATATTCAACCACATGTTGTGAAATATTAGGGACGGTTCTTTAAAATTTACAGGGCAAGCAAAATATGAAAGCTAGTTGTGATTAACCTCAAAATGAAAGACGGTAGCCGAAGGCTCTAGGATCTAGGATGTGTAAATGTGACGAAACTTTCAAGAAAGGATTCGTTACAATATGGAAATTTGACTATATTTTACAAAAACTAGGTTATTAGAAGATAAAATGTTGTAAGATACACGCCTGCAGAGTCTTTAAGGCATTTTAAGCTTAAAACAGCCCTCAAATTTCGGTAAGTAAGATCACAGGAAATCTAAAACAATTTGGAAGCGCCGGGTATCGATCCCGGTACCTCTCGCATGCTAAGCGAGCGCTCTACCATCTGAGCTACGCCCCCTCTTCATAACTATACTACAATGACCAATTCAGAACAAGTTATATGATCTACTTTCACTGTTGGTCAACAACCACACCTTGAATTTCACTGATCAAAAGTATACTTTTAATTTCACAGGTTTTTTGTGTATGCTTATTTCTTAAACAACAGGGGGCGTAGCTCAGATGGTAGAGCGCTCGCTTAGCATGCGAGAGGTACCGGGATCGATACCCGGCGCCTCCATCCAACATTTTATTGGTTGACTCGTACTTAATAAATCGTCGCACATTGTGAAATTGCTAATTAAAATCGCTTGCTATCAATTTTCTTGTCCACGTGTGTTTATATACCGTTATCAAAAGTTCTCCAATATTTTCAAACAAGTAGTGACTCTACGTTAAATTGTTTCAATACTGTAAAGCTGTGACGAAGCTAGTCCCTACCGTTCGTCTCTAAAAAGGATGAATTCCCAGAAACCCGAACATTTATAATATTTCTGAGAACACATTTCTAGTGCTCGCGCCGTGAACATAACCCTCAAACAATAGTGGATTAAAATATTATGTGAAAGAAGATGAACTTATGTAATACCATTTACTGAGTTAAACAGCGTGAATTAAGTGTTATACTAACTATTAATACCATAATTGAGTGTTTAAATGAGTTAAAGTTGTAATTGTTAGACATCTGTCAGATTTGACAGATAAAGGCGCCATTGCGCAGAAATGTGTGTAACCAAGATGACGGCGATACGAGTATGTCTCAATTTTGTACTAAGAGATGGCGCTGACGACACTTAATCGTTCTACAGTCATAAAGGCCCGATGGATTCAATAGGGTAGGCTTGCATTTCCAATGAGAGGAGAGGCAAGAGTTGCTTAATACTTGAGGTATGTACTCCTCACTTTTCTGAGTCCATGGCATCAGAAAATGAAAGCACCTTCTTCGTGAAGCGCTACGCTATCTAATTCCAATAAGACCGTCTCTCCTAAAACCAATTTCTATTTGTTGAATCATTTGTTTATGATAAATCAATCTGTTGTAGTTATTGTTTGGTCTATGATTTATTCCTTTGCATTTGTTTAAATTAGATTGATGAGTCAATCTGTTGTAATTATTGTTTCGTTCATGTTTTATTTATTTTCCTTTGATCAAATTAAATTCCTAAAACTCAGTCTGTGGTTTCATTTTGGGGAAAATATTTTTACAATTCAGAACCAGACTTCCTTTGATGAAAGTTCCAATGTTTTGCTTCTTTTTAAATAAAAAGATCCTGGCGCCCGAGCATATAAAATCTCATGTGAGTAAGTGAGGTGGTAAAAATTGAATATCCATTTATTTCTAAAGATAAGAATAAAGTTTGGGTAATGTATAGATTGTAATTACAACTATCATTTTGGTAGTTGTGTTTTCATAAGTCAAGTTAAAATGTTGCATTGTTGCCTTTTTATTACATTACAAAGTCACCAATTGACCTTTTCAGCAGTGATTCTACGTTAAATATTTCTGACACCGCGAAGCCAATAAAGACTTATCTAGCGATGATTCTACGTTAAATTAATCAAACACTGTGAAATCAACAAAGAATCTACGTTAAACTTGTTAAACAGTGTAAAGCCAACAAGGACCTCTTCAGCGGTAATTCTACGTTAACTCAATCTAACACTGTAAAATCAGCAAGGAGTCCTCCAGCGGTGACTCTACATTAAACTTGTTCATCACTGTGAAACCAACAAGGACTTCTCCAGCAATGATTCTACGGTGAAACAATCTTACACTGTGAAATCAACAAAGACTTCTCCAGCGGTGACTCTACGTTGAGTAAATCCAACGTTAGTGGAGCCTGTGGAAAAAATAAAACGGAAAGGCCCTAAGTTAAACTTTGCAAAAATATCCTTAGTTTAAAACAGCAAAACCAATGGCAAAATAGACTCAGTTCCTTTTACGGACTTATAAGAAAAACAAAAGGAATCAATTAGTCTTACAATTTGTTTGTCTTAAACAATCGCACTGAACGAACTTGACACAAAATTTAGAAAGGACGTCGAACGGTAAATACTGGAATACTCTGGAAGATGACTCGAAAAACAAACTTTCTAAAGAAGTGACTAAAAACGCCTGCAAGGCCTTATTTATACTCAAAGTTTAATGACACATTACTTAACTTGCGTCTCTTAAATTGATTTCAATTTAGCACTGTCAGTATAATGTGAAGAAGAGATACTTAACAAAAAAGAAGAAATCATTTCAAAAGTACTAATTTCTTTACAACAAATTTCCTCACTTATTTTTCTGCTTTGATAAGTATCTATAACGGTTACATTTCATTTTTGTTCACGTTGGTAGTTAAGTCATTTGTCGGTAGGGTCAAAAATGTCAAACGTCAAATCTTGATTTGCCAAATGTAACGATAGTCTCGCTGATGGCGGGGCTATTAATTGTTGGCTAAAGGCTGACGACGATAATGCGGCGACTGTCCAAGACAATCAACATTCGCGAAATCAACAACTTGTTCTATGCTGGTGTAATCAAACTTGTTCCCCAGCAGCAATTCTACGTTAAGTTGTTTTAATACTGTGGAGTCGCTAAGTGACCCCTCTAGCAGTGATGCTACATGACATATTCCAAACACTGTCAAGGACTTCGCCAGCGGTGCTTCTACGTTAAATTATCCAAACACTGTGAAGTCAATCAAGACTTTGCCAGCGGTGATATCTACGTTAAAGTATTCAAACACTGTGAAGTCAACCAAGTCTCTGCCAGCGGTGATTCTACGTTGAACTATTTGAACACTGCAAAGTCAACAAAGACTCCGCCAGCGGCGATTCTACGTTAAATAAATCCAACGCTCGCAGAGCGGACGGCGGAAATTAAACGAAACGACTCCAAGTTGTACTTTGCAAAAAATATTCAAGCTCAAAAACAGCAACACAATTGCAAAATAAACAAAGTTTCTTTCACGGACCTGGAAAAAACAAAAGGAAACAATCAAACTTACAATTTGCCTTGACAAACGTGCTAACGGACTTAGCACAAAAACTTCGAACGGACGTCGAACGGTAAACACAGTAGAAACTTTACAATTAATTTTTTATTAGTGCGGTCAGTAATGTAAAGAGGAGATATAGATAAAAAGAAGTAATCTCACAAATACAAATTTCTTTACAACAACAAATTTCATATTATTTTCCAACTAAATACACCCTTATGAACATTTCCTTAAAATTAAAATTGTCCTGATTTTTTTTTGTCTGTCGGTAAAGTAGTTACGATTTAGTCCTCTGTCGGTTAACTGTCAAATGTCAAATATTTATTTGTGTATGGTCAAAGGTCACGAAGAACATCAAACAAAATATACAATATACAACATATTTACAGAACAACGGTTGATTACATTCAGGATTCATTAACGGTAAGCACAAGACATAAATACGAATCAAACAAATCAGATATTTTTAAACCTAACCTCATTCCACCACATTCCAACTGGTAGCTGATAATACTAAGGTAAACGGTGGTGTGTATTTGAACAGTGTAACGGATTTTAAAATTTATAGGGTGTGCAAGATGTGAATTGATGGAAATATTTGGCGGTAGCAGAAGGCTCTGAGATGTACAACTGTGACGGAGTTTTGGGACATAATTCGTCACACACTTGTGTGAACAATCTCTACGACATTTGGACAACAATTAAGTGTGTATTCGTCACAAATTATATGATCTACATATTCAATGGCCAATAAAAGACGAGGTATTAATATTTCTCACAATTTTTCTATTGATCCATCCAATGTCACTTGCAGTCAGGATATATTGATGCTCATGCCACCCTTATAGCTTGAATAAAGACAATGTCCTCCATTTCAGTTTATGATTAGGTATCCGCCGTCCCATGCACACTACCAGTCTCTCACTTGTGCGCTTGTTTGCAGTGCTTAATGGCTCGTTTAGTTTTTATACTGTTCTCACGGCAGAACTTTGCGATTTCAGGGTTTTTCTCCCCTGAACCGCGAGAATATAAATAACTTTTAGTGGTAATATTTAAAGAGGGAGTTTCAGTTAAATTGACTGGGCTCTGGAAAGTGATTCAAATTGATTGTGAAATAGATAAAATAAAACTAATGTTAGAATTGTGATGTCAAACACTGTTTTAAATAACCATTTGGCTTCCATTACTCAAAACGTCAGAGTCCCTTATTTCCTTTATTCTTTGCAGAAACTTAAATGACAGGTCGTCTTACCAAGACAAGCTATTCAATCATCCTCCTTCCTTGGACAGTGTTCATACATGTTGTAGGTGCAGCAGATTGAGAACAACACGTGTAATGGAGACACAGTAGTTGCTATACAGCCCCACCAGTTGAATTATTCAGAAGCTCAGCGCGAACTGACCCTACTTCCTACTTCGATGCTAAATTACCTCCTTTCCCTTGGACAGAGCTTCGTAGATTGCCACCGAATGCTGGGTAGTCGGAAAATCGTAGGATTGTCTAGTAGGTAAAGCAAGGGATTCTTAGATATGGAGAATAGGGATAAATAAACATTTGGGAAATCTTTCTCTCCAAACTGTATTTTTATTCAGATTTTCTCGGTGCTGTTTTTCACCGAGGTAATGGACCATTTGAAGGTCGTTTTGATTTTTTTTTGTGTGACTGGAATTGCAAATCTTTTGTTTTATATATCGTCAGAAATGATAAGCGATGAAAATTTTATCAAATTTAATTAAATACTGTGTGCACTTTCCTGCATCTCCAACTCTCCCATAAAAAATCTCATATCATCCCTCATGACACTCTAAAATTTTCATTACACAAAGTGAAGTACACCACAACTTATCCATTGCAGTATGCTGTGCATTTCCAGCTCTGTACTTGTACACTTTTTCACGCTTGCACTCATCATCATTATTACAAATATTATACAGTGGCGCGCAGTCCATATGTGCAGGGTGTGCACTGCACACCCTATGAAAATAATAAAAATTACGTAAATAAAATTAATATAATAGTTTATTGAATACTTCATTTTGTTTCACAAATTTTCATTATAAAATCAGAGAAAGTGCATATTTCATCTATTTATGCAACCAGAAATACCGGCGCGCCTCGCGGGCCACTCTCCTTTATATTTGAAACGAATTTCGACGCTTGAGGTGCAGATTTCTCGCCTGCACCGCGAGCGAGGTCTGTTTGGCATAGTCAGTATTAGGAAAGTGAAGGAATAGAGTCTGACAGAGAAAAAGCATACCGGATTTAGCGATCTTCTATCGCTCGTTCTCTCTCGCTGCGTGCAGGCAGACTTTCTGCACCTAGAGCTAAATATTCAACGTTTAGCTGTGTTCTTTTTCAAACGCCTTTTATAAGTTTGTTTTAAAATAATTGAAATATTGTTATTTGTTATTAAAGATAACAATATTAGGGAAACACTTATTTTATGTTTCTTAAATTATTTATTTTTGTGAAATTATCATTTGTAGAATGATCTATAATTTGTGATCTACTGGAAAATCCTTTTTCACGTCGTGATGTCGAAACGAAAAATGAAATTATGAAAACAAGACCAACTCCAGACATAAAACTCACTCAAAATATCAAAAAATTAAAGGCCAGCAGTCCGTGCGACATTTCCAAATTAAAATATATAAAAAATTTAAATGGATTGCTGGTTGTTGCGAGAAAAATAAGCTGTATTGTTGGCCATATCCCCTTCTTCACCACTGACTGTGCACACCTATCACAGAAAGTCACCGCACGCCACTGATACTATACCGTCTGGCAAGTACCACGCGCAAGCGCAGAATTTATCAACAAAACAAATGCAAAATGCATGCGCACATGTTCTTGACAATATTCAACTGTCGACACATAAGACTGAGAAATGACACTCATTCTTATAACTTACGTGAATGCATGAAATGTTCTTGAATTTAAAATGTGAAGATATTGCAGACACTAGCCAAAAGATTGGGAATGTTATTTAAATGTCAAACAAAGAGCTATTTGCGTTTTGCATTGAGTCCACACAAAAAGCAGTCTACAAATCTGGCTTTGTGCCTTGTTAGTCAGTTTTTATCAAGTCTTCCAAAAGATTTACGCTCAAATGAAACTAATTTAATCCAATATTAAAATGTCCGTATCCACATTTCACAGTGACCACTTTAACCCCTCACTATTCATGAAAGGGAATTAAATGAGATTAATTATTTAGGCACAGGGCTTAATTCTACGAAGCCCTGCAGTGTAGAAAGAAAGCCCTTCTCTGTTCTCTCCAACATGCGTCGTTTTTCCCCTGGAGAAATTAAATATTTAAAATGGGAATTGTTTCACTGCACTATAAACTGGACATTGAAGGAAGATTGAGGGGTGAATGACCCAACAACGGTGCTACATTAACCTGTCGGCGTTGCGCGGGAGTATGTGTATGCCAACCGCCTGTACTGTGTGTTATGTGAGCAGCGGGGTTGTTCCAAGAGTGGGTAAATCGACCAACTCACGTGTGTCACTATAGTACTGGTAACTCTAAATTCAGCGAACTCAACGGTCTATTCGCTGACCAAATAACCTATCTAATTTCTGAGGCACGTGTATCATTTTTAAAGCCGTTCTAGTGACCTAAACTAAATAAATTTTAAAGAACCGTTATTCTGTTTAAACACTACACCACCACTTACCTTAACATCACCAGCCATCCGCTGGAATAAAAACGTTTTAATATTTCACAACATGTGGTTGAGTAAGGTTATGTTTTGGAAATCTGAAATACAACTCTGTACTGTATGACCTGTGTTTAAGTCATGTACTCACAGTAAGTGTATCCAGAATGTAATCAACCGTTGTTCTGTAAAGTATTTCTATCTCTTCTTCACATTAATGTATCAGCGCTAAATTGAAACTAATTTCAAAAAAACGTTAAGGAGGTTGTCCCCAAGTGCGCCTCTAGTTTTGATTCCAAGTATCATCTTCGAAGTGTTCACCGTTCAAGTGGAGTCCATTAGCACAACTGTACGACACGATCTGTGCGTCCGTTTGTTTTTTATAAGTCCGTAAAAGCAACTTAGATTTGTTTGCTTTTGCTATTTTGAACTTGGAATAATTTTGCTTGTTGCTGTTTTAGCTTAGAATCACTTTTGTTTGGAATAACTGTAATGATAGCCTCGCTGATGGCGGGGTTGTTAACTTTGGCGTCGCGGTCAAAACTGCTGACGGTGTGCTCGGGCGCCAATACGGTCGTTGACGCAATTTCTAAGGCAGACGGCTGGATAGCTCAGAAGGGAAAGGTTAGGGTTGTCAAAATAATCATCAGGAGGTAGGTATCACAATGAGATTTATTTACACACAGTCAAGACAATTAACATAGAACATATATTTCGCAGAAACTTGCACGGAGATAACTTGGCTGACGGTAACGGGACGGCTGTACATAACATTCGTCACCAGCGGTCGCAGTACGGACCCAGGCAGTCGCAGATGACAAGAAACTTTAAGACAAACAAATCATGAAGTGACTTCCCAAACGGTGGATTAACTTATCTTCGACGCTTGTGAAATCAAACTGGTTCCCAAGTAGTGACTCTACGTTAACTTGCTCAACGCTGTGAAGCCAATGATAACCCTTTCAACGGTGATTCTACGTTAAAACAATCAAACGCTGCGAAATCACGAAGACTTCGTCAGCCGCAACGCTACGTTAAGGTAATTCAACACTGTGACATCCAAAAAAAACTTCGCCAGCAGTGACTCTACGTTAAATTAATCAAACACTGCAAAATCAACAAGGACTTCTCCAGGGGTCATTCTACGGTAAACCAATCTAACACTGTGAAATCAATGAAGACTTCCCCATTCGTGACTCTACGGTCAATTATGAGAAAAAGTTCAAAAACAGCAAAAGTATTCTAAGTTCAAAAAAGCAAAAGCAAACAAATCTAAGCTCCTTCTACGGACTTATAAAAAACAAACAAACTCACAGATTGTGTCAGACAGTTGTGCTAACGGACTTGGCACAAAAACTCCACTTGGACGGTAAACACTCTGAAGATGACACTCGGTATCGGAACTAGAAGCGTACTTTGGGACGGTTACTCAGAAGACTGGACTTTCAAAGAAGTTTCTTACATCGGCCGCAAGGCCTTATTTATACTTAAATTTTAATGAATCCTCACTTGACTTGTTTTAAAAATTAATTCCATATCAGTGCTGTCGGTAATGTAAAAAAGACATACAGATAGAAAGAAGAAGTAATTTTACAAATACAAATTTCTTTACAACAATGAATTTCATATCCTTTTCCTACTAAATACATCCTTATAAACATTTCTTTGAAATTCAAATTATCCTGGATTCTTTTTGTCTGTCGGTAAAGTAGTTATGATTTAGTCCTCTGTCGGTTAACTGACCAATGTCAAATATTTATTTGTGTATGATCAAAGGTCACGAAGAAAATCAAACAAAATATACAATATACAACATATTTACAGAACAACGGTTGATTACATTCAGGATCCATTAACGGTAAGCACAAGACATAGATACAGATCAAACAAATATAGATTGAAATTAATTCCAGATATTTTCAAATCTAGCCTCATTTCATCACATGTTATGAAATATTTAAAATGAATTTGTTCCAACTGGTAACTGATAATATCAAGGTGAACGGTGATGTATATCAAAACAGAATTACGGATTTTACAATTTATAGGGTGTGCAAGATGTGGAACATATTGTGATGTACTTCAAAATATTGGGCGGTAGCAGAAGGCTCTGGAATGTGCAACTGTGACGGAGTCTTTGTTGATTTCACATTGTTAAATTGATTTAACCTAGAGCCACCGCTAAAGAAGACTTTGTGATTTCACAGTGTTAGATTGATTAACATAGCATCACCGCTGAAGAAGTCTCTGCTGTGTTGGATTAACTTAATGTAGCGTCGCCGCTGACGAAGTCTTTGTGATTTCGCAGTGTTAGATTGTTTTAACGTAGAATCACCGTTGAGGGGGTCATTGTTGGCTTCACAGCGTTGAGCAAGTTTAACGTAGAGTCACTACGTGGGAACCAATTTGGTTTCACAAGCGTTGAAGACAAGTTAATCCACCGTTTGTGATATCGCTCCATGATTTTTGTTTTAAAGTCTCTCTCCGTCTGCGACCGCCTGGATCCGTACTGCGATCAATGCTTGCTGCAAAATATGTGTTGTATGTTCACCATCGTCGTTATTTGTTTGCAAATAAATTTCATAGCGACGCCTACCTCCTGATGATTATTTTGACAACCCTAGTTCTTCCCTTCTGACCTATCCAGCCGTCTACCTTTAGAAACTGCGTCACCGACCGCATTGGCGTCCGAGCTTACCGTCGGCAGTTTTCCATTTATATTTTCCACTCTTGCACGTTCGTTGCGGTACTGCTACTGTTATTGGATTAGCATACATCTATTCGTAATGACGTATCAGTTATAGATTTGCTATCGTCCATCACCCGCATCAATCACGACCTGAATATACAGTCCTTAAATGAAGAACAAAATTGCAAACGCAGCTACTTGGGGTATGCTTAAGATTGCGCACAGCATAAAGACATCGTGATGCCACAAAAAATACTACCATTAGAGAAATTGAATAAACTTGAGACTTCTGGTAAAATCGGTAAATTCTTAATAAGAAGTAACATAAAAAGACTGTCTGGGCGGGGCCATTCGTATCTTTGTATCGCGCTGCCACGCCCCGCACGGTCGAAAATTCTAGTAACGTGCTCTTGAATAACGTAGAACATCTCCAGAAATGGATATATATATATATATATATATATATATATATATATATATATATATATATATATATATATATATATATATATATATATATATATATATATATATATATATATTGGCAAACGACTTGACAGTAATAAGTAAATAAGTTGTTAGAAATAAATATTGGTGGCTTTGTAGCTGAAGTTACTTCAAAAAATAAAACTTTTATTTTCTTTTTATTCACTGAATAGTGACTTTCATTTTGACAACAAACACTTCTTACAAAAACAATAAACATTATAGTATTGAAGAGATCAAGTGAACAAGTTCATTATTGATTTTGTTGTGATCACAAATCAAATGATTCATTACTAAACTCCTGCTTATAAGTACAAAATAATTTGAATAAAAGCTTAAACGATTCAAGTTGTATCCGTCAGCACAATTTGTGTCCCGAAGCAAATCAGATTCGTTACCCTACTGTATCCTTCTTCCTTTACACATTACACAGCTACCGTCCTCACTTCTATGACACTGAATTATGCATTTCTCATCCTCTGTTTTGTGCACGAATACCGCATAACTCATTGGCTTTGTTTTACACAAATACACACAAGTATAAAGTGTAAAAACGCACACGCATCGTGCCACATGGTGAATTATGGCAGAGCCTCGTAAAATTCAACAAAAATATTATTATTTTCTTTCAAGAGTTTTTTTAGTTACTCGTATATGTACTTATATTTTAGTTGGTCAGATCAACATTCTGAAAATTCCTGTAATATATTCTGGAAGGCATGAGGAGGCAGGAATAAAATTTGCACGACTGGGAAGTGAATTGTGACGTAGTGTTATGTGTTTACTGCTTGCTTTTTATGAACATTAGTTCAAAAAAATTTAATGCTGTATTTCGGACATTAAATACAGACAGCAGTTAGCTCCTTTTTTGTATTAGGTACTTTATTGCAGTTGAAATTTTCGTTTTAGAACTTTAGTTCTACTGCAATCCTGCGAATGATTTGTTTAGAACTGTTGTTTTTCGTGTTCATCTTTATGACTATTTCACAAGGCAACTTAACACTGAAGTAAGCTACGTGAGGATTATAATAATAAAACAATAAAATATTCTCTTCACTTTTAATTAAAATTACTTATGTACATTTCAGTAGCAAAGCTACCATCTTCAGAGTACAATGAATCAGAGCAGAAAACAAATCTTATAACTACAAACATGAAACAAAATACCAAAAGAATATCCAATCAAATCATAGGCTTCAAAGAAGGCGGAGCCAAGAACTACAATGTACATAAGTTTAAGTGAAAACAATAGGTAAAACCTAATCAAAGCTATGCAATATGTATTGAAATCTAATCTAGCTCACAACCACCATGAAACAAGACATAAATTTGAAATAAATTATTAGAAAAACTATTATTGTCAATTGACCAGCTATATTCATGAAAAAACACGAAAATCATTAATTGAATTTCGATCTGTTACCTCTAGATAATCCTTTATTAAATTGCATTGATTGGTTCTCCCTGTGGTTTTACTTCATTATTACACTGTAGTTCTTAGCTCCGCCTACCTCAAGCTCTGTATTTTGACTTGATTCCTTTTTGGTTTTGCATTACGTTTGTCTCCTCTAGATAATCTATATTGCATAACTTCAATTAGGTTTTGCCTATTGTTTTCACTTAAACTTATATTTTAGTTCTTGGCTCCACCCACCTCAAATCCTATGATTTCATTGGATATTCTTTTGGTATTTTCTATCATGTTTGTAGTTATAAGATTTGATTTCTGCTCTGATTTATTTTACTCTGAAGATGGTAGCTTTACTACTGAAAAGTACATAGGTAATTAAGATATTATGTGAAAATATTTTTCCCGAAATGAAACCACAGAATGAGTTTTATGAATTTAACTTGAATAAAGTTTTAAAATACAGAAATTGATTTTTAGGAGGGTCCACATTGAGTCCACATTTGAAACAATAAGAATCTAATTTAAATTCAAGCGTTTGAAATAAATTGGACAATGTAGCGCTCACATAATGTGCTTCCATCATCTGACACCACAGATTCAGGAAAATGAAGAGTGCATACCTGAAATATTGTTGTAATTCTTAAATTTAATTTAATAAATCTACCGAAACTTCACGACTACAGCACTAACAAATGTTATCAGCGCCATCTCTTATTACGAAAGTATAACTTACAAGCATTAGCGCCATCTTTGATATAAAAGCTTCTGCGCAGTGTCGCTTCTATAATATATGAGAGATACTCAGTAAAGTGTATCACGTAAGTTAGTTTGTCGTCTCCAATTATAGATATTAATGATACAAGTTTGATATTGCCGTTGTAATGAAACGTGTGTGATGTTAAATCAGGAGGCGATTAGCCGAGTGTTTTATCACTCAAGTTTCATTACACTAGCTGTATCAAACGTGTATCATTCAATATTTTATCTACGACGGCCTTAATTGCTGCTGAACTAGATTTTTTTATTTGATGTTTGACATTCGAAAAACATTTAGTGTAAAATTCATAGCTTGATCAAGTAGCATTTTATTCATTGTTATGGCAACTATTTGTTTGTTTGACAGCTGTCAAAGTTATAAAGAAAATCTTGAGAAACTAGCTTCGTCACAATTCTTTTTTCCATGTTGCTACTGAATTACACCTATTTTGCAACTAACTTGAATAGAATAAATTATTCTGTTAACGTTTAGCAGAGAATACATTGCAAAGTTGTGGGTAATTAATGTTTTGGGATTTTTCGTCAGTGCGGTAATGAGTGGCAACACATGTGAATCGTTGAACGGAACGAAACTCAATTTAATTCATTTGTAAAACTCTTGCTCCCAATTAAACTGGCATATTTCGTTGACAGGCTCGATTACTAATGAAAGCTGGTCAGGACCGTAATTCACTCCAAATTAAAAAAAAGAAGATTCGATTATCATCATTCACCCATGGTTTGAATAAATCAATTATAAATATTGTTACGACATTTTTAAATACAATAATCTACAAATATGCTTTTGAAAGAAATATGCATTAGTTGAAAATACCCCATATGGCCTGACCCATATTTTTATTTGTCTTCGAAATGTAAAAAGACACTTGACATACCCTATTACAACAATATGACCCAAAAACCGTAATATTCATAGAACCTAGTTTCGAGTAAACAACCCTAGTCGCTTCCAAGGTCAACTGGAACCTGTGCTGCAAACACATTTGCGTCACTTGTTTACTTTAATTATTTGAGCTTGATTAGCCATCATATTATTCAATTCAGTGTTGTGAAGTAACCGTGTGACGGCGCTGATTATTGCCAACCGCATGAATTATGCGTTATTGCGGCAACGGGGTTGTTCCAAGAGTGGATAAATCAGCCAACCTGCGTATGCCGCAGGCATCAGTACAGCATTACGGTTCTGATAGCCATCAGTAGGTGTCGTCCAACTTGAAATAAACAATGCTAGTGACTTATCTATTTGGTGGTATTTCATTATTCTGTCGGTGTTGCGCGGGAATATGTGTATGCCAAACACAATCACAACAATAAGTGCGGTCTGTGTGAGACTCATATTCCACTGCAATACTAGAAGTGAAAACACGAAAAACTCATTTTAAAATATAACAAAAATCCAACGAATATTTGCTCTTCTAGAACAAAACAAAGCTGAGTTTATTTCTGTATATAGCCCCAGCAAGCGCAATTTTGCAATTTCATCAGTAAACAATAAAAACTCCCGATTTTATTAGCAACTTTACACAAACAGAAAGTTTGGAGTACACTTGGTGAAAATGCAATGAATCAAATGCGCCAGCCTTCCCGCAGCCAGTAAAACCGCTCAGTGCAGCAGGCTGCAGACAGCAATTGCTTGCTCCGAATATTGAACTAATAAAATTATTGTTTGAAGAGTTAATTATGTGACAATTGGCAAATCCTGCAAATCAGCAAACAAACGCCATTTCATGCTATTTCATTTGTTTGCCCTCTGCATACCAACTTTTCAATATTGTCACAAATATGAAATATTTGTAGTAATTAGTTCACATAATTATTTATTTAAATTCATTGTAACTGTAATCTTAGTTAGTATTGACAAAGTTGATGTTCAATTGTCGGACATGATTGACAGGCTATGGTCACTAGATGTTCGGTGGTTGCCAGGCAACAACTGTTAGACAATTGAATGTTGACCAATTGTCGACTTAAGTATATTAGTGCGTGAGCTAGGTGAGGGATTCAGTAACTGTGAGCATAAATCATTCAAGATAAAATTTGTGACAATTTGAATAAAATAATCTCGCATAATACGTGGTGAGCAAATCTCTGCATCATTTCAATTCCATTACACATCCTCCTCAGGAAAAGAGAGCTACAACTTCCGGCAGTAGCAGGAGAGAACAAAGCACTTGCAGAAATTTCTCAGCGAGTGCACATGGCGCAGAATGACGCGATGTACACTGTCACGCCATTGATTTCTTTGACAGCAGAGGGAAAAGGCAACTGCAGCGTCCTACAGACGATGCGAATTTCAAAGATCAATCTAATATCGTATACTTCAGGGAAAAGGTAGATATGGACTGTCCAAAGTAGATTTCAGGTGATAGAGGAAATCAAAGGTGATAGGTTTTTTTATTTTCGAAGTGCATTGAAGATATTAATGATACAAGTTTGATATAGCCGTTGTAATGAAACGTGTGTGATGTTAAATCACGAGGCGATTAGCCGAGTGTTTTTATCACTCAAATTTCATTACTCTAGCTGCATCAAACGTGTATCATTCAATATTTTATCTACGACGGCCTTAATTGCTGCTGAATTAGATTTTTTTATTTGATGTTTAACATTCGAAAAACATTTAATGTAAAATTCATAACTTGATCAAGTAGCATTTTATCCATTGTTATGGCAACTATTTGCTTGTTTGACAGTTGTCAAAGCTATAAAGAAAATAAACATATCTAATTGTTAAAATCTTGTCGTAAAAGATTATAAAACATAAATTTATGTGTTTGTATTAATAGTTATTTATAATAAAAGAAACTTAAAATTTAATAGAATTTCTTTTTTTATTATTTCTCTTAGTGGGTGAATCACCTATTAGCGCACAGTTGTAAATAAAAACTTGAAAAGAACAATCTTGAATGTTCAAGTCACAAGTTACAATCACCGATCAACCAGCCATGAGATTTTCGAGAACATCACGTCGGATTATCTCGCCTGTCAAACGATTCTGATTTGATTCGTACCACTCCACCTCCTGATCGTTGTTCCGCACTGTTGGAGCCAACATCAACCGCAAGCACGCGGGGTGAGAAAAGAAATTGTGTTAGCTTGCAATGCTGCATCGACACCGCGACAGGATGAAGGTGGGGTTGTTTGGATTCATAAGAATTTGATTTGCAAAGTGAAGATGTGAATAATATTCTATTTATTCAACAGGGAAGGAATGAAAATACTGTTGGAAGTGATTTACATATGTTTGACAATATTTGCGGGGTATCATTTTTTTGTTGTCCAATTATATGTCAGACAAAAAGTTGGAGGCGCCGGGTATCGATCCCGGTACCTCTCGCATGCTAAGCGAGCGCTCTACCATCTGAGCTACGCCCCCTGATAAATACACTTATGTATTAAAAAAACTGGTCACATTTTAAAGACAATTTGGGACCAGTGAATTCTTGAGATGTGGTTGCAAGTCGAGCAGAGAAAGTTGTTCATTTTTCTGTCTTCAACTTGCAATTATAATTAAGATTTCGACAGGGGGCGTAGCTCAGATGGTAGAGCGCTCGCTTAGCATGCGAGAGGTACCGGGATCGATACCCGGCGCCTCCATACTTTTATCATACTTTGGACAACAACATAATTTTGTTTGTTTGATGAAAAACTTGATTGTTTTCAGTCATCTCCCTGACAGACACGCCGACAGTTATGACAGCGGCCGAAATTGCTCGTCAATGCTTGGTGGTCACATCATGCACAGATACACTTTCAAATTATTTGATTGCAGTGCATTTGCAGTTTCATCCGGCCTTTGTTTCGTTTCACCTATCAATGCAGCTGCAACTGCAGTTTTTGATATTGTTGCCGGTGATTCATTTCGCTTTAACTACTGCGTTCATAAAATTCATTAATGCATTTTCGTTATTTGAATCGTTAAACAGTGAAAAACCAGATATCAGTGAACTAGAATTTGAACTGAATAATGCCACGCAATTAATTTTTCTATTGAATTTGATACTGTGCATACACAAACCAATTCGTATTGGAATCAGACTTTGTTAAGCTGGGAAGGAATATTTCAAATTGAAAATTCGATATGAAAATACATTATTTCCTCAAACCTGTACCTCAGCTGTATGATAATAGATGGCACTGCTGCATATTTATATCTCTGCATGTCAAGTACCAACTCACTTTTCATTGGCATCGCGGCTACAAAACCAGTATCTGTGGCTTGTTATACTGTACTGATGAGTCCTAATAAGGACGGAACACGTATCCACAGTTGCTTCCCTATTCAGGACGATGGTGTAAAAACCGACTCCTGAATTCACAATTTTGAGAAACTACTCAGGTTTTGATTTTTAACAATTTATTTTTATTTCATAGCAAGCCTGTTGTAAAAATAACAAATCTGCAGTGACCAATGAAGTATTTTGAAGTGACAGTTGTCATTGTCAAAATGATAGATGGCGGTTACAATGGCCATAGGTATTATGTCCAGTTGCTTCAATTGATCCCAAACTTAGTATAATCTGATTAAGTTATACTGTCTTTAAATATTATTCAAAAATACATTCATCAAATTAGAACTTTTGAATGATATGAAGGAGGATATATCAAATAATGCTGATAGAAAGATGCGCCTATATTTGTATCCCTACTTTTTATAGCTTCTATTTCACTCAACAGATAATACCACCAATTCACAATTCAGGCAGTACACAGGGAAAAGAATAAAACTTATTTTCTCGTCAAAGTATCAAAAACACATCACTACACGCAATAATCATATTAGTAGGATCTCATTTCAACACCAAAATTTTAGTTGGACGCTAGTTTCCTGAATGTATGATACAAGGGAGACTTGCAGAGGCGGCGGTCGCTTGCTTTCATATATATATATATATATATATATATATATATATATATATATATATATATATATATATATATATATATATATATATATATATATATATATATATATATATATATATATATATATATATATATATATATATATATATATATATATATATATATATATATATATATATATATATATATATATATATATATATATATATATATATATATATATATATATATATATATATATATATATATATATATATATATATATATATATATATATATATATATATATATATATATATATATATATATATATATATATATATATATATATATATATATATATATATATATATATATATATATATATATATATATATCGATTACAATATCAAAAATCAAAATTTTGGATAATTCTATTTGTAAAACTAGACAAGAATTATTTTAGAAAGTTCCAAATTATATCTTCAATAATTATGAAAAGAGAATGGTCTTAGGTTATAATAAATTCTATAAGTCATCAAAAACTCTTTATTTAGTAACATTTTTGAAGATTTAGCTTCATCTGTCATCTTGGAATATCATTTTATTACATTGTTAGCTGACTTTGGAACAATTCTCTGAAATACTGAGCTTTATTTTCAGTTCAAATTATTGTCAATTCAGAAATATATTCTATAAGCAAACTAATGGCTGTCCTATGGGTAGTATTATAAGTTATATCTTGATTCTTGTATCCCTAAACTCTCTTTTAATATTCCATTCATCAAAAAATTTGTAGATGACATTATTCTATCTGTGAAGGAAGATAATATCACTGAATTACTTTCGACATTTAATTCCTACAATTCTTCTATAAAATTCACTATTGAAAAAAAATCTGAAAGAAAAATTGCTTTCCTGGACGTAAAATTTTAAATCCAAGAACCGGTTTTTGAAACGATTATATCATCAGTAAGCAACTTTGGAAACGTGTTTCGTCCTTATTTGGACTTGTCAACCAATATGATAATATATAATGAGTAGAAATAGAATTTACATGCAGCACCATCAAGTCTGATGTAAGAAAACTGTCGTGAGGTAAACAGAGGTTCTATTAATAATCACAGTACAGACCCAATCCCGTTCACTCTAAGATAATTGAAGAAATTGTATAAGTGTTAAAAAGAGACTCGAAAATTTGTAGATGGCAATGTGATGGATACTATATTATAATACAGTCAACTCGTATAGTATCCTGTATTTCTTCAAACTTGCTACTTCGGCTGTATTCTGTTCTGATAGATGATACTGCTGTAGATTTTATCGCTGCATGCCACTTATCAACTCGATGAGATAGTACCACTGGCTTACAAAGCCTTACATCCCGTTTGTGTTTTCATAAATATATTTTATTCTTGTATCATTGTAAAAAGCATGTATTTCGCATTAATATTAATGCCAATTTGAATTCCATCAACGTTTGCCCCTTTTCGGATTAATTTCATAACCTGTAAAAGGGGTTAAAAGGACCATTCAAATTACCATCAGTCGACACCAATGGCTAGATGAGTACGTGTGTGCTTACACGGCTTGGCGACAGCTGTTGCCTTGTACTGTTCCGGATTCGCTTTCATCTATAGTGAGTTTTGTGTATATTTGTAAGTGTGTCCATACAATGGTTTCCCTCCTCTTTGCCTTGCCAGTGCAGTTGCTGTTTCATTTCCTTTACATAAAATGAAAAAAAGTATAAATAA
This sequence comes from Dromius quadrimaculatus, assembly GCA_963989225.1. Taxonomy (NCBI): domain Eukaryota; kingdom Metazoa; phylum Arthropoda; class Insecta; order Coleoptera; family Carabidae; genus Dromius; species Dromius quadrimaculatus. The sequence continues at coordinate 44,937,558 of OZ022334.1, read as the reverse complement.
TATCCGGTACCACTCGATTACAGAAATTGATCTGTTTGGAAACGTGTGGGGTGCACATGTGATTTATTTCAACTGTAATGGGCTTGTCATGTAAATGAAGTTGCCTTAGGATCATTTACATTTATATAAATTTTAAAAATAACTCCAATCAAACGTTTCCGATTTGTTAAATCTCAACTCCCTAATAATCCCTGAGGCCTCCAGAGTTAAACATCAGGAAGAATATAATTACAGAGCCCTCAAGTAAAGACCGTCATCGACACTAAACACATGCATATTTATACAGATCTGCGTTGTATTCCGTATTCAAGTGGTGCAAAGTGCTCCAAGGGATATATTCACGACAAGGGAAACGGATCACAAGTTCATGTTCTTGTTGCAGAATCAATTCCGACATTCTCATTTTGAACATTGATCACTCACTGAATATTCACTATTTCACTGTTCACTATTAAGTCGTTTGCCTATATATATACAGATGTCCATTTCTGGAAATGTTCTATGTCATTCGAGAGCACGTTACTCGAATTTTCGACCGTGCGGGGCGGGAAAGCGCAATACAAATTATGACACTCTCGCACGTTACAGTATTCTATAAACACAAAAGGAAATGTGAACTCCTTGACTTCTTTCAAGTCTGTTATCAACACTGAATTTCCCTTTTTAGCGCATTTTTTGGAAAAAAGCGCTATTATATTCACTTTGGCTGTCTGGCTGGCAGGTTGGCTGGCGTGACGCTGAGTACTCGGCAACTATACTATTTACAGACTTGAAACTGGTACTAAATGAAAGCTGCTGTTTTGTAGGTTTGCACAAATTGCTTTAATTCAAGCTCAGTGATTGTGGAAGAATTAATTATTCAATTACTTGTTTCAAGTAAAACAATGCCCATAGATATATATGACATTAGGAATATGGCAACTAAAGTTTATTCAAATAGATAAAAATTTAGTTACAACTTTAGCCGCGGGTGTCACTATTATTATGTACAGTTGTCAAATCTGTTCGGGATTCATTCAATGACTTGTTTGACGCGAATTTGAAGCTTATTAGAATTTATTATTATTATTGGATGAAAATTTGTTTACTTTTAGTGTATTTTTTTTTATATAGCTTTAATAAAGTTCTAATTATCATTTTAAGGTACAGCATTTGACCTCTCGTCAGTCAGTAACTAAACAATGAAGATTAAAAGGTATTTTGAGTTTGTACATGCATGAATTATGTACCTATCAAATAGTCAACTTGAAACTAGTACTAAATGGATGCTGCTGTTTCGTAAGTTTGCTTAAACTGCTTGATTTCAAGCTCAGTAATTGTGAGAGTTGGTAATTTGCTAAATCTCTGAAGTAAAAAGCATTCATGAGCTGTCAAAAATGCGCTTTCATCATCTAGATAATTCTTCCATTTTTTTGTCATAAAAAGAGCTTCTTTCTGGAAGTGGAATAAATTCAAACCAAACTTCATTTAGTAAGCTCGTTTTGGTTGAATTGGAAATGGTCGCAACAATATTCCCTATGTTCGAGTTAAGAGCTTTACGGGAGTTGTAAGACACGGGAAAAGCTCGCATCAGACTCCTGGCTTCAGGGTTTTACACCCGGAATGAGATTGGAATGGTTGGAAAATGAGAATTAATTGCTTGTAAAGATCGATTTTTGAGGTTGAAATAGGATGTCATCAAGGATTACAAATCAAAATGTAAATTAATGCTTTAATATTGGGACTTTATTTCGGCATTTAGAATATTTGAATTATCAACCCAATAACCAAAACGCGAACTGTTATTTTACATAATATTAAATAGCTTCAAATGAGATCTTCCACTGACTTTTTTTTAGAGCATTTTTTGTAAAAAAGCGCTATTATATTCACTTTGGCTGTCTGGCTGGCTGGCTGGCAGGCGTAACGCTGAGTTCTCAGCAACTATACTATTTACAGACTTGAAACTGGTACTAAATAAAAGCTGCTGTTTCGTAGGTTTGCACAAATTGCTTTAATTCAAGCTCAGTGATTGTGGAAGATTAAATTATTCAATTACTTGTTTCAAGTGAAACAATGCCCATAGATATATATGACATTAGGGATATGGCAACTAAAATTTATTAAAGTAGATACAAATTTAGTTACAACTTTCGCCGCGGTTGTCACTATTATTATGTACAGTTGTCAAATCTGTCCGGGATTCATTCAATGACTTGTTTGACGCGAATTTGAAGCTTATTAGAATGAATTATTATTATTGGATGAAAATTTGTTTACTTTTGGTGTATTTTTTTAATATAGCTTTGATAAAGATCAAATTATCATTTTAAGGTACAGCACTTGACCTCCCGTCAGTCAATAACTAAACAATGAAGATTAAAAGGTATTTTCGAGTTTGTACATGCATAAATTATGTACCTATCAAATAGTCAACTTGAAACTAGTACTAAATGGAAGCTGCTGTTCCGCAAGTTTGCCCAAACTGCTTGATTTCAAGCTCAGTAATTGTGAGAGATGGTAATTTGCGAAATCTCTGAAGTACAGTACTTAGTACAAGTAAGTAAAATCGATGTTTGCGCCTTTTGATCTTGAATAACTAAATTGGAAATTGTATGAAATAGAATATTTGTAGCAGTCAAGGTTACCAACCTTTCCAATATACCCTTACATAGCCTGGAGCTCCTGTCGCGTTGGCAGCGTCGGTCACAAAGACATCCGGAAGCTCTGGGCCCATATCGAAAGGGCGAACACTCACTACCAAAGAGAACGGATTTGCAGGGAAAACGGGAATGTGAGCCAGACAGAGCCTTAATGTTTGACAATGTCATTGAAACGAGCAATGAAATTTCCGCCCTCAAACGGAACCATTTTGATTTAATGCTTTATAAAATTGCCGTGAATATCCTTTGAATGCAGTAAATAAAGTGACCAAGAGATACTTGATAATGAATTCAATATTCCAGAAAATATATATATATTGAGGACGTGTTCAATTATTTTTCTTCTAAAATTTGGTAATTTTGTCCGACAAACTTTCGGGGGCGTTTTCTCAGTCCGACATTGAAAACTTGTCAGGATTATAACACTTCCTTCATCAATAACCGCACATCTCTATGTTTTTCATTTTCCATTCAGATAGTGTCTAGGACATTACTGTATACATGTCCGACAAATTGAGTGGGGCAATACTTCAGAAAAAGCAAAAATATGTGGTATGAATGCGGTTGCGTTCATAGGTATATACATATATGAAATGCATATCAAGTAAGTATGATTATTGATTATAAATAATTAAAAAAAGGCTTGTCCACCAATATATTAATATTATTTTAAAATCAAATGTGTGATATAAAGTCAGTATACTGTGATAATCACCTCAAATATCATTCAAATTTACCTTCAACTGTGATATCTATATATTAATACGTCAAGAGCAAACTTTCGACCTCTTTTTAAGCATATTGCATGCACGGAGGAGTGTGAGATTTGGCATACTCAAAATTAATATGGAGAAGATGTGCAGAAAGCGAAAATTATATGCAGGTGTCCTATTTTAATCTATATATTAATACGTGAAGAGGAAGCTTTGTATCCCTTTTCCAGCATATTGCACGCACGAAAAAATTTGATATTTGGCATACTTGAAGTTTATATGATCGAGTGCAGAAAACTAAAAATACCTACAGGTGTCCCATTTTAATTTTACGACGTGAAGAGAAAACATTGTACCGCGCACACGAGGTGATGTGAAACTTGGCTTAGTTGAAGTCTGTGTGGAGAATGTGAAATATGGCATATTTGAAGTATATGTGGAGAAATATGCACCGAATGGGAAAGTGACTGAAGAAAAATTTCAAAGATTTCTCTTCTTCTTCCTATAGTCGGCGGAGAAAGTCACTTTAAAATATTGAATGAGAACCACTAATCCTAATTTTAAATTCGAATGGAGTATCGAATACAATTTAATTCTACTTGAAACCCCCGGGGATGGAGGATTAAAGTGAGTAACGTTCCAACTTAGCGACATAATAAAATATTTCTCTTTCTATTTTCCACATTACTTTTTTTCAATCATTTCGTTAATGAATTATTCATTAATTGCTCATAAACAAAGTCCATTACTTATCTCTTGATATTAAATACGTCAAAAACTGAGTTATATATGAGCGAGCGTTTTCTTGTCGGACTGACTATAAGAACCAATATTTCTGTCGGACAATATGTTTCTTGGACAGATAATATGTTTTCAAATTATGACTGTTTTGGTCCGACAAGCGTTCATTGATGAAAGAACTGTTATAATCCTGACACGTTTTCAGTGTCGGACTGAGAAAACACCCCTGAAAATTTTGTAGGACAAAATTACCAAATTTTAGAAAAAAAAATAATTGAGCACGTTCTCAAAGTCTCAGACTAGCGGTAATCCGTTTTTATTCCAACGTACTTGTGACAAGTGCGGCTTATCGGACTCATCGCTGGCCCCCAATATTCATGTCGGACAATATTATTCTTCTTTTTATAATCAAAAAATCTTTCGATCAGTGTAAACATCAATATGATGGAAATACATTTCAGAAGCTTCATGAAATTGACGTGTTCAATTAGCCCTCGCTGAAAAACGCCCTCAAATCAAGAATTTCGTCAAATGTGAAAGCTGTCGGACTCATCACAATGAAGTCACTCACGGAGTTTCCAGTGAGCGGTAATCCACAAAAAATGTATGCCCTGTTTCACTAGTAGTATTACTGCAAATTCAAAATAATTAAAATCATTCATGTTTCCTACATACCTATTAGTGGGTGTAACACACCCAGACTATGAAAAATCAAGTTGAGATCAAAATAGCCGTCAACCAACAAGCATCTCCAATAATATCAAATAAATATATTAAATCCGACAGAAATTTCCTTTTATACTTATACGTTGTCGTACAAACAAATTTAAAACGCCATTTTTGGGCTCATTTTACGTATTATTGCAACAAATTTGAACTAAATCAATGATAATTATATGCAGTTATCTGAAAATCACGAAAAAACTGCATTTAAATAGCTCAATAACTTAAAAATTGAAGAAAATTTATTTCAAGTGTTCTCTCTTCGGTCCGAATACACTCACAACATAAATACAGCATTATTTTAACTATAAACATAAATATTTCAGTAACTATTTTTTTGGGTCATTTTCAACTTTTGGGCCTTATTAATGCTGTCATTACGTTAAGAAAGCTTCAAAATTACTAATTCAGTTAAAAAATTACATATTTGAACTCTCTACTATTATAAATGAACTCAAAAGTGCTACCATACTTCAATGCTACATTTCATTCGATTTGAGAGCAGAAAATTGGGCATAATATTTTGTAAATTGAATATATGTACGAAATCTAAGGCTCAGAAGTAGAGTGTTGGTCTATGGTTCGATGCGTTCGGGTAATTTTGACAAACAAAACATAATGGTGTCCCCAAAGTCTTATAACTCCCAAATGACAATTATAAAAGAATTAGCTGCAGCTGAATTCAAACAGAAACAATTTTTCCCACGATCAAATTGTCATTAACAAATTGGGAGTCGCGCAAGAAAAATAAAGTTGATAGGGGGCACTTCCGGTAATATCTCCCTATGTGGACATTTGGGCACTGCAACGGTCTCTAAGGAAGAGATGAAAAACACATAAAATTCGATCAAGGTGATGTAGGCACGCAGGATAAAAGAAATAGGAAGAGAATAGGATGGAAAAAGGAAATGGAAGTCAGTAGCGCCGTCTATGAATTGTATTCAAATTCCGGATTCAGTAGTACTTAAACTATATATCAAAACGAATTTTTTTAAAGCTCGCAAAATGCTGAGTGGTGGAACATTGGTGCGGTTCCTTTATAAAATAACATGCTTTATATTCCAATACTGAAATGGCCGATATGATTTTTATGTATTGTAACGTGCGAGAGTGTGGAGGCTCGTAAAAGTAACCTTGATGGGTGGAGCCTTTCGTCCTAGTTGTTTCGCGCCGTATCGTACCACACAACTGTAATTGACGATGCTTGGCAACCACAAGAGATAGAAAAGGACATAGATGGCGACTTAGAGTTGCGAATTATTCAAGAATGGAAGAAGAAAGGAACAAGATCGGCACTATACTCCCCTACGGTTAAGTCATACTGGGCGCAATGGGATTCCATAATCCTGGATGAAGACGTCTTGAAACGTGTTCTGAAAGATCCGGATGAAACCAAAAGTAGAGAACAGCTGACCGTTCCTAGAGGTCGTGTTCCGGAGGTTTTGAGACATCTCCATGATGGAGTGAGTGGAGGACACCTTGGGATAATGAAGACTCTGCAGGGAGTTCGTGAACCGTTTTATTGGCTCAACTGCAAAGAAGATGTAAGGGAATGGGGCAAGAAATGCACTGCGTGTGCATCAAGCAACGGACCGCGAAAACGACCGGAAGCTCTGATGCTACAGTATAATGTCGGTAGTCCATTCGAGAGGATAGCCATCGACGTAGCAGAACCATTTCCCGAATCAGACGTCGGAAATAAATACATTGTTGTCGTTATGGACTATTTCAGTAAATGGGTGGAAGCGTATGCCCTTCCCAATCAAGAGGCCGCTACTATTGCAGAGGTCCTAGTGAAGAACTGGATCTGTCGTTTTGGCGTACCCTTGTAACTCCATTCTGACTAGGGAAGAAACTTTGAGTCCACACTTTTCCAGGGGATATGCGAAGTACTGAACATTCGCAAAGCCAGAACTACTGCATTACATCCGCAGTCTGATGGAATGGTGAAGCGGATGAATAAGACCATAAACAGACATCTGGCCAAAGTTGTCTCTAGTCATCAGAGAGATTGGGACAAATATCTTTATCTGTTCCTTTTGGCCTACCGTGCATCCGTGCACGAAACGACCGGACAGACTCCAGCAAGAGTTATTTTTAGACGGGAACTTCGACTACCATGCGACCTAAAGTTCGGCTGCAAACCTGGAGAAGATCTGGCTGGCGAAAATTATGTCATTAATTGAAGGCGTCAGATGGACGATATCCACTCCCGAGTCCGAATAAACATCCAGAATGCCAATAACCGGATGAAAGAGACCTATGATGTCAAGGCACAAGACGGAGGTTTTCAACCAGGAGACTCAGTGTGGCTTTATAACCCAGGGTGGCGTCGTGACTTGTCTCCAAAATTGCAGACATCTTGGGAGGGACCTTACGAAGTCATCAGGAGGGTGGAAATCAGACGCAACCCCAAGAGCAAATCAAGAGTGGTGCACTCCAATCGGCTAGCACCATTTGCGGGTGACCACAATGAAGACCTCAATGACGCACGTGGCAGAAAGATTCGTTCGAGGAGTTTAAGAAGACTTTTTCAAGTGGACGTCAGGCTCGATTTGGAATAACTACCGAAGTGCAGCAGGATCTATTCAGAGTTCTGGCCGAATACTCCTTGGCCTATTGCCTGTCAGATTTGAAGATGTCCCGAGGAATAGCAGCAGTTTTCAAGAAGAAGTTTGGCAGGCCTACAGTGGGGAAGGCCATCTGCCTGAGAAACAATACAACAATACAACAATACAAAAGAGCGCTATATTTACCATCTGGTAACGAAACTAACCTACCGTTCCATTTGGGGAACGCTGCAAGACATGCGAGGCCGTCTAATGCAGAACAACATCCTGAAACTGGCAATACCAAAGTTAGGCTGCGGTCTGGATGGATTAGATTGGAAGATCGTTCGAAATATGATTGATTTCATATTCCAGAACAGCGGAATTCATATTTTGGTCTGCTGTTTCCACCCAGCAGGCCCGATCGGACCAAAAACTGTCAACTGCTACTTTTACCAAACTACTGGTTGCACCAAGGGTGGAATATCGATTCCGGCATAGACATAAGGTGTGTTTCGGGACGAAACACTCTTAAGAAGGGGGCAGTGTAACGTGCGAGAGTGTGGAGGTAAAGGTGACTGTGCATGGGCGGAGCCTTTTATCCTCGTTGCGTCGCGCTGCGTCGCACCACATCATCCCTCCCAATGGAAGACTCTAGCAATATTCCAGAAATGTGGTAGAACATTCGAGGAATTGATATTTCTATATATAAACGCAAGAAAACGATTTGAGTGTAGAGTAATGGTGAAGCTAGAGCAGTGAATATCGAACAGTGAAGTGATCAGTAGATATAAACAGTTAAATATAAATATCTGCGACTATTGAAAACACTTTATTCTCCGCCACTGCTTCAAGCAATCATCCGTTGCAGTGGTGAGATATTACCGCTGGTCAAAATGACGCCATTATGCTGGCCTGCATGACCGCAGGCGTCGCAGAAACCATCGAACTACCCTATTTCTGAAACCATCAGCTCTATGCTGTTCCGATGTCTGCTGTGTACTCTATGTCGTCTATATCACCAGTCCTGATTCCCAATAGACTTGATTTCGCAGACAGCCTGTCTCGTTATTGCTAATTGAGTGGTTGGTTCTGTGCTAACTTATTGTAATCACACACTAAATTTAGATATTTTGATTATATGGCGAATTAATCTTGATTATGTTATTATCATGTGGCTGGTCATTTGTCAATGAAGATTATAAATTGATATTCAGATGGACACAATCGCATTTGGATAATTAATTGCTTTATCCTTGAACCATAGACTTTGTATTTACAAAATATGCACAATTTTCTGCACTCAAATCGATTGAAATGTAGTATTGAAGTATAGTAATACTTTTGAGTTTATTTATAATAGTAGAGAGTTCAAATACGTAATTTTTTTATTGAATTAGTAATTTTGAAGCTTCCTCAAGGTAATGGCAACAATAATAAAGCCCAAAAGTTGAAAATAACTCAAAAAAATGATCACTGAAATATTTAAGTTTATAGTTAAAATAATGCTGTACTAATTATATGAATGTAATCGGACGGAGGAGAGAACGCTTGAAATAAATTTTCCTCAATTTTTAAATTATTGAGCTATTTAAATGCAGTTTTTTCGTGATTTTCAGATAACTACATATAATTATCATTGATTTAGTTCAAATTTGTTGCAATAATACGAAAAATCAGCCCAAAAAATGGCGTTTTAAATTTATCAATACGACAACGTATAAGTATATAAGAAAATTCCTCTTGGATTTGATATATTTATTTGATATTATTGGAAATGCTAGCTGGTTGACTGTTAGTTTGATCTCAACTTAATTATCCAAAATCTGGGTGTGTTACACCCACTAATAGGTAAAAAACATGAATAATTTCAAATATTTTCGTATCCACTTTCTGTTCACGACCTAAAACCTCATCTTTAAACAGTTTAAACAATCTACACAATGCTCACGGATTTCCTTTCATTCTCGCTATTCGGCTATTGTCTAAACTCTAAACAAACCGCTGTATATTTCCGTCAACATCTTCTACTCCTCCCATTTGCAGAAAGCGTCTTGTGTTTGTCCGGTGATGATGATCATGACGCCGTTTTGTTTTTCCTTTTGTGTTTTATTTGGCCGTTTTTCCGGGCAAGGGAGCCGTAATGGTTCGCCCATCATTTTCTACAGCCGCAGGAGACGATGATATTAGGATATTTCGGGGAATTGTCAACGCAAAAGTCGAAGGGTGGAAAATTGTCAGGGTAGAAATGAAAGCAGGTGGGAAAAAGTTATGTTTGAATAATGAGTCGTAACGTTTGATATTTCACTTCTATTAATTTTGCAAGTTCTGATTTAAGTTCCAATGCAGCGAATCCGACTTAATTCACCACCTATTATTTCTTTCAATTCCTTTAAACAATTCAAAAACGAAAATGAAAAAGAGGAGAAAATAGGGGAAAAATGGTCTAGAATTAAAACATGTTTAAATGACGCTGCTCAAAAATGGATAGGAAAAGAAAACAAGAATGCGAAAAATAGAAAAATTTGTTTTGATGATGAAATTAGAAAATCCATAGAGGAAAAAAGGCAAGGAAGGTTAAAATATGTAGCAACAAATAAAAGTGAAGATAAAGACGAATACGAAAGATTAAGAAACAAATGTAATAAAAATATCAGAAAAAAATAAGAGAATATGGGTAGAGAAAAAAATTAGAGTCATTGAAGAAGAAAGATTGAATAGAAACACAAAGAAATTTCATGAAGAAATAAACAAACAAAATAAAATATATAAAGCTAAAACATACGGAATAAAGGACAAAAATGGAATTTCATCAAAAAATGACCAACAATACAAGAAAGTATGGATGAAATACTTCAAAGATCTATTAACTGAACCAGAACAAGAATTAATAGTGGATACCCCAGAAGAAAACGAAGTAGAATTAACAGAACCTACTCTAGACGAAGTAAATGAAATAATAAAAAACATGAAAAACGGTAGATCACCAGGAAAAGATGAAATGAACGTAGAACTAATAAAATATGTAGGCAAAATAGTCATGCAGCAAATACATGAGTTTATACTAGAAATAATAACTATACACAAAAAAAAGGAACAAAAAGTATGTCAAAATTATAGAAGAATCACACTTTTAAACACAGCTTACAAAATAATGTCAACATCAATACAGAGAAGGATAACAAATGTGGCAAGAGGGACCATCGGGCAAAATCAGTGTGGCTTTGTGAAAGGGAAGTCAACTACGGATGCCATACACACTATAAAACAAATAATTGAAAAAACACTGAAATATGAACTAAAAACTGGAATACTATTTATTGATTTTAAACAGGCGTTCGACTCAATTAAAAGAGAAAAATAATGGCAGCTTTAAAAGACTTGCAAGTACCAAGAAAATTGAGAAGATTAATAGCTATGACCATAAAAGGAGCAAAATAAGCATTAGGACTCAAAAAGGAGAAACAGAAGACATAATAATTAATAAAGGAGTAAGATAAGGTGATTCCCTATCAGCCACGTTATTTAATTTAGCCTTAGAGCACGCAATGAAAGATATAACAAAGGGAACACTTAGAACAAGAGGAGGACAAATAATAGCATACGCAGATGACATAATAATTGTAGCAAAGAATAGAAAAGTGATGAAAGAAATACTGGAGGAAATAAAAAGTGAAGGAAAGAAAATAGGGCTAGAAATAAACGAAGGAAAGACCAAAATAATGATAATTGGAAACAAGGTAGAAGAAAATATAATTAAAATAGGACAGTTCAAATACGAGCAAGTAGATAAATTTAAATATCTAAGAGTATTGTTAACGAACAAAGGAGATAGAGCAATAGAAATAAAAGAAAGAATAAGGCAACAAATAAAGCTTTCCACGCTAATAGAAAACTTCTAGAAAGTAAAATTATATCTAAAACTACAAAAATGAGAATATATAGAACCATAATGAGACCAATAACATTATACGCAGCGGAGACAATGTCAATGACAAAAACGAACGAAGAACAGTTGAAAATAACTGAAAGGAAAATAATAAGAAGAATATTAGGACCCATAAAAATAACAAATACAGAATATAGAATAAGAATGAACCACGAGATTGAACAAGAACTAAATGAAGAAGACATAGTAAAAAGAATAAAACAACAAAGGATAAAATGGCTTGGGCATGTATGGAGAACCAGCGAGCAAGATACAATCAAGTCAATAATGCAGTGGAGCCCTAGAAGCAAAAGAAGAAAGGGAAGACCAAAATCAACGTGGATAAAAGAAGAAGAAGAAGATTTAAGATCAGCGGGAATCAGAGATTGAAAACAAAAAACAGAAAACAGGAGAATATGGAGCAACATAGCCAAGAATATTTAAAGTTGTAATGGAGAGCGATCCCCGCCAGAAAAAAAAAGATCTATAAAGCTTCGTTAGAAGCGGCGCAACTCCTCAAGGAGTGTTAAGCCACTATATATATATTATTTCTTTCAACTAGTAGAAAGACACAAATAAAGCAGCCCATCGATGTACGTCCTGCTTTTCGAAATTGTAGAATGGAACTGTTTGTTGTACTTTATTTGATGTGATGAAGTAAACATTGTGAACAAAACTCTCTTTGATGATATTTATAGAGCATAAACAAACTTATCGTTTTGTTTGCACGAATAGCCAAATATTCTGCAGTTATGAATAAGTAATTTTACGGTTCGTTTCGTTGTATGACTAGGTCATAAACTAGTTTAAATTATATCGCGCCTTATCCTGCAACATTTACAATGAGTATGTAGGTACTAATGTCTGTTAAATCCTACATGTGATATTAATTGTTCCAGACAAACAGTCAATTGAATAAATGTTTTATTACAATATTTTCAAAATTCTTTGTACACAGTTATTTGACAACCAAATATTATATATTGTTTTTTTTCATGCTACCTCTATTCTTTTTATATTAAATTCAAAACAAAAATACTTTTCATGTTAGCCAAGGGTGGCTACAAGTACATAACATAAACATAGATCATACAGTACAGAGTTGTATTTCAGATTTCCTAAAACCTAATGTAGGTATTTATTTCAGCTGATGACTGGTGATGTTAAGGTAAGTGGCGGTGTACTTTTCAAAATTTTGAAGTGTGACGAAGCTTTGAAGGACGAATCAATCACAATACCAACTCTTGAGGTCAAAAAACCAAATTAATCTTGTTTTTATTTTATGCAGATTTGTGCATCAGGATCCGTTTGACAATTTTTGTTTACTTTCACTCAAATACACCAGCATTGGACCATAAAAAATGACCAACATTACATTTTTCCGAACAAAATTTATTTTAGTAGTTTGTTCAGCAAGAAAATCCAAAATCACTGATACGCACTGAATGCCCCACTTTTATGCGTAATCAATTTTATGCACTTTGTGCTCTCGTGCAAATAAATCGCGATCAAAAGAAAAATTGCATACAAAAAACTAGTGAGGGACTAAAACAACTTTGGGATAAAGTCACGATTTAGAATCAATGCTCGGTTAACAAATGTACAACCGCAAAGGATGGATGTATAAGGTGACGTCAGTGACACATGTGAATGCACAACCAGCCCGTCACATACAAGTACGAACCCTAGACCGCACCGTAGAGTGCAACCACGTGGAGTTCGTCCTAATTGACAGTGATGCACGGATTACTATGTTAGTTACGTAGTCTGGAATGGAAATTGGAGTTACAGAGCTTAAGGGCGTTACCAAGTTTTTTATTACGTTTCGAAAACAGTGGCCCCCAAAATAAATGTGTACAAGCTCAAGTACAAAGTTTTTGTCGTCAGTCTTCCAATATTTCGTAGTTTTCTTACGCACGTTCTGTGTAGGAAATCATATTAACACCATTTTTCATATTTGAGCGATTAGGGAAACAATTAATCTTGAAAATTTCAATTTGTATTTGATAAAAGATCAATTTATTCAAGGGGCTAATCAAATTGTCAAAGTTATGATTGGTGTGGAACACTTGGTGCAGAAGAATTCAATTATTCCGGAAAAAGGAAATTGGTGCATATGAATACCAGAACATGAAAAAAAATTGAGAAAAAACACCTGTCAAAAATTCATTTGTTAGAAAATTCATATCTGCATTTCTAGAAAGATTAATATGGGAAGCATATTGCATGCACGAAGGAATGTGAGATTTTGCATATTCAAAGTTCATATGGAGAAGGAGTGCAGAATGCTAAAATTATATACAGGATGTCCCATTTCAATCTATATATCAATACACGAAGAGAAAACTTTTTATCGCTTTCTTAAATACATTACATGCACAAAGTAATGTGAGATTTGGCATACAATATTGTGCGAATTAATGTAAACATTGTGCATTCCTATAATCTTTTGAGATTGCAACACGGCTGGAGTACTTTTGACAATTGTTACCTGACAGATCACACAATCCATCATCCTCTATTAAGTTATTGTCAATGTCATTTATTCAACAAATTATTTCCATCAATATATACACGTGTTTTCTGGTTTTGGAAGAAACTATAAATTTTTGTAAAATTTTTGTTTTTTGTGGCATAATGGATATAATGCCTGGGAAAAGAGGAAGAATCATTACACTGTTACAAAAATTTCGTTCCACGTCTTCTTTGTACAGTTTTTTTCTCATTCCATACCTATGTCGCCATGTGTATAACAAATTTGCACTAATTTGCGTGAATTAGTATTTGCTAATGACACTTGATTCAAGGCGCGCTGATTTGGGGAGGATGCGGGTCTCCTTTGGCTCTCTTTGGTTCCTGAGCGGTTAATGCAGACGGATTTGTTTTGAGCAGTCTTGTAATTGGTTGATAATACATAATTCAACTATATTTTGGATCCAACGCGTTGCGGATTTGTCATTCAACAGCTCGTAGTTTAGTTTCTTACGTTGTTTGTGTAGTTTTTGGTTTCCAAAGCTTGAAATATTTTATTGTGGGCTTTAGTTCTCGTTTTTAAGCTGGAAAATCCTACGAGTTTGTGAAGATTGATCCAATTTTTTTAGTAACGAACCACATTCGTGAATTTATCGACTCGTCGCTAATAATCTCCTTTCTTGTCTTGCTAGACTTTGTATTTCCTTTGTTTTTCTTCTCTTTAATGCTCAGCGTAGTTTTTTTACCCTGTAAATTTTTAGTACACAATTTGAAATTAGGCAAGTAAATAACTTTACTGATTATTTTATTTAATTTTTACTAAATTTACAGTTTATTCGTTTTTCAATTTGAATTTAAATTTATTTATTCAAGTTTAACGCTTCACGTTTGAAGAGAGCGCTCCAATTTTTTTATAGGAACCTCCTGTTTCAGTTGAATTAGATACTGGTTGGGTTATTTGTTTCAGTGTAAACTGCTAGGGATCTTAGGAACCCGTGGCCACTTGAAACTAGTTTTTGGACAACTTTACGTTAAGAAGAACATTAACACGTCTACGAAATTAAGAAGAACATTAAGCCGTCCCGAAGTTGATTACCAGGCGCACGGTCAACCTTAACACGTTCAAGGACCGTTGGATATTTATAAAAGCCCTATAAGACGCAAGATCAACTTTACTTAATTCAGGGAACGTTCTTGTCTGACGTTGTTTTTGTGGCTAACAATTCGTCATCTACCTTCTCTGCCGATACTAGTCTTGAGTTCCGCCTGAAGAGGATATTTAGCTAATTTTTATAACGTAATTTTGAACGTCTGTGACGTGCTCTCCAGTTTCCTTTTGGCTGTTGCAGTGATATTTTTTTGTATTATAGCTTTAACCATTTTCGTAAGTCACCGAATTTTTTTTATTATAATTTTTGGAATTATTTGCTTTAAATTAATAATAATTTTGTTTATAATTGATTTCGACGTCTATGCTTTATTTCTTTTTTGCTGTCGCTATTGTCTCCCAGAATAGCACCTTTTTCTCTTTTGATCATTTCCTAGGAGTGGCGCCCGTTTTTTTTTTCAGGTAAAATATTTCCGGTGCCCTTATCAAAAGCTAGCCTGGGTCTTCACTTTCAAGGTAGGATATTCCAATACTTAAATTTAGTGTCAATCAGAAGTACATTAAGTTTTTGCTACCAAATAGTGAAGAAACATTACCTTTTTTAATTTCCTACTGCCACCTCGGAAATAGGGAAAAGTACAACACTTAGTGAGTACACATCATGTTAGTGGGTGTTGCGTAAGCTTGAGTCTGTAAACAAGATTATTGAGCAGAAAAGGGAAACTGGACCAGGCAAAGTTCAGCGGAAGTGGAAATGTGGGAGGAAAAGAAAGACAACTCCCCGAGATGCGGCTTTTCTTTAAAGAAATAGCAAATTAAATCCTAGAAAGACAAGTTACGATCTTCATCAAGACTTGGAAAAGGCAGGAGTGATAATTCAGGACTCTACAATCCGTAAGCGCCATTTAGGCAAGAAACAACTTCTGACAAAGATTATGATGGAAAAAAATGTTGACTTGGGCCAAAAAATATGCTCATTGGATAGAAGAACATTGAAGAAATATCTTATTTTCCAATGAGACACACTTTCTGGTGCAGGGGTATCGATTAAAATACGTACGGAAAAGTGCGGATGAAAAGTTGACAGTGAAACATTTAAATCAAACTGTTAAACATCCTGTCAAAAAGATGTTTTGGAGTTGTTTCTCATATACGGGAACAGGAAAACTTAATTCCATCGAGGGCATGATGAATAGTGAAAAATATAAAGAGATGCTAGAAAAATGTTTGTCCAAAGAATTGGACTAAGTTGAAGCAAATGGTGATTCAATCTTTCAGCAAGATTCAGCATCATGTCATGTTTTCAAAAAGATGGTGAAATATTTCAAGAACAGAAAGGTTACTCTTCTAGTTTAGCCTGGGATTATTCGATAAAAGATAAGATAATCGAATTTGTAATATGTACAGAGTGTCCCATTTTAATCCATATATTAATATGTGAAGAAAAACTTTGTATCCTTTTCAAGCATACTGCGTGCACAAAGGAATGTGAGATTTGGCATACTTGAAGTTAATATGGAGAAGGAGTACAGAAAGCTCAAATTATATACAGGTGTCTCATTTTAATTTTACCTAGAGAGGAAATTTTGTACCGCGTGCACGAAGAAAGTGAGATTTGGCATACTTGAACTTTATATGAAGAAGGAATGCGGAAAGCATTCTAGGTTCACGTGAAGAGAAAACTTTGTACCGCATGCACGAGGAAATGTGAGATCTGACATACTTGAAGTTCATATGGAGGAGTGCAGAAACCTGAAAGTATTCCATTTTCCACTGGAAACGCTTACTATTTATTGCTGGAATACGTCGAAAAATATGCACCGAATACAAAAAAAGTCTCAAGTAGAAGTTTAACGATTTTCTCTCCTCCGGGAGGGCAGGAAAATAATCACTCTGAAATCTTGAATTTCATTCCAGATTTGGATAGAGCGTCCAAAACCAGGTTAATTCTACCTTAAACTCCCGAGGATGGAGCGAAACATCTTTTCGTGCAATGATTTCGTACGATTATAAAAGATAATGTTCAAAAAGGAGGCATCTTTTGAGGATAATTTTATTTCAAAATCCAAAGTTGCTCATCCAAAACGATGCAAATGTACTTCCAGATTAAGAATGCGTTACGTTTATGAGCACACTTAATAACATGAATACAATATGTGAAGAATATCATGCGTTTGACTGCAATTTCGTATTCTTCGTCACGCCCTTGATATACTGCAATGTTCACGCCGACACTGACATATTGGTTGTCGTTATAGCCACGTGAAATACATTCCAAATGGAAATTCCATCTATTTACCATATACTTGGTTTAGAAGTAAAATATATTTATTGCTTTGCAACTGATTTGAAATAATTCTTACTTTTGCAAATTTTAAATAATCAAAATCATTTTTTTTCTATTTATTAGTGTGTGTAACACACCCAGATTTTGAATAATGAAGTTGAGATCAAACTAGCCGTCAACCAACAAGCATTTCCAATAATATCGAATAAATATATCAAATCCAAGAGAAATTTCCTTATATACTTATACGTTGTCGTACAGACATATTTAAAACGCCATTTTTTGGGCTGATTTTTTGTATTATTGCAACAATTTTGAACTAAATCAATGATAATTATTTGCAGTTATCTGAAAATCACGAAAAAACTGCATTCAAATTGCTCAATTATTTAAAAATTGAGAAAAATTTATTTCAAGTATTCTCTCCTCGGTCCGATTACATTCATTAGTACAGCATTATTTTAGTTATGAACATAAATATTTCGGTTATAATTTTTTTGGGCCTTATTAATGCTGTCATTACGTTAAGAAAACTTCAAAATTACTAACTCAATAAAAAAAAAATACATATTTGAACTCTCTACTATTATAAATAAACTCAAAAGTGTTACCATACTTCAATACTACATCAATTCGATTTGAGCGCAGAAAATTGGGCATAATACTTTGTAAATGAATATATGTACAAATTATTTCACCAGCAGAATTTTGTATTATCACTGAGAAACATAGACTATAATAGACAACTTTACAAAGAGTGGTGCACGAGCTGTATTTGTTCGTTCAAGCACCGCTCAACCGATTATTGAAACTTTCTATAGCTGTTGTTGGAACATTCATGACAGTTTTTCTTATAGTATCATCAACATATATCAAATAGCGCACGAGCCGTATTTGTTTGTTCGCGCATCGTTTATATGATTGAATTGAGACTTATTATAGTTGTTGTTGACGCTAGTACAAGGATTTTTATCATAGATTTATCAACATTCAATAAGTGACATTCGAGCCGTATCTGTTTGTTCGCGCATTGTTCATCCGATCAAGTCAAAAGTTGTTGTTGGCACTTTTATGAGGGCTCTTATTAAGGTACCATTAACATACATGGAGTGACGCACGAGCCTCATTTGTTGGATCGCTCAACGTTTATCCGATTGAGTTAAAGTTTTCTATGATTGTTGTTGGCACTTCCGCGCGGATAGTACAATGACGTCAAAACATTAGACCCAGCTTACTAGCATTTGTTTGACAATGACAATATACGTCATACAAATAATGTGTACACTGTACACCAACATAGGACGTGCGGAGTCTGATATATAAGACGTCATTGCTATAGTATCATCAACATACATTAAGTGGCGCATAAGCCTTATTTGTTCGTTCGTGCGTCGTTTATCTGATTGAATTGAAACTTTCAGTAGTTGTTGTTTGCACTTTCATGAAGGTTCTCATTGTAGTACCATCAACATACACCAAGTGGCACACGAGCCGTATTTGTTGGTGCGCACATCGTTTATCCGATTGAGTACAGTTGTTTTTGGCACTTGCACTCAGTAACATGAGCTATAATTCACTTTCAAAAGAAGGAATCTCTACGAAAACTCCAATAATATAATTCAAGATGTAAAATAATGACCAGTAAAATTCCTTACATTGCGTGCGCTGCAATATAACTCCTATCTCCTGTAATTTATTTCATTAATAACTAATGAAGTCATCTCTACAAAGATCCACGCACCATTCAACAAATCTTGACAATTGAAGTTACTTAATTATTATTGTGTCACTCGAGCATCAAATGTTGTATTATTCTTAATAAATATTTGCTCTGAAAATTAACTCACCTGTGAGAATCTGTAGTGTCTGGAACATCAGCGTATGGTGGCGGTGGAGTAGTGCATAGCTCGCTTAGCATGAGATCAAGGTCACTTGCCAGTGTACTCAGCAACTGTCAACCAATATACAAATATAAATTAGTAAATATAAATTGTGTGTATACTTTCTTTCAATCTCCTACACATTAAGTCAACCCTTCATCGGCTGGAAGCTAAATTACCCCCAATTCCATCTCCAGACAGCAAGAACAGCACATCGACGAACGTAACCGAAATTGCTGGTAAGAGATAATCGCAATGATCAAATAGGTTCACAATTACATCGATGGTGGGTGTCTGTATTGTCCACATCCGCCAAACCTTCGCTTACCACGCACCAAGGGCTTGCGTTGGTGATAAGAGACAATGGCATCATTAGTGGAGTGAGGGGTGGTTCGAGGGTAGGGGAGGGACTATGAGTCATCGACCACTGACAGCAACTGTTGTGCGGTGGTGCGTGGTTCTTGTCTAGCGATTCCAAACAACGGGTACGTGTTTTGAAAACGTATATCTACTAAAAAATCCTTCGAGCCGGATTTGAACCAGCGACCTATGGATATCAATTTGACATACAACTACAGTCCACCGCTCTACCAACTGAGCTATCGAAGGTATATACATAAACTGTCACTCAATAATCAAATTTCGCGCAGATTTCTTCAATTTTAATAAAATTGATCCTTCGAGCCGGATTTGAACCAGCGACCTATGGATTTCTACATGATTAACAACTACAGTCCACCGCTCTACCAACTGAGCTATCGAAGGCACAAAACTCTTTTGCGTACTTTCACTTAAGAAATAATTTTTGTTGAATAAAAAATCAAAATTCCTTCGAGCCGGATTTGAACCAGCGACCTATGGATTTCAATTTTGTTAACAACTACAGTCCACCGCTCTACCAACTGAGCTATCGAAGGCACGCATTAATTTCCTCTGCTTATTAAATTTCATGGTCGTCCGAATTTAGGTTAAAAATAGATTGAGAAAGCGGTTCATTCATAAATTTGCTGAATGTACACAAATTTTATTACGATGTATAGTTTCAGAATACGCTTTCTGTTTTGCCTATTTTGTACCATCATACAAAATATACTTGCCTCACAATCAATACTGCATTAAGAGCACTTTGCTATTATTTCATACACAAATAATTCAGCAGCTGACCAACTTCCTAAACATTAGTGTGTCATTAACATTTCTTACCCCATAATACCCCATTTTGTGGTGATCCATCCCTCCGCAACTATTGTAATGATCCTCACAAATGCAACATTCTTACCACTAATTACACTATTTGTTTACACTGTTACATATGTTTCCGTGAAGGGAATTTACACATATTTCACTTCCGGAGATTTATTATTCTTTTTAGTTTGTTCTAAGCACGCAATGTCACAAAATTAATTTTTATTTGTTTTGAAACTTCCTTCGCAAACGAAAATAAAAAGCATAACCTACAAAACTTCTTTACTTCATCACAATTCCATTCAACTTTAGTGAAAGAAAACCACAACCACACTTTCCGAACTACTCTACGAGAACTGGTTAACTGAACTAAACACTACCCGTAATCCGAAATACCCTGTACAAGAATAGGATTTTTATTTCATTTTTTACGGAGTTCCCGGCACCTGTAGTAGCACGCGACTACCAGGCACGCGACTGCTAACTGTAACAAAACATGTCGCCCAGAAAACTATTGTTATGTATATATATATTGAAGGTATAACTTATTGATGTGTTGTAATGGGGGACTGTGGACAGCTGTTGTCAAAATAACAACGGCGTACAGTTACACAACATTAACAAAAAATTTAACAATCAAGTAATGGAGTATTAAATTGAGCTAATTCACTAATATTTACTTACAACAACTTATTTATTTATTACACTTGGCTTTTAGCTGATCACGCTCAGGATATTCACTACTCCCTCAGTCAGGCCGCTCGCCCTTATATATTCGGATGTTCACTTCTAGTAATTTCTAAGTTATTCTAGCAAGCTACTTGAATGTTCGATTGTGTTGAGCGGCGCAACGCAAAGAGATGAAAGGCTCCGCCCAGACAGACATCCAACATTCTACGAGTAGAATGATAATGTCATTAATTACTCACTTATTTTGTGAAACCAACAAAATTTTGAAATTTTTATAGAAATATCCGTTTCAAGCATTCATTTTGATTATTTTTGGGTTAATATCGGTACGTATGTGCGTTCGTAACGCAAATCTCGAAGCCCGTCTAACGTATAATGACGAAATTTTGTATTTACGACTGGTTTAGGGTCTAGTTGTGCACCTCGCATTATGCTTAAGAGCGGAGGATTAACAAATTATGATACAATTATTATTTTGGAAGATATAAGCTTTTAAAATACAACTAGGGAATGCAATCCCGATCTCGCGGAATCTCGATCTTGCAAGATCTCGAGCTATTCTACGAGCTCAGACCCGAAGTGCAAATTGAGCGAGATCTCGCGAGATTGACGAGATTGCTTTTTTCAATAATTGTAGACGATTTGAATTAACGAGTTGCTGCTGCTGCTGCTGCAAAAGCCAACACGACTTTACTAGAGGAATTAGAAAAGACTCTAAGGACATATAAACGTCTTTTTTGCATGTTTCTACATCTATATTTGATAGGCTAGTGGCTAGAGTCACTCACAAAGAAAGAGATGAATCTCTATGAATGTGGGGAACAAGGAGTGGATACATAGCAGATAAAATAAGATGCCGTTTTTCTTGAGTTGCCAGCCGTCCTGTTCTCCAAGGACATGTCCTGGATAGTTTGTAAGAAACGTCCTAGGTTTTTTGGAGCGTTAGAAATAACCTAAGATAAGACCGAAGAATTGTTTATTTTATAATTCAATCTTTCATTTCTTATACAATTGTAATAACTATAATTTGAGTTTCATTGACCTTCTTTTCATTGCGTGGATATCGTATTACTAGGAATTGATTACTGCTCTACTGCGCTTTTAAAGTGAAATATCCTGGTATTTCTACCTTGAAATCCTAGC
The DNA here is from genome assembly GCA_963989225.1 of Dromius quadrimaculatus. Classification (NCBI taxonomy): domain Eukaryota; kingdom Metazoa; phylum Arthropoda; class Insecta; order Coleoptera; family Carabidae; genus Dromius; species Dromius quadrimaculatus. The sequence continues at coordinate 44,915,497 of OZ022334.1, read as the reverse complement.
TTTCTATATTTGGGGATGGGAGCCCCTACATTTGTCGGGTAGCACCATCAGTACTCTTTGTTTTTCATGGAGCTATTTGCAAAATCACCCCTAGAGCAAGATTTTCAAATAGGTGATTTTGACAGTAGCCTACTGAGGTATTTTATTTTTGTTAATTCAAAAACTTGTAGTGGTATGAGTTTGGAAAAAAAGCAGATAGTTATTCTATTTAGTAGGTAGTAATATTGAGTAAATGGTTATGAGGAATAAATATCTTTTTAAAAACATGTTGTGTCAATACACAAACGTATTACAAGAATAACATGAAATATGCTAAGATTTTTTGGGGACTTTCATATTGCCAACTTGAAGGTTGTTTGTTGATTCTTCTTTTCATTATATTCTTGGTTCTCTCTGGTTGTCGCTTATACCACTGGTTGGTCAGTTTTTTGCTACTTCTGCTACAGGGAGGTTGGTCTCTCCAGTAATAGTGTTTTCAAAGATTTGTACTCATGACTTTATAATTGTAATTCTGAATTTACTTACGTAAGTTCCACCTGTGTTTATACTGGTAAGGATCATTTTTAACTTGTTAGTTCATTGTATTAATATAACTTACTTTTATTAGCTGATGATGGGTCAATTGGACCCGAAACGTCCAAAATAAACTAATTATGATACAGAAAAACTGGATTTCTAAAGGCCTTGCACTATTCCTACTAATCATCTACAGATCCTTCTTTTTACTTTTATTTATTTTCAGTTCACTGTATCTCAGTCAGGTCGTTTGCTCATATATATACAGATGTCCATTTATGGAAATGTTAGGTCAATTCGAGAGCAGGTTATTAGAATTTTCGACCATGCGAGGCGATGCGGTGCAATACAAAGAGACGAAATGCTCCTCCCAGACATGGCCGGATTCAGGGATTATTCTATTTTTACGAATTATGACACTTCCGTACATTACAGAATTGTTATTAAAAACAGAGAATATATTATTATTTTATAATACTTAATGTGGGACGTGAAAACTAAAAATTTATTTGTAAATCGTATAAAGTAGGGATTTTGATTTTGACCGTCCTATTATAAACAACCAGCAACAGTTGGAATCTTGTGTAATTTTTTTGAAAGAAAATTTTGTGTATTCATCTTGCGGGCTGGCTTTTGTCCTTGCATGGTCTAGATACTTATATCCTATTTTCATTGAGATCAACTGAACCGGAAGTGCAATATACTTGACAGTCTTTTAGTATTTTTCGCTTAAATTCAGAACGATCGGCTGCAGAGTATTGAAATTTAGTATTTCAGTCTGCTGTAGCATCTGAATGATTGCCTGCTATTCTCATAACAATCGACTGAACCGGAAGTGCACTTCAGTTGGATTTTTTTCTAGTTTTGCGCATAAATTCAAAACAGTTAGTCGTAGAATCTTAGAAATCAGTATTTACGAATGTTGTAGCTTATAATGATGACCTACTGTTTCCAAAGCAACCGACTGCGCCGAAAGCGCTCTTTACCTTTTCAGTAGGTATATGTGAATGTTTATAGTAATTAAGATATCAAGGGTATTAAAAAATCAACAGTGTATTTTCCGAGAGCCTCTGGCCCGAGATGTGTTCTTTGACCGTTGACATTATCGTTCGTTCAACTCCCGTGGTGCCTTCAATATTTAAAGTCCTACTTTTATACTATTTCAATCAAATTTTTTAGCAATGTATGTCCTGTCAATGTGATTTCTGTCAGAGAAATTACTCTACTTACTTGCTGTAACTAGGAAACTTGTTTGTTATTTTTCAAAATAATTAATGCAATTCCATCATGAACCAATATATTATGGTATTATTTCTGTTGACATGGACTGAGTAAGTAATTCATCAAATATTCAAGAGTTAATCTAGAAGTTTTTGTTAGCCTTCAAGTTTATTCTACGTTATTTTTTTTTTTTTAGTTAACTGTAGTTGTAATATATTTTGTACAGTCATAAAAAAAAATTACCCAGCAGAACACAAATTACTGTTTGACGAGTTCTGAGGTAGCAATAACAAAAGCAACATTTCCACATGAGTATCTACATTAAATATTCATGCATCTCCTTTGCTTTTACAATGAACTTCAACATGATTCATACAGTTTTCATAAATGACATCCAGTAGAAATATTCGGGATATACTGAACAAAATCTTAAATCATAGTCATATGTTGAGTCGTGGACCATTCTTAACGTAAACAGACTATAGGTGATAAGGTCACAAAATATTCAACCTTCAATATTTTTCTCTAATTTAAGTCTAATATAATGTAATGTTCAATAATAAAATAAGCCTTGAATCCATCTCTCTTGTCTGGGAGGAGCCTTTGGTCCTCGTTGTATCGCACCGCACCGCACCACAAAGCCCCGCACGATGGAAAAATCTAGTAACGTGCTGGACTAAATCCGGAATATTTCGAGAGACAGGTTTCTGTATATAAGAGAAAGCAAACGACCTGACGAGGAATAGTAAAACCATGAACAGTGAACTGTGAACAATAAAACGGTGAAATGGTGAATGGTCAGTGTAATCTTCAATTATTGAAGAATGCAGTATTGGAAAGAATACGGCCAGAAGGGTTTGCATTGGTTTAGGCATGAATGTAGAAATAAAAACTTTTAGAAAATATGCGAGGACGTCCGGTGTGTAAGTGGATGGATAGATTATTGGTTAATCACGTGGGAAGAACTTTTGGATCACTATTTGGTTGTGTTGATTGTGTCCCACGACACGAAGGGTGAATTAATGCGGCGAATGAATATAAGTCAGAATTTGAGACTTAATTTTGATTACAATGGTGTCCAAGCGAAATTCAAGGACACTGTTCTTGAATGTGCAAGTGATGTTTGTGATGAATGTAGTAAGTGAAAAATTGATGAATAATTTTTGTAGGAACAAAAAACTATTATGGTTTATAAAATCAAAAATATTCCTTCGAGCCGGATTTGAACCAGCGACCTATGGATTTCAACATGATAATCAACTACAGTCCACCGCTCTACCAACTGAGCTATCGAAGGATGTAAATTTAATCCAAACTTTTACTTTATATGCTCTTGTATTTAATGTATGAAAACACTCCGAAACAAGTGAAACTTCATTTCTAAAGTGAAGGATTTCCGCTTGTCGTTCAGGCAACCCATCACACTGCACTAGACAGCGGGTAACCGATCGCTCTAGAAATGCCCGGAAACAGCTTATCATCCAATTAGTACCGGACTGCATTACCAAAATCGGTCCACAAAACTCCCACACAGATTGAGATAAATTTGCTTGCTTTCTGGATGACGAATAGATATAAATGATTGTGAGTGTGGTGATAAATGTACCAAAAGACTTCTTTCATTTTAATCCACACATTTTTTCTTCGATAATAAAATATAAATAAGAACTGAATTTTCTTTTACCAAATAAGTTTGTTGGAGTCATAAATCACTGCACATGTCTGTATTAAAAATAAAAATAAAAAGCGCGAATTTTCATTGAACATCTGGCACCATCGCTTAGAATTCCGAACCTCCATTTGTAGGATGCGGCTCCGAGAGACAAAATGTAGTTATTGTATTGCGATGACACTTTATGATTGTGATTTTTGCTAAATCGCGAGGTTTATTACATTTCAGAACATGACATGGAAATAATTGCGTTGGAAACTTGGCAGCAGTGACAAATTTCACGCAATATATTGCCAACGATAGAAAAAATAGTTTCTGTAACACGTGCACACACAAATTTGTATTATCTGTGCTCGTTAAAGTGTTTGCGTTTGCTGTAAACGTGATAGTACAAATAATGTGGGTAAAACAGAATATAATATCAATCAATGAAATAAGTCATGTTTGGCTGCACGAAGCCACGCCTTTGGCTTCTACCTCGTCTTCGTCGAGTGTAGTCAGCTTCACCTTGGACAATAACACCGTCATACAGGTGCCATATTACACAATTTGTATGAAATTACAGTATTATTTAACAAATAGTGTCAGAAAATAGCATTTTGATGTCTATGTATATTAAACCACAAGCCACGCCCTCTAGATCGTTTCGTGACGCAGACACGCGATATTTCATCTCTCAAATCTCGTTACGTTGAAAATTACATTGGATCGAATATTCGTCATGATTGATAGAACTGAATATTGAGAGAGAAACGTGATCAGACTGCACATTTAATTCATCCCGATTCTCCTATGAATTTAGTGTCGGTGTAATTCAACTCACCTGCATGTAGACACTTGACGAAGAGGTCTGACTCGATCGGCGGAACCTCAGGAATTGAGTCATTTTATCTGGAACAGAATCATAGCGTCAATAATATAAAAGGAACAAGAAAATTTAATAGGAAAAGTTTGATTTAAAATTATATTTCTACTATCTGGGTGGAGCTTTACGCCCCGCCCCCTAGGGTTGAAAATTCTAGTAACGTGCTCTCGAATAATGTGGAACATTTCCAGAAATGGACATCTGTATATATATGGGCAACGACCTGACAGAACAGCAGTAAACACTGAATTAATAAATATCAAGCAGTGTAATACATAAATAAGTTTTTCGACTTATATTTTAAATCTCATTTTAAATTCATCAAAAGTTCTCAATATAACTGAATATAAACGTAATATCATTTGTATTCTTTTAGATTTTCGACTGGCCACTCTAAATAACGTTACTTTTTACATTAGATCTCCATCTTTGCAGCATTAAAGCAAACTGGAAATAAATTTCACTCAGGCAAATACGAATAAACAAGAAAATTAGATTTTTAAAGTTGAATAAAGTTGGCAACAAGAAGAATCTAAGATCGTATCTCTTGTGAGCATAGCGTACAACACAGTTAAATTGCCTGAGCGAGTTCTTCAAAGAAAAAGTTCGCATTTTTTTTATGCAGTGCTAACTTATAACGTGCTAACTTCACCAAAGGTTTAATTGTAGTTCTTAATTAAAAACCATGGAGTCTGGACATGTCCTCGATTTTATTGCTTTTAAAGAATACACTAATCACTCACTGGATATTCACTATTTCCCTGTTCCTCATCCATATATATATATATATATATATATATATATATATATATATATATATATATATATATATATATATATATATATATATATATATATATATATATATATATATATATAGATGTACATTTCTAGAAATGTTCTACGTCATTCGAGAGCACGTCACTAGAACTTTCGACTGTGCGGGGCAGGGCGGCGCGATACAAAGAGACGAATGGCCCCGCCTAGACAGGGCCAGATTCAGGGATTATTTTTACGAATTACGACACTTTCGCACGTTACAATACATAAATTCCACCCAATAATCAATAACTCTTGCAGTACATGTACAGAACTGAAAAGAGATTAAGCTAAACAAACAATGAATATTATTTTTCAAATTAAATAACAAAACTAGCAAAGTTTATATTGACAAATGATGCCGAAACAATGATAAATAATAATGACAGCATATGTCAATAAGACTCATAAATTACACAACGATAAAGCCCCTTCAATATCAGACGTTTCAAATAAAACAGAAGTTTTAGAAATGAATGAGAGTGTAGATTACGTGAACGGGTCTGAAAATAAAATATGAAAATTGCAGAGGACAAAAATGGAATCGCGCCAAGTGTGTAGAGGGTTGTGAACCTCCTCCACGCGCTGCGATATCCCTAAACACACTCACATAAAAAGTTGGTAGGGTCTCCAGGGACGGATTAATATGAAATATAATGCCATGGGTAGTTTTAGTTTATTGTGGAAAGAACGTCACAAAGTATATTACAATTCAATGACAATCATACTGACTTTTGTTATTAACCATCAAATTGAATAAAATATTACATTTTTGTACGTGTTTCAAAATGATACAGAGCAACGGCGGATCAACTTCACAACTCGTTCTATGCTTGTGAAACCAAACTTGTTCCCAAGCAGTGACTCTACGTTAAATTGTTTTAATACTGTGAAGCCACCAATTGATCTCTCCAGCAGTGATATGACACTGTGTGAAGCAGAGACTTCCCTAGCGGTGACTCTATGTTAAATTAATCAAACACTGTGAAATCAACAAAGACTTCTCCAGCGGTGATTCTACTGCAAAACAATCTAACACTGTGAAAATGTAGCTGTTGAATATACACATTGCAGGGATTTGCACGGAGATAGCTTGGCTTAACGCTGACGACGACAATGCGGCGACTGCCTAAGACAATCAACATTCGCGGAGCCGCGAAGCGATTTTCCGAACGGTGGATCAACTTTACAACTCGTTAAATTGTTTGAATACTGTGAAGCCACCAATTGACCTCTGCAGCAGTGATATCTGACACTGTGCAAGGACTTTCCCAGCGGTGACTCTACGTTAGATTGATCAAACACTGTGAAATCAACAAAGACTCCTCCAGCGATGATTCTACAGTATAACAATCCAACACTCTGTAATCAGCAAAGACTTCTCCAGCGGTGACACTACGTTAAATTTGTTCAACACTGTGAAGCCAACAAGGACTTCTCCAGCGGTGATTCTACAGTAAAACAATCTGACATTCGCGGAGCGGACGGCAACAAAATAAAACGGAATGACTCTAAGTTGCACTTTGCAAAAATATTCCATGTTCAAAAACAGCAAATATATTCTAAATTCAAAAACAAGTTCATTTTACGGACTAAGCATAAAAACAAGAGAGAACAATCAGACTTGAGATTTTGTCTTGAACAATCAGATCAAACGGACTTAATAGCACGAAAACTTCGAGCGGACTTCAAACGGTAAACACTGTAGTAATTTGGAAGATGGCTCGGAGAACTAACTTTCAAAAGAAGTGACTTTAATTGGCCGCAAGCTTGTCTTTTAGATCAATTCCAATTCAGCGCTATTAGAAAAATGTGAAGAATACTGAAAAAAAAGAAGTCATTTCTTTGTTTACGTCGATAGTTTAGTCATGTGGCGGTAGGGTCACAACTGTCAAACGTCAGATCTTTATTTGTTATGTCAAGGGTCACGATAAACAAAATTAGAAACAAAATATACAGAATATTTCACAGAACAACGGTTGATTACATTCAGGATACATTTACAGTGAGTACATGACATAAACACAGATCATACAGTACAGAGTTGTATTTCATATGTTGTGAAATATTAATTCTAGCTGATGGCTGGTGATGTTACAGTAAGTGGTGGTGTAGTGTTCAAACAGAATTACGGTCCATTAAAATTTATAGGGCAAGCAAGATGTGATGAACTACAAAATGTAGGACGGTATCGGAAGGCTCTAGGATGTGCAACTCTGACGAAGCTTTGAAAGAAGAATTCGTCACAAACTATATTAATCCACTATTTCAGGAACACATTTTAAAGCAGAATTATCGCTAATTTCCACTATTCCTAAATATTTGCCACATTAAAAAAATAATACTGAAAATGTTCTTGAGTCTGCTCTGAAGCGCAGGAAATGTATAATACTAATGAGGGTGAATCGTCATACACACATTCATACAAATGTACATTGTATCTCCTCGCCCGAAACTGAGAAAACTCAACTGACGGAGCAAAAGCGTAATACTAAAGTGGTTGTAGATACCATAGACGGCATAGACGTATAGAATGTCGTTGTCTTAAATGCTATATGCTGTACTATTATTGTGGTTGTCTTATCAGCAGACATTATACGTAATAACAAAATACATATGTGGTGGAGTCCCACAGCAGTTATGTTTCAGATGTAATGAATTTCTTCGAGCGGCATTCTGTAGAAACAATGTTCATTGTCAGTTGAGCTAGCGAATGAAGTATTCATGTACAATTTTTTCTTTCAAATGAAATAGAATTCTGTCGTCCTCACTCATATATTCGCCCATCGGGTCCTGCCTTTTAAAATTTGTTCTTAGAATGAGATCCCTAATCTTCTTCTGAGATCTCAGCTTTACAGAAAGAATGTTATGACTGATGACAACTCAGTACGGTCTGCCACATATTTAGACTCCACAAAATGGTCTGCCAATTTATGTATATACTTAAGTATATCTAAATAAAATTACAGTAAAATTTCAGCTATATAGAAGTATTTCACTTCTTCACTTGACATTTTAAAAAAATTCAAATAATCATACAGACGCACTAAATTCTCAAATAATCAACAAAAAAATTAGAAAAAAAGTATGTGAACATAAGAGCAACTATTTACATATTCAATGAACATGCTTATTATTTTTATTCTGGGTGCGAACTTGTTATGTTTCATTTGAATAAATGTGGAGAATTGTGAAAAACACAAAAGCACATGATCTTAGGTTGCTCTCTGAAAATGCTAAATAGGATATTTATCTTGCAAATTTTGCGTTTGTCTGTAAAAATTCAACTCTGTTTGTTTTTCCACTTTGCATACGTACTCATTTTTGTGGTCAAATATATTACCGTTCATTTAACAGGCGGGCATTTCGCCAACAATCCATACAAAAAACTTATTGTTATATTTGAGACCTCTTATTTATTATACACATAATATTCAGCGCATTTTTTGAAAAAATCGCTATTATATTCACTTTGGCTGTCTGGCTGGCTGGCTGGCTGGTGTGACGCTGAGTTCTCAGCAACTATACTATCTACAGACTTGAAACTGGTACTAAATAAAAGCTACTGTTTCGTAGGCTTTTACAAATTGCTTTAATTCAAGCTCAGTGATTGTGGAAGATTAAATTATTCAATTACTTGTTTCAAGTGGAACTATGCCCAGAGATATATATGACATTAGGGATATGGCAACTAAAATTCATTAAAGTAGATAAAAATTTAGTTACAACTTTAGCCGCGGGTGTCACTATTATTATGTACAGTTGTCAAATCTGTCCGGGATTCATTCAATGACATGTTTGACGCAAATTTGAAGCTTATTAGAATGAATTATTATTATTGGTTGAAGATTTGTTTACTTTTGGTGTATTTTTTTTATATAGCTTTGATAAGGATCAATTTATCATTTTAAGGTACAGCACTTGACCTCCCGTCAGTCAATAACTAAACAATGAAGATTAAAAGGTATTTTTGAGTTTGTACATGCATGAATTATGTACCTATCAAATAGTCAACTTGAAACTAGTACTAAATAGAAGCTGCTGTTTCGTAAGTTTGCCCAAACTGCTTGATTTCAAGCTCAGTAATTGTGGGAGATGGTAATTTGCGAAATCTCTGAAGTAACAAGCATTCATGAGCTGTCAAAAATGCGCTTTCATTATCTAGATGATTCTTCCATTTTATAGATCATTTGTGAACCCTATTTGCGTACATTGGTCACAAATTCTTATTCAATTGTATCCACGTGATAATATCACTGCCGAGGCCTACTGCAACCCTCCTCTATTATAATAACACGTGTCACAGCACAGCTAGAGCGCAGCACGTGTCGCACCCATGTTGCAACTGTCCTACCGCAAGTATGTGAACATGTCTAGCAGCAGTGTAACATACTGCAGTACTAACAGCAAGAATTGATGTAGTTTGTAATTAATTACCATGCCAAAAAAATGTTCAACTAATTAAGGAATAATGTATTTTTCTCCAAACAAGAAAGGATAGATTTATACAACTATTTCAATTCATAATTTTCTCTCAAACATCCAACGCTAACTGAAAGACAGTAAAACAAAACATGATCCATTAAAGCACCACTTCATTTCCGCAAATGTAAGCACATCTTCAGAACTAACTCGAAATCCATTTGCTACATATTCTGACAAGTCAAATTAATTAAAATTGAACAAACGTAGACAAGAACTGAACATGAATTATTCGCGATTCCTTCGACGCCATCACCAAATCATAATTGTACTCAAGAACAATAGAATCACGGTTACTTCACTTGCACAATGGCTACTGTGATCACAACGAAACTTGTCAACTTGAAAGAGAAAATAAACACATTGCACAAGATTTCGATGGAATGAAGTGAGAAACGAAGTATAAATTACTGTGTTGGAATTAAATATTTTGTACTTACTGCTAGCGGAGATAATTTTTGGGTGTTGAGTAATGATATTATTCAATTATATATATATATATATATATATATATATATATATATATATATATATATATATATATATATATATATATATATATATATATATATATATATATATATATATATATATATATATATATATATATATATATATATATATATATATATATATATATATATATATATATATATATATATATATATATATATATATATATATATATATATATAGCCACCAAATGACCTTTCCAGCAGTGACTCTACGTTAGATTGTTCAAACACTGTGAAACACTGATCTCTAATAAACACTGGATTGGGTTTAGGCCGCTAGAATGCGGCCCCAATTGAGCGTCGCCATCTTGGCAAAAAGTGAGGTTCTGTGTCAATTGGTGACAGTTCAGTATGGTGTTGGGACGCAATTTTATACTGAATAAATTTTGTTTATTTATTTAAATGTAGATATAATAATACATAATATTGTTATTGTTTTATTTTATTAGAAAAACTCAACTGAAAAAGTTTGAAGATATAACTTATTCCTATTTTCAGTGAAGTATTACTTTTTACAGTTTTTATGGAGACCTAGAAGGATACATCAATTCATTATGTTAAAGTAATCAAACGATTTGATTTTCAATTTTAGATTAAATTGAAAATATCATGAATAATAAAATCATATTGTTGGGCAATGTTACAAAGTTATGATAACAAATTTGAGTAATATGTCAAATTTAATATAAAATATCTTGCTCACAAAATTAATCGCTGGACTGCAAGTTTGTGCTTACTTACGAACAATAAAATCTTGATTATTAAATGTATTATTATTCTCCTATCATGTGTAGTAGATATTTAAAATTATTTGTTTTGAATAGGCAATATTATCGCGGAAACGCACTTCATTTATTCATATAAGTAAATTCATAGTTTTAAATTTTAGGTAACAAAAATTTATAAAACTATTGAACGGATTAAATAATACTAAACTACAATGTTTAAAAAATAGTTAAAATACTGACACTAAAAAGTTCACAAATATTTTTAACTATTAATAAATATTTCAACTATTATAACAATTTTTAACTTTTGTTGATTATTAATGTATGTATTTTAATATATATTGAGAATAATTTCTTCATCTTACTTGCATTATACTTTGAATTTCATCGAGTGTCTTCTATAAGTGTTTTGAATTTGCCGCCGAATAGTGACACAAAACCTCAGTTTTACTGTCAAGGTCGCCGTTCAACCGGGGCCGCTTTCAGATGCCAGAATACGGTCTAGACCCAATACAGTGTTATATAGAGATCAGTGCTAAGACATTAATAGACTTCTCCAGCGGTGACTCTACATTAAATCATTCAAACACTGTGAAATCAACAAGGACTTATCTAGCTATGATTCTACGGTAAAACATTCTAACACTGTGAAATCAATAAAGACTTCTCCAGCGGTGTCTCTACGTTAAGTTTATCCAAAATTCGCGGAGCGGACGGCAATAATAAAACGAAATGAGTCAAAGTTAAGCATTGCAAAAATATTCTAAGTTCAACAACAACAAAAACAATGGCAAAATAAACTTACTTCCTTTCACTGACTTATAAAAAATAAAAGATAATAATCAAACTGTAACGATAGCCTTGCTGATGGCGGGGTCGTTAACTTTGGCGTCGCGGTCAAAACTGCTGACGGTGTGCTCGGGCGCCAATACGGTCGGTGACGCAGTTTCTAAGGCAGACGGCTGGATAGCTCAGAAGGAAAGAGTTGAGGTTGTCAAAATAATCATCAGGAGGTATGTATCATAACAAGATTCATTTTCACACAAAATGATAACGATGAACCTAGAACATATATTTTTCAGGACTTGCACGGTGATACTTGGCTGACGGTGACGGGACGGCTGTACATGACACTCGACACCAGCGGTCGCAGGACGGACCCAGGTCGCCGCAGATGACGAGAAACTTTTAAACAAACAAATCGTGAAGCGATTTCTCAAACAGTGGATTAATTTATCTTGTGAAACCAAACTGGCTCCCAGGTAGTGACGTTAAGCTTGCTCAATGCTGTGAAGCCAATGATGACTCCCTCAACGGTGATTCTACGTTAAAACAATCTAACACTGCGAAGTCACGAGGACTTTGTCAGCGGCGACGCCACGTTAAATTAATCCAACACTGTGAAATCAACAAGGACTTCGCCAGCGGTGTTTCTACGTTAAATTATTCTAACCCTGTGAAGTCAACCAAGACTCCGCCAGCGGTGCTTCTACGTTGAATTATTCAAACATTGCGGAGTCGACAAAGATTTCGCTAGCGGTTCATGAACAGCAAAAAAACGGCAAAAGCGAACAAATCTAAGTTCCTTTTACGGACTTATAAAAAACAAACAAACTCACGGATTGTGTCAGACAGTTGTGCTAACGGACGCACAAAAACTCCACTTGGACGGTAAACACTCTGAAGATGACACTCGGTATCGGAACTAGTAGCGTACTTTGGAGCGGCGGCTCAGAAGACTGGACTTTCAAAGAAGTGACTTAAGTCGGCCACAAGGCCTTATTTATATTTAAATTTTAATGAATCCTTACTCAGCAAGTTTTCAAATTACATTCATATTAGCGCTTTCAGTAATGTAAAGAAGACATACAGATAAGAAAGAAGAAGTAATTATACAAATAAAAATTTCTTTACAATAACTATTACTTTCCTGTCAGATACATCCTTTCCTGATTATATTTCCTTAAAATTAAAATTGTCCTAAATATCCTTTTATCGGTCGGTAATGTAGTCAACCGTCAAATGTCAGATGTTTATTTGTGTATGATCAAAGGTCACGAAGAACGTCAAACAAAATATACAATATCCAACATATTTACAGGACAACGGTTGATTACATTCTGAGTTTATTAACGGTAAGGCTCAGGACATAAATACAGATCAAGCAATATCGGTTGCATTTAATTTCAGGTGTTGTATGTTTAAGCAGAATTACAGAATTTGAAGTTTATAGGGTGTGCAAGATGTAAACAAATTTTGATGGACGTTAAAATGTTTGACGGTAGCAGAAGGCTCTGAGATGTACAACTGTGACGGAGTTTTGGGACATAATTCGTCACAAAATTAACGATTTTGTCTTAAACAATCGTACCAAACAGACTTAACAGGAAAAATTCGAACGGACGTCGAACGGTAAACACTGTAGAACTTTTAAAGATGGCTCAGAGAACTAACTTTCAAATCGGCCGCAATACCTAATATATTCTTTAAGTTTAATGAAACCTTATTTAACTTGTTTTTAAATTAATTTCAAATTACTGCTGTTGAAGTAATGTGAAGAAGAGATACAAAAAAAAGAAGTCATTTCACAAATATTTATTTCTTTACAACCTATTTCCTAACTTCTTCTCCTGCTTATATACAAATTTATCGGTTACATTTCATTCACAGTACATTGAAAACATTAAAAATAATATTATACTGAATTCTTTGTTCATGTCGGTAATTTACATTTACGGTGAGTACACGACATAAGCACAGATCATACAGTACAGAGTTGTATTTCAGATTTCCCAAAACATAACCTTACTCAACCACATGTTATGAAGTATAAGAACGTATTTAATCCAGCTGATGGCTGATGATGTTAAGGTAAGTGGCGGAGTAGTGTTTAAATAGAATTACGGTTCTTTAAAATTTATAGGAAAAGCAAGATGTGAAAACTAGACTGTAATGAACGGTAGCGGAAGGCTCTAGGATGTGCAACTGTGACGAAGCTTTGAGAGAAAGAATTCGTCACAACGTAAAAGAGTAGAAGTACTTATACTCCTCTTACTGATATTACAATGTGATTAGCACCCAGTTGAGTATATTTTTCTAAAAAAAAGTTGAAAGTGTAGCTCTATAATTCCTTATTATATCAAATTACCAGATAATTTAAATGCAAAACTTTCTTCCCACTTGTATCTTCACTCTTCATGTTGTGTTTTTATAGTCTTACCTGTTATATCTCATCAAATTTTCTGGTAGAGTAATCATCTTCACTTTCAAAACCATGCCTCCTATTGTTTTGCATACAAATAATATATTGTACGAGAATAATCACATATTCACAAACAAGTTTATTTTATCTTGAAAGAGCTACAATTTTATCACACTACGGTGACAGTCTTGATTTGAAGTCATACAATAAAATATTGAGGGAAATTGCAATAAATCTCACTACAATTTTACTTATTTTCTGAGAAACAAAATGTATGGATTAAAGTAGTGTTAGTATGAACTTTGATCATACGTATACTTGCTAGTTTGTGCCGACGGCCAATTTACAGATAAGAGATGCTAGAGGTACGTTAATACATTATTCATTTTTCTTGAAGTCTTGAGTGCTGATTTTTATTATTTTTCCTTCAGGCACCCAATAAATGATATAAATATAATTGAATTTTATTGAAATGAGTGAGTTTTCTTCATGAATTGTTCAAAACTTTCAAAATATAAAAAAAATCCGTCTTTGCTACAATCTGCTGCTTGAAATAATGAGTTTTCCAATTTAGTCCTATTAAGTAATAATAAACAATCCTGTGTCACCAACAACACCGTAACTATATTCGTGTTCCAACAATAGCTTAATTTCTTAACACATTTGAAAAAATTATCAGAATTAGCCTTCTTGCAACATTACCTTAACCTAGAAATTTTGGAAACTAATTTAAATTGTTTATTATTCAACATAGCGGTATTAAAGTTCGAAAACACCCAAGAGTTGAAGACAATTTTTCATGAAATGAATTCTAGAGCATGTCTCCAATTCTGCCTCATTAGTGCAAACTGGACCGTCGTTATTCCACAAGAACGCATCCTGGCATCAAGAATCACACGACACGCATGTGGTCTCGGTCTAAATGAAACAATGCAACTGCTCCCGGTTGGGGACAATAACAACCGACATTCCATATGATTGCAGAATCTAGCTGGAGGTGAAACTAAGCTATAAGCAACCAGGACACATAAAAACAGAAGCGTTGAAGATGACACCGCAGTGTTCAACAACATCTACCAACTAACATCGTCTGAGCAGCTCTAGAGTAGTGATGTGAGTAGTGGTTTGTGGTCACTGGAATGAGGATTATAAAGTGCAGTGCTTATTGGATATTCAAAAAATATTTTTACAGACTTCAATTATCTCAATTCGTTCAGGAGATACAGAGTCAAACAGTGTGTGCTTCTGATTCGGCTATTCTCTCCTCCGTCCGTAATTCATGTAATACAGCGTGCGACCGTGGCATCGTTATGATGTTTATAATAACAAAAATTATCAGAATCGATTCTTCTTGACATATTTCATCTTAGAATATACAAATTTCAGGATATTTAGATCTCATATTTTAGAAACTGTGATTTTAGAAAGAGCAAATAATAAATTTCAAGATTTACACACAGTCCTGCGAGTGGGTGAAAGTAGTGACTTTCAATCTTACGAATTGTATGAAGAATGACAATATATGATACTAAGTGAACCAGACTTCATTACAATTCCAAATTTCGAGCCAATGACTGGTACCACAAGCTTTGTTTTTGGCTGTATTAGGCGCGTTGTACCAAGAAGTATTTCAAGGAAATTATAGTAATTAAGGTATCAAGGGTGTTCAAAGGACAATTATGCCTGAAGTCAACAGTGTACTTTTCGAGGGCCTCCGGCCCGAGGTATGTACGTTAACCGTGGGCATTATCGTCCATTCAACTCCCGTGGTGCCTTTAATGTTCACTGTCCGACTAAAGTACTATATAAATCAAAATTATCAGCAATATGTGTCCTGTCATTATGATTTCTGTCAGAAAAATTACTCTAGTTACTTGCTGTAACTAGGGAACGTGATATTATTGTTTGTTATTCTTGAAAATAATGCCCTCGGGTATTATTTGTTACGTTATAACTCTGAAATCAGTATTATAAAATAATAAACCAATCGGACATTATAGTATATTATATAACGAGGGATTTAAGTGCTTGATTTAATCCTGAAGGTGGAGTTTATTGCACGAGACGGAGTCGAGGGCAATACTCACCTGAGGGATTAAAGGCACTTAAGTCATGTGTTATCTACACTATTTTTCGCACTACTGTATTATATTGAATCACAATAGTCTAAAAGCAGATTAATTAATCTCACAATTTTGATAGCTACAAACTTGATCCAAAAATGTTGAGTAAATTCACCATAGTAACAAGGCTGACTACAACAGTTGTAAAATAAATAAACTTACTGTCAAAAAGATGATTGAGAAATTTAATATTGATACGGTTGCGCAAGAGGTAACTGTAAAATTATTTTCCCAAAAATCTATAAGATTTACGAACAACAGTTCAATGCAAATGCATATTATGTCAATTGCGCTAATGCTAATATTAATCATCAATAATAAAGATTTGAGTTATAATGAAGAAATTCAATTTGACATTTAGGTAAGTACTTGAATTATTTAGTTGTCACAGAAAAATTTGTTTATTTTACTTTAGTCCCTTGAGATTATTGATCATTTCAGATCCCTAGGGACTAAACTCAAACTTAAGTCCCTGAAATAAGGGATTCAATTCGTCTTTTACTCCTGGAAGTGCGAAAATTTTTTAATATAACAAGAATATCATGTTTCCTAGTTACAGCGAGTGACTAGAGTCATTTCTCTGACAGAAATCACAATGGCAGGACATACATTGCTAGAAATTTTGATTGAAATACAACAAAAGTCGGACATTAAACATTGAAGGCACCATGGGAGTCGAGCGGACAATAATGCCTATGGTCAACGTACACCTCTCGGGCCGGGGGGGCCTCGGAAAGTGCACTGTTGACCTCAGGCATTATTGTCCTTTTAACACCGTTAATACCTTAATTACTATTACAATTACTTTAAAAAACGATCTAAAGGTGTAAATTGTGAGGAATATTTTTGTTCACTATATTTATTTCTTATATAATCTTCTTGAAACAATACTCTCAGTATAACCAAAGCCAAAATCTTGAATATTGAAGAAATTATCTAGAAAATCAAAGAATCGGTGTGGTGCCTGAGGATCTTGCGATGAACTAATTCCGATCACAATCTAATAGATCAAATCGCGATGAAATTATGCCCATAACCAAACTTCACTTCAAACGCAGATCAAGTTCACTTCGGAAATTGTATATGTCCCTCAGGAGACCGTAAAACAAAAAACTATAGTAAAAAAAATATAAGGGTCACAATGCTTACCCTTAATAAAAGTGCAGTAGTTATAAAGTATGTTGCTGAGTTTGGCAATTTCTTAGTGTTAATGGCACTTACTTGTGCTTAACTATTGTGAAATCAACAAAATTCACATTTCGAGATTTTTGATGGAAATGTCCGTTTTGAGCATCCCTGAATCCATTATGACTATTTTCGGCTTGATATTGGTACGTGTGTGCATTCACAACACGCAAATATGAAAACCCTTCAAATGTATAATACTGAAATTTTGTATTTAAGACTGGTATAGGGTCTAGTTGTGCACCTCGCATTATGGTTGCAATCGTCTGTACTAGTGACGTAACGAATATTCACATTCGCATTCGCATTTGCGAATATTCGCATTGTTTTTGACGTTCGCATTCGCAAAATTCATGCAAATATTTTGCGATTATGAATCTCAGGAAGAATACAGCCTCCACTTTCATATTTGGTTTTGAAAATTATAAATGATCAACTTCTTATGAATATTTATGTATTTAATGCGCGAAATTATACTTTGGTGCTTGAGAATAGAAGTTTTTGGTCGAAGCGGTAACCAAGGCACAAATCATTCAATTTCGCGCACGAGTTGCATATAACATTTTTTCAGGCGTCAAAAAATAATTGAAGAGAATTATCAAAATTATAATAAAATACAAAAATCAGTGCGCGAAATACTTCGTGCACGTTGTCATGACAAACAACTCTAATGCGAGATTTTGCATACTAATATTGATATACAAATATCATTATTTTTTGATGTCTGTAGTACAAAAACGTTTTCCTGCCTTAAACTTTTATCATTTATCAATTTTCATAAAAATCTGATTTCAAATTGAAAATTAAATAATCATCTTTTAATAAACTGAATTTTCGCATTCGCGAATGCTTAAAAATTGATATTCGTTACATCACTAGTCTGTACTGTAAGTGCACTTTACTTGAAACTTTTGTTGAATTTTCCGCATAAATCCAGAATGATTAGCCGAAGGATATTGAAATTCCAGTGGCGTGCAGTCCATATGTGCAGGGTGTGCACTGTACACTCTATGAAAATATTAGAAATTATGTAAATAAAATTAATATTATAGTTTATTGAATACTCAATTTTGTTTCACAAATTTTTATTATAAAATCAGAGAAAGAGCGTATTTTATCTATTTATGCAACCAGAAATACGGGCGCGCCTCGCAGGCCACTCTGCTATATATTTGAAACGAATGTCGACGCTTGAGGTGCAGAATTTCTCGCTGCAAGGCGAGCGAGGTCTGTTTGGCATAGACAGTATTAGGAAAGTGAAGGAATAGAGTCTGACAGAGAAAAAGCATACCGGAATTAGCGATCTCCTATCGCTCGTTCTCTCTCGCTGGGTGCAGGCAGACTTTCTGCACCTGGAGCTGAATATTCAACGTTTAACTGAGTTCTTTTTCAAACGCCTTTTATAAGTTTGTTTTAAAATAGTTGAATTATTGTTATTTGTTATTTAAGACAACAATATTAGGTAAACACTTATTTTATACGTTTCTCAAATTGTTTATTTTTGTGAAATTATCATTTGTAGAATGACAACTGAAAACAGATCTATAATTTGTGATCTACTGGAAAATCCTTTTTCACGTTGTGATGTCGAAACGAAAAATGAAATTATGAAAACAAGACCAACGCCAGACATAAAACTCACACAAACTATCAGAATTTCCAAATTAAAATATATGTAAAATTCAAATGAATTGCTGGTTGTTGCAAGAAAAATAAGCTGTATTGTTGGCCATATATATATCCCCTTCCTCACCACCTACTGTGCACACCTATCATAAAAAGTCACCGCACGCCACTGTGAAATTCAGTATTTGAAATTGCCGTAGCATCTTATTCTTGTATTTTGTACCAATCGACTGAACCGAAAGTACACTTTATATAGCAGACTTTTCGAATTTTCCTCATAAATTCAAAACATCCAGTAGTAGAATATTGAAATTTTGTATTGAGCACTAATGTAAGATCTAGTTGTGCACCTCGCATTATGATTGCAATCGTCTGTACCGGAAACATTTTTTGAACTTCCCGCATAAATCCAAAACGATTGAACGTGGAATGTTAGAATTTAATATTTAAAGCGTTAGTACCGTCTAGATACTTATATCCTATTTTCATTGAGATCGACTGAGCCGGAAGTGTATTTTATTTAACAGTTTCTCATAGCAATCGACTGAACCGGAAGATCCCTTCAGTTGTATTTTTTTTCTAATTTTGCGCATAATTTTAGTACTTCTAGCCATAGAATCTGTTGTAGCATAAGAATGATGACACTTACGAATGCGCACTTTTCTTGGCAGAATTTTGTGTTTGTGATGTCTACGTCAGATTTTTTCGGTTGAATCTTCTTGATTCAGTGACCATAACAGATTCTTAGTTGACTTCGAAAGTATACCATAAAATTATTTATTATTTTTTACAGACAGTGAAGATGGTTATGAAATCTCTCTATCTGTTTGCTTTGGTTCTATCGTCCAACTTGTTGATTGTATCTGCTATCACCAAAACCAGAGGAGCAGATATATTGGTAAGTGATATGTTTCATTAACATCTGTACCCATAATTGATAAGCACATAATGTAATGATTGTCATTGTCGCTTGATATTATGATATCAAACAGGAAATTTGTGATACTGGCATTTCTGATAATTGAAGATTAATGTGCTGAATGTCAAAAGGATGAGAAACGATAGAATTTGAAGAGGGACTATTACAACCGCATTAGTACAATCAGGCACTCTTAATCATTATTCATCGTTCCAACCAACGAATTTCAAATATCGTGTTTATGGTATATGTAATAATATCATTTATATGTAAATGTAGCAGTTTCATTTAAAGCTAAATTTAAATCCAACGAACGTATTCGTGTGCACAGAATCTTAACGGGATCCAGGATAGCGGCGATGGAACAGAGCGCGGAAGAGAAAGGGACAGGATCAAAGACAAAGGAAAGGATATGGCTTTTACAGAGACTCAAGAGAATCGCTCATTTTTCAAACAGGACTCAGACAGAAGAGGAGGCAGCTTCTATCCATCAGGTGATTAGCAGATAAGTGAAGCTGTAAGCTGTCATTGGTACAAATGATCTTAGTTTGAACAAAGATTTATTTTATAATTTGTAGTAATCATATTGGGGTATGCCAAACATGTTCAAATGATTGATGGATTTAAGACAGCCTGTAATTATGTTTGTCTTTAGGACCTCCTGTGGGCACAAGCTTCGGAACAACCTACCACGCTTCAGGCAACGGTTACAGCTACGGAGCTCCATCAGGACCACCTGAATACCCTCAAACATACGCAATCGGTTACCCTTCTCACCCACCAAGCAGTAGTGGTCCTTCTCACCCACCAATCAGCAGTGGTCCTTCTCTCCACAGCGGCTACGGTGTAGGTCTAGGTGGCAGTTACCCAGTAATTCCGCAAGGTGGCGGTGGACACGGACATCACAGCGCTATGGCAATTAAAGGTCTTCTATTACCCATCGCAGGAGTCGCATTACTTGGGGCTGCTGCAGTACTAGCCAAGTCGAACCCAGTGCTCTTACAACTCGGAGTTGTTTCGGGTAAAAGGAAGAGAAGGGCGATGAGGGATGAGTACCCAGTGAATCCACATGTTCGACCAGCTGTATGAAGAAAGTCTCCTCTATTTTGTATATCTTTGGAAAAGGGTTTTTCATGAACTAAACAATTGTTGAACTTTCAACCTTATTAGATTCATCATAAAATTATTTATTATAAATGTATAATTTAATGTCTATAGCTTGAATCAGGACGATAAAAATGGGCGATTCACTGGAGTTATCGAGAAATTCTAATTGTAAGAATCTTATTGTAAGAATCCAATTTTATTTACAATATAATGTAGTGTTTAAATAAATATAATGTAATAAAATAAAAGTTGATGTGATGGCTAGATATCTAATATTCGTTTATAAAAAGTAATTGCACATACACAAGCATTTTGTGGAAAAATATTTTTTGTAACACATGCACTGGAAGTACCCTATTACTGAACAGAATTCTGCTTATGAGGCTCCTAATTCCAAACCTTACTTTTGCCTCGGGTTTTGCCCTCGCCATCATCGAATGTAGCCAGATTCACCCTAAGCAATAATAACGACCGTTCGGTTCTTGTAGCATAATCTTGAAATTTTCTACACTTATTTACGACATTTGATTTTTAAGTGAAACGAAAAAGTGCACGAAAACGAGACTGAACGGTGCTCACTACATTCTCAGATTGCACGCGTTCTAAAACCAGAATACAAAGTTTCACTTCTACCGCGTATGAACTCACACTTAAATTTTTCAATATTTAATTGTTCAAAATATAAATAAAATATTTTCGATCATTTGTTGGGTACTTATACACAAGTAGTGCTCATATTTTTCTAAAACGTTAGGTACCTTTAACAGTAGGACGCTGTGCGAGCGAAACGAGCTTGGTTAATTTTTTTTTTTCACAGAAAGCGTGCTCAGTTAGCTGTAAGCTGCTATGCAAGCGAATAAACTAGGAGCCCGCGACTAAGATTTTTGTCAAATCTTATTTACCAAAAAACCTTATACATTCGATAGAGTACATCATTCTGATTTCTTACACCTGGAGAAATTGGACGGAAAATTTATTGACAGATGGTCCACGTGAGTCCAAAAATAAAGCATATTCAAATAAATTTGTAAATTTATTGCTTTACTCGAAACATTTCAGCCGATCTTGCAAATTGGCCTTAAGTTCGAAAAATGGCAGACTGTAAAAAGCTGTTCAAAGAAACTACACTTTATTATTAATTAAAAGCCATTTTTAAATATGCATTAGCACCTAACGGGAATTTTAAAATACAAATACATCAAGCTTACAGCTGTAAGTATCTTCCCTATAAATGGCAGCCTGTAGAAAATTGTTCATTTTTTTCTGTCATGAGCGCCCGGTCTAATATGGATACATTTATTTAAACATACAACATTCACAAAATGATCGAGAATATGTATTAGTCGAATCTCTATTAGTTTCCATTTGTAATATTTTAACTGAACACGTGTCTCTTTATATATATACATATATAGGAATGTAACAAGTCTTACGACTGGTAGTTTCGGATAGTTTAGTCCTCGGTTTATCCTAAGCGTAGCTTAATCACCTAAGAAGCAATCTTACAATAATTACTGTGAAAATTAAGCCACGTTTATGATGAATCAGGGCTGAAATACTGAACTTGGGTCAGCACACCTAAAGTGAACGTGACTCGTAGTCAGTTTTCAAAAAAAGTTTCTTTATATTTGCAATACGGTTATTGCAGCGACGGTGTTGTTCCAAGAGTGGGTAAATCAATTAACCTGCGTGTATCGCAGGCAACTGTACGGCATTACCGTACTGATGGCCATCCGTAGATGTCGTTCAACGTGAGATAAACAGTGCTAGTAACTTATCTATCTGGTGGCACTACATTATTCTGTCGGTGTTGCGCGGGAATATATGTATGCCAACCGTATGTACTGTGTGTTATTGCAGGCAACGAGGTTGTTCCAAGAGTGGGTAAATCGACCAGCTCGCGTTTGTCGCGGGCGTCGATGTTCTACTTTCAGAAGAATTCAGCCTAATTACGTCCTAACACTTTACCAGCCCCTCACTCCTGACGGCAAGGCCACCAACAGTTCATCAATCAAACATAAGTTTTTCTATATTTCTATATTTTTTTATATCTGTATGATTGTATATTTACAGGAAAACACAATTAATTTTTATTCAATTTATTACATCAATTATTTTCTCAAAACCGGTTTGTCATATTCTTAGAAACAATTTATAAACATTTCTGTACATACATAAAGTAAATATCTATTTAAAATTCTACATACACATAAAAGAAAATTCACAATGCATTAGCTTTCAGTGATTAAAAGAACTAAGAAATATCTAATAGTCTACGCACATACATCTAAATATTTTTTTTTTTAGAAGATACTATATTGCACGCCTTGAATATCGTGAATATTTTTGGTATCTGAATCAAAACGCGAGTGCGTTTAAGTCGCAAACTAGCCTGCAACAACAAATCTTGTCTAAAATTTTTTCCGGAAACCAATTCCCAGACCCAAATGAATCTATGACTAAGGCTCTCAGTAGAAGATAACCGAACAGCAACGAGCCGACAAAACGCCAAATCAAAGCAAGGCTTCCTGATTTTTTTGACTCCAAGTATGCTTTTATCCCGAAAATGCCCCGAAAAGATCGAGACGTGTAGCGTTTATCACTCGCCGATGAACTTGCACAAGAGCTGTCACATCAACGAGACTAATGATAACACTGTTACGCTTCAGCTCTTTCCAAGGTCGAATTTGTTTATGCTTCTAAAATTGTGCGAAACCTCAGTGGTGATAGATTGCAAGTGATGAGCAAGAATTTTGTAGCATTCTTTGATCGTTCAAAAGATACATTAAGACACAGACATATATATAGTGGTTTAACACTCCTTGAGGAGTTGCGCCGCTTCTAACAAAGCTTTCTAGATCATTTTTTTTTCTGGAGGGAATCGCTCTCCATTACAACTTTAAATATTCTTCGCTATATTGCTCCATATTTTCTTGTTTTCTGTTTTTGTTCCCAATCTCTAATCCCCGCTAATCTTAAATCTTCTCCTACTTCTTTTATTCACGTTGATCTTGGTCTTCCCTTTCTTCTTTTGCTTCTAGGACTCCACTGCATTATTGACTTGATTGTATCTTGCTCGCTGGCTCTCCATACATGCCCAAGCCATTTTATAGTTTGTTGCTTTATTTTTTTTACTATGTCTTCTCCATTTAGTTCTTGTTCAACCTCGTGGTTCATTCTTATTCTATATTTTGTATCTGTTATTTTTATGGGTCCTAATATTTTTCTTATTATTTTCTTTTCAGTTATTCTCAACTGTTCTTCGTTCTTTTTTGTCATTGACATTGTTTTCGCTGCGTATAATGTTACTGGTCTTACTATGGTTCTATATATTCTCATTTTTGTAGTTTTCGATATTAGTTTACTTTTTAGAAGTTTTCTCTTTGCATGGGAAGCTTTATTTGTTGCTGTTATTTTTTCTTTCATCTTTATTACTCTGTCTTCTTTGTTCTCTAACAATACTCCTAGATATTCAAATTTATCTACTTGCTCGTATTTGAACTCTCTTATTTTATTTATATTTTCTACTATATTATTTCCAATTATCATTATTTTGGTCTTTCCTTCGTTTATTTATAGCCCTATTTTCTTCCCTTCACTTATTATTTCCTTCAGTATTCCTTTCATCAGTTTTCTATTCTGTGCTACAATTGCTATGTCATCTGCGTATGCTATTATTTGTCCTCCTCTTGTTCTGAATGTTTCCTGTATTATATTTCTCATTGCATCGTCTAAGGCTAAATTAAATAACGTGGCTGATAGGGCCTTGTCTTACTCCTTTATTCATTATCATGTCTTCTGTTTCTGCTTTTTGATTCCTAATGCTTATTTTTGTTCCTCTCATGGTCATAGCTATTAATCTTCTTAATTTTCCTGGTACTTGCAAGTCTTTTAAAGCTGCCATTAATTTTCTATTTTGATTGAGTCGAACAATTATTCAAAATCAAGTAATAGTATTCCAGTGTTCAGTTTATATTTCAGTGTTTTTTCAATTATTTGAGTTATAGTGTATGGCATCCGTAGTTGACTTCCCTTTCACAAAGCCACACTGATATTGCCCGATGGTCCCTCTTGTTACATTTGTTATCCTTCTCTGTATTAATGTCGACATTATTTTGTAAGCTGTGTTTGAAAGTCTGATTCCTCCATAATTTTGACATACTTGCCGGTCTTCTTTTTTGTGTATTATTTATCCTATTTCCCAATCTTTCGTATTGCAAATTTAAAATAATTCATATTTTCTACCTATTAGTGGGTGTTACACACCCAAATTTTGGATAATTAGGTTGAGATCAAACTAGCCGTCAACCAACAAGCATTTTCAATAATATCAAATAAATAAATCAAATCCAAGAGAAATTCCCTTATATACTTATACGTTGTCGTACAGACAAATTTGAAACGTCATTTTTTGGGCTAATTTTTCGTATTATTGCAACAAATTTCAACTAAATAAATGATAATTATATGTAGTTATCTGAAAATCACGAAAAACTGCATTCAAATCACTCAGCAATTTGAAAATTGAGAAACATTTATTTCAAGTGTTCTCTCCTCGGTCCGATTACACTCGCATCATAAACTTGACTATAAATATAAATATTTCAGGATTAATTTTTTCGGGTTATTTTCAACTTCTGGGCATTATTAATGCTGTCATTACGTTAGGAAGGCTTCAAAATTACTAATTCTATTAAAAAATTACATATTTGAGTTCTCTACTATTATAAATAAACTCAAAAGTGTTACCATACTTCAATACTACATTTCATTCGATTTAAGTAAATAGAAAAAAGGAAACTCCCTTGAAACAAATAAAAAATAAGTTTGGGCATATTACTGATATAATGGAAGGATGGAAAGAATATTTTCAAGAGTTACTAGATACCGGTAAAACTGGGACAGGAAATACAACACAAACAATCAATGTGAATGAAGAAGATGAAGGTGAAATAACAATGGATGAAATAAATGAAGCAATAAGGAAAATAAAAACAGGTTCCTAAATCCTCAGGATACAATGATAATAAACCTGAACAAATAAAATAAAATATATAGGAAGTAAAGGTATAGAGATGTTATACATTTTATTAAACAAAATATGGAACAAAGAAAGCGTACCAATAGACTAGGAGAAAACAGTGATTATGCCAATACACAAGAAAGGACTCTACAAAATGCTCAAACTACCGAGGTATATCACTGCTAAAATATATGAATACTGACAAATAAACTAGCAAAAAAAAAAATAGAAAACAAACTAAAAGAACCACAAAGCGGTTTTAGACGAGGGTATTGCACACAGGATCACATCTTCAGTGTCAGACAAATGAAAGAAACATATTGTACAACAGACATATATATTGTAATCACTGATCTCTATATAACACTGGATTGGGTTTAGACCGTATTCTGGCATCTGAAAGCGGCCCCGGTTGAACGGCGGCCTTGACAGTAAAACTAAGGTTTTGTGTCACTATTTGGCGGCAAATTCAAAACACTTATAGAAGACACTCGATGAAATTCAAAGTATAATGCAAGTAAGATGAAGAAATTATTCTCAATAAATATTAAAAAACATACATTAATAATCAACAGAAGTTAAAAATTGTTATAATAGTTGAAATATTTATTAATAGTTAAAAATATTTGTGAACTTTTTAGTGTCAGTGTTTAAAGTATTTTTTAAACATTGTAGTTTAGTATTATTCAATCCGTTCAATAGTTTTATAAACTTTTGTTACCTAAAATTTAAAACTATGAATTTACCTATATGAATAAATGAAGTGCATTTCTGCGATAATATTGCCTATTCAAAACTAATAATTTTGAATATCTACTACACATGATAGGAGAATAATAATATATTCGATAATCAAGATTTTATTGTTCGTAAGTAAGCACAAACTTGCAGTCCAGCGATTAATTTTGTGAGCAAGATATTTTACAATAAATTTGATATATTACTCAAATTTGTTATCATAACTTTGTAACATTGACCAACAATATGATTTTATTATTCATGATATTTTCAATTTAATCTAAAATTGAAACTCAAATCGTTTGATTACTTTAACATAATGAATTTATGTATTCTTCTAGGTCTCCATAAAACCTGTAAAAAGTAATACTTCACTGAAAATAGGAATAAGTTATATCTTCAAACTTTTTCAGTTGAGTTTTTGTAATAAAATAAAACAATAACAATATTATGTATTAATATATCTACATTTAAATAAATAAACAAAATTTATTCAGTATAAAATTGCGTCCCAACACCATACTGAACTGTCACCAATTGACACAGAACCTCAGTTTTTGCCAAGATGGTGACACTCAATTGGGGCCGCATTCCAGCGGCCTAAACCCAATCCAGTGTTTATTAGAGATCAGTGATTGTAATGAATTTAAGTCTATAAATAAGTAAATTCGGCTTTACTGGTGCTTAGAATTATTGTGGAGATATTTTACATCAAGAAATAGAAACGAATATATTTGTTTTCTAGAAAATTGCTGGTACCTTCCAGCGCTTTCTAGAAAAGCCTGGACGTTTGCGGGAAAAACGTAGTGGGGAGAGACCCACAGTATATATCAGTGGCTGACTCAACGAGGAGCATTATTGATTCTGGCTCAGAGACCTCATAATATGGACTGCTAGTGGTTGAAATGAATTTTGTTATTCAAAATAAATCAATATTGACATAAATGATTGAAGTTAAGTTATAGTGTAGTGTGATAATCTTTAGTTTAAATTAGAATTATTTATTGGAAATAGTGTTAGTTATCTAATTTATTATTTTAATAAATCATAAAGATAAATAGTAGTGTTTAGTAACTTTTGTTCCCTAAATTAAAACAATCTAGCGACAGTATGATTGTCATGGTCCAAAGAAACAACTGTTTACTTTTGATGTACAGTCGTCCAGAGTGTTAATTATGACTCATCACACATCCGTAATCAGTTTCCAGGCTAGGCCTTAACACAGTTTCTTACCGGACGTGGCTAATGGTAGACCGGAAACAGCTAACACTGATTCGTATATATCAACAAGACCACTTCACGGTCGGTTTCTCAGACTACTTGTTTCACATCCACACAAATATTTCAGGACAAAGAAATTCTCACACAAGTTATTCTTTCGAAGAAAAAGGTTTACGCGCAAATAACTAGCTTTAAGGTAGCAGTCCCGGTAGCAGTCTCAGCAGCAGTTCAAAAGTCGTTCTGGATTTATCCAAAAAATTCTGAAAATCTGTCAAGTAAAGTGCGCCTTCGGCGCAGTCGGTAGGTCATCATTCTTATGCTACAACATTCCTAAATACTGATTTCCAAGATTCTACAGCTAACAATTTGGAATCTATGCGCAAAATTAAAAAATAAATTCAAACTGAAATGCACCTCTGGTTCAGTCGATCTCAATGAAAATAGGATATGAGCATCTAGGCACTTAAATACTGAATTACATTTTACATAGAAGTAATACATAAATCATTCAAGCGCCAACTCACTTTAAGATACTCGTAAATTTAAAAGAACATCCAACAATTGCATTATCTTATATATTGAGCTTGTTAATTAAAAGGTGTCATTAGATGAACAAACACCTACAATCTGCATCATTAGCATTTAGGTTTACAACCTAAGATAACACAAGCAATGAAAAATCACGAAGGCGATGCAACTCCTCTGACTATTGCCTACACAACAAACACACGAAAAGGTGAACGGCCGATATTATACCTGTATCCCACGTGCACTTAGAATTGCACATGGACTCACATTGCAATATTGAAATCAAGATAAATAGCAACAAGAAAAAATCAATTATTATTTATGTTGCATGTTTAAACGTGGGCCTACAATATTTATACTTTGAATATTATATCGTACTGACATTCAAATGAGTATTTCGATTTGGGAAAGAATAATTACCTTTTGCTGACATTCCTATAAGATTAGTGGCCAAATAATAATCCCATTGTTGTTGCGACAGTTCGATCACAAAGAATAAAAACACAAAAACTACTCACTTCTAAATTAAACACAATCTATACAAATATTTTTAATACAATTAACACTGTTTCATTTACACTAGAAACTAATTCAAAATAAAAATAAACAGCACTTAAACATAACCTCAAACATTCAAACATAAACACAAAAAACTACCGCAAAAACAACATTAAATTATACATGAATAATTTTAGCAATGAAATGTGTAAACTGTCTGCTTCAATCAGCTGAGAAGTTCATAAATAGACGCGGATTTTGAAGAAAAGTGAATAAAACACCTTGGGCACAACAGAGACTGCTGTCTTGCCGGCCTGCTGGATGCTATGCTACAGCGGCGACGAAACCAATGACCTTCCGACTGGAGAAGGGAATGTGGATTGCTTGGCGTTGCATTGCTCTCAGCTGATATATGTGACTAACATAGGAAACACGCGTGGCTACCTCAAATAAACCAATGCGACTTTAAACACGTCTTTTGTTACATACTTGACTGAACTTTCACCTTCCTTCCTGCTTTAAAGTCTTTACATTTTTACGTTTTCAAATTTTTCTGTCTTGTCTTCCTCTTAGAGGACGATAAAATATCAGTGGAATGGAATGCAGCTACAATAATATATGAAATTGAAATTTTGTTCTTAAAATTGGTTCAAGGTCCAGTTGTGCACCTCGCATTATGATTGCAATCGTCTGAACTGATATGCACTTTACTTGATTTTTTTTTTTAATTTTCCGCATAAATCCGAAATATTTCAGTATTTAAGACTATAGTACGTCTAGAATCTTATATCCTATTTTCATAGAGATCGACTGAGCCGGAAATGCACTTTACTTGACAGTCTTTTGGAATTTTTCGCATAAATTCGCAACGGTCCGCTGTAGAGTATTGAAATTTAGTATGTCAGTTTGCTGTAGCATCTGAATGATTGCCTACTATTCTCATAACAATCGACTGAACCGGAAGTGCACTTCAGTTGAAATCCAAATCGATTAGCCGTGGAACGATGGAATTTTGTGTTTGAATGTTGTATTTTTATATGCAAAAGAACATCCAATGATGTACAAATAAATCAGGTGATGTATACGTCAGATTTTTCATTTAAAAATGTAGCACACAGATTCTGTATTTGACAAAAGAAATTCGTCATCTATACTAATATTCTAAAGAGGAAAGATTTCTATTTTTGTTTGTAATGAATAGACTCAAAAACAGCTGAATCGATTTATGAATGTTTTGTTTATTCGCACATCGTTCATCCAATTGAGTTGAAACTTGATATATTTGTTGTTTGCACTTTTCTTGAAGTGTTATAGTATCATTAACATACATCAAGTGGCGTACAAGTCGTATTTGTTCGTTCGCGCATCGTTTATCCAATTGAGCTGAAACTTATGCCTGTATTACACGATACAATTTATTGACCAATAAATTGACCAAGTTTTCTGTCAAGTTTTCAACAATTTATTGTCGAGCTCAAAAATATTTTGTACCATATTACACGATACAAGTTTTCGTCAAGAAAAATCAGAACTACCAACTTATAATTTTTGACGTAACTTCAAAAAGTGTGTTTAGAGAGAAAGTGTGATAGTAGATATGACATAAAATTAATATACTGGAGACAACTGTATACAAAATTATATTAATACTTTGTCAACACTAAGATTATGTTTGCAATGTTTGTTTTTCTTTAGGTTAAGTCAAGTATGTAACGCGTGTTTTATTTGACGTGAAATATCTAATATAAGTAATGTTGGCAACGACGAATCGGACAGAAATCTCCCTAGAATACCCCAGAATATTGACGAAAAATAGAGCCAGTTCTATTTCAAAAATAACATGGTCAATTATTGGTCAAGAAAAAATTGTGGAAATTCTGGACATATTACACAAAAAAATAAATTGAAGATCAACTTTTGAAAATTATTGACCAATAAATTGTATCGTGTAATACAGGCATTAGTCCTGTTGTCGGCACTTTCTATGAAAGTTCTTATTATAGCAACAACATACATCAAATGGCGCACAAACTTTGTTTGTTCGCGCATCGTTCATCCAATTGATTTGAAACCTCTTTCGTAAAGATTTTTATTATTATACTAACAATATACATCGTATTTGTCCATTCGCGCATTGTTCATCCGATTGACTTGGAACTTTGTACAGTTGTCGTTGGGCTTTGACAGTTATATATATATATATATATATATATATATATATATATATATATATATATATATATATATATATATATATATATATATATATATTCTTTTACCAATAGAATGGGCTATAATTTGCTACGAAAACTTCCAATAATGTAACTCAAGATGTAAGAAAATGATCAACAAAATTCCTTACTCTGCGTGCGCTGCAATATAATCTTTTATCTCCAGTAGATTATTTCATTAAATACTGATGACGCTATCTATGGATAGATCCACTAATTAATCAATAAATTTTGACAGTTGAGGCAATGTTTCAATTAGTATTGTGTTACTCAAGCATAAAATGTGATAATTTTGTCACAAATTTTATTGTGAATTTATTTATTTTACACAGGTTACAGTGCCAATAATTATTTTACAAACTCGTACTATTCTCTCTTGGTTCACGCTCTTTATATATCTAATCCAACAATGGGCCAACAATCAAATGTCTAACAGTTGATGCCTGGCAACCATCGAACATCTAGTAACCATCTAGTCCGACAATTGAACATTGACTTGGTCAATACTAACTAGGATTACAGTTACAATAAATTATTAGCCAAATAGCGAATTCAAATAAGTACTAATGTGAACTAATCACTAAAAATATTCCGCATTTCACAAAAATATTAAATATTGTTAAATTACTTATAATAAAAATAAAAGTCACTTTTTAATAATTTAAAATGGAATAAAAGTTTTATTCTTCTGAATATCACTAACAACACTATATTATTTATTTATCACTTAATACTAACTCAAACAAAGTCTCAGATATTTATATTCAACTATTTATATACACTGTTCACTTCACTTTTAATATTCAGTGTTCTAGATTCCTCATTACACTCTTTTGCTTGCCTTTATATATAGAAATATCCATTTCTCGAGAGTTCTACCACATTCTGGAATATTGCTAGAAACTTCCTTAGGGAGGGGTAATGTGATGCGGTGCGGCGCGACGCAAAGAGGACGAAAGGTCCACCAATGCAAGGTCACCTTTACAAACCTCCACATTCTCGCACGTTACAATATCAATAAATATCCTGCTATTGTTATATGAAGTAGAGAAGATTTTGGATGTATTTCACATTTTGAGGAATAGGCTTCAAAATATTGTGGTGAAGTTTCATGCGTACATGTTCATAATCAGATGTACCATGGTGAGTTGAAAACAAAATTTTGAGAAACTTGCATCATATGAAAGATGTTGTGCTTGAAGTCCTTTTTTTATTTGAGCTATAATTGAAGCAAAAAAAATAACGCAAATACCAATTTATTCCGATCCAGTTTAGTAATGCCCATCACGTAGACAATTTATAACTAAAATTGTAGGTTCTCCACAAAATTTTTAATATAAGCGTCCGTTTAGTCAAAAATATATTGTAACCTGCAAAAGTGTCACAATTCGTGAAAATAAAATAAGCCCTGAATCCGGCCTTTCTCTGGGCGGAGCCTTGCACGGTCAAAAATTTTAGTAACATGCTCTCGACTGATCTACAACGTTTCCAGAAACGGACATATATATATATATATATATATATATATATATATATATATATATATATATATATATATATATATATATATATATATATATATATATATATATATATATATGAGTAAACGACCTGACTGACGAACAGTGAACAGTAAAACAGTGAAATAGTGAATATCCAGTGAGTAAGCAGTGTGATAAATAAATAAGTTGTTAAAAAGAAAAATCTGTAACTTTGTTTAATAGTAGTAAATGAAAAGTGAATTGTACGTGGTGCCATCTCTGTAGCGAAATGTCAACTAATAGTTTGCATACTGATATTTCAGAAACAAAGGTCCCAATCAAAAAAATGTTTCAAATAATAATAATATTGAGTGTTCCACATACATTTTACGATTATGGCTCCGGTTTCATAGATAATCGTTAGTTTATCTCAAATATTACATCTTTTTAGCGCATTTTTTGGAGAAAAGCGCTATTATATTCACTTTGGCTGTCTGGCTGGCTGACTGGCGTGACGCTGAGTTCTCAGCAACTATACTATTTACAGACTTGAAACTGGTACTAAATAAAAGCTGCTGTTTCGTAGGTTTGCACAAATTGCTTTAATTCAAGCTCAGTGATTGTGGCAGATTAAATTATTCAATTACTTGTTTCAAGTGGAACAATGCCCATAGATATATATAACATTAGGGATATGGCAACTGAAATTTATTAAAGTAAATAAAAATTCAGTTACAACTTTAGCCGAGATGTCACTATTATTATGTACAGTTGTCAAATCCGCCCGAAATTCATTCAATGACTTGTTTGACGCGCATTTGAAGTTTATTAGAATGAATTATTATTATTAGACGAAAATTTGTTTACTTTTGGTGTATTTTTTTCATATAGCTTTGATAAAGATCAAATTATCATTTTAAGGTACAGCACTTGACCTCCCGTCAGTCAATAACTAAACAATGAAGGTTAAAAGGTATTTTTGAGTTCGTACATGCATAAATTATGTACCTATCAAATAGTCAACTTGAAACCAGTACTAAATGGAAGTTGCTGTTTCGTAAGTTTACCCAAACTGCTTGATTTCAAGCTCAGTAATTGTGAGAGATGGTAATTTGCGAAATCTCTGAAGTAACAAGCATTCATGAGCTGTCAAAAATGCGCTTTCATCATCCAGATGATTCTTCCATTTTTTCACTGTGTAGCAATTTCAGAAAAGAATTAAATAAGGATAGGTAGTACCCTTACCTTACCTTCTGTTCATATAAATTGTGAGAAATCAGATAGCACTTGCTGATTGTTTATTCAAAACCTTGCACATGGCTAAATATGTTAATTCATAATAAACAAATCGGAAATAGAACATCGATTCAATTGTTGTGAGAAGCGAAATAAACCAATAAGAATACTGACAGAAGTATATCAACTGTAGTTGACATAGTAAAATTGTTACTACTATTTAACTTTAACAACAGAGCCACAGATATCTATTTTCAACAACTTATTTATTTATTACACTGTTTTACTGTTCACTGTTCCTCAGTCAGGTCGTTTGCTCATATATACAGATGTCCGTTTCTGGAAATGGACCGTGCGTCCAGAAACGTTGTGGTGCGGTGCGGTGCGATACAAAAAAGACGGTAGGCCCCCGCTCGAACAGGGCCGGATTCAGGCATATTTTATTCTTACCAATTATGACACTTTCCAAGATGTCCAGTATTTCTTACTGCATTTACTTCAATTATTGATTGATTTTGATAATTTTATCTTCGATAAGAAATACTGGGCGGCCAATGAGACTCCTTATGCTTGTCAGACTGTATTTTGAAGTTTAAAAAAAATATGTTTACAAGAGTTGACTTGTCAATTCATATTTAAAAATTTCAATTTGGCTGATATCAGTCGATGTCCAAAATTTGTCGTCTTTAGATGTTTAAGTTTTAGTTTGCCCATCCCATAGTTTTAAAAATTCATTTTACATTATCCAACGTTTTATCCATTTTTTGTTTTATAAATGCACAGACCATATTTTAAATTCAGGTGAGTTTAATGAAAAATAATAAGAAATTGAAGTGAATACGATATTATTTTCTGTAACTAATCTTAATTCAAGACCACAACGAAGATTTGACGAAGATATAATTTTTAATCAAGGAATTAATACAACCGGGGTGGAAGATTGGGGAATAACTGCTGCGCTACGTGAAGTATCAAGTGAGTTACAATTTTTATACAGAGTGATCGAAAAATAAAAAGTACATTTTTCTGGAATATTATCAATTTTATATGAATTAGAGATCAACATCAATCGTAAATTTTAATTTTAATTCATTTATATTTTTCTTTTCAGTTTGTGGAACAATGATTCATCCAAATATGTATAATTTGCCCCCACCAGCAATGCAGCAATCATTGGAAATCAACAATATACGTCACCGAAATTACATGGATCATCAATTCAATATTCCTCAACAAATATATTTAAGAGTAAAAAAAATTGCTTGTATTTTAGCAAATTATTACTTATTTGTGTCTAATTTCAGAAAAATTTATCCAATTATACTTCGGACCAATATCGCTACGTAGAAAATCAACGCGTTTCACGAGGAATGCAGCCCAAAATGAGCGAATATTCAAACGAACAATGGCGCTCCCATAATTCCTCATTCAGTGAAGGACCATACCGACACAGATCTCAAACAGAGTCTGGTCATTCAATGAAACAATCTTGGAGTAGAAGTATGAACAGATCTTTCTCTGTAAATAATGCCACCGAAAATGAAGATAAAGAAGTAATTTTATTCAATTGTGCAATTGAAAAGTTATTTACGTATATTTTTTCGTAGAATAATTTGACAGTAGATAAATTGTCACGCTCTATTAGTCTTAACATGAAACCTAATTCGCCTACTGCAGTGGAATTGTTGGTCACCAATTTAGATCAAAATTTGGATCCAAAAGATATGAAAATATTACTCCAATCGCTTTTCCAAGAACTTGTAAAGGTGAGTACTTACATTCATGTTAAATTACAGGACGACTAGACTATTGTTTTAGGTTGTGAATATATCACTGTTTCATCAAACCGATGGAATTTTGGTAGCCAACGTACGCGTGTCAAACCAACAAGATGCACAATATGTGATTTCACAATTACACAGACGTAAAGTTGGCCACAAAAGAATAGTTATATCTCACGCACAAACGTCTACAACTAACCCACAAGTCCTGCGAAGTCAGATAATATCTTTATTGCAAGTAAGTCGATTATATTAAAATAAACTTTTAGCTTTCTGCACTCCTTCAAATATCGCATTCCTTCGTGAATGTGAAACCGAAATAAAATACCTTTCATATAATTTTAGCTTTCTGGACTCCTTTTCCATATAAACTTCAAGTATGCCAAATCTCACGTTCCTTCGTGCACAAGGTAAAAAGTTTTTTGTTCACGTGAACCTAAAATGAGACGCCCTGTAAATAATTTTAGCTTCCTACACTCTGTAACAATCAAAACTGGGTTGTGATTCTACCAATATCAAAATGACGAAAGGTATAATAATTAACGCAATGCAAAACAAAATGGTGGCGATTCCTAGCGCTGACTTCACCAAGTCTTAACTGAATTAATTCCTGAACAAAACGATTATAAACTCACTCATAAAAAAAGTACAAAGAAAATGAAATCAGGCCCGAGATAGATCGACCTGGTTCACATCAAGACGTAGCGTTCATAACGTAGTATAAGCATAAATAAAAACGAATGCCCACCGCAAAATTATACAAAAAACTAAATACGTGGCGAAGCCACGAGGTGCCTAGTTACCAAATTTAGCACCAACAAAAGTCTCAATATAAATGAATGAAAAACTGAACCACTTAGCTGGTGATGTAACTGGAGATCCTAACTGATCCATCTGCCTAGCGTCTGGATTTTGGCCTTCAGATTTAATTTGGCACAGGTTTTCCGCCAAAGAATCCACAAAATTGTAGTGGAAATATAAAGTAAAGAAACTTTATCGGATATACACAAATTTATTCAATAAAGTTTTCTATCACTCCAGATTATAATTAATATGATTTTAATAATATTTTGACATGTAAAATGTCAAACAAAATCAAAAAATTGACAACAGATCATTGCCTACTTTATCATTTCAATTAAACTAATTGTTTTATACGGCAATTTCTGGATGTCTGTTATACTTATGAACTGCACTTCCGGCTCAGTCGATTAATACAAAAATAGTAGATAACTATTTTGATGCTACAACAAGTTCAAACACTAAATTTCAACATGCTATGGTTGATCATTCTGGATTTATTAGGAAAATTCTAAAATAGTTTCAAGTAAAGTGCACTTCCGGTGCAGACGATTAGAACCATAATGCGAGGTGCACAACTAGACCATATACCAGTCTTAAATATAAAACTTCAACACTATACGTTTTGAAATTTGTGACTTACGAACGCACGCACAAACATACGTACCGACATCAAGCCAAAAATAGTCAAAATGAATTCAAGGATGCTCAAAACGGATATTTCAATAAAAATCTTGATCGGTGAATTTTGTCGGTTTCACAATACTTCCTAATACTTATTACAAGTAAGTTAAAAGACCGCTTTTCATTAAAACAAGAAAAAACCTAGCGGACGCCCAAGGTAGCTGATATCTAAAAAAATAAAGCCGTAACGTCAATGACTGCAACGCGCGCATTGCAACAGCGACAAATTAAGCAAAAATCTCGAACTAAGAATAATTAATGAAAGTAAACAACAAACACGTTCTTAATATAACCAAAAAAAAAACTAAGCTTAAGGATGTATGAGCGAGGGCGTGGGGGAGTAGTGAATTCTGATAGGTAGGGATAGGCTTGAACGTTTGATGGGTGAAGTGGAGAAATTATTCACGTGATCTGTACTAACTTGACAATGCAGCAAAAAGCCACGTGCTCGCCACCTTGCTATAGCAGTGCAACGTTGCCGTGTCAATTCATTGCGAGTAAAAATTTATTCAATCAAGTAATTTTTCTTTCCAGGATGAACGGATGCATACCGTTTTTAAAATATTGACGGTACACTGCAATATTCATCTTTCTTATGTATAGTTTTTTTTTATTCTACGCAAACTTGAACTTATTTATGAGCTCAATCACCAATTTCTCCATAAAAGCAATGTATTTTGTATCAATTTTCAACAATTTATTGCTTCAAAATATGAACGGTGACCTACCCTGAAATCTTAACAGTAAATTCTTTAGGTAGAAAACTAATAATAAATAAATTCTGAGGCTTGAAATCAAGAATTGTTGTCACGCTCATACATCCTGGAAGAAAAGAAACGAAACCAAAGGTTTGAAATAAGAATGAAAACTATAGAATATTAAACTGAGAATATCTTGAACCAAAAGTAAGTAATGAGGTTGACCAAAATAAAACCCAAATTATATTTCATAATTTAACCCAAACAAAAAGGACCAAAAGCCAGATTGGCACATAACAACTCCTTCTCCATATAAACTTCAAGTATGCCAAATCTCACATTCCTTCGTACATGCAATATGCTTAAAAAGAGGATAGAAAATTTTCTCTGCACGTATTTATATATAATTAAAATGGGACACCTGTATATAATTTTCGCTTTCTGCACACCTCCATATAAACTATAAGTATGCCAAATCTCACATTCCTTCGTGCAAGCAATATACTTAAAAAGTGGATGGAAAGTTTTCTCTTCACGTATTTATATATAATTAAAATGGGATACCTGTATATAATCTTCGCTTTCTGCATATAAACTTTAAGTATGCCAAATCTCACATTCCTTAGTGCATGCAATATCTTCAAAAAGGTGATGGAAAGCTTCCTCTTCACGTATTGATATACAGATAATAAAAATTGGTTGTTTATTATATATATATATATATATATATATATATATATATATATATATATATATATATATATATATATATATATATATATATATATATATATATATATATATATATATCTGTCTAGGAAAGGTCTGCAGTCTCTGAACAAAATAAAATACCTATTTGAAATGTAACGTTATTTACTTTAATTTAGGGCGCAAAAGTTACTAAACACAACTATTTATTTTTATGATTTATTAGAATAATACATTAGATAGCTAACACTATTTCTGATGAATAATTCTAATTTGAACTAAAGATTATTACACTACACTATAACTTAACTTTAATTATTTATGTCAATATTAATTTATTTTAAATAACAGAATTCATTTCAACCACTAGCAGTCCATATTATGAGGTCTCTGAGCCAAAATCAATAATAATCCTTGTTAAGTCAGCCACTGATATATACCGTGGGTCTCTCCCCACTACGTTTTTCCCGCAGACGACCAGGCTTTTCTAGAAAGAGCTAGAAGGTACCAGTAATTTTCTAGAAAACAAATATATTCGCTTCTATTTCTTGATGTAAAATATTTCCACAATAATTCTAAGCACCAGTAAAGCCAAAATGACTGATTTATAGACTTAAATTCGTTACAGGAATATTCGTTTTGTCTGTTAGAGGATCTAAGTAGATAGAATTAAAATAATCTTAAATATCCAATAGTATACAAAATGTCGGAGGCCCCAACAGCTGGAAGCCTCTAGGCACGTGCTCTGAATAAAAGACATGCATTCAATATATTTTGTAACTTGTGTTTGAAGACTGACCCAAATAAAAAATAATAATAATTCCAAAATTACTGTAAATCATATTTTGTTGTGTATCTTGAAAATGCTGAATATATGCGACAAACTATTATACAAATAATTCAGCTACGTATTCAATACGTCTGCAACTTACAAAACAGAATTGTCGAGTTGGTAGCGTTTTGGAAACGTTACTCTAAGAAAATTCAGATATTAGAAATTCGCTGCCTGAGTTAGAAGTGGTAAAGTCTATAATATGAGTTTTGACTTTATTCAATAGCAGTGGCGGCGACAGGCTGTTTTTACAGTGGCTTGGGACTTGGGACAATTTCACAGTGGCTTTGAATGGTCATCTTCGGAACGTCATTTCGGGAACGCTCTTGAAATGACCATAAGTTATAACAAATATCACTTTATAATTGAATAGTTATCTCGTGAACATCATTCCGGGAACGCTCTTCAAATGACCATAAGTTATAACAAATATCACTTTATAATTGAATAGTTATCTCGTGAACGTTATTCCGGGAGCGCTCTTGAAATGATCATAAGTTATAACTCATAACAAATATCACTTTGGTAATTGAATAGTCATCTCGGGAACGTCATTCCGGGAACGCTCTCAAAATGAACAATAGTTATAGCAGATTTCACTTTGGTAATTGAATAGTAATCTCGAGAACGTCATTTCGGGAACGCTCTCAATATAAATATATACACAAAAATGTTTAGATTCCGCGAGCAAAAAATAATTAATTTGCTACAAATCATTCTGTAGCATGTTGTAAGGTTTTATTACAATTTTCTTGCGGTGGATTGACGCTAAGACTATGAATGATGAAAATTGTATCATCAGCAAGCAAATTGTTCAGTTTTTGTACCAATATTTATTGCTATATCATTTATAGTCCAGGAGCCGACCGTACCTTATGTTCCGTGATCGGACTTACGGCCAAATTTTATATAAATCGATCGAGTATTTAGTGATCAAGGATGACAGACTCTATTAATGCAGGGTCCTGTCTTAAGTGTCAAAAAAAAGTTTTTCGGCACAACTTCCCTGATAGAACTTACTATTGAAAGTAGTGCCAATCGATAGCAGAGGTCAAGTACTTCAAGAAAAAAGCAGGGAGCCACCATCTGTCTTGCCCAGGAAGGCGGCAGTCCACAAAAAAATTCTGATCACGGAAAAACCGGGCTACATTCGAGATTAGGACCTAGGGATCGGATAGACATCAAATATCGTAAGTTCGATCAGGGAAGTTTAATACAAAAATGGGTTAAACTTAGAGGCGGCTGCTGCCGTCCTGGGCAGGACAGGAACTGGCACCCTGATTTACCCTTAAAGTACTTGAATTCGCTATCGATTGGCACTATTTACAATCGTGAGTT
Organism: Dromius quadrimaculatus; assembly: GCA_963989225.1. Lineage (NCBI taxonomy): Eukaryota > Metazoa > Arthropoda > Insecta > Coleoptera > Carabidae > Dromius > Dromius quadrimaculatus. Next base: position 44,874,719 of record OZ022334.1, on the reverse strand, counting down.
CTATCAGGGAAGCTGCGTCAAAAAACTTGATCAGAATTGGCCTTTTTTTCGACACTTGAACAGAACCCTGCATTTATGAAGTCTGGCATCCTATTCCTCACTAAATAACTGAACCTGATCGATTTATAATATTGATTATCATAATTCAAAATTCCAGGAAGTTCCCGGATATAAAATGCCGTTATTTAAATTCAGAGAATTATTAGAAACTCGATATAGGAATTCTGTACCAGTATCAGAACTTTATAAACAGAGAGATATTTGCTCGATTAGTGAGGAATTGGGTGGTCGAATGATTTTACTTAGTCCAAATTTACGCACTGTTGCATCCTCTTCGCATTTGAGTCCTCATGTAAGTATGGTTCTACCAAATATAATTACTTATTTTATATTTTCTTATCTACGACGGTGCGCTAATAGGTGATTATGAAATTCATAATGACACGCATTTTTGTAAGAGAAATAATAAAAATAGAAATTCTATCAAATTTTAAGTTTCTTTTATTATAAATAACTATTAATACACACACATAAATTTATAAATATGTTTTATTGGGTTTAAGTTCTGTAATTTATTAGAAACACAACGTTTCAACAGCAAAGTGCTGCCTTTTTCAAGTGAAAAGAAATATAAATATAAATAAACAAAATTGTCAAGAAAACAAAAATAAAAATAAAAGTACAAATCATAACTAGATTAATTTAAAATATATTAACTCCTAGGATCGTAGAGCTCTGCCTGTAATTGATGATTCAATATCCACAGGTCTTCAGGAGATAATAATGAAGGTCTAAATAGGGAAATTGTCAACTCCTTGTGGTTCTAGGTCAATCTGGCTCTACTCTTTTTGGTTTGGCGCATAACTGAACCATCCACAGATCTTCAGGAGGTGGTGATGAAGTAACTCTTGCAAGTAGATTCGTAGATACAAATAACTTGAAATTATGAACAAATGATTGGTAGCCATGATCGATTAAGTTCATAACCAGTATTCAAATTCAAATTATTCGGTGATTTTTTAATTTCAATTGCTTCTCTTATAAGCCTCTTGAACCAATTGTTCTCTTTAGCCAGAAGCTTCGTATTATTGAAGTCAATGCCATGTAACTCTTGAATAGCATGCTCAGCCACAGCAGATTTTTCTGGATGGTTCACTTAAACCCAATAAAACATATTTATTTAAAAATGAGTTCTGAAAAGTTTTTTCTTACATAAATTTATGTTTTATAAACATTTAAGACAAGATTTTTACAATTAGATATGTTTATTTCCTTTACAACTTTGACAGCTGTCAAACAAACAAATAGTTGCCATAACAATCAATAAAATGCTACTTGATCAAGCTATGAATTTTACACTAAATGTTTTTCGAATGTCAAACATCAAATAAAATCTAGTTTAGCAGCAATTTAGGCCGTCGTAGATAAAATATTGAATGATACACGTTTGATATAGCTAGTGTAATGAAACTTGAGTGAAAACTTGTATCATTAATATCTATTATCATTTCTTCCAAACAGTCTACATTAGAAACTCCACATTGTACGTTACATTGTCCAAATGGATTAGGTGAACGGGGTTGGGCCGAACCTGAAACTCCATCCCTTCCAAATGTCAGGGTTGAATTACAAGACTTTACTTCAAAAGTACATAAATTGTTACATTCGCATATGGGCACATTACCCTTGCTAAGGTATTAACAAATTATCTCTAGAAAAATTAATATTGCAGAAAATTTTATCCATAATTTCGATTAGTTTTCCAGTGTGTTATGAAATGGAATCAAAAGAAAAATTACCAGTAGATGATTCTGGAGTTCCTCTCGAACATTTAGTGACGTGTGTTATTGGAATCGAACTTCGAACTAGTTGCAATATGGTGAAATATTTGATATGGGATAGCAAAATTAAAAATAATAATAATACTGAGGGTGAGTTTATCATTACACTTTGAAATTAATACAATCAAATAATAAATAATTTACAGATGGTAAATCAACTAATAATCCAACAAATACTTCTTCACAAATGAAATGCGTGTCGCCCCCATTGGCCACCCAATTTGCATTGTTCTCGCGTGAATTAGTTGATTTATTAAAAACAGCACCACATTGTCAACTGCCATTTAGTCGTTTCATTCCTGCTTACCATCATCATTTTGGACGTCAGTGTCGCGTGGCTGATTATGGACACACAAAGCTCGTGGATTTGTTTGATTCGCTGCCTCACGTTGTGCAGGTTTTGGGAGATGGTATGTTTTGTATCTATATTAACCAAAATTCAGTTTAGTGCTTACATTTGTAAAATATTTGTTTTAGGTAATAAACGCGTGCTTACTTTGTCGCACGCTACACAGTTACGCCGCTTCACTTCAGATCTACTGCGCGTTCTCAAATCCCAGGCTTCAAAACAAGTTGCTATAGTTGACTTTAGCTCCGCCTATGAACGGGTTCTTTCTCGTACATTTGATCCAGTTGATTATGGTCTCTGTGAACTCGGCGATCTTTTGAATGAAGTTTCTGAAAATACTGTTATCATTAAAAAAATTGAAGATGATACTTTTATAGCAATTCCGAAACGAGAACAGACGCCAGAAGAGATTATGAAAACCAAACAGTTTACTGTTGAGGTATGATTTTTCTCATAACAATAATAATAACACTTATTAATAGGGTTTCTTTATGACGTCAATATGACGTCAAATTTTCGGTCATAATCATGTAAACAATGCGTGGAACTAAAGAACATTATTCTATGACTTATGTTTGATATCATTTTATGATTAAGCTCGACGTCATATTATGACTTAAATTCGACGTCATTTCATGACTTGGTATCAACGTCCTTTCATAGCCTAGATTTGACGTCATTTTATGACTTAGGTTTAACGTCACTTTGTGATCTTGGTCCTTGCCTAAAATACCTCAAAAATAAATGATAATAAATAAGTATTGATTCGGGGTTATTCTTCAACGTTATTATTCATATCCTATCGATCATTGGCTTTGTAGCCAATAATATTTTCAATAACAATTTCTAAATTTAGAAAATCTTTATGAAACATTTGTTCTTGAATTTCTGATTTCAATATTTTAAAAAGTGGAGCAATGTGACACAAAATTGAAAATAAGGAAGGGAAACCGTAAAGTTGGTCGTTGGGACATTTAAATAGTCTAGATTTGACTCCTGAGCCTCCGGCGCATTTTTAAGGATGTGTTGTGTACGCATATATATATATATATATATATATATATATATATATATATATATATATATATATATATATATATATATATATATATATATATATATATATATATATATATATATATATATATATATGACGTTGAATTCAAATCATAAAATGACGCTTAGCTAAAAAGTGTTACAAAAGTCACGAACGACATCGAATTCAGGTCATAAAATGATGATGAGATGAAAATAGTATGAGTATAGAATCATAAATAAAGCACAAGTATGATTACCTAAAACGCTGGAAAATAATGTCAATTTATGACGTTAGTTCAACATTTTATGACGTTGAAAAAGGACTTCAATTTATGACCAAAATCTGACGTCATATTTTGATCTTCAGTCAGTTATTGTTACTTGAGTATTCAAGTAACAATAATGACCAAATATGACGTCGATACGTGGAGCTATAGGACGTCATATTATGACTTATGATCGACGTCATTTTAGGACTTAGATTTAACATCATTTTATGCTAACGTCGACATCATATTATGATCTAAGTTTGACGTCACATTATGATTAAAATTCAACGCCAATTTATGATCTTTGCCATTACCTAAAAATAGCAGTTTGAAATTCAGTAATATCTCCATGAAACATTTGCTTCTAGATTTTAGAATTATTATAGATCGAAAACAAATCAATCAATGTTTTGGGTATACGATGAGTTGAGTCCCTTATTTCTGATCTTCATAATCCTCATAGCTGAAAACTGATCTATATATAACTCCATCTCCATATAGCTGAATAATTGAAACTGATAATGACGTTAAATTCAAAGCATAAAATGACGCTGAGCTAAAAAGTGTTACAAAAGTCACGCATGACGTCGAATTCAGATCATAAAATGATGTTGAGCTAAAAACAGTATGAGTAAAGAATCATATATAAAACACAAGTATGATTTCCTAGTCCATAGTCCAACATTTTAGGACGTTGTGAAAGGACGTCAATTTATGACCACAATTCGACTTTAAATATGACAGTCAGCTTTTGACTTCATTATGACCAAAATCTGACGACACATCTTGGACATCGTCGGTCAGTCATTGTTACTTATTCAAGTAACAATTATGACCAAATATGACGTTGTTATGTGGAGCTATTTTATGTCATGTTATGTCTTATGATCGACGTCATTTTAGGACTTAGGTTTAACATCATTTCATGATCAAATGTTGACCTCATATTATGATCCAAGTTTGACGTCACATTATAACTTAAATTCAACGTCAATTTATGATCTTTGCCATTTTCTAAAAATAACAGTATGAAATTCAGAATAGTATATTCTGCAACAAGTTTGGAATGAAGTAAACTCGTCACACTCGCCTACGGCTCGTGCTACAAACTTTTTCACTCATGCTGAATAGTCATTCTAAACATGTTTCAGACTATACTTTCTCAACGACCATAAATTTGGCAATTTACAGAGATACAAAAAATTACAAACTCTGAAACAGAGAAACAACAAAAACTCCTGAAGGTCAAATTCAATTCAAGTTGATTTGACAATCCTACTGATTGTTATAATTAATGAATAGATGCAGCTCGATAAAATACCAAATATAAAATACAATATAAGTCAACAATGACATAACCTCAATATTATTTGAAATCTGTATTGCCGACATGTCACTGTGTCAGATGCTTATTTTTATTTAAAAATTAAATTTTCGGCATTCAAATCATAATTTTTAATACTCTAGACTGAATTATAGCAACTATATCAGTTTTAGAATAGATATGAATTGATAAGATAGCATTTTTTTGTATTTTATTAGTACCATAAATGTGTAAGAGATGTCGCTAGTTGTACTCATTCCATCACTTGTGTTGGAATGAATATTCACTCATAGTATGATAGAATTAAATCATTCCGTACTCAAAATTAATATTAGAATGTTTATGTTTCTCAAAATTATTATTGAGCGACAACAAGTTAATTAATTAGTCACTTATTTCTGATTTTAATATAGCTACCTACCTTTCAATAACTTTAACAAAATTCTTGAATGCGGCAATATCATGCAAACAAACAACTGAACTTCCCTGAACTGAACAAAAGAAAAACCTTTGGTCTTAGTTTGACATTTCAATAGTCCGAGTCTTACTGAAGATTTTCGAACCGTAGTAAAGTATGCGTTGGGTACAAGTACGTTTCGGAGCGAAATATCAAATATGTTGCCCGTTGAATGCTTGAACGCACCTAATTTTCATTTCCTAATGATCATAATTATATATAACTTCATATTTGGATAGCTGATACTAACAATGACGTCGAATTTAAGTCATAAAATGACGCTGATTTGAAAATGTTACATACGTCACAAAATGACATCGAATGCAAGTCATAAAATGAAGTTGAGCCAAAAAAAAGGAGCTCAATCAGCTGAAAACGTATGTATGTTTTCCCAAAATGCTCAATTATAACGTCAAATTATGACGTTAATTCAACTTTCTTTAACGTCAAAAAATTACGTCAATTCATGACCACAATTTGACTTGAAATGTGACGTCGGTTCAACGTCTCATGACGTTGAAATATGATTGTCAGCTTATAACTTCATTATGACCAAAATCTGACGTCACATTAGTTACTTGGGGACGCTGATTTGAAAATATTACATACGTCACAAAATGACGTTGAATTTAAGTCATAAACTGACGTTGAGTCTAAAAAAGAAACTCAATCAGCTAAAAACGTAACCGCAAAGTACACTGACTAAAAAAAATATGACTAAAGAAGCATATACAGAGTGATCAAAAATGATTGTCCGTACCGCCTTGTTCTGATTTTTTCTTTGCCGCCTGCTTGAGATAATGAGCTTCAAGTGACAGATGACAGTTCCTCTGCAAACACTATTTTAACCTAATAATTTGGTAGAATAATAATAAATTTTCAATTATCATTCAATAATACAGCTATCTACTTAGGTCCTTGTTTTTTGAATCAGATTATGGATAAATCCGTCATAAAATATGCAAAATATAGGCCATTGTGTTCTTGAAATGTCGGTAACGTAGTTATCAAAATAAATAACTTTATACTAACTTTATTCCATGAAGATAGTTTTGATCATAATGCGAACTTTTGTCAGTCACGTGACAGACAATCTTTATTGATAACTCTGTATAAAGCATAAGTATGATTTCCCAAAACGTTGATATATAACGTCAAATTATGACATCAAAAAATTTGACTTGAAATGTGACGTCGAAATATGACCGTCAGTTTATGATTTCATTATGACCAAAATCTGACGTCATACTTTGTTTGTCGGTCAGTTTTTGTTACTTGGGTAATAATGAAAGTAGATAGCATTAACCACAAAAAGCTCAATAATTTTATATTTTAACCAACATCTCCAATTGATTTTTATAGGTAATTGATTTATTGAGACATGCACATCAATACAAAATATTGTTCAATAAATTTGTTCCTGCCTATCATCATCATTTTGGACACCAGTGTCGTGTATCCGATTATGGATTTACTAAATTAATAGATCTATTTGAGGTGATTCCAGATATTGTTAAGGTATTTGACTTTTCAAATTAAACTAAATCAAATTGAAAGTCTTAATTTTTAAGATTGAAGAAACTACTGATGGAGAACGTACAGTGAGCCTAACAGCAAAAGAAGCATTAAAAGTAGTTCGACAACAAATTTCATATCTTGTGAAATCTTCTAGACTGCAATCAGTTCCATTAGTAGCATTATCCGCAACTTTTGTCAGAGAATATGGGTACCCACTTCGTCCAGAAATTTATGAATGCGAATCAATAGAGGAATTAATCACCAAACTGCCTGAAGCGCTACAAGTAATATTAAAATATTGTCCTTCTAGCTTACGCTCTTACATACTCAAGCCGACAATGGATCAACATTCAATTGTCTAACAGTTGTTGCCTGGCAACCACCGAACATCTAGTGACCATAGCCTGTCCATCATGACAATTGAACATAGACCTTGTCAATACTAACTAGGATTACTATTACAACGAATTCAAATAAATAATTATGTGAACTAATTTCTACAAATATTTCATATTTGTAGGAATAATAAATTTACGAAAGCATGTCACAATATATTTTTTTTTTTAAGTTAGTATCAGGTCCGGCTGGTCCGATGGTGGTTATAACAGAAGAATCCATTCAGCAGCAGATAGGAATCCGAATTTGGTCCCTACTTTTACAGCCCCCCCATACTTCTACATTGCCCAACATATTGGAAGTCTTTCAACAAAAATATCGCTACCCATGTACTCAAAAACAAATAGAAAAATACACGAATATTTTTGAGGTTGCTACAATCCAAAATCATTTTATTCATCTTAAATCTATTTGTGTTTTATTTTCAGATCAATCAAAATGAAAATGGAGAGCTGCAAATCTCTCTCACACCACGTTATGCCTTAGCAGCACGTTTATATCATTTGCTGTTTGAAAATAATGGAACTATTCTTTTGGGCAACATAGATGGATTGTATCGACATAAATTTGGCAAAGTTTTGAGGCCAGCTGAATATGATGCCACAAACGTGAATATTCTTTTGTCACAACTTTCTTTCCTTGTTATTGTGCGAGGTAGACGAAACAAAAGAAATGTATCACTAAATCCTAATATTATAGGTAAGAAGTTTTTATTTTGTACTTATTACTCATGTTTACCTAATTCTTTTAGATTTAGGAATACCAGTACCATTGAATATGAAGAATAATTTAATTAGTGATGGCAATAACAACACAAGTTGTGATGAGCAAAGTCATTGGCCGCCTCCACCCGCACATACATATTTATTTAATGGGAAAAGGACTGCGATTTCGCCTCCAAAACCTGACACTCCACCGACACATGTAAGCAAATTAATTCACTAAATATATACCAAAACTTAGATGTACCTTTCCATTCCAAAAGCATGGAGTATCATCAACATATCTGTACCATCTCATCTGACATTTGGGGATGACTGACCAAATCATCTGTTGTTTTTTTTTGTCATGCTAAGAAAGTTATTGTATTCAGAACATAGCAATATCAATCAGTTAAATCCAATTTGAGTAAGTCCTTTTTGTTTTAGTTAAAGAAATGCAAGGGAATTTTTTATATTTCCCACTCACTACTAATAAATTTCAACTACAAAGCCACTAATATTTATTTATTACATTCCGCACTTAGCTGATTACGCTCTGGATATTCACTGCTCACTCAGTTTGGCCGCTCTCCTTATATATTCATATGTTCACTTCTGAAAATTTCTACGTCATTCTAGCAAGCTACTCGAATGTTGGAATGTGTGTTCTGAAAACTTAATTGGGTTACCCAAGCATTTTCTGACTCAACATCCTTTGATTCTTTTATCTGTACCCAGTTGAGACATGTTGGGGCCCCTAGGCACAGTATTTATTGGGGACCCTGACAGTGAAAGATCAAGAATCGATCACAAATAATTGAGATTGCATAGACCTAAGATTTAATTTAAACTTATCTCAATTTTTTCATTTAGGGATATTCACTTTGGTACAACAAGTTGTGGAGTCCATCCAGATTTTTATCCCCGGAAGTAAGTTTTTATTTATGGTTGTACAGTCAGTCATTCTACACGAATTTATCTTTTTTCCAGAATTTACGTATACCAATGCCTTTTTTGAAAACTCCTCCTCTAATGGGCAATCCTCGAACTTTATATTCTCCCATGAAGAATTTAATACCTGCTTATCCCAACACAGAATTACAAGCACCTCATTTGACTGCAGATCAACATAATAGAGGTATGTTACATAGCGCTCGATATTTATTAAAATTACATATGTACACTTCAGTAGCAAAGCTACCATCTTCACAAAAAAAGCAAATCTTATAACTGCAAACATGATACAAAATACCAAAAGAATAACCAATCAAATCATAGGGTTTGAGGTGGGTGGAGCCACGAACTACAATGTAAGATAAAGTGAAAACAATAGGAAAAATGTAATCAAGGTTATGCAATAAAGATAAGGAGACAAAACCGAGAAGAAATCAAGTCAAAATATAGAGTTTGAGGTGGGCGGAGCTGAGAACTACAGTGTAAAAATAAAGTAAAACCACAGAGAGGATCATTTAGAGGAGACAAATCGAGATTCAATAGCTGATTTTTGTGTTTTTTAATAAATATAGCTTCTGACATTAGCCCAGTTGTCAGAGACAAATTGAAACCAAAATCTCTCATAAAATGTGAAATCGTTGAAACTAGGTTTCTAGGTACTTTTTTGGATGTAGAAAACGATAAAAAAATCTTTGCTGCTGTAAAGTGTATGCTAAGTTCATAATCTCGAAAACAAAATCGAAAATTTTTATATCGAAAAAAATAATAAAGTTTGATAAAAACAATACGAATATTCTTTGTGAATGAGTATTCAGGGTTTTTTTGGGATGCTGATTAATAATTTGATATAAGATTTTCAAAATTGAGAATGGCGGATACAATATGTCGGCAATTTGGAACGTACCAAAAATTTTCAATCTCTATATTTTAAAATTCAATTTATATATTTTGAAAGTGTGAACATGTGCTATGAACATGGTTTTTCTGCTGACTAAGATCATATATTAATGGAGTAAAAATTAAAATAGTGTATTCAATATGGAGGTTTTTAAAATGAATGAGAATTTGTCAATAAATAAACAAAATAATAATATGTAATTAAAAAAATTATTGAAGAATTGATAGAAATTCTGTTTCAAACTTGTACTTACTGTCTTCTTACTCTTTGGCATTACAAACATCTTCAACATCGCTGTTTTGCCCTAGCATTGAAATTTTAGGTAAATTTCTACAAACATCATCTGTTAAACAAGAACCACATATTGCAGAACTCAGTAAGTTTGTTGATTCACAATTACAAGCTCTCCCACATCTTTTTTTGCAATAATTGCAAAAAATCAAATCCAAAAGAGATTTCGAAGTTGGCAGTTTTGTCATTTTGACAGGACTGGATATCTTTGAGTTAGAATCGTCCATTTTTCAATAAATGTTTGCTTATAACATGAATACGTAATCAAAAAATGAATAATATATTCTTGAAGCTCAGGATTTCAACTTCAATTTTTTCTTTTTTAATAATTTTTTGAAGCTCAACTTTAAGTTGTAGGAATAAGAGTAAGCAAAGAACATGCATTTTCTTATATATTTCTTATATTGAAGATTACTCAAACATATTAAGTTGTATCGATTTCTAAATTATCACACATCATGAAGTGTTTTTTCAACTTCATTTAAAAAAGCAGATGCAATAATTTCTGATTCATATAAATTAATAAAAACCGCTTTGAAAATGAAAATGTTGTCGAATGAATGCTACGAAAGAAAATGATTATTTTAAAACATGAGTTTTACTAAACAGAGACAATGTTCATCATTTTAATTGTTTTTACATTAAAAGTGAAAGTATAGTGATGATAAATATACAAGGATTCAATTTTTTTGATGCTACTATTAATATATATCTTCAATTTTATAAAAGTCAGTGAGAATTTTAGAAATTTTAACTTCAGGTCGAATTTTCTATGAGAGAAAAAAATGAGTTGAAAACTAATGTCTTACTCAGAAAGCTTAGAGTCTCCACTTTAAGATGCTTTTTGGTTTTTTTGTTTTGCATATATTTTAGATAAAGAAACTTTAGTTTTTCCTCGAACGCCTCCCTTGAATATTTGTATTGGCGCGGGTGGAGTTTTCGAGTTCGTTTTCGTATATTTAATATTTTTTTATATTCATGCAGAATTTTTTTTCATATAACTTATAATATAACTTTGAGTAAAATTTCCTGCTCTTTCGGGTGGTGCTTTTACTTTTTCGATTTTTCTATTTTATTTTTCGAGATACATGGCAAAAACAAAATTTTCGATTTTGTTTTCGAGATTATGAACTTAGCATACACTTCAGAGCTGCAAAGATTTCTCTATTCTCTTCTACACCCAAAAAACTACCAACGAGCCAAATTTCAGCTATATCACATTTTATGAGAGGTCAAAATCTCTGACAACTGGACTAATAATAGTTACAGTTTTTCAGCAATTTCAAATTATTTTCTTCAAATTTGTGTCCTGTTTCTATTGGATTATATATTCATAAATTTCCTTTTATTCAGGTACCAGTCCATCAAGAGACTCTGGCATTGGATGTACTAGCTTCAGCAATTCACTTGAAGAGCCAGATTGTAGTTTAATTAATTTTGAAACTTATCATCATTTCTATTAAGCATTTTTCATTTGATATTTCATCATTTAAAAGATGTTCTATGTTAGTTGAATTTTGAGTGATAATTTACATAATGTCTTTCTTCATATTTGTTTGATACAAGTGAAGAGAGACTTAAATTTTTTTTATGTAACTGTGCTATTACTATTTATGTTTTAAATGAAATGTGATTTATTTTAATTTGTTATTTTAATGCTGCATACGCAATTTTTATCTGAATGTAACAATTTTTCTGAAAGTAAATGAATGTTCTGCCTTTATAAATGTTTTTATGAAGCTAAATTTTGATTTTTTTATCTGACTGAAGGCATAACATTCATTTATTTCTGATTTCAAATATTGAATCAATCAGAATTTGTAAAATTTTAATAAACAACATAAAAATGCACCTATGTATGTTCTGAATGTCTTACAGTTTTCACTATAAAATTACTTACGTACTCCACAAAAATCGTAGAAACAATGTTTAAGTTTCCAAATCATTATGAATTTATGGTTCTGGCTATCAAGATGAGCTCATATGATACAACAGTCATTTATACTTTTATAGTATTAATTGTAATGACATATTATTAAGACGTAAGTAAGAATTATGAACATTGTTAACGATCGCGTGTCCACAGCCATTGTAATCTCAGTTAATATGGACTGTTTTTTTTTGTTTTTCCAAGCATTATTACACACAAATTATAGTAGAATATGATACTTGGAATTTTGACTATGAGTTTTTTAATTAGGAAAAAAAATACATTTCGATATGCTGATTCACAATCAGAAAGAATTTTTCCAAAATACGCAAAATTGATTTAGTAAAACCGGCTTCATCTGTAAAAAATGGAAGAATCATCTAGATGATGAAAGCGCATCTTTGACAGCTCATGAATGCTTGTTACTTAAGAGATTTTGCAAATTACCATCTCCCACAATTACTGAGCTTGAAATCAAGCAGTTTGGGCAAACTTACGAAACAACAGCTTCCATTTAGGACTAGTTTCAAGTTGACTATTTGATAAGTACATAATTTATGCATGTACAAATTTAAAAATACCTTTTAATCTCCATTGTTCAGTTATTGACTGACGGGAGGTCAAGTGCTGTACCTTAAAATTAAAATTTGCTCTTTATCAAAGCTTTATAGAAAAAAATACACCAAAAGTAATCAAATTTTCATCCAGTAATAATAATTCATTCTAATAAGCTTCAAATTCGCGTCAAACAAGTCATTGAATGAATCTCGGACAGATTTGACAACTGTACATAATAATAGTGACACCCACGGCTAAAGTTGTGACTAAATTTTTATCTACTTGAATAAACTTTAATTGCCATATCCCTGGTGTCATATATATCTATGGGCATTGTTTCACTTGAAACAAGTAATTGAATAATTTAATCTTCCACAAACACTGAGCTTGAATTCAAGCAATTTGTGCAAACCTACGAAACAGCAGCTTTTATTTAGTACCAATTTCAAGTCTGTAAATAGTATAGTTGCTGAGAACTCAGCGTCACACCAGACAGCCAAAGTGAATATAATAGCGCTTTTTTCCAAAAAATGCGCTAAAAAAATATCTGAAACGAAATCTGGATTATCGGCATTCTGGTGTAAAATCCACAAAATTCCATTCTGGCTTGATAATCAGAAAGATTAATTTTTGGGATTTTCTTCGATAATATCTAACACTCTTTCTTAAACTTCGAGTGTAACCACTTCAATCTTATCACAGCAAATACAGATTCATAGATTTTTTTTTTATTTGTACAGCAACATGTTTGATATCAAGCATTTAATGATATGGAACCGTATAAATGTAACACAAAAATTATCCTTGAAAACAGATATTTATCCCGATATAAAATACAATGAAACCTTATTCCAAATCATAATTTTTTCACAATTACGCCAAGGTTATGGATAAATATGAACATATAATTTACTTGTCAACAAATCTGAGGGAGCATATATTTCCTATAATTTATTATCGCTTATGAAGATGGAAATTTCACAAATTATCATATGTGTATTAAAGTACAGATGATATAGAAACTTGATTTGCAAATTATACTGTTGAAAGGATACACAGTATTTATTTTATATTTTTAATTCACTGATTACATCGTTATAACATAGTAAAAAATATAAATTATGTTCAAAAGTGCTGTAATCAAGTTTAAAAAGATATTTAAAATTGAGAATAATTTTGAGCTGTTTAAACGCCTCCATTTTCGCGCGCTCTATTGATGACGTCAAATACTATGTCCAGTGACATTACAGTCCATTGTTTACTGCAGGTATTTTCATTCTCAACTTATTCCAGTGTTAAAAAAGCTCAAAAGTCAGTTTATAAGTATTGCATGTGCCTGAATGCAAAATACTATCAGAAATGTACCTGGTAAAGTCTTTTTTCCAATCCAGACAGGTTTTAAAATACGTAAGAAATGATGTAAGGTTATCAGAAGAGATGAAGTATCATAATAAACTTGACAGATCATGAATAACATTATATGTGATAAGTTTTAGCAATAAAATACAGTGTATGTATGCGACTTCGTTTAACATTTGCTCGTTTTAAAATAAACAAAAATTATAGGTTGTGTTCACTGCTCATCATATTTCGGATTGTATTTATTAAAATAGCGTACATAATGTGTTATTATTACATAATTACTTTGCAGTGTTCACTCTTTTACTCCAGCGGACGTAAAATTTGGATTTGAAAGAAAATAAGACGACATCATGAATGGATCTATTCTTGGTAGATTATCCGATTGTGCTTTTACAAAACCACTGTCTTAAATTATCTATAATCTCACTAGGATGCTAAAATTACACTTAAACAATAAATGGATTTACAACACACACGTTATTACTATGTTTTCAAATCAAAAGTCTGCAATGCCATACAAATGTAAGCAGTGCGCACTTGTTGGCATAGTATTTGACGTCACATTTCGTTTTAACCAATGGTGTTGCGTTTTAGAACTTTGAATTTCCAGCGCTTAGTTTGCATTTTTATTTATTAATTTTAAGCAATTGAAAAGATATAGAATACCAAAATGATGGTTTAATACAAATGTCCGGCCAATAAAAATTCGGAAAAAAAAGTATTTTAATCAAATTAAAATTTCATGCATATTCCCTATTGTTCTACTTTTTCCCAATCTGAAATCAATCGACTATTTAAGAAATTATGATCCACCTCATTTCCTATTTCAAACAAAATTATCATATCTTCCTCTACAAAACTTTTAATACTAATTCATTTGCGTGATCATATATAATTATTAAATTTAGAAGAAAAATTAATACAAAATTATTATTACATTAATTGTTTCCCGGAAATTGGATATTCGGTACCGAATCTATTGCATGAGTACTTTTTTTATTAGATAATTGTTATGTTTGCGAAAAACGAATAATGCAAGCGTTACAAAATTAGGGTTGAGGTCATAGTAAGATAAATAAGATAATATTTAAAAATACTTAAAAAAATACCTAAGAAAATAATGCTTTTGGTATTTTTCTATAAGTATTCTCTATTTTGTTGAAATGGGTATCATAGAACAGGCTAAATAAAAGTGAAAAAACTGAAGCATACTAAACAAGGGAATAATTATAAAACAATTCGACAGATAACGGAAAAAACACTAAGATATAAAAAAGTTAACAAAGAACTGTTGTGGAAAATATTAAAAAGGAGTAATATATGACAGAAGTTACTAGAAGGAATCCAAAATATATATAAAGATAATATAAACTATGTATGTTCGAACCGCTAACTTATTATCAGAAGAATTCAAAACAGGTGGAGGATTAAGACAAGGAGGAACTCCAAGTCCTTTATTGTTCATACTATACATTAATGAAATTAACATTGAAGCAAACAAAATTACAATAAAAACTGCCATAGGATATTCAAATTTAAAACAAATAAAAATAGCAGAGTGCATTTTTGCAGACGACATGGTAGTCTTTGCGAATACAGAAAAAAATCTGCAAGAGAATTTGAAAATATGGAACAAAGAACTACTCAGAGAAAATATGAAAATAAATGCCAACAAAAGTTAATTATAATAGCCAAAGAAGAAAAACAATTGAAAATACAAACAGATAATTAAAATATGCAACAAGTCCAAAGCTTTAGATATCTAGGAAGTATAATCGAAAATAAAGGAGGGTACAAAGATGGAAAATATGGCTTAGACATCCCAGGTGGGGCTGCATCGCTTCTGCTGGAGCTCTCTAAATCCTTCAATTGAGGGGGGTCAGTCCTCATAGCCTTGTTCTTAACATATTCTTCTTCTTTTTCCGCCTGGTTCCCATTGTAGAATTGCTCTGACGGTGTCTTCTTCTTCTTTTCTCCATATGTGTCCAAACCATTTCATCCTCTGTTGTTTTATTTTCCTTACTATATCTTCTCCTTGCAGTTCTTGTTCTATTTCATGGTTCATTAGTAGTCTATATTCGTTTCCTGTCGCTTTTACTAGTCCTGAAATAGTTCTCACTATTTTTTTTTCTACTATTCGCAAATTTTCATTTTTTTTTTGTAGTCATTGTTTCGGCAGCGTACATTATCATCGGTCTGATTATTGTTTTATATACTTTTAATTTTGTTTCCTTTGTTAGGTTTTTATCCTTAAGTAGTTTTTTATTTATGTTTTCCTGTCTCCTTTATTGGATAGCATAATGCCTAGGTATTTGAACTTATTCACCTCCTCAAACTGTAGGTTATATATTTTTATAATTTTCTGACTTTTTTCCTATCCTCATTATTTTCATTTTGCTCTCATTGATTTTTAAGCCCATTTTATTTCCTTCTGTTACTATTTCTTAGACCATTTCTTTCAATATTTTCCTGTTTTTTGTTGCCAATTCTATGTCGTCTGCGTATGCTATTATTTGTCCGCCTTCAGTTCCGAGTGTTCCTTTGTTCAAATTCCTCAACATATTCTAACGTTAAGTTGAACAGTGTTGCCGATAATGTATCTTACTCCTTTGTTTATTTAGAATGCCTGGGTTTCTCCTTTTTGTGTTTTAATTATGGTTGTTGTTCCGCTTAATGTCATCAGGATCAATCTTCTTAGTTTAGCTGTTATTTCAAATTCTTCTAGGGCTGTTATTAGTTTTTCTTTTTTGAGCGAGTCAAACAATTGTTTAAAATCATTAATAATAAATCTATGTTCATTTTATATTCATGTGCTTTTTCTATTATCTGTTTAACTGTATGTATTGCGTCTGTTGTTGATCTGCCTTGCGTGAATCTGCACTGATGCTGTCCTATTATGTTTTCTGTTCTTTTTTGGACTCTTTTTTGTATTAGTGTTGACATTATTTTATATGTCGTGTTCAGTATAATTTTCGTATGTTTGTTAATTTCATTTTTTGTGAATTGTGACTATTTGTCCTCTTTCTCATTCCTTTGGCATTTTTTCTGTCCTCTAAACCTTCATTATAAGTTTATATATATTCGTATAGCTCATCTCCTCGACATTTTATTAGTTCTGTGTTTATTCCATCTTTGCCTGGAGTCTCTCCATTTCGCCTGCTTCTTATTATTTCTCTGATTTCTTCTTTTGTTGGTTATTCTAATACTCCTTCGTCCGCAATTTCATCTTGTGTTGTAATATCCACGTTTTTTTGCGGTTCTGTTAGCAGGTTTTTAAAGTATTCTACCCAAGTTTTCTTGTATCACTCATCGTTTTCCGTTTTGTCGCCCTTTGCGTCTTTTACTTGTATGTTTTTCATTGTTCATTTATTATTTTATAGAATTGTTTTGAGTTTCTATTCACACTTTCTTTTTCAATATCTGTTATTTTATCGTCTATCCAATCTCTCTTGTTTTTTCTTAGTATTTTACTGTATTCTTTTCTTACTTTTTTATAATCTTCTCTGTCATCTATCCTATTTGTATTTATGACCATCTACAAAACAATAATACTACCAATGCTGCTGTACAGTACAGAAACCTGGTTACTAAATAAAAGACAGCAAAGTAAAATCACAGCTGTAAAAATGAAATATCTTAGAGGTATTGAGGGGGTAACAAAACTAGACAAATTAGAAATTAAAAGATTAGAGAGAGATTGAAAGTACAGTCAGTAATGAAGAACATAACGCAGAAACAATTTGACTCGAAGATAAAAGAAAAGTAAAAGAAATATGGAAAGCAAGAACAATAGGGAAAAGAAACCGCGGCAGGCCATGGAAAACATAAAATACAAAAAATATTAACCAAAAAACAAAAAATAACAACTAGAAGAGCACACGAGCTAAGAAGGAATCGAAACGAGTGGAGAAATTCATAGAAGACATCTTCGAATACCTAATAATAAACAAAGATTTCAATTATTCCATCAAGAAAATGAATGAGATTGACTTGTTCTGAAACTATTCGCAGGTTTTCTCTATCAATAAATTTTTCTCATGTGTTGACAGTAAATTTATTTCTCCATCTTCATTTATTGCATCCTCATAAGTATGGTATGTAGGAGCTTTATATTATCTTTTTGTTATTGGTTGTTCCAAATTCAAGCTAAATTCTAAATATTCTCTATCTCTTCTCTAAATAGTATAAGTCAAAGTCGCTGTCTGCCTCTGTCTGTTTCTCCGCTTATTTCTTCGAAAGCACGTAACGGATTTTGATAAACGAGGAAGGTTGGTCTATTATAAAAATATATATGGCCTAACACATTTCTTTGTCTTTGGAATGCAAACAGATTCTCAACACACCTTGCTATACCAATATGACATAAAACTTAGTTTTGAGTGAACAACCCTAATCACTTCAAGATCAAGCCGTACAGGAAGCACACATTTGCATCACTTTAAAGTCGAAATTTGAGCGTTCAGTTTATCTGTGTTGTGCATTGTTTACTTTGATTATCTGAGCTTAATTAGCCATCATATTATTCAATTCAGTGTTGTGGAGTAGCTGAAAACTTGACACCTTGACCGTTTAATGGCAGTGATTGTTGTATTATTGCGACAACGGTGCTGTTCCAAAAGTGGATAAATCAACCAGCCTGCGTGTGTTGCAGACATCAGTACGGCATTGCAGTATTGATAGGCATCCGTAAGTGTTAGTGACTCATCTATTTAGTGGTAGTACATTATTTAATCGGTGTTGCGCGGGAATATGTGTGTTATTACGGGCAACAGGGTTGTTGCAAGAGTGGGTAAATCGACCAATTCATGTGTGTCGCGGGCATCGATGTTCACTAATAGTATTCTGTGAACTCATCGACCTATTCATTAACCAGATATCCTATCCAACCTCTGAGGCAGGTGTATCATTTTTATTTTTAGTTTATTAAACTTAACCTGAAATGCCCCGATGCGATGATGGGGAATTAATGTATTCAGCCAAATACAAGTTTTTTTATTATTTATTTTGTAGGATTCATACTTTGCTGCCTATATTTGAGTAATTATGTCACACAATTGAAGATATAAATCTATGAATACATATATGTCACATCAAATTCTATTGTGACATATTTTTATTTGCGTGTTCTATAAATTTTGTTACAATATAGACACTGTGTAGTACGAAGGTCATCCAAGTTTTAAATGATGACACAAGTTAATAATGGCATAATGTACATTATTAACTAACACCAATCTGATCAGGAAATGGGCGGCTTCTTTTCCCGTCCTTTGAAACACACCTTTGCTGGAGACACTATAAAAACATTGAGTGGAAGCGATTCGTTGTCATTTTATTGTAATCCCAGCATCAGTGATTGTACGTTTGTTTTGATATACCTTAAAAATGAAGTTCGCTGTGAGTTGTCTTGTCGGTTTGATGGCTGTTGTTTATACCAATGTAAGTGTTTTTATTCTAAGTACATACATAATATTTTTAGCTTTAGTTAGTGAGTATTAGAGTTACCACCCTCCTGATTTCTGGAGCATTAAGAAATAACAAAATATGAGGATGCCAACTGATATAAAAATTCGAATTTATTTTGTCTGCCAAAAAATTCCAAGTAATTATATATGGAAGTTATTCTTCGAATAAATATTCATATCATATTACATATTCATAATTTTAATCTAACTTACAATCTTTTATATACATGTCATTAGAAACAATTCAAATAAAAATATAAAACAGGATATTGATAAGTCAAAATAAACATCCGTTGCTATGAATAATTGCAAATGAACTTAAAAGACAATAAGCTACATAAATTTTGTTCAAATTTTTTATGCTTTTTCAAAATTCGATAAATTTTTGTTTTACTATATCCTGTTTCGGAAGACAACGTTAATTTACGGAAATCATGACTAAAACATTTTCTTCTACTTCTGCATTTCTATCTTCATCCCTATTGATAATTTCTTTAACTGAATGGCGGTGGAGCAACGCAGGCAGTACTTTCAAATTTCAGAATAATTATTCATGCCAGCGGAATATTGTGAGGTATCGTGAAAACAAAGAAATGGAAGTAAAGAAAAATTCTATGAAGCACTAGAAAAGCAGTGCGATAAAGTATCAAAATATGATGTGCTGATTATCCTCGGCGATTTTAATGCCCAAATAGGGCAGGAGGATGTCATGTCATTGCTGGGAAGCAAACAATCCACAAAATAACAAATGAGAACGAAACATACATAAAGGAACGTGGGTTAGCCCAGATAACAAAACTTCAAATCAAATAGATCACATTCTCATTTCTAGAAGACACGCAACATCAATAATATATATAAGAACTTTCAGAGGTCCTAACTGTGACTCAGATCATTTTCTGGTCCAGGCTGAAGTACGGGAGCGACTATCGAATATACAAAAGATACCCAATAAAAAGAAAGAGAGGTGGAAAACAGACAAGTTAAAAATAGAGTCTGTGTTAGATTCTTATAAAGAAACGATAGGAAGTTGTTGGGAAGGAATAGAAGAATAAAAATTCAGAATGGTTTGATGACGAATGTAGACAACTAATACAAATTAAAAACGAAGCTAGGAGAAAAATGCTATGTAACACGTGCAAACACAGACAATTACAGAGAATGTAGAAAGAAATCTAATGCACTATGTGAAAAGAAAAAGAAAGAAATGCTGAATAAAAAAGTGCAAGATATAGAAGAACTTAGCAAGAACCAGAATACCAGGATATTTAACAAAACAATAAACAATCAAACTAAAGAATATCAGCCAAACATCCAAGGCATAAAGGACAAACAAACTGGAAGACGAAGAGAGAATATTAAACAGAAAAGAAGAAATAGGGAATAAAAAAGATGTAATACACACGTGTCAATCAGCAGAACCTCAAATAGAAGATCCGATGTTGGCAGAAGTTATGACAGCGGTGAATAGGATGAAAATGAATAAAGCACCAGGAACGGACACAATAACAGCAGAATTAATAAAAAAAACGGCGGCATTGAATTCACAAATAGATTACGCAGCACTTTTAACCAAAGGCATGGATGAATTAAGAGAAGGATTAAGTACACTTGCTAATAACGCTAAGAGAATAGGACTCACCATCAACGAAACCAAAACAAAGTATATGAGAATGTCGGCGTCCCAGGCACGAAGAACTCTGCAAAATCTGTCTATAGAAGATTGGAACTTAGGGGAAGTACAAAATTTCACATACCCAGGAGAGACTTGGAACAACAAGAACATAACAAGTGGAACAGTGCAAAAGAGAATACAAGCAGGAAATAGAGCATACTGTAGGTAAAAAGAAAAACGAAATACTAAGTTTTGAAAGAAAAATCGTGAGAAGAATTTATGGAACAAAATTGGAAGATAACATGTGGCTAATAAGATACAATTTTGAAATAAACGAGCTGCTTAATAATGAAGACATAGTAATATTTATAAAATCCCAAAGAATACGCTGGCTGGGATATGTCGAAAGGATGGACGAAAAAAGATTGGCAAAGAATGTACTGAAGACAAATCTACAGAAGAACTCGGAGCGATGGAAGTAACGAACTGGAAAACGAAAGCTGCGAATAGGTTAGAATGGAGAAAGATTGTCAACGAGTTAGGTGATATCTCGGTCTTTAAAGTTGATTGAAGAAAGATGTTAGAACAAAAAATTCAAGTAAATAAAAGAATTAAATTGTTTTTTGTTTTGTTGGCAATCGAATCCACAACTCGCCTACCTTCTCTTGCATGTACAGCACATACGTTAGCCACTGTATAATCACAGAACATATAATGAAAGGAACATTACACCGTGATGAATTAAACAAACTATTTTATATTAAATGATTACAATAACTATAAATGTATCAGTTTTGTTCTTCAATTTCTCTACAACAATTCAATGTATTGTGATATTTATTGCTCTTAAAAGAGTTTTTTATTGTTAAAAGATCACTATTTAATGAATGAAAAGAAAATAAAAGTTTTATTGTTTGATGCAACTAAAACAAACACTACACAATTTATTTTTTCCTCACCACTATTAATGTTCAACTACAAAGCCATTAATATTTATTTACAACAACTTATTTATTTATTACCCTCCGCACTTAACTGGATATTCACCATTCACTCAATCAGGCCGCTCCCCTTATATATTCGGATGTTCACTTCTAGGAATTTCTACGTCATTCTAGTAGGCTACTCGAATGTTCGAATGTGTGGAGCGGCGGGACGCACATATACGAAAACAGAGGCGTATTCGGGGCCTATTTTATTTTTACTAATTATGACACCTTCGCACGTTACACTATGATGAAATTTGAACTCTTATCTTTTCAGGCAGCATTAAGTACTGAACAGTTGGAGAAGATTAAAGCTGTTGCAGCCTCTTGCAAGGAGAAAACTAAAGCTACTGACGGTAAGTTGACAAAAATATTTTTATAAAGTTTATTTATTCCTAAATTTTAAATCCTTATGTTTTGCAGATGATATGGCAACTTTAAAGAAACATGAAATGCCCGAAACTAAAACAGGACAATGCTTCGTTGCCTGCATGAACAAAGATTTTGGTGTTGTAAGTATTAAGAAAAAGTGATCAACAATATTGAATCCACTTGAATTATATACTTTTATAGATGACCGCTGATAACAAAATGGACATTGATCACATCAAGGAAATTACCACACATCTGAAAGAGAAAAACCCTGAAAAATATGCAACTGGAATGAAAGTGCTGGAAACTTGTGCCGCCGAATGTAAGTTAATTTCCTAACTAATTATTCATTCAATAGGGAATATGCATGAAATTTAAATTTGGTTCAAATATTTTTTTTCCGAATTTATATTGTACTAAATCATCATTTTGGTATTTAATATCTTTTCAATTGCTTTAAATTGATAAATAAAAATGCAAATTAAGCGCGGGAAACCCAAAGTTCTAAAACACAACACCATTGGTTAAACGAAATGTGACGTCAAATACTATGCCAACAAGTGCGCACTGCTTACATTTGTATGGCATTGCAGGCTTTTGATTGGAAAACATAGTAATAACGTGTGTGTTGTAAATTCATTTATTGTTTAAGTGTAATTTTAGCATCCTAGTGAGATTATAAATCATTTAAGACAAAGTGTTTTTATAAAAGCACAATCGGATATTTTGCCAAGAATAGATCCATTCATGATGTCGTCTTATCTTCTTTCAAATCCAAATTTTACGTCCGCTGAAGTAAAAAGAGTGAACACTGCAAAATAAATATTCAATAATAACACATTATGTACGCTATTTTAATAAATACAATCCGAAATATGATGAGCAGTGAACATAACCTATAATTTTTGTTTATTTTAAAACGAGCAAATGTTAAACGAAGCCGCATACGTACACTGTATTTATTGCTAAAACTAATAACATTTAATGCTATTCGTGATCTGTCAAGTTTATTATGATACTTCATCTCATCTGATAACCTTACATCATTTCTTACGTATTTTAAAACCTGTCTGGATTGGAGAAAAGACTTTATCAGGTACATTTCTGATAGTATTTTGCATTCAGGCACAATGCAATACTTATAAACTGACGTTAGACTTTTTTAATGCTGAAATAAATTGAGAACGAAAACACCTGTAGTAAACAATGGACTGTAATGTCACTGGACATATTATTTGACGTCATCAATAGAGCGCGCGAAAAGGGCGGCGTTTAAACAGCTCAAAATTATTCTCAATTTGAAATATTTTTTTAAACTTGATTACAGCACTTTTAAACATAATTTATATTTTTTACTATGTTATAACGTTGTAATCAGTGAATTAAAAATATGAAATAAATTCATCAATATACCCTATTATGCACATAAGTTAAGACAATGAGTTTTAGTAATCTAGTTACTTTCAAGGACAAACTATTAATACGTTACATGTTTTTATTTGAAAATGACTATTCTAATTATACTCTTAAATTATATTCTTGTACAGTTAATCTTGTGATTACACGTGATAATAGAATACAATTGCAAGTAATCGAGTTTTTTATTTATATAATTGCAGTAACCGGTGAATCAGATGAATGTGAAGCCGCCAGAAAAATGATGGATTGCTGTAAGAAGGAAGCCGCTGCAGTAAGTCTTAATTTCATCCATTTATTCAATAAGTATAAATATGGGGTCTAGAATTTTTTGTTCTATAACCGCATGTTCAAACTAATAATTCACAAACATTGTGCTACTACAGTAGTCGATTTTAGAAATATTATTAAGTATTGAATTTCAATCGATCATATTTGTATTTCTGAAGATATTCTGATGGAACTCTCAATTGCGTTACATCTAAGTATGTAGATCACAATACTGTCCACACATTTTGATTATCTCAATTGAGTTGAAAAATACAGCTACAAACTCTAAATGTTATTTATCAGGTAATAGTATTTGTATTTGTTGCGATATTCTAATAATAATTCTTATTACATTAGAATGAATCGTGCAGAATACAATACTTTTTACAGATTTCAATTATCTCAATTCGTTCAGGAGATACAGAGTCAAACAGTGTGTGCTTCTGATTCGGTTATTCTCTCCTCCGTCCGTTACTCATGTTATACAGCGTGCGATCGTAGCATCCTTATGATGTTTATAACAACAAAAATTATCAGAATTGATTCTTCTTGATATATTTAACTTAGAATATACAAATTTCAGGATATTTAGGTCTCATATTTTAGAAATGAAATTAAAATCAATATTAGTTTAGTGTAAACAAATGAATGCTTCGCTAATCATATTATTTTACTTATATAATTGGGGATTTCCGTTCACTTTTCCAAGTAAAACAAAAGAACAAACATTGAATAATCATTACAAGAAAGAGAATTAAGTAAATAATGAGATATTTTTCTGATTATCCAATACTGGAAAATTTCTGTATGGATCAGCGAGCAGAGTTATATAATTTCCTTCATATTATATGAAACTATACACAGCTCTAAAAATACTAAAAAAGCAAAAAAAAAATCAAATCTCACTTCTCATTTTGGAAATGAAACGATAAGGGCTAATTTATAATGGATTTAATTTAGGAATTTACATTTAGAAATTTAGATTTAGAAATATAAAATACATATTATCCTATGTGCTGGTTTATGATGGACTTAATTCACAAATTTACTTTTTTAGCAACCTGATCAATCATTAATATGAACATATATACTATATAGTACTATAAAATTTTATTATTTGTTGCAGATGGGTATACTAACAGGAAAAGAATAGACATACTTAACCATGATATGTGTTAGATTAGTAGATAACATAATAAAACAATTTTAGTCAATTAGAAGAATTAATAAATTAACCTACTACTATTCCATTCGTTCTGCATCTCTTCAAACATTTCTATCTAGCAGTTTTAGAGAATAACATTAATGCCCGACTAGTTTATTATTGTTGTTATAGTACATTAGTCGGACATTAAACATTGAAGGCACCACGGGAGTTGAACGGACGATAATGCCTACGGTCTACGTACACACCTCGGGCCGGAGGCCCTCGAAAAGTACACTGTTGACCTCAAGCATTATTGTCCTTTTAACACCCTTGATACCTTAATTATTGTATTGTTTAAATTTTAACTACTAGGAAAAATATTTTAAGAAATACAGAATTGGGGCGCAAGTTCACAATTTCAGTTTTAATTTAGTTCCTGACAAGCTTATAGATTTAGAAATATATGCATGAATAGGAAGCATGGAATCAAAATGTTACTAAAAGGTAAAAATATTAATTCAGTATCTATTTATCATTGTTATTCACTAATATCATAACTGATTCATCACCTGTGGAAAAGTGTTGAAATGTATCACTTATTCATTGTCCTGTTCATAATAATAATTATCATGTATGTATGTAATGGGTAATGAGTAATGACTAACAGATCCAACAAAATCGATTGTACTAATTATGTGAAATATTTTTCAGGCTGGTCTCAAATTGTCTGACTTCATGGACGACGAAGAATAATGAATTACAAATATAGTATTTATGTCTTGTATAAGTAAAATTCAATAAATATTTGCGAGGATAAGCAATCAACATTATTTTTGTCATTCTCCTCACCATATCCCAATATTAATTATTACAGAATTTAGATTAGTTCCAAAACTTGATTCAGATATGTCGAAGTTCTTTCTGGAACTCGATGCGTTGATCTTATTCATTCCATTGTTCCCACGATTTATTATTACTTATTCCAAATTTTGTTTGAGGGAATAAAAAAAAAGGACTGTTATAGTAATGAAGGTACCAAGGGTGTTAAAAGGACAATAATGCCTGATGTTCCGAGAGCCTCTGGCCCGAGGTGTGTATGTTGACCGTAGGCATTATTGTCTGTTCAACTCCCGTGGTGCCTTCAATGTTTAATGTCCGACTTTTGTTGTATTTCAATCAAAATTTTTAGCAATGTATGTCCTGTCAATGTGATTTCTGTCAGAGAAATTACTCTAGTTACTTACTGTAACTAGGAAACTTGTTTGTTAATTTTCAAAATAATGCCCGAGGCCATTATTTGTTACGTAATTACTCTGAAATTAGTGTAATTATGACAACAATAATAAACTAGTCGGATATTAAATAATATTCAGAAGTATGATATATCCAATCAATCTTTAATTGAGAAGTTATCTACTTTGTACAAAACACAATGAAAGGCTTACATTTTTGTAAGAGAAAGGCAAAGGGCTCAAGGCAACACAAGTAAAAACTATTATTTTCTGCATCTTTTTCGTCTTCATCTTCTTCATCATCAACTTCATTTTTCTTATTAGTCTTCTTCGTCATTTTTTCAGGCTTCTTCTTTTCCTCACTTAAAACACGCTTTTTCACATTCTTTATCTTTTTGCTGACTTCTGTGGGGCAGCAATTTCATTCTTAGGTGTGTCAGTAAGCACAGCAGATTTGATCTTGAGCCTATTCGGTTGTTTTTTTTTCTTGGCTGAAGTGATCGCATTAGAAGTAGTGGCAAGAGGACTACGGGCTGTAGACGTGGGGGCAACAAACTCTTTAGCGTTATAGCTCAACGTAGATGTCATGTTTTGATATGTAGACAAACTTAGAGTAGATTTTTTTGCTTCTATATTAAATTCTCTGACAGCAATGTCATCATTTTCAACAATACCGATACTTGGATTTGGAGTGAGGGTTCTTTCTTGTGGGTTTTCCTCAATTTCTGGATTGGGCAAAATACGATCAGTGACTTGACTAGGCATGAAATAGTGACTTCTTCAAATGCCAGTTCATAAGTTTCGACACTAGCCACGCCCCTATAAATCTTTTGTTTGTATTTATTTGGCATTCTAAGGCCAAAAAATAGCAATTAAGCATGCAGCATCACATCACAAGACAGGAAAAGAACCTTGCCAGAAAAATAAACAATAATAGGAGGGTTGTGACAAACTGTCACGACTCGCCTAGTTGTAAAAAATTGTAAACCTGTCAGAATAATAATTTGTAATTTCGAAACAAGATGCCAACACAAAAAAAAAAACAATATCATGCTATGAAACATAATACACATAATTTATGTATGATGCTAAATCCAGTTTCTGTTATTATTTCTCCTCGAAAGTTGAACCAATTATTGAAATTCACGAGTCTATGCTTTCGTCAAGCCCCGTCGCTATTTTGCTTATCTATTTTTGTGGTCGTTTGCATTCTCTTATACACAGAAATCTATCTTTCGGAATATTCTAGATTTAGTCTAGCTTGTTACTAGATTTTTCCACCGTGCGGGGCGGTGTGATGCGGTGCGGTGCGATACAACAAGGACAAAAGGCTCCGCCCAGGCAACAGAGATGGATTAAGGGCTTATTTTATTTTTTTCAGGTACAGAATCATTTTGGAGAGATGTAGAACAAAAAAATATCAAATTGTATGACTGTATTCAAGGTACAAATATAAGAAGTTTGATTAAGACCTTGGATGAAAGTAATATACGGATATAATTAGCTCTTTATAATGGATGAAATAACATATTTTCCCTAATCACAAATGATACTGTAGCGTAAATAATAATTACAATGATGATATAACACTCATTTATGAATTATATTCAAGTGATATATTATCATAAATTAAGAATTTTCAGCTAATTCATTAAAGGTATTATAATAATGTCCACTCATTTGTGAAAAATATTATTCGGTGTTATATGTCCTTCACTTTGCAATAATTACCTCTGCTCGTTATCAGATTGAATTGACTACGACGTTAACAATAAAAATAATTACCTATGATGTTTTGCTTGAATTAGAAAAGTTTTATGAGATTATAATGCAAGGTTCATTACAGCATCTAACAGAGACTTGTAATCAAGAAATTTTGAGAAAAAAGTTAATATGATAATTTTAATTAATATGACTTGCATGCTTTATAAAATTAAAATTCATATAGTTTCACAGATCCGAATTAAAAGTTGAAGCAATTTTCCATAAGTTCACTAAATATTTATTACATATGATTCATGGGACAGACGCAGTCAACAGTCGCTCGACGTACGAATACCTAGCGCGTGCGGTTGCTCGGAGCGCGTAAGGATACACTTATAATTATAAAAGCGAAATACCACTCCCTGATTCAACACGAAATCTCAAAAACTGCTAAGCCGTTTAAGCTGAAATTTGGCAGGTGGGTGGCATGTGAGGAGTAGACGTCAGCTAAGAGAGGATTTTGCAACAGGGCTGGATTAGGGAGAGATCTATATGAAAGCTCTATGGTTTTGCCGGTAGAGGCATGAAATTCAGAAGTTAGGTAGAAAACTGGGAAAATATAAATACCGCAATACTATTTTTTCGACAGAGTTGGATTAAGATGGTCTAGAGAGGGATAATAAATGATGAATACTATGATATGGTTTCTACAACAGGGATGGACTAAGGTTGTCAACGGAATATCAAAAACTACAAATTATGCTAAAATTTCGCAGGTAAATAGTTTGTGGAGAGCAAACGTCACTTGAGAATGGATTTTGCGACAGGGCCAGATTAAGGGAGTATAAAAGACGATTGCAAGTTTATATCAAACTTTGATATTTCTGTTATTGGAGGCATGAAATTTGATATTCAGGTAGAAAACGTGATAAAAATATATATTTTTATATTATACGTGATTTTTTCGAAGAGGATGGGTCAAAGTGGTCCAAAAAAAATTAATTATCTGTCGAAGTCCTTTTTAGTTCTCTTCAAAAGTCCAATTAATCTCAAAAACTGCTAAATCTATTGAACTCAAATTGGACAGTTGGGTATCATGTCGGAAGTAGAGGTCAGCTAAGAAAGGATTTTGTAACAGGGACAGATTTAGGGGGTTTTATATGGAAGTTCTATGTCTTAGTTGGTAGAGGTAATTTTGCTCATAAGTTCAATGTTTTCGATGTCGATGTCTTGATAAATACTACGATATGATTTCTACAACAGAACAGGGATGAAACAAGGCTGTCAACAGAATATTAAAAAGTACAAATTACATTAAAGGATCAAGGATTTTGCGACAGGGCCGAATTAAGTGAGTGTAGAGGTGATTGCAAGTTCATATGAGAGCTCTATTTCTTAGCTGTTGAATGCATGAAATTTGATATTCAGATGGACAGAGGCGTTTAATTGTGTCTCAGACTTTATTTTTCTCAAAAAAAAAATACATTCTGTGGAATTAGAATCTGTACGATTTCTACCTTCATATAGGAGACAACAGTGTGTTCTCCAAAATATTATTATTGTTTTGGGTTCCGTTTTTTGTAGTATGCCTCAAGGTTTTATCTCAGGGCATACCTCAAAAGCAAACTTTCGATCCCTTTCCAAGCATATTGCATGCACGGAGGAATGTGAGATTTGGCATACTTAAAGTTTATATGGAGAAGATGTACAGAAAGCGAAAATTATATACAGATGTTCCATTTTAATCTTCATATCAATACATGAAGAAAAAGCTTTGTACCTCTTTTTAAGCATATTTCGCGCACGGAAGAATGTGAGATTTGGCATACTTCAAGTTTATATGGGGAGTACAGGAAGATAAAATTATATACAAGGTGTTTCGTTTTGATTTTACGTAAAGAGGAAACTTTGTACCGCGTACACGAAGGATTGTGAAATTTAGCATAGTTAAAGCCTATGTGAAGAAATGCAGAAAGCTGAAAGCTTATTCAGAGTGTCCCATTTCAATTTTACGACGTAAAGAGAGAACTTTGTACTGCGTGCACGAACACGAAGTCATGTGAGACTGACATACTTGCAGTTCGTTTGGAGAAGGAAGTGCAGAAAGCTAAAATTATATACAGTGTGTTCCATTTTAATTTCACGTCATCGAGAAAACATTGTACTGCGCGCATAAAGGAATGTGAGATTTGGCATACTTGAAGTTTATATAGAGATTTAGTAAAAAAAGGTAGAAGTATATACAGGCTATTCCATTTTAGTTCTATACAAAGACAAAACTTTGTACCGCGCGCACGAACGAATGTGAGATATGGCATACTTAAAGTTCATCTGGAGAGGGAGTGTAGAATGCTCAAATCATATACAGGCTGTACCATTCTGATTTTATGTGGAAAAAAAATTATAACGCGCACGAATAAATGTGAGATTTTGCATACTTGAAGTTTATGTGAAGAAGAAGTGCTGGGAGCTGAAATTATATACAAGAAGGCCTATTTCAATTTAACGTGAAGCGAAAAGTTTGTACCTTGCACAAGAAGAGATATGAGATTTGACATACTCGAAGTTTATGTGAAAAAGGAGTGAGCTTTTGTAGAAAATTGTTTATAAAAATTGAACTACTGAACAAATCATGTTGAAAATCAATAAGGTTGTATTCAGATGGTTAAGTAATTGCTAAAAAAAAAGAGTTAACAAATTCGGTTGGAAATTACAACTTGTAACGTGTCCTCATACGTACAAACAAACAAACTAAAAAGCATATAATCTTTCGAATGAAAATTCAGATCATAATAAATTTTAAAAAAGTATATAAAGCATATTACGTTTAGGAACAAGACTTCTTCTTTTCAAAAATATATATTCAATTGCAAATTGAAACTCGAGACTGGCACATTTTACGATCACGAAATAAGGGAGTTTTTATAGAAAACTACTTATAAAAATTGGATTATTGAACAAATCATGTTGAAAATAAATAGAGTTATATAATCAAATAGTTAACTGATCGCTTAAAAAGAGAATTAACAGAATCGGCCAAAAATTGCAACCTATAATAAGTCCTCATACGTACAGACAGACAGACTAAAATGCATGTCATTTTTTAAAGGCCATAAAAAATATTTCAAAAAAATTTTGGAACGTGCCATGTTTTAAAAGAAGATCTGTTCGTTCCAAAAAGCTATATTAAATTGTAAATCAAAACTCAAGGCTAGCGCTCTTTACGATCATGAAATAAGGGAGTTTTTATAGAAAACTGCTTATAAAAATTAAACTATTAGACAAATCATGTTGAGAATCAATAAGATTATAATCACTTAAAACAAGAATTCACAAAATTGGTCAAAAATTGCATCCTGTAATGCCAAGTTAATTTCGCTTGAAGCCCCTGGAGATGAAAGATTAGACTCTATAACGTTCAAACTTAGCAAATTAGTAATTCACGGTTGAATTTTGACCACTGGGCGACCACTAATCCATATTAATGGCCTCTATGTAATTTTTCAAATGCATTTGCATGCTGTTGACACCACGTTGATTATGTCTCATTATACTTACATAGATTTAAATAATTCCTGTAATTGTAATCTTAATCAAACAAGAGAATGGTTTGCCACAAATAAATTTAAATGATAGTAAAGTCATAAATTGATTATCAGCTCTAACCGTGAAGTTCATCAAGGCTGATTTAATAAGATTCTTGAAGCTTTCGTGAATGAATTATGTAATGTTCCATAATTTTCAATAGGGCATATTGATGAATTTATTTTATCTTTTTAATTCCTTGTTTTAACATAGTGAAAAATATAAATTATGTTTAAAAGTGCTGTAATCAAGTTTAAAAAAATATTTAAAATTGAAAATAATTTTGAATTGTTTAAACACCGCCATTTTTGCGCGCTCTATTGATGACGTCAAATATCATGTCCAGTGACATTACAGTCCATTGTTTACTGCAGGTGTTTTCTTTCTCAACTTATTTCAGCATTAAAAAAGGTCGAAAGTCAGTTTATAAGTATTTCATTGTGCCTGAATGCAAAATACTATCAGAAATGTACCTAATAAAGTCTTTTTTCCAATCCGGACAGGTTTTAAAATACGTAAGAAATGATGTAAGGTTATCAGAAGAGATGAAGTATCATAATAAATTTGACAGATCAGGAATAACATTATATGTGATTAGTTTTAGCAATAAAATGCAGTGTATGTATGTGGCTTCGTTTAACATTTGCTCGTTTTAAAATGAACAAAAATTATAGGTTATGTTCACTGCTCATCATATTTCGAATTGTATTTATTAAAATAGCGTACATAATGTGTTATTATTGAATAATTATTTTGCAGTGTTCACTCTTTTTACTTCAGCGGACGTAAAATTTGGATTTGAAAGAAAATAAGACGACATCATGAATGGATCTATTCTTGACAGATTATCCGATTCTGCTTTAACAAAACCACTGTCTTAAATGATTTATAATCTCACTAGGATGCTAAAATTACACTTAAACAACAAATGAATTTACAACACTCACGTTATTACTATGTTTTCTAATCAAAAGCCTGCAATGCCATACAAATGTAAGCAGTGCGCAATTGTTGGCATAGTATTTGACGTCACATTTTGCTTTAACCAATAGTGTTGCGTTTTAGAACTTTGAATTTCCCTCGCTAAATTAGCACTTTTATTTATTGATTTTAAACAAGTGAAAAGATATTAATCACCAAAATGATGGTTCAGTACAAATGTCCGGCCAATAAAAATTCGGAATAAAAATATTTGAACCAAATTTAAATTTCATCCATATTCCCTATTATCCTAAAAAGAAAATGCAAGCAAATATTAATAATGAGTTATAATCTAATTATAAAAAAGAAGGGAAGATAATTTTCTTGATTGAATTAATCGTTTGTTTTTAATAATACACTTTTAATTATATCTGATTCTAATGATTCAATAGGAAATGAACATAAAAACATTTCTTTAGCAAAAAACTGTTCATGAATCAGGTGGCGTTTGACTATATAAACCTTAGCGAAGACTCCACAACTTATCATTACTACTTGAGTGATATCCAATATTGTTAGTTGAACGTGTGCGAAAAGTAATTAAATCATCATGAAGGTTCTCGTCGCCTTACTTGCGGTCGCTCTGTGCTACGTCCAAGTAAGTTTCATTCATAATATCTATTTGCTAATATAACATAAACTATTTTTAAAAAAAAATTTTATTGCTCATTTTTTCAAGGCGGAACTTTCAAAAGAACAAATTGACAAGACGCATGCCATGCTGAAAGAGTGCAAAGAAAAACATGAAGTTACTGATGGTAATTACGTTTTTGCTAATCATCTTCTTTTATAATTCTTTTTTTTTTATCAATATATCTGTGTTATTGTGTGAAACTAATTATAAAGTAATTGTTTTGATTTTCAGAGGATATTGCGACGTTGATGCAACACAAAGTTCCAGAAACAGAATCTGGAAAATGTTTTTCTGCTTGCATGAAAAAGAAGTTGGGCATTGTAAGTATACCTATCATAAACTAGTCTGAATTCTACAACTGCACCATTTTCAGATGGATGCCGACAACAAAGTCAACATGGAGCGCGTAAAGGAACTCATGGAGAAAGTTAAGGAAAAAATTGGTGAAAAATATGAGCCATTGATGAAAGTTCTAGAAACTTGTGCTACTGCAGGTAAGATTCAGAAACTTCAATTTTATCATAAATTTCAAAAAAAAATCTCTCTTATGCTTATAGTTCCCGCTGGACCCAACGAGTGTGAAGTTAGTGCCCAACTCATGGAATGCTGCGTCAGAGAAGTTAAAAAGGTAAGCCGAAATTGTTTTATTGTTTGCACAAAGTTGACAATATTTTTTTTACAGGCCGATATCAAAGTCAACTTCATGAGCCTTCTTACCGCTTAAATAAAAATAATTAAGTTTTAATGATGATATTTTTAACTTAGATAAATCAAAATGTTATAAAATATGATCTTGTGATAATATCAGTCTGTATTATTTTCGTCGTTTTTTGGTAATAAATTCATTTGCATCATAATGTTTATTTCATTTTCTACTTTATATATTGTTTGTGTCTACCCTCTATTTGATCGGTTGTCTCCTTTTTTAAATATAGTAATAACTGCTCTTTCTCCCAATCTTTTAAATCTATTCAAATCTTTGGTACCCTTTCGGGTGTCGAAATTGTTTTTTAATTTATACTTTAAATTTTCCATTTTCCATTGTTTTCTGTTCAATGCTTTTTTCTTTGCTTTCCAAATTTTCCCTTGGTCTGCCTCTTCCTTTTTTTTTACCTCCTGCATTCCACACCTGTTTGGTTTGTCTATTTTTTGTCATTCTTATTAAATGTCTGTACCATACTAGTTGTCTTCTATCGTAATTTGTGTACTTTCAGTTTGTAGATTCCTTTTTATTTCTTCGTTTCTTATCTTGTCTATTCTTCGTACTCCTTCTATTCTCAGAATTCACATCTCAGTCGCCTTTTACTTCTACTTCTTTGATCCAGAACCCAAGTATCACTCCGTATATCAAGATTGGTCTGTGTATGATTTTATATACAGCTATTTTTGTGGTTTTGGATACTTCTTTGTTATTTAAAATTGTGTTCATAACATGATAGTTTCTGTTCACCGGCTGAATTATTTTATTTATTTCAGGTTCCATACTTCCTTTATTATTTATTGTCGCTCCTAGGTATGCGAACGTGTCTACTTGCTCTATTTCTTTTCCATTTAGTGTTAAGTTGGTTGTTATATTTTCTTTGGATATCACCATGGTCTTTGTTTTATCTATGTTGATATTTCGGATTCTTCCTAATTTATAATGTCCTATTTCAGTTGTCTTTGTTTTGTTTTTTGTATTCTCCATGATATTGTCTAGGTATATAATAAACAAAGTTGGTCTCAAGGCTCCGCCTTGTCTTAATCCTTGGGTGGTCGTGAATTCGTCTGTAACTTCGTTTCCTGTTCTTCTGTAGTTTGTTGTTCGTCTATAAATGTTTTTAATTGCTTGTAAAAGTTGTTTACTCATATTTCTCTCTTCTAAGATTCTCCACAATTTCTCCCTGTCTGTACTCTATCAAATGCCTTTTCAATATCTTTGAATGTTACATATAGTTTGTCATCATGTTTCATCATTATTTCTGTCATTCGTCCAAGCATAAATATATGGTCTTGCACAGAGTCAACTTCTGAGTCCGTTCTGTGCTTTCTCTAATGTTACTTCTGTTGATTGTCTGACTTTATTATGTATTATGGCTTTATAAACTTTCGACGTTGTACGTTTGCCAGCTTTCCATATAGTGTTAAGTAAGATTAACAATATTTGTCCTCCCTCTTCACCCATATATTTTATTTGTTCATCATGTCATGTCCTGGTGCTTTTCTATTTTCTAGTTTTTGGAGATCTACTTTCAATTCATCGATTGTTATGTTTTCTTTTGCCCTTTCTATCGCTTGGATTCTTGATTGATCGTTTTCTTCTTCACTAACTTCCTCATCTCCTATTATTTTCTTATCCTCTGATAGTTCCTCAAAATGTTCTCTCCATTTGTTCATTATTCCGCTTTTCTCAATTATAATGTTGCCTTGCTTGTCTCTCATTTGTTTTAGTTCTACCAATGTGTGTTGCTTTTTGTTTTTTCTGTTTCTGGTCTTCCCACATGCTTATTTTGTTGCTCCCGTTATTATGTGTTGAAATTTACTCCATATATCTTCCACATTGTTACAATCCGGCTTTGGCGTAACTATAATCATTTCTTTAATGTTCTCTTGATATTTTTATCTTATTTTTCTGTCTTTCAGTCGATCTATTCTATATTTTTCAATTTCAGTGTCATTTATCGTTATTTCTTTCTTTTCTTGTCTTCTTTTTTCTATTTTAAAGATATGAAAAATGAATTTTATAGCTCTTTCGGATTTGCTCATTTTCATTTTGTTGGTTGCTTATAAGAGTTCGTCTTATTTTATTTCCTTTTTCGTCTTGCACATCGGGCTCTTAAGTCTCTATTTTCTTGTTTATTTATTCCTCCTAGCAGTTCTTAGAAGTATTGCTTCTATATCTTTATTATGTCTCCGGGATTTGTTAGTGTTTTTTTTTTGTTTTTTATAAACTTAATGCATTGTGGAACAGTTTTTGATTGTCCTTAGAATTGTCTTCTTTAACCGAAGCTTTTACCTAACTTTACCTCACTTTTTGGGTGTTATACATTTCTTGATCCGTCTGTGAACTTGACGCTATGTATTTTTTCCACAATTTTTTTATATTTGTTCATTTCTTCTTTTAGTTCTTCGGTCCACCATGTTGTTTTTTGTTGTTGTTTTCGATTATTTCTTGTAGCCCCACAGATTTCTTTGCTTTCTTCCAATACAAGAGTATATTTCCCCTTCTAGTACCTTTTGATACTGTTCGTCTACTTTTTTTGTTTTTAATTTATGGTTTTTGATCCTGGGGTTTAATTCGGCAGGATATTTGGCGGGTTTTGCACTTTTAATTATTTTTTTCATTACTAGAAGGTGGTGAATTAGCTGAATTCTCGGAAACGGCAGATACAAAGCAGGGGACTGACGGAATGATCGCTCTTTGACATATTTCTTTTCTACTAAATTTTTGTATATCATATCTTATTGATGATACTGTTGACGCATCAGGAAAAGTAGCTTTTTGTAGGTTTGTATTCATACAAATCCAATATTTCGTAATATTTTTGATGCTGCATGCAACTAAAAAACTGTATGGGTGACCTATCGCAACTGGTGGTCATACTTCTTGTCAATCAATTTACAGCACTGCAACCAAATTCCACTTTTAAATGTTCAGATCCAAAATAATTCCACTTTATTCTCTAGAATCTCACTCCTGACAGTAATTTATCTCAAATTGGAGTCAAGAATTGAATTCCCTGTATATAATTGAAGCTTTCTGCACTCCTTCTCTACATGTACTTCAAGTATGTCAAATCTCACATTCCTCCATGTGCACGGTACAAAGTTTTCTCTCCACGTGAAATTGAAATAGGACACCTGTATATAATTATAAAACTTCCAGTATGCCAAATCTCACATTCCTTCATGCGCGTTACAAAGTTTTTTTCTACTTAAAATCAAAATGAGACATTCTGTATATAATTTCAGCATGCTGCACTACTTCTCTAGATAAACTTCAAGTATGCCATATCTCACATTTCTTCGTGCGCGCGGTACAAAGTTTTCTCTTCACGCAAAATTATAATACATTCACTGCACTCCTTCTCCATATAAACTTTAAGTATGTCAAATCTCACATTCCATCACCCACATGGTACAAAATTTTCTCATGTAATAATGAGTTCCAGTGTTCCTGACACTCCGAAATGGATTCCTTCAATTCTTGATGAATTGTAAAGTCGATAGTCCTTTTATAAAGATATCAGTAACTTGATCTTCTGACCGTACGTGTTCATCAACTATGATTCTTCTCTCGTAGAGTTGACGAACGAAGTTGTACCTGACCTTGACATGCTTCAGTCGACGATGCTCTCTTTTTTGAAGTATACGAATACATGACTGATTGTCTTCGAGCATACGAATCGGTAACTTCAGTGGAATCTGAAAGTCGTTGAGCACATATTTCAAGTTGAATCTCCATTCTTGATCCAGTCCGGGTCTGCATAAGTGAGAAGAACCTCTTCGTTTCCCTTTTGGTAACATAATCTCAAATCGAACGTTCCTTTGATATACCTTAGTACTTGCTTCAGACATTTCCGTAGTTCTTCTGTCAAATCTGGCCTCGTTGCTGTCATGGCGTACATCATACAACCAATTAATTCCCTTTGTGTTCTATTCCTTCAGGAATCAACATAAAAACTTTCTCCTTGAGTTCTTCATGAAGAAAAGCGTTGACGATGTCCATTTTTTAAGAATCAATCCAAGTCTATTCACTACTGTCAGCAGTAACCTGACTGTTACAAGACGAATTACTAGTGCATATGTCTCTTCATAATCGAATCCTTTTCTCTGTGAGCATCCTTTTTATTTATAAATGCTTCCATCTTCGTTCCGTTTGATCTTGAAAACTCATTTACTAGACAAGGCCTTCTTTCCAGGAGGTGATTTTAAATACGTCCATGTTTTGTTTTCCGCGATAGAAGTCAATTATTCTTTTATAGCCTGATGCCAGTGTTCCTTGTCCTTGTGCGTTGCCACTTCCTCGAAGCACAAAAGATTCAGCATTCAGAGCAAGTACAGCGTAATCCTGTAAATATTTTGGTGTTATCTTTTTCCTGGTAGATCGTCGCAATGATTCCTCTTCATGTCTTTCTCTCGGATGTCACTGAAGTCCTCTTCGTCACTAGTTAATTCTTTCGTCTCCTTTAATTGAGTTATATTCTTCATCTGAAAGATCTTCCCTTTTATCAACTTTTTGTCCAGCAACTTCTTGATCCTTGCTAAACTTTGGAATCCAATCTTCACTAGATGAACCTTCGGAGTCAAATTTCCTTTCATAAAAGATCTCATTTTTTCCTGTGATGATCTTTCCTTCTTCCGGACACCAGAGTCTGTAGTTATTGGGACAGTAACCAGTAAAATAGCATTTGAGTGATCTGTTTTCGAGTTTTCCTGTTCTAAGTCAAGTTAAACATAAAGCAACAAGATATTAAATTGCTATTTTAACATGTAACATTAGAATAGGACATTCTGTTTATTATTTTGGTTTTCTGCACTTCCTTCTCCACACAGACTTCAAGTATGCCAAGTCTCACACTACCTCGTGTACATCTTCATGTCGTAAAATTGAAATGGGACATCTGTGTATATTCTTAGCTTCCTGCATTCCTCCATATAAACTTCAAGTTTGCCAAATCTCACATTCCTTCGTGCGCGCGGTACAAAGTTTTCTCTTGACGTAAAATTAAAATGGGACATTCTGTATACAATTCCAGCTTTCTGCACTCCCTCATATAAACTTCAAGTATGCCAAATCTCACATTCCTTTGTGCGCGCAGTATGCTTAAAAAGGGGTACAAAGCTTTCTCTTCACGTATTAATATATAGATTAAAATGGGATACTCTGTATATAATTCTTGCTTTCTGCACATCTTCTCCATATAAACTTTAAGTATGCCAAATCTCACATTCCTCTGTGCATGCAATATGTTTAAAAAAGGGTGGAAAGATTTCTCTTGACGTATTAATATATACATAGATTTATTGTATTTTTACATAATATCATCCGGATATTTTTTAAATAATTAAATCATATATAGGTAGATTGGAATATGCGCAGAATTCTAGTTTATTAAGCTGTAAATAAGTTATTTTATGCCATCATAAGTTATATTTGAAATTAAAAAACCTCATACTCTATAAATTACGATGTTTTTAAAGTCCTTATTTGTTCCATTTTGAAATATCGCCTAACAAATTATTAGATATTTTTATGATCTTGAGAACTATATACCTAGATATTGTACAGTTTGAACAAAATTCATCTACCTAATAATCGTTAACGGTTTATTGCAGTCACACAATAGTCAAAACCACAACCCTGAGGTGCACCAGGGCCGTAACAAAAAAATTTGATATATTTGTCTTCAACATGTAGACTATGTTTTTAATAAAATGTTGCATTATCAGGTTTCCATAACCACCCAACCTTTGTTTATAGTGGCGATTTCCTCAAAAAGTCATTCAAAAAAAATATATTTATTCGGACAATTACTCGTCCTCGTCCATCTCCTCATCCTCAGGATTAATATCGGACACATCCGAATCACTGAAAGTTATAATTAGTGGTTGCATCTCTTTATAGAGTAATATAGTTTTTTAATTAGCTCAATAGCTTTTTCAGTTGTAAAGTGTCAATTGTATTAATTAAATCTTGCCAGAATATTATAATCTAATTCTAAAACAAAGAAAACAATTTTCTTGTACCATAATCAAATTAATCATTTGTTCTTAATAATACATTTTTAATTATATGTGATTCTTATGATTCAATAGGAAATGAACACAAAAACATTATACTCATGTTTCCATTAGCAAAAAAGTGTTTATGAATCAGGTGGTGTTTGGCTATATAAACCACAGCGAAGACACCACAACTTATCATTAGTGCTTGAGTGATATCCGATATTGTCAGTTCAACGTGTGCGAAAAGTAATTAAATCATCATCATGAAGGTTTTCGTTGCCTTGCTTGTGGTCGCATTGTGCTACGTCCAAGTAAGTTTATTTGATAATATTATTGAAGTTCGTGAATTCATTCATTAATATTTCTCGAAATTTTGAAGAATTTTTACGTTTTAGTAGGAATTTAGAAGAATTTTTTTCATATTGCATTTTCAAAATTTATTTCAGATTGTCAATTCTTTAAAATAAATGGTATATTTTTGTTCGTTTTTTCAGGCGGACCTTTCCAAAGAACAAATCGATAAGGCACATGCCATGTTGGCCGAGTGCAAAGAGAAAACCGAAGTGTCTGATGGTAATTATATTTTTCCATTTTTGATAATCATCTTCTTATGTAATTAAAACAATGTTCTTCGTGTGAAATTGATTATATGGTAATTTGTATTTGTTTTCAGAGGATATTGCGATGCTGATGCAACACAAAGTTCCAGAGACTGAAGCCGGAAAATGCTTTTCAGCTTGCATCAAAAAGAAGATGGGCATTGTGAGTATATATTTTCATTTTCACAACAAGCCTTAATTAATTTTAAACAGAAATAAGTACATTAATTTTAATCTGTAATAGAAATCGTTAAACATAACAATTTTTCTTGATAACTTTTGTCTGTAAGTCTTCTGCATAAAGTTTTGTCAAAATTTTTATAGTGCGCCTATGGTTCAAATTGAATGTTTCTCATTTGTTAAAATAATGACAGCTATCGATTGAAATGAGTATTGTGCAACTTTGAACCATCGTAGTCTTGTCAATCATTCATTTGAAACTGAAAGAATATTAGTATTTTGGCAATACATTGATATTCGCTCACCCCGATAATTCTATTTTTGCTTATGTTGAATGAAAGACTAAATTTGTCTCTGAAATCAACAATTTGGTCTATTAGTCGTATTTATATGTCATTGTTAGATAGTACATTTCTTAAAAGATGAGATTGTCTGCACAACTTCATTGCACTTGAATCAGCTGATTTCACGGCCGCAAAAGGAGCCATAGAAACACCTTTTTTGTTATGATCGCCTAAAAAAGTTATTAAGAAAAATTGTTATTGATTGTCAATCATTTTCAGATGGATGCCGATAACAAAATTAACATGGAACGCGTAAAGGAACTCATGGAAAAAGTAAAGGAAAAAATTGGCGAAAAATATGAGCCATTGATGAAAGTTATCGAAACTTGTGCAGCTGAAGGTACATAGCCCAAAAATTCAATTTTTAATTAGAAAAAAATTAATTCCTCAATTATGCTTTCAGTTCCTGCTGGACCCAACGAATGTGAAGTTAGTGCCCAACTTATGGAATGCTGCATCAGAGAAGTTAAAGCGGTAAATATCTAGTGCCAATTCACAATGTGCGTAAACGTAAGGAGTACGTAACCGTAAACATAAACGTGAAGTTGAACTACTGTATTTCAATGCCCGTGTTCACAATACTCTTACGTATTTCTTACGTTTATGTATTGACATAAGAGCTACGTAATGAAAACTTTATGTTATGTTTACGTACGAAACAACTAATAGCGCATGCGTCAACTTAAATACATGTTTTCATCTGACAGTTGACAACACCCTGGATCGAAACGTGCTTTAAATATGATTGACATAAAATTATAAATAAAAAAAACAATTTCTTCCTCGTCTTAATACTTCTCTCGTTGGCGACTTTTATAACACAGTTTCAATAATAATGAAACAATCGCAAGATCTTTTTCAGACATCATACAATAAAACAAAACAAACTAAACCCCAAACTGTTAAAAGTGACACCAAAGAAAAACAGTAAACATGAAATCAACAGAATATTTGAAAATGACAGTCAGAGAAACCAACATAATACATTAATAACCCTAATTTGTACCAACGTAAAATGGAAAAAACACTTTATTTTGATATTTTACGTTAGGACCAGTGTGAACGTACATAATTTTTTACGTACTCCTTATGCTTACGCACATTGTGAATTGGCAGCTATCAAACCACATTGGACATTATGCATGCAATCTACGCAATATCCTCAGCCACACTTTTGTTTAACGGTTTTAATGTCATAAAATGAGCTTTGAAATCCTCCAAAAAGTTTGTGAACAATTCTGGGAATCTTATTGGAACCAGTAATGACTTAAATCCTGCAGGAAAATGAGGAAATAGAATTTTTCCTTTATAAAAAAAATCCGAACTATCGTAACACGTTGTTTCCACAGGATTCCAGCTATCACGAATTTTAATTGATCTTTCTAAACTGTTCTAATACTTTTTGGATGACTAAAATGCTGATTTATGCAGATTCTATTTCATTTTGTACGTATACATCGAATGAGTACTTAGTAAGAACGAATTTATTCAAATATTTTATTCGAATATTTTACTCCCTATAATTTATAAATAAAGCCAAGGAAAGTATATCTTGCAATTTTCCATACTTCAATACTCAAATTATTGTTTCAATTTAAAAATTGCAGACACAAAAATATCTGCAAAGTTTTTTTTTATTGTCTATTGGAAGTTAACTAGGTATTTTTTTTACAGGCCGATATCAAAGTCAACTTCATGAACCTGCTCACAGCTTAAATATAAAATAATCAAGTTTTAATAATAATGTTTATAATTTAGATAAGTCAAAATGTTATAAAATATTATGTTGTGACAATATCAATTTGAATTATTTTCACCTTTTTTGGTAATAAATTCATTTGCAATATAATTCCTGTTATTATTATTATTAGTTTAGTTTATTCCGTTCACTATGTCCTTTCATTCTTTTCTGTTTCGCGCTTTATTTCCTGCTTTTTGTGGGTTAATGTTGTTTCTGTGTAGTATTTCTTCTATGTTACTTTCCTTTCTTTCGCTGTTCTGGCATTCCATAATATTTTGTTTGTTTATTGTCGGGTATTCTTTTTAAGTGACCATACAATGATAACTGTTTTTTCTCTATTGTCTTCTGTATACTTTCTATTTGTATATTATTCTTATGTGGTCGTTCCTTATCTTATCCATCTTTTTTACTCCCTCTATTCTTTTCAAGAACCTCATTTCGGCCGCTTGTATTTTGCTTTTTAGTTTTTGGTTCATTACCCACGTTTCTCTGCCGTTAATTAATGTTGGCCTATAAATTGTTTTGTATAAAGTTGTTTTCGTCTTCCTTGTTGTTGTTTATAATTTTATTCAAAGCGAAGTAACTTCTGTTAGCTGCTTGGATTCTTTTGTTGATTTCTCTAAATTTCCCTTATCGTTTAGTGTTGCTCTTAGATAAGTAAACGTATATCTCTTCCATTTAGCGTTATATTTGTTTCCACTTCTTCTTCGGCTATGACCATGACTTTGATTTTATCTATATTTATTGTCAATGTTTTCTTAGTTCTGTATCCCATTCATCCAGGTTCGGTTTCTGCTAGAATTGCCAAGTCTTGTGCAAATGCACATTCTGCTATTTTATTTGCTCTAATTTATAATATCCAACTTCCACCTTTTTTGTTTTGTTCTTTATGTTTTTCATTATTTTGTCCAAGAACAAGATGAATAGTAAAGGACTCAAAGTCTCTCCTTGTCTCATTGTGATGTTGTAAATTCATCCGATGTTCCACTGTTTGTTCTTATATAGTTCGATGTTTTTATTGCTGGTATCAATTCTTCGTCTACCTGTCTTTCTCTCAGTATTTTCCATATAATTCTTCTTGGCACTCTGTCGAACATCTTTTCTAAATCAATGAATGCAATGTATAGTTTTTGTTTTGTTTTAGGGTTTTTTCTGTGAATTTTCTAATTGAGAATATATGATCTTGTGTGGAGTGTCTTTTCCAGAATCCGCTTTGGGTTTCTTCCTGTGTTTCTTCTGT
Source organism: Dromius quadrimaculatus (assembly GCA_963989225.1). Lineage (NCBI taxonomy): Eukaryota > Metazoa > Arthropoda > Insecta > Coleoptera > Carabidae > Dromius > Dromius quadrimaculatus. The sequence goes on along the minus strand of OZ022334.1, from coordinate 44,830,614 downwards.
ACATTGTCTAAGTTTGCTCTCTAAGATAGCTTCGTATACTTTTACTGCTGAGCATATTAGTTTCTGCAGTCTCTATTGTCTCCTTTTTTGTATATAGGAAATATCACTGCTTTCTCCCAGTCTTTCGGTATTGTTCCTTTCTTCCATATTCTATTCAGCATCGTTAGTAACTAGCTTAAATTAATTTATTCTTATTTTCCATCAAATCACTTTTTTTACATCCTATAACAAATAAAAAGGAGAAAACTTAATATAAGATGTAAACATTATAAGTTTGGTTTTATTCGCTCGTAAATCAAGAAAATTAACTATTTTTTTATCAGCAATTTAAATTATATAAATAAGACGATCAAGTATTTTCAGTATCAATTACAATTATGTTTTGCAAATTGAATTCCATTCTTTGTGTATTTTTAGTTTCTTCTCCTATTTTTTTGTTAGCGGTAAGTACCCAACAAATATTTCCAATGCAGTTCTTATTTCTAATAAAATTGCAGAAAATGTTTCTTTCTTCTAGATTCTTGAACCGGAATGGCGAAATATTCAGTCACGTCGTTTGAAAGTAGTGAGTCAAAACCAATTTGAAAAAGAATGCGGAGCAAAATTTAATGCTTCAGAGGGTAAAGTTTATTTATATTTTTTTTTCACTTTCAATAATTAGTGCGTTACCCTTATGCTGGGGCCACATTTACGTCTAATGTCACTAATTGAGGCGTTATTCAATAATGAACACATTGTCAATGATAATATGTCAATTGTCACATAATGTCATTATAAATGACATTAGACGTAAGTGTGGCCCCTGCATTAGAAAAAAAATTATAATTTTTCTCAGTTCTTTAAATCTAACTAAAAGATATCTGAATTCCAACAGAGGACATGCAAGTATTACTATTAAACGAACGGATGCCAAAATCACGAATTCATTTTTGTTTGCTTGGATGCTATTACAAAAAAATAAAATTGGTAAGTAAATCATTAGAAATAAGTAGATTAATCATAATTATAATGAAATTTTTATTACATATAAATGATTACGAAGAGTTGTGCCAATTCACAATGTGCGTAAACATAAGGAGTACGTAAAAACATAAACGTAAGAAATTATGTACGTTCACAATGCTCGTTACGTAAAATATTAAAATAAAGTGTTTTTTCATTTTACGTTGGTACAAATTAGGGTTATTAACGTATTGTGTTGTAATTTTCAAATATTCTATTGATTTCGATTCTGTTTCGTGTTTACTGTTTTTCTTTGGTTTCACTTTTAACAGTTTTGAATTTAATTTGTTTTGTTTTATTGTATGATGTCTGGAAAAGATCTTGCGATTGTTTCTTTATTATTGAAACTGCTTTATAAAAGTCGCCAACGGGAGAAATATTAAGACGAGGAAGAATTTGTTGTTTTTCTTATTAATAATTCTTTGTCAATCATATTTAAAGCACGTTTAGATCCAGGGTGTTGTCAACTGTCGGATGAAAACATGTGTTTAAAGTTGACGCATGCGCTATTAGTTGTTTCGTACGTAAACATAACATAAAGTTGAATTTATGTCAACTCTACGTTTTCATTACGTAGTTCTTATGTCAATACATAAACGTAAGAAATACGTAAGAGTATTGTGAACACGGGCATTGAAATACAGTAGTTCAACTTTACGTTTATGTTTACGGTTACGTACTCCTTACGTTTACGCACATTGTGATTTGGCACTTATTTTTCATTTTCAATTTGGAAGGCAAGATTTGTGTTTGTAATTATTAAAATATTGGATGTATATATTTATTTTAGCTGGACGCAAACAATCAGTTGAATTATTATCAAGCTATTGATGACATCTCAGATTTAGAAAGTACCTACACAGATCTGTACTACACATTAGCAAGAAACTTGAGGGACTGCACGCAAATAAGTAAGTAGCTTTCCCGAAAATTATTCAGTCAAATTGAGGTAATTTTTTTGATAAAATAATATTTTCAGTCCATCCAAGTAAGGATGAATGCATCGCTGCTCAACAATATTACACATGTGTTGTAATAGGGATCTCAAAAATAAGAAAGAAAATTAATAATATTAGAAGACTTGGAATTTAGCAGAACATGTTGAAATATTGCACAATATTTAATTAAAAAAATAAATGTTACTTTATTTGGAAGTTTCAAAACCACGTAGACAATTGAAAACTAAAATTAAAAGTTCTCCGCAAAATTTTTGATACAAGCAGCCGTTGTTGAGTTAAGTTATTAATTGTTGTAATCATGTAATTATAATTTTTATGAATAAATATATTTTCGTAATCATTGTCCACACTACAGCAATGATTTTTTTATCCTTGCTCCTAATTGACTATTCAATGGATAACAATCAGATAATCTTAACATTTACAATGAGGTCGTACTGCCGATGCCACTACCAAATCAATTCATTGGAAACTAGACCAAATCGCAAAATAATTTGGTCCAAACCTAACAAAATTAAATACTGAGTGAATAATTTCAAGACAACGTATTTGTCAAATGTCAAATACAGCCAATATACTCATTTTTATGAACAAGATGTCAAAAATGTGTTAGGTGCTGCCATCTTACGGCCAACCTTCCAACCGGCCTCTTATTAAATATAATAAAATATTAAAAATACTTACAATTATTCATCAAGTGACAGATGTACTTCTTTGAATTCACTTTTTAATCACATAAAGCTACGATATCCATAAATTAAACACCAGAAGTTGAACTTCCCACAAAGTTAATTTATAACATTTTTAACACACAAAAATTAAGTGTCCACACGGAATAACAATCACAATCCATCAAATATAATACGAATTAACTGATTTGATAAGAATTAGTACGTATTATCAACTTTATTCATTAAAAACTGTACATGTAATAAAAACCGTTAACAAAACAAATGAATTACGATTTTGAATGGGCGGCATAAAAATATATTTTTCAATGAAGCTTATTAAATTCTGGAAAAAATCAAGAACAATCTAAAATCAATTTAGAACTAGATTTTGTATATTTTAAATAAAAATATGACTAATATAAATTTATTTTTATTTGATAGTTTAATAATTAGCTGTAAGATGGCAGCACCTAGCAACTAGCACGTGTCAAAGCTGTCATTTGAAAATAACTTTCGCTCAAGTTAGAATACATATATAGCATTTACGATCTCAATGAAAATAGGATATGAGCATTTAGACCTTAAATACTGAATTCCAACATTCTACGTTCAACCGTTTTGGATTTACGCGGCAAATTCTAAAAATGTTTCGAGTAAAGTGCACTTCCTGTACAGACGATTGCAATCATAATGCAAGGTGTACAGCTAGATGTTATAGAAGTGCCTAATACAAAATATCAATATTCTACGACTGATTGTTTTGAATTTATGCGGAAAATTAGAAAAATCTGTTATATAAAGTGCACTTCCAGCTCAGCCGATTGGTACAAAAATAGAAAATTCGAACAAATAGAAAACTGAAATGTCATAATTTATTATTAACAAATATAAATAATTATAACAAAATTAACAAATACAGGTAATTCATTCATATAAAGCACATTAACGCTCTTTCTTTAGGAATTTCCATTTTTTTCCCACGAGCTTCCCTTCCTTCTTTCCATATTTTGATTCATGATCGTGATGCTCTTTATGCCCCTTGGCTTCTTTATGACCTTTTTCATCATCATACTCACTTCCTTTTTCATGTTTGCCTTTTTTACCGTGATGAGCATCTTTATAAACTGATTTCAGATGACCACCTTTCTCCGAACCGCCCTGTAATATGATACAATAAATAAAAAATACAACAATTTTAAGGATAGAAGTGATGCTTACCTTATGATGATCATGTTCATGATGGAAACCGCCATGTTTCTCATCATCATCGCCTTCATGATATTCATCATAAAATTCTTGTTTCTTTTCATATTCTTCGTTTTTATTAACATTGTGCTCCCCTTTAGTACTGTGCCCATTTTCATGTTCACCACTTTCGGCATACTAAAAAAAATTTTGATTGAAGCTCACATTGTCTTAAAAAAATAGTTTTATACCTCTGCTCCTTTCTGCCCCTTTTCACCAGATTCTTCACCCCCATAATAAGAATCACCATGATGATGTTCTTTCTTATGTCCACCATGGTCTTTGTAATCACCATTTTTTCCTTCCTTATCATAGTGCCCTTTAGATTCTTTCTCATGATGATGATGTCCTTTGTAGCCTTTATCTCCTTTCTCGCCATGATGGGAATGATGATCTGAATGGTGCTCTTTTCCACCACCTTTTTCGTGTTTACTGTTTCCACCGTGTCCTCCACCTCCCCCACCGTGTCCTCCGCCTCCTCCACCATGTCCTCCGCCACCACCATGTCCTCCACCTCCTCCGCCTCCACCATGTCCTCCGCCTCCACCATGTCCTCCGCCTCCTCCACCATGTTCTCCGCCATGTCCTCCACCTCCTCCACCATGTCCGCCGCCGCCATGATGAGCTAAAAATAAGCATTTATATTGAATGCCCACTTTACACGATCCTATTCTTACATTCAATTTTATATGTAATTTTATGCCCACTTTACACGGTTATAAATATAAATGTAATTTTACAAAATTTGACCGTGTAAAGCAACAGAAATTCACAGAATGGCATTGTCCAATAAGAAGTTGTAAAAATAGTTGGAATGTAACATTTTCATCAAATTTTGGTGATATCTAGGGACTTTGGAGTCTGTGGTTGCTGGCTTGTGTGAATCACGTTTAGCATTTAACTTCATTCTTATTAAGGTTCAAGCAGCTGTCTGTGTGCTATGTGTCAATGTTAATATCTTTCTTGTTTTTGTGAAAAATTATTATAAAAGATGTAAAATTGAGAAAATACATCGAAATTCATAATGTTGTATAGACAAAAATAAATCTTTATCAAATGTCTAATAAATTGGCACGAAACAAAAATACAAATTAAGTTGTCGCTGTCATGCTATCAAATATTCTGAGAATATTTGATCGTGTAAAATGCAACTATGAACTGTTGAATGTGACAAGAAATACATGTAAAATTGTATGTAAAAATATGATCGTGTAAAGTGGGCATTACATGTATTTCTTGTCATATTGAATAATTTATATCAGTACTTTACACGAGCAAATATTCCCAGAATATTTGACAGCATGACAGCAACAGCTAATATAATTATGATGGCAATACTTTGGACTCGAAACACGGCCAACTTCATTTGTGATGAAGATTTGATTTTTGTTTACACAATCAATTTCAATTCAATTTCTTCCGTGTAATCAAGTAATACGAGACACTTCGTGAATTTTTTCTTCATGAAGAAAGTCATGAATTTATTGACGAATTAGAACGTGTTCTATCTTTCGACAACTTTCTAGGGAATTCTAGGGTTTTTTTCCACATTTTGTCGTTGCCAACCTTTAAATTTGGCATTGTCTTTGTTTACCTCCAACCTTTTTTGCGGTCAAGTTTGTTTGATTCTAAAGTGTGTTTGTGGTTTTCATATTGTAAAATGGTCTACAGAAATTTGAAAGAAACAATACAAAAATTAATGTCAGTAAAATGACAACTGATATTTAGGTTGGTACTATTAAATTCTTCACAATAAATTGATGGAAATCTTTATGTGTGTAAAAACATTTTTCTGCTTGACAATAAATTTACGATGAAATTTAAGCACAACTTTATTAATATCTTCATCAATATTATTAGTTTTTCACAAAAAAAAAGCCTTCTATTGTGATATTATCATTGACAAAAAACATATTGACAGCTGCTTGAACCTTAATAAGAATGAAGTTAAATACTGAATGTAATTCTCTCAAGGCAGTAACTACTTAACTCGAAAGTCCCTAGATATCACCAAAATTATTGACTGAATTCCCACGCTTCGTTTCCTTCATTTGTTCAGTTATATTTAATTGTGTAAAGGGACAGAATTTTACAGAATAGTGTTGTTCAATACGAAGTTGTAAAAATAGTTAGAATAGAGCAGGAAATAGAGCATGTTTTAATTTTTCAAGGCCATTTTTACCAAATTTTAGTGAGATCTTGGGACTTCAGTGTTCGTAGCTGCTGCCTTTAATAGAAGGTTTTTTGTTTTTGTGGAAAGAAATCAAGAAAATACATTGAAATTGATAATGTTGTACAAACAACAATCAAATCTTCAACACTAATGAAGTTGGTCGTTGTTTCGAGTCCAAAGTATTGCCACCACAATTATATTAACTGTCGCTGTCAGGCTGTCAAATATTCTGATAATATTTGCTCGTGTAAAGTGCTGATATAAATTGATTAATATGACAAGAAATACATGCAAAATTGTATGTAAGAAATATGATCGTGTAAAGTAGGAATTTGTCTAAAACAATTTTAACACATTGCAACAATCATTTAAAACAAAGTAGGCTTGCTGTCATTAAATAATGGAACAAAAACCTAATTAAAACGCAAGGCACGTATTTTCTAATTTGTACGTCCAAATTTAAGCACTTTTACTTCCCTGACTTATTAATAGGAGAATTATTATGTGATATCTTGACCTTACTGAACCCAAAGACATAATTCATGAAAATCTGGTGTGGTCACACAGTACTTTCCCGAACATAAATTTCATGGTTAGTTTCATCGCTGTTTCAGAAATTTCGCAAGTGTCGCAACAATTAATTACATATTTTAAAGTGACAGCTGTCATTGTCAAAGTGACAGCTGTCATTGTTAAAGTGACAACTGTTAAATTTTAGTTCTTCAAAATAGGTATTTTTGAAAATGGAGAGTCTTTTTCTAGATTTTCGGGTTCTTTAATTAATTGGAACATACAGTTTCGACATTTGATCGCCGGAAGTGTAATTTAAAGATAGTAAGCCTTAATTCACAATGGGCGTAAGCATAAGAAGTACATAACATAATTCTTATGAAAATCTTACGAGTGTTCACAATTAGCATAGCATAAAAACTATTTTCATTGCTTTTGGTTTTGTTATTTATATTAAAGCTCTTAGTTTAGGGCACTACTTTTGTTTCTGCACATGTCTGCATTCAATGTCTTTTTGGAAAGACGAAATTCGTTTAGAATTGTTATTAAAACAAAGTGTATAAATATTCCTAACCACAAAAACAAGTTTATTTTCATTCATTTGACACATCTACTGTCTGTGTCTGTAAAAATATATTGGACATGCGCATTAAGAAAATATATGCGTAAGAAATACGTAAAGTTGAGATCATTTCAACTTTCTTATGCAGCTGTTATGCACTACGTAAGCATAAGAAATACGTAAGAGCATTGTGAACACGGCCATAAGAATCGCACATGTTCAGCTTTATGTCTTATGCATTTTTTATGTATTTCTTATGCTTACGCCCATTGTGAATTATGGCTAACCCGAGAGCTAAGAATTGATACTAAACTAGACATCATTCGGATAATTTGTAAAAGAATCAGTTGACAATTGTTCAAATATCCTCTTTGATAATTCTATTAAAATTATTTCCGCAAGAGCTTTAATTTGATACCAAGCACAATAGAGCCGAATTACTTATTTAAAAACACAATTGACGAACGTTTGCTTGTGATGTCTAAATATGAGTGATAATAATTCTTATTTCACATTATGATTCTCATTATTTCTTTGCTTCAGAAAAATAAAACAATTTAAATTTTGATAATAACAAATGAACCGCTGATAATTTTGAAAAATGTTTCAGGTGAATGTTGTGCCAAATCATTTTTAGTTATTTCATATATCTTAAAATTTCTGTAAATTTTCAAACAGTCCTACCTGCATGTGCTTCACTATCTTCTCCATTTTTAACAACACTACTTCCATGACTTTCACTATCTTTAAGGTTATCGTGATCTCCATCTACACTATCATCTTCGTTTTCGAGTTTTTCCTCCGCAACACCTTCGTGAATATTTTCATTTTCAGTTTGTTTGGTTTCATCTTCTTGCCTGTAATTCCCATTTTTCTCTTTTCCAAGCTCATAATTTTCATCTACGTATGCATGTATTTGTCCAACATTACTTTCTTGACCATGATGTTCATTTTTTTGTTCTTCTTTCCTGTCATCAACATATCCATGGTCTCCACTTTCTCGGCCTATATTTTCATGTTTTTTCGGGATATGCTTTTCTACATCCCCTTCATGATGCCCTCCGCCAGTACGTCCGCCATCTTTAGGTTTATTTTTTCCATGATCTGTACTTCCGGAATTTCCAGCGCCATTTCTGTGTCCATATCCCGGATTACTTTTATGACCATCCTCTACATCAGGCTCATGAACTTCATACTTTTCTTTTTTTCTTCCGTACTCATCATTTGTAGCTTGTAAATCTAAATCAACTAACTTATCATCATTATAAGAAAACGCAATCGGTGGATGGAGGAATTTTTTCTTTGCAGGACTTAACACTTCTATTTTTTCACTAGCTTGCACAAAAGCAGATGGCAACGGAACTGATTCATAATATAATAAGGGTGAATTTGGGGTTTTCACGTACACAACCCTATCATCCGAGTTTAATCCTTGTTGATCGAATATACCATAAGAATAAGTAATTGGTTTCACTGTGCCACATTCACAATAATTTAATAAATTAAAAAGCAGTACTAAGATGCTTAAAATCAAATTCATAATTCTGGTCGTGAGAACCAGAAGATTTAACACTAAATGCACTTCTCGTTTTGATTTTCCGTTACTTATATTCCATGTAACAATCGATTGGGCTATAGGGAGGCATGTAACAAAACTTTTACTTTAGATAATATTTTGCTTATTCAATTTGAATTAATGCAATTCACACAAATTTTTGTTTCTAATGAACCATGTAATAAAATCTCATGAACGTAGTTACAATAAATTTACTTACTCTATTAGTAATTAAGTTGAAATAAAATTATTGAACACTCAGTTACAATAGGTAATATGCATGAAATTTTCATTGGCCGGACATTTATACTAAATCATCATTTTGGTAATTAATATCTTTTCAATTGTTTAAAATTAATAAATAAAAGTGCAAATTTAGCGAGGGAAATTCAAAGCTCTAAAACGCAACACCATTGGTTAAAGCGAAATGTGACGTCAAATACTATGCCAAAAAGTGCGCACTGCTTACATTTGTATGGCATTGCAGGCTTTTGATTAGAAAACATTTTAATAACATGTGTGTTGTAAATTCATTTATTGTTTAAGTGTAATGTTAGCATCCTTGTGAGATTATAAATCATTTAAGACAGTGGTTTTGTAAAAGCACAATCGGATAATCTGTCAAGAATAGATCCATTCATGATGTCGTCTTATTTTCTTTCAAATCCAAATTTTACGTCCGCTGAAGTAAAAAGAGTGAACACTGCAAAGTAATTAATCAATATTAACACATTATGTACGCTCTTTTAATAAATACAATCCGAAATATGATGAGCAGTGAACATAACCTATAATTTTTGTTTATTTTAAAACGAGCAAATGTTAAGCGAAGCCGCTTACATACACAGTATTTTATTGCTGAAATTAATCACATATAATGTTATTCATGATCTGTCAAATTTATCTCTTCTGATAACCTTAGATCAATTCTTACGTATTTTAAAACCTGTCTGGATTGGAAAAAAGATTTTATCAGATACATTTCTGATAGTATTTTGCATTCAGGCACAATGCAATACTTATAAACTGACTTTTGACCTTTTTTAATGCTGAAATAAGTTGAGAACGAAAACACCTGTAGTAAACAATGGACTGTAATGTCACTGGACATGTTATTTGACGTCATCCATAGAGCGCGCGAAAATGGCGGCGTTTAAACAGCTCAAAATTATTCTCAATTTTAAATATTTTTTTAAACTTGATTACAGCACTTTTAAACATAATTTATATTCTTCACTATGTTATAACTATATAAACAGTGAAATAAAAATATAAAATAAATTAATAAATAACAAATGACCAAAATCTGAAAAATATAGCATTGTTTCATTTTAATCAATATATTTCTTAAAATATAATGGAAAAATGTAACGCTACTGAAATTAAGTGAAATATTGCAGTAATGTACTCCAATTTACATCCTTATTTTATACTTTCTAAATTATCGCAAGCTAATCGACTTCTAAAAACAAATCGCTTGAATAACCATGTCATCAAATGATGCATTTTGACACAATAAATTACATTATTATGACGACACTAGCTTTCACAAAATTCTTTTCAGAAAATTGCAATTTGCATCAAAATAAGAAAATCTTCACATATTTAGTACTGCATTCTATACTACAATACAATACACACAGATTCTTTTTTATTCTTTTATTATCTTAATTAATTTTTAACAAAAAGTCAATTTATTTTCAAAATCAAGAGTGAAGTGTTTGAATTTTACTGCTAAAGTCAGTACCTGTCAACAATTATACTTGTGCAAGAATTTTTTGCACTTTTTACAATTTATTGTATTATATTAAAACTATTAAATTAATAATATACATTTCATTTGAGCTAAGAGCCAAAAAACGCTATTTCCAAATGACAGTTCTAAAACGTGCTAGATTCTGCCATCTTACGGCAGACCAATCAATTACAAAATTAATTTATATTTATAAATCAGTTATATTTTCATTTAATTAATAAAGAATCAAATTTTAAATAGATTTTAAATGATACACAATTTTTTTGGAATATAATTGATATTTGTGATGTCCACCCGCGTATTTAAAATCGTAGGTGCCAATTCACAATGTGCGTAAACGTAAGGAGTACGTAATCGTAAACAGGATCGTAAACACAAACGTAAAGTTGAACTACTGTATTTCAATGCCAGTGTTCACAATGCTCTTACGTATTACTTACGTTTACGTATTGACATAAGAACTACGTAATGAAAATGTAAAGTTGAGATAAATTCAACTTTATGTTATGTTTACGTACGAAACAACTAATAGCGCATGCGTCAACTTTAAACACATGTTTTCATCTGACAGTTGACAACATCCTGGATCGAAAAATGCTTTAAATATAATTGACATAGAATTATCAATAAAAAAAAACAACAATTTCTTCTTCGTCTTAATATTTCTCTCGTTGGCGACTTTTATAACGCAGTTTCAATAATAATGAAACAATCGTAAGATCTTTTTCAGACATCATACAATAAAACAAAACAAACTAAGCTCCAAACTGTTAAAAGTGAAACCAAAGAAAAACATCAAACACAAAATCAGCAGAATATTTGAAAATGATAGTCAGACAAACCAACCCTAATTTGTACCAACGTAAAATGAAAAAAACACTTTATTTTAATAATTTACGTTACGACCACTGTGAACATACATAATTGCTTACGTTTATGTTTTTGCGTACTCTTATGTTTACGCACATTGTGAATTAGCACTAATTCATTTGTTCCATTTGACGTTAATCATTTTGCCTAGCATCAGTGCTTATAAAATTCATATTTATCTATTAATATAATACAAATCGATAAATGGTATTAAAATCGCTAATTCGAATTAGTTGGAAGTGGAAACTTGAATTTAGGTGCTGAAAATATGTTTTAAAAATGTCTTTATCAGTTTGCTCTCAGTTCTGTTATAATGAATATAAACCGTGGAACTTGTATGTAAAGTGCATCCTTCTCGAAGAAATAATTAATTCAGTGGCAAATTTGTCCACCCCTATAAAATAGTTGTTTTATTCATAAATAACCACCCGTTTTAGCAAGATCCACAATAAAAACTATTAAGATAAATAAAAAATGTGTCTGTTCCGCAATTAAAGACGTGTAATATATTAAGGGTTGGATTGGTTTTATAATAAATTGCAATAATTTACTACATTTAACCCCCTATATTTACAAGGGTTGGGATATTAGCATAACACATGACATTCAAATCAACGTTTATTACATTATTCTACGATTTTTATTTCAGGAGATACAAGCCTTCAAAGTCGTTGCATTATTCAACCCCTTATACAACTTACCCCCTGTACTATCAGGGTTAAAAGATCAAGGGTTTAAATAAGCTTTCTATCAATCTTTGGTTCATTACCATAAGGTCAGAGGTGTCTCAAGCGGGGGTGCAAGGAGTGCACGTCAACCCGGCGCCATGTCCTTGAAGGCGGCAGTTGGGCCCCGAACATAGTTCTTTAAAAATAAGATCAATTTCTTCAACAAAATATTTTATTAGAGCTAATCCACAATCAACAATCCATAATTTACCATTCTATTTTGGATTGGGATTAAAATTGTGAATTTTGGATCAGGAATTGTGGATGTTGGATTGGGATTAGGATTTTGGATTGGGATTGGGTTTCTGGACTTTGGATTTTGGATTGGGATTGGGATTGTAGATTTTGGATTGGGATTAGGATTGGGATTGTGGATTGTGGATTTTGGATTGGGATTGAAATTGTGGGCTGTGAATTGGGATTGGGATTAAAATTGTGGATTGTGGATCGAGATAAAAATTGTGCATTAGGGATTATGCATTGCGTATTGAGATTGATATTGTGGATTCTATTTGAGGATTGTGGATTGTAAATTGGAATTAAATTTGTGGATTGTGGATTGGGATTGAAATTGTGGATTGTGTATTGGGATTTAAATCTATAAAAAGAGAAAGTACGATGAAGAGCGGCAGGCAGGAGGAACGCAATTTATATATCTTTGGACCCCGGCTGTAAGTAGGCTAGAGCCGCCTCTGGATGTAGATAAATAAATATTCAAATATAATTTGCTAATCATTTTCTATAATATATTGAGTTTTTGAAATATGATTTTAAAATTTTGTATTTTTATTAAAATGCAGTACCAAACTCAGAGATAATTGTTTCGATTGTTTCAGCTTGTCTGGTGTGTGACGTAGAAGAAATATTTCTATCTCTTTTTAACTTATTGTAGCTATACTGTATTAATGTTTGAATTAGTTATTTGAATAATAACAATTTATATTTGTTTATAATAATATTGATACAATATTTAATGAATATTTAACAATATTTCTGCAGTAAAAAAACTGCTTAAAACTTCTTTTTGCTAATTCTGTTTTATTATTTGTTATAATGTTTAAACAATTATTATTGATAATAATTTATTATATTTACAACAATTTTACAATATTTTAAACAATTTTATTTCAATATTTTTAAATTTTTATTTTAAAGATTCTTTTTCAATCACTTCGTCGAAGCAAGTTAATTCAATCAAGTACTAATTGATGGTTGCAACACGTTAGAACTCCGGTTCGATTTTTGATAATACTAGTTCCTTTTAGCATATCTATCTCTTTTTAACACATTGGAAAACGTAGTATACTTCTTAACTCGTATAATTTATTTCTGAAGCTTGCTGTTTCGTTTCGTGTGGTTCACTGCTGTCGCGGCTGTCGTAGTAGCTGCATTTGCGTCGTCGTTGCTCTCGTAAACTGCGTTTAAAAACTATTTTAACAGTGCTCTGTGGTATATTTGGGGTTGTGAATTTTGCTTATTAACGTAGAGATCAAAATTTTGTGTATTTAAATATGTAAATTGGGGTGTATTTGCTCCGCATTGCGTGTCCGTTAGGGGCACGTATTTGCGATGTTAGTCTTTGCTTTTATTGTGTAATAAATAAATAAAATGTCTTGGTTTTTTTTGCAAAGGCCTGTAATGAAAGGTCCAACGTGGGAATCGGTGCACACGTAGGTACCGCTACGAGAGGCACCCCCCCTGATGAACACCACCGCGTGGGGTTGCAATGAGTTCTAGGGCGAACGAGCGATCTAATTAGGGAGTAATGGCATACTCTCGATATGTACCTATCGGAAGTCGGTAAAATATGGTAGCTGGCGGGGGTCCTTGATTAAGTTCAAGAAACGACATTAGCTGAGACCGTTACTTAAGGTTACCATATCGCGTAATTAGGCGGTATCGCGGGCCTCGGAATATGCATTGGCCACGTATTCAAACAACGTATTTTTTTTTTTGCAAACGACGAGCACACCGGTGCTTGGGTGTCTGAGCGCTCAGGCACTCATTGGGGTAGTAAAGTAGAGTCAAACAGTAGCATAATATATCTGAGCACTTTTAAAATTAAATCGCGAATTAGTATGGCAGCAGTCACTCATCGCGTAGCTAACTCTTCGAACAAAAAATCAAATCCTTTAAATAGACGCGCAACAAACAAACCAACACACAAAACACGTTTGAATGTTGAACGAATGTTGAATGTATGCAACTAATCAAAAAAAGTTCCCTTTCAGCTTCTTCATTTCATCATTACCACCTCCAACAAATCAAGAAAAGGACGTAAGTTGACTAATAAACTTTGCATTTCAGGTTCTAATCTATTTTTATTCCAGCTATTTTGTATTGCTTTTTCGCAGATTCCTAATTAATTTGTATTTTTTCAGATCATTTGCTGAGGATGAGCCCAGCTGTTGAGGTGGACAACGAGGGAATGGACATCGTGGGAGGAGCTGAGGATGAGCCCAGCAGCCAAAATCAACTCTCAATATTTGTTTTGTTGAATGTGATTCACCAAAATTTGTTTTAAGTTTCTGTTTCAGGTCGCCGGCCGTAGATCTTCATAACATCACCGCATCATCAGCTAGGTAATATAATATTACTCATTATGTAACTGTTTCTAACTACTGTTGAACACGTAAATTAATTATCTTTAATTTATTAATTTATTTGTATTTTTTATATTTTTAGATCATCCAGCAGCGGAACCAGAGCCCAGCAGCAGAAGCAGGATAAGAGCCCAGCAGCAGAACCAGAGCCCAGCAGTAAGATCAGAGCCCAGCAGCAAAATTAGAACGCAGCAACAAAATTAGAATCCAGCAGCAAAATCAGAGCCCCGCAACAGAATCAGAGCCCAGCAGCAGAACCAAAGCCCAGCAGCCATCCAAGAAGTCTTCCAGCAGCAGCAGAATAAAATCTCAACAGCCGTCAAAGAAATCTTCCAGCAGCAGCAGAAGAGCCCAATAATCTTCCAAGAAGTCTTCCAGCAGAACCAGAGCCCAAAAACCTTCCAAGAAGTCCTCCAGTAACTGCAGCAGATCAACACATCAGTAGCAACTGTTCCAGGCCCCAGATTCAACTCAACTTCAAAGAAGTCAACTGATTAATTTAGCCCGCTGCTTGCAAAGTTCAAGTGAGTTCAATTTGTTTTTAAATCTTCCGGCTTGTAATAATTATTTTGTTGTTTTAGTTGCAGTGAGCGAAGAAGCCGCTTCTCTGGTCTAGGTTTCGCTGGGGTTTTCCTAGAC
Source organism: Dromius quadrimaculatus (assembly GCA_963989225.1). Lineage (NCBI taxonomy): Eukaryota > Metazoa > Arthropoda > Insecta > Coleoptera > Carabidae > Dromius > Dromius quadrimaculatus. Next base: position 44,815,341 of record OZ022334.1, on the reverse strand, counting down.
CCAAAGGGAGAATTCCCGGAGAAGAGTTCGTCTCTTTCCCCTTAGTCATTGCCTGGGGGCGAACAAGGCTTAAAACAACGCAACAGCATTGCGGACAAGACCTCCAACAAGACAACAGCATCGAGTAATCAACAATTAATCTTCGAACCTCTGTACCCTTTCCTAATTCCCAAAATAAAATCATTTCCACAAAATTTATAGTCGTTTTATTTCTAAAACCCAGTTTTAATATTTTTCAGGAGTAGTTAATAAATGTATTGTTAAATAGTTTTTAGAATAAATTAAATTCATTAATAACTTGTGTTTTATTTTCAAAGTAATTATTCAAAAATATTAAAATAAGTTATTCAAAAGTCTCTGCAATAAATAAACATGCTAAATAGCCGCTATTTTTTCTATTTAAAAAATTTAGTTCAAAAACGTGCTAGGTGCTGCCATCTCTGACTAACTAAACAAACTAGTGCCTATTCAAAAATGTGTTCATTTTCGTCGTACGAGCTCTTATACACTATTTTTGATCAAAATATACTCTTTATTAAATTAAAATAAGTATAAATATTAGTTTAAAATTATTATTCAAGTAGTGAGTCAAGATTTATTCAGATAAACACAATGCCGGCAAGCGACGCGTCGATCGCCGGTTAAATCTGACAGCCCTGATATTTCCCGGTAAAGAGATATGAAATAAAATAACTGTTATTGACTTGCTACCAAATATATTTTGATATTTTCGATCCATAAAAACAGAATATGAGAAAATTTATTCAAATTTGTCAACAGTTTTCCAAATATAAGCCCTTTACTACAAATTTATTTAAAAATTTGCGGCTATCTGTTTTACAGTCGTTTTATTTCTAAAACCTATTTCTATTATTTTCAGAAGTAGTTAGGCTTGAAATGGTCCTTGTTCTGTAACTTATTTTAAAATTACCAAATAAAACCTTTCCCACAAAATTAAATGTATTTTATTTATTTTAAAAACCTGCATTTTTTTTTAGTCAAAAGTAAATAATACTCAATTATTATATTTGTAAATTCAAATTTAAATATAAGTAAATAGGCGGACAACCCGCAATGCAAGTTTTTTATAAATAGAAAACCCTTTTTTCGTTTGCCCAAAGGGTACTAGTCATCATAAAAATCATTCATTGTATGAATAATGAAATAAATCCTTCAATAAAACATTAACTTTGTTTTAATTATTTTTTGAATAATTAATAAATGTAGTACAGTAAAAAATTATATGCTAATCTGGTAGAGATTAAAAATTAAATTGAAAGTTCCGTACAATTTCTTTGATAAAATCAGTTGTTTGGCCAAAAAAAGTTATTTAGTTTTCATTATTCAAAATGAGCTATGTGGTGCCACCTGTGTAGCGAAATGTAAACTAATAACTGGACTTGACTATAACAGTTTACTCAAAAATGAGTACGACAACCAAAAAAAAGTTTCAAGTAAACTCACATTATTTTCAAAAAATAAATGGGGTACTTAATTTCCTACTTTCTGATTAGTACTCTCGTTACGTCAGAAATCATCTTTTTACAAATTAATAATTCCAAGTGAAAACGGGCACTAATCAAAAAAAAAAAACATGAAATACTTCAACTAATTTTAAAAAATAGTATTTTCCGGTTGCCCTATTTCAAAGATTATGTACCAATTACTCGAAATGAGTGCAGGAAGCGAAGAGTCATAATATTTTTAAAGCCCTTATTGGGCCCCCTGCAAAGCTAATACTAAATACAAAATTTATTTTATGCTCAATCGATACACAATTATAAATTAATATTTCCAAAATAAGTTGCCATTTAGTCACAAGAAAATAAAATTACTTTAAAATTTCTCAAAACAAGGTACATGCTGCCATCTCTTTGATTCTCGTGAACTAACAAGTAATCAGGTCATACAATATAACTGCTCAACAGGTAACCGTAGTTTTAAACGTCAATTTCTACTAAAGAGTTTATATTTCTTGAATAAATGATTTCAGTTTCATGATTTTATTATTAATAGGAAGTTTGTATTATGCTATTTCTTTTAAAATTAAATCCAGTCCTATATCGATCAAACCTAAAAAAAAATAAGGGGTAAAATAATGCAACGAGAATTTGGTCATACTTTTTATCAGCTCAACAAATAACCGCAAATTTGCAAATCAATTTGTAGTAAAGGGCTTATATTTGGAAAACTGTTGACAAATTTGTATAAATCTTTTCATATTCTGATTTTATGGATCAGAATCCATATCAAAATATAATTGGTAGCAAGTCAATAACAGTTATTTTATTTTATATCTTTTTACCGGGAAATATCAGGGCTGTCAGATTTAACCGGCGATCGACGCGTCGCTTGCCGGCATTGTGTTTATCTGAATAAATCCTGTCTCACTACTTGAATAATAATTTTAAACTAATATTTATACTTACTTCAATTTAATAAGGAGTATATTTTGATCAAAAATAGTGTATAAAAGCTCGTACGTCGAAAATAAACACTTTTCTGAATAGGCACTAGTTTGTTTAGTTAGTCAGAGATGGCAGCACTTAGCACGTTTTTGAACTAAATTTTTTAAATAGAATAAATAGCGACCATTTAGCATGTTTATTTATTGCAGAGACTTTTGAATAACTTATTTTGATATTTTTGAATAATTAAAATAGTAAAAATAAGTTTCTGAACTCTGTATTCACTTTAAAAATAAAACACAAGTTATTAATGAATTTAATTTATTCTCAGAACTATTTAACAATACATTTATTAACTACTCCTGAAAACAATAAAAATAGGTTTTAGAAATAAAACGACATGAATTTTGTGGAAATGATTTTATTTTGGGAATTAGGAAAGGGTACAAAGGTTCGAAGATTAATTGTTGATTACTTGATGCTGTTGTGTTGTTGGAAGTCATGTCCGCGATGCTGTTGCGTTGTAAGCCCTGTTCGTCCCCAGGCAATGACTAAGGGGAAAGAGACGAACTCTTCTCCGGGAATTCTCCCTTTGGCCCTAGGAAAATCCCAGTGAAACCTAGACCAGAGAAGTGGCTTCTTCGCTCGCTGCAACTGAAACAACAAAATAATTATTACAAGTCGAGAAATTCAAAACGAAATTGAACTCACTTGAACTTTGCAAGCGGCGGGCTAAATTAATCAGTTGACTTCTTTGAAGTTGAGTTGAATCTGGAGCCTGGAACAGTTGCTACTGATGTGTTGATCTTCTGCAGTTACTAGAGGACTTCTTGGACGACTGCTGGGCTCTGGTTCTGCTGCTGCTGGAGGACTTCTTGGAAGGTTTTTGGGCTCTGATTTTGTTACCACTGGAAGATTTCTTTGACGGCTGTTGGGATTTGGTTCTGCTGCTACTGGAGTACTTCTTGGATGGTTGCTGGACTCTGGTTCTGCTATTGCTGCAGGACTTCTTGGAAGGTTAATGGACTCTGGTTCTGCTGCTACTGTAGGATTTCTTGGAAGATTATTGGTTTATGGTTCTGCTGCTGCTGTAGGACTTCTTGGAAGGTTATTGGGCTCTGGTTCTTCTGCTACTGAAAGACTTCTTGGACGGCTGTTGGGCTTTGGTTCTGCTTCTGTTGGAAGACTTCTTGGACGGCTGCTTGGCTGCTTTTACTGTTGGACTCTTGTTCTAATGTTGGGCTGTTTCTGCTGCTGGGCTCTGATTCCGCTGCTGGGCTCTGATTCTGCTGCTGGGCCCTGGTTCCGCTACTGGATGGCCTAAAAATATAAAAAATACAAATAAATTAATAAATTGAAGATTAGTGAAGTTTTCATAATTATTTTTAATAAATCTTATTACGTGTTGATGTTGTAACGATGATTTTGAGCTGAAAGGGAAGGTTTTGATTAGTTCGGCGGGGCGCTCCCACGGTGGACTATTGCAAGCTGCTGGGCTTAAAGATGAAAACAGCTGGGCCACTTCCAACGACGGAAGACTGCTACTTGAAGCTTGAAGCTTGAAGATTTTGACGTGAAGATGATGATGCTGAGCAGAAAGGGAATGTTTTGATTAGTTCGGCGGGGTGCTCCCTCGGTGGACTATTGCAAGCTGCTGGGCTTAAAGATGAAGCTGCTGGGCCACTTCCAACGACGGAAGACTGCTACTTGAAGCTTGAAGTCCTGCAATCATAAAATACACACAAAAATTAATTAAACTGTCAGAATTTTAAGCTATTAAACAAAAATATTACCTTTCCAGCGATCTGTAAAACAATAAAAAAAATGAAACAGATTAGAGACCTGTAAGAAATATTTTATCAATTAACTTACGCCACCTCTGATCTGGAAATTAATAAAAAAAAAAAAATAGATTAGAAACCTGAAACAGACAATTTTGTTTTAATTAACTCACGTCCTATTGATGATGATGATGATGATGTACTGAAAGGGAATTTTGATTAAGCATTCATTCAACATTCATCACACACCATCCAGACTCCCAATTCGCAATTCGCAGTTCACGAGCTAATAAAAAAAAGAACTAACACCGCCGCGTATTTGTTCAGAGTTTACGTGGGTCCCTGCCGAACCCCGGTGTTTAACGCCTAAAACGCGACCTATACCTGCCACGTAGCGGCTACTCCTCAGTTTCCCCCTGGCTATAGATCTATCACATGATTGCATGCTTCAGGCACTTCCACACCCACCCTTCGGCCAGGAGTCACCAGGGGTACTACCTCTAGAGTGAAGGCCTACGGATGGCAGCGCACGAGTATAGGATTCCCGGCAAAAAACCCGGCGAGGGAAAGTAGCCAGGCATCTTCGGCCACCCCCCTAGTTTGCGCACCGCTTAGTCCATCGCGAATTTAACAAATTGCCTACCCAAACTAAAGCGCATTTTATTATTATTGCAAAATTAATTACGAATTTAATTAAATACGTTGGCTCCGTGGAGCTGCGCTTTCAACGCCGTACAAAACCACCGAACGTGAATTTAAATTTAAACTACAAACAAAATCTAAACGGACGAAGGATGCTAATCATCCTAACCCACGAATGGGTCACGAACCACCCCAGCTACAACCCTAAGCCTTAATTGAAACACAAAAGCAAGCGCCCGTCGACTGGACACCACAACGGCCGGGATGCCAATCGGAGCAAAAACACATTCCAACCAGCATAATGATTTATAATGAATCTCAGACCTACGTTCATTCGCTCATAGTACGTAATGCGTTAGAAAGAATACACAACATAAAAAAGCATTTCGTAGCGTACTAACAAGTTACAACACAGATCAATTAATAAAAATCTAATTGAATTATAGAATAATGAATAAAATAGTATTTTGTACAATATTTAAGCATTCAAAAATAAATATTATTTTAAATATACATGTAATATAATTATCAACCCTTAAAAATCTTATCTAGAGTATGAGACAATATTTGCAATTTCTAGAACTGTTTACTTAAAATAAATCATTTTTTAATATTTGATTAACTATTTAAATATTTATTAATATTCAAAAAAAATGAGTTACACATGTCATCCCTTTAATTCGACCCTCTAAAATCCGAATTTGCAATCTAAATTTAAATAGGAGCTCTAGTTCTTGCCTAATTCGTATTTTATATGGCCCGATTTATTCATTTATTTAATCCTCTAATTGGAAGTTTTAAGGGTTGGAAGTTGAAGGGTTAAAACAGGTTTTATGATAAAGGGCAAGCATGATCTTTCAATTAACATCAGGTACATTATTCTGTAATTATTATTTTAGGAGATATGAACTTCCAAAATGTGACTGTTTTCGTTGCATTATTTAGCCCCTTTTACCGCTAGGGTTGAAACTAAATTCATAAAAAGTAGCACTAAATTAGCTGTTTTTCAACGTTTGGCTAATTATTCTAGGAGATATGAGCTGCTTGCTGTTCCAGGACTATTAGGCAGTTTTTCAAAATGAAATTAAAAAATATTCATCAAATTTGATAGACAGTAAAAAAAATAAGCATTTAGTTCAAATTTCATCTGAATCCGTCGAGTAGTTTTCGAGTTAGACCTTCTGAAAGTTTCCCAAGTCAAAACCGTCTGAAAATACATAAAATTAAGTGAAGTCATTTTATTAATACAATTAGGTAAGAAAAGACCCTTTCTATTTCTAGAAGGGTCTTTTTATGGTCTTTTAATTTGAACACCTGCAAGACTAATTCATAGAAGTATTTAAAATAAACATAAACAAGGACATTTTAGAATATATATACGCAATTTCGAGCAATTTAAATTGACAGTGAAATTGCATGTATTTATATTTTAAAATAACTGTCATAAAAAGTAAACAGCTCATAACATAATTGGATTAAAAATGACGCTTTTTTGTATTATTGTACTAATATTAGCTGCAGTTTTTCACAAATATCACATTTAATAAGACAGAAATACAGAAAATTCAATAAAAACCCAAAAAACTCAAAAAAAAACTGATCCATAGACTCATCTCCATACCAGACTAGACACTACAGCTAGTAAAAATGGATCCAAAAATTTAGTTATAAATTTGGCCACAGGTGACACTAGTTAGCTTGTGTTCACTTTTACTAGCTGTAGTGTCTAGTCCGGTATGGAGATGAGTCTATGGATCAGTTTTTTTGAGTTATTTGGGTTTTTATTGAATTTTCTGTATTCCTACCGCATTAAATGTGATATTTGTGAAAAACCGCAGCTATTATTAGTCGCACAATACAAAAAAAGCGTCATTTTTAGTTTATGTCATGAGGCACAGTAGGTAATACAGTTGTTTACTTTTTATGACAGTTATTTTAAAATATAAATACATACAATTTCATTGTTAATTTTATTATATAGAACGTATTCAAATAGAAATTAATATATAAATTTCATCTCACGGTCATTTTTTATTATTTTTAAATACACACTACTTGCTTGGTTGATTGTAATCAAGGATAACCTCACAAATAGCTGTCACCTAATTTCATATTATGAAAACTGTTGAGTAACAAACAGTTGTTGGGTTTTACATTAAATTAAGCTAAAAAATTGATGAAGACATGTCCGGAGTTTAAAAGATTGTGTGAGCTGATACAATTGATTTCCGAGCAAAGCTGACGCTTAAAAAAATAACTTTTTTATATTTCAGCTCAAGTTCATATATATATAATTATTATTTTGCAGGTAAAGACGTGTAATACATTAAGGGTTGAATTGGTTTTATAATAAATTGCAATAAATGAGCTTCCTACTAACGTTTGTTTCATCATTGTAGGACTATTAGTCCAGAAGATATTAGCTTTCAAAGTTATTGCTACATTTAACCCCCTATATTTACAAGGGTTGGGATATTAGCATAACACATGAATTCAAATCAATGTTTATTTCATTATTCTACGATTTTTATTTCAGGAGATACAAGCTTTTAAAGTCGTTGCATCATTCAACCACTTATACAACTTACCCCCTGTACTATCAGGGTTAAAAGATCAAGGGTTTGAATAAGCTTTCTATCAATCTTTGGTTCATTACTATACGGTCAGAGGTGTCTCAAGCGGGGGTGCAAGGAGTGTCATTGAAGGCGGCAGTTGGGCCCCGAACATAATTCTTTAAAAATAAGACCGATTTCTTCCACAAAACATTTTATCAGAACCCTGACTATGGATTTGCGTTGCACTTTGCGGCAATTCTATTGAATATTTTTATGTCATTCACGCTTTAAGTAAAGATTATGTATTACTCATATTTAGCTGATGATGAGAGCAGTAGGACTCTCGAAACGTCCTAAGCTATTTTCAAATAAATAACATTTAAATAATTGGATCGCTTAAGGCCTTATTTCAAATTCATCCTATTACTACACTGGATCCTCCAACAACTTTACAAATTAGAGCTAATCCATAATCCACCATTCTATTTTGGATTGAGATTAAAATTGTGAATTTTCGAATGGAGTTGTAGATTTTGGATTGGATTTCTGGATTTTGGATTGGGATTGTGGATTTGCTCTGGATTACAGAAAGTCTCCGCACGCCACTGATTTAACAAAAAAAGCACAAAACGTGCTAGGTGCTGCCATCTTACAGCATAAAATTGAGCTACGAATAAAACAACAATTGTTGAAAGGCAGTTTTAATCCAATTTCCACCATAGATTGAACTTTCTTGGATATTAAAAACTTTTAGTCAATATTTGAGGCAATTTTATTTATCCCGCGTAATTAAATCATTATTCATTTGTTTTTGTTTCAGTATTTAGTACTTGGCATCAATGCTCAATATATTCATATTTTTCTTTGAATACAGTTGCTATTAAGTGTTAATTTGGATCAAATTAGTAAATATAAATGAATTTAATTTTATTAAATTCAATAAGAGAATAGTTTAACAGTTGACTGTAAGATGGCAGCACCTAGCACGTTTAAGCTGTCATTATCGTAAAAATTGGTTTATTGACTGTATCTGACATTTGACAAACAATATAGTGGAATAATTTATTTAGTTTTCAATTTAGATAGGATTTGACCACAATAATTTGCGATTTGACATAATTTTTTTTTTTATGACACCTAGCAGTTATAAACCGAAATAGTCCAAAGTGTATTCTCTTAAATCGTATATTTTAGAGGGTGTGATTTATTTATCTGTGTTGTTTGAGGACGATACAGTGTTTTGTCGAGAATTCTGCATATTTAGTAGTGCTTTACTACGTTACGTTACCAATGTTCTAATATTATAACCTCAATTTTTAAACAAATCTCCAATGGCACTGAAACGTAAAATTAATAATAGACACTGCTGCGTTGATGGATGTAATTCAAAGTATGGTCATGAAGGGAATGTAAGTTTCCATTATTTCCCTAGAAAGGGGGAGAGAAAAGTGTCCTATGTTAATGAACTTGGAATCACTGAAAAAGTTGATAAACTAACAGCTTGGGTTAAACAAGTTCAAGCAAAGAAGGAAATTTCAAAATATATGGCTGTTTGTTCTCTTCATTTCAAAAAGGAAGATTATATTATATCAGGTTCGCTTATAATACTTAATCAATTGTATGTTCATGTGATTTTTTGTTGTAGGAGTGCCTATCAAAAGGCAACGCTTGAAATTGAATGCAGTGCCAACAATAAATTTGCCAATACGAGGAATAAAAATAGAAACTGATCATGGTATATATGCAGAACGATTGTATTCTGAAGAAACTGTTAAAAGCGAGGATATTGAAATACCGGAATATACAGAAGAAGATGTGACATGCGCTAAATCAATGTTAGAATTGGCAAACATTAAAAATTCTTTCATTGATCTCACAAATTCATTTGTGAATCTAATTGATACTGACCACAAGTTGAAAATATTGACAGGTTTATCTAATTTTAAAGTATTAACTACTATTATGGAACTTTATGATGCAAAATATCCGGACTCTAAATCAGATATATTAAGCACTAAAGAGAAAATTATAATGATATGCATGAAAATTAAACTGAATATCAGTTATACAGTGATTGCTATATTATTTAAAAATGTAACCAAAGACAAGTGTGAAAGTATTTTCACTAATACTATAAACAAATTATATCCAATCTTAGAAGAATGTGTCTACTGGCCATCAAAACAAAAATGTCAAAAAAATACTCCAACTGAAGAACCAACTAAAATTGAAAGCACACCAGAAATTGTGCGCACAATTAAAGTGGTCAAAAAACCATTACGTAAAATTGGTAATAAAAACTGCTGCATTGATGGATGTTTCTCTAGATATACTGAGAACAGAGATATAAGCTTTCATCGTTTCCCACAAAAAGGAGAAAGAAAAGTGCCTTTAGTTAATGAGTATGGAGTCGTTGAATTAGTTGACAGACGAATAGCGTGGCTTAAACGGATTAATACAGAGAAAGTTATTACAAAGTTTATGACTATTTGTTGTCGTCATTTTAAAAAGGATGACTTTATATTACCAGGTTTGTATTTTAATTTAAGCCACGAATTTCTAGTAACTTGTAATTCCCAATTGCAGATGTTCCAACCAAAAGAAAACACTTGAAAGCTAATGCCGTACCAAGCTTGAATTTACCGTTAAGTGTATTAGTAATTGAAGCAGATGATCATAGCGGCTATACGAAACGATTACAACCTGGAAAAACAGGAAAAAAAGGAAAAACAAGTTCGTCCTCTTTACTCGTTCCAAGAAAGAGAATTAGAAATAGGCAGATAATTTAATTATGTATAATAACAAAATTAAATTGAGGCATGTCCTGCCCAAGTGACACATTTTTCACAATTTTAAGACGGATTTAGTTATTAATGAAGGTGAAAACTATTGAAAACTAGCTATTTTATTCTATAACACTGCGGTGGCACAGTCAACAACTTATCTTTAAAGTACTGCTAGGGGCTTACTGCGCATTTATCTGGAACTTTCTTACTATCTGAAAGAGTGAGAAAGTCGAGTAACAGTTTAATCTCGCACAAAAATTTTATGAATAATGAGAAAATAAGACGGATAGATGCGCAGTAAACATATAACCGCAGTGTACTTCAAGATTCGATATTGGTTACAATAGGAAATGAATTATTATATTAAACAGTAGACCAAACATTTTAAAAACTGTGTGTTGCTTCTGTCACCGTCAAGTAACTACTCTCCGGGCATATTCACTTTTTGAAGGTTCCTATATTTTTTTGATCGGTGCACATAATCCAAGAAAAGCACCTTAGTAAAGTGACGCCATTATTTCGTAAATTTGCAGCCACCGAATACCTTGGAAATTGAATAAAATAACTATTGTACAATAGTAAAACTATTTTTTATGTGAAACCAATACTGGAAAATGTTTTTTTTTTTATTTATTACCAAATATAAATGCGATGTAATATAATAGAAATACTGTAAAGTTCAGTTTTTCTAAATATTATTTTGAAAGAATAAATACTTATGTTGAACTCAAATAATCTTTTGACTTGGAGTATGTTTGACAAGAAATAAATTTAGCAACAGCATATCTAACAGCTGCCTGCTAGAAGTCAATGTCTATCCAACACAGGAGTGGATCTACATACCATCATATAACATTTAAACGCTAGCTCATTGTTGGAAAACAGTATATAAAGCCTCGTGGGCTGATGAAAGAATAACCAATCAATAAAAGTGACAGCTAGCGATTTTATTATTGTGTGACGAATTTTAAAGTGAATAAGTGTACTGTAACCTGTAATATTATTTAATCACAATAAAATTTGTGACAATATATTACATTGTTAAAGGTTTTCTTGTTACAGTTTTGACTCGCTCTAAAGATAAATTAAAATAAAACAGAATATTCACATTTCGACTACTAACTACAAGAAATAGTAGATTGTTTGACAAGTAGAGAAAAGTGAGAGTTTACTAGCGAGTGTAAATGTTTCAATTCACACGAGCAAAGTAATATCGCTTTTCTTACGTGTTGAACATGCTATTTTTTTGTATACTTGATGGAAAAACTTGAGTGGAAGACGTCAAGAATAGAAATAATTTTCTATAGAAATACTAATCAAGGTTGTGTTCTTGCAAAAACGTAGTAACGGTTTTGACAACTGCCAAACGAAAGCATAGTAACAAATAAACAATATTAAAAATTAATTTGTCAGAAGCTAAAGATTCTCGCGAAATTCTGGATGCAGCTAAAGAAGCGACTTTACATTTGTTTCCGACGAAATCGAGAGAATTTTTGTTTTCTTATATGTTTAACCTGTAACTTTTTCTTAATCATGTCAATGCTGTCGTTTGGGCGCATTTTTTGTTGCTAATTAGAAAAGTGTTACTAATTGGAAAACTGACACTTTTCTTTACTGATTTCTACATATTAAACTTGATGCTTTCCATCATTACAAGATGCGAAAGTATACTTTTTTGTGTGAGGTGGTAAAACCTCCGAACACCTGAAAGGGCTTTTCGCATCGTATGATGTATTAAATTTTTTCTGCTACTGTTCTATATATTAATATTTAATAATAATTATTATATTTGAAATAATATTATGGAGGCTGTTTTACCTGTCTAAAATTATCCATAGCAACGATTTATTTACAATAATGTTATCTGTCATCAGCGCCTGTCGCAGATTTTGAATCTCAATAATTTAGTGGAGCATTGTATTTGACCGATTTAAAATGTTAACAGAAAATGAGAATGATATTCAAAAGGCAGCTGACACTGCATGTGCCTCACTTCTGCTGGATAAATTTAAAGAAAGATACAATCAAACATATAAAATGTTTTCTAAATGGCTTGCTGATAAAAGCGTTGCTCAAACTGAAGAAAATTCAATGCCTCGGGTGCCGATATTTTGAATTTAAAGAGCGGATGGAAGTCTTCTTCGTGAAGTAATGAAATTGAAATTACTCGAAAGTTGTCACATGAAATTCTCATTAATATTTCCTCTAATAAAGAAACAGTGACAAATATAAATTTTGACGTAATTTATAATAATAACAATCTCCCAATACAAAATGAAGAAGATAATAATTCAAATAATATTCCTACCATGACTTTTTCTAATAGTTCAAATTGCACAATTACTTATTACAATTTAAATAAATATTGAAATTTCCAATATATTTGCTTTTTTTCAAATATTTTTTTAGTGCATTTTTCCGAAAAAAGCGCTATTATTCCGAAAAAAGCGCTATTATATTCACTTTGGCTGGCTGGCTGGCTGGCTGGCTGGCTGGCTGGCTGGCTGGCGTGACGCTGAGATCTCAGCAACTATACTATTTACAGACTTGAAACTGGTACTAAATAAAAGCTGCTGTTTCGTAGGCTTGCACAAATTGCTTTAATTCAAGCTCAGTGATTGTGGAAAATTAAATTATTCAATTACATGTTTCAAGTGAAACAATGTCCATAGATATCTATGACATTAGGGATATGGCAACTGAAATTTATTAAAGTAGATAAAAATTTAGTTACAACTTTCGCCGCGGGTGTCACTATTATTATGTACAGTTGTCAAATCTGTCCGGGATTCATTCAATGACTTGTTTGACGCGAATTTGAAGCTTATTAGAATGAATTATTATTATTGGATGAAAATTTGTTCACTTTTGGTGAATTTTTTTTTATATAGCTTTGATAAAGATCAAATTATCATTTTAAGCTACAGCACTTGACCTCCTGTCAGTCAATAACTAAACAATGAAGATTAAAAGGTATTTTTGAGTTTGTACATGTATAAATTATGTACCTATTAAATAGTCAACTTGAAACTAGTACTAAATGGAAGCTGCTATTTCGTAAGTTTGCCTAAACTGCTTGATTTCAAGTTCAGTAATTGTAAGAGATGGTAATTTGCGAAATCTCTGAAGTAACAAGCATTCATGAGCTGTCAAAAATGCGCTTCCATCATCTAGATGATTCTTCCATTTTTTTGTCCTGGCCCCGAAAGTACTACTTTCGTAGCTAGTAACGTATAGCAACCAGATAACACGAAGATTTGCTTTCATTATCCTACTGAAGGGCACTTCCGGTTCAGTCTGTTGTTATGAAAATAGTAGGCAATCATTCAGATGCTACAGCAGACTGAAATACCAAATTTCAATATTCTACACCTGATCGTTTCGAATTTATGCGAAAAATTCCAAAAGACTGTCAAGTAAAGTGCACTTCCGGCTCGGTGGATCTCAATAAAAATAGGATGTGAGCATCTAGACGGTATAATCATCCTAAGTACTGAATTCTAACAATCTACGTTCAATCGTTTTGGATTTATGCGGAAAATTCAAAAAATGTTTCGAATAAAGTGCTCTTCCGGCTTAGTCGATAGCAATCATAATGCAAGGTGTACAACTAGATATTATAAAAGTGCCTTATACAAAATTTAAATATTCTACGACTGATTGTTTAGAATTTATGCGGAAAATTCAAAAAGTCTGTCATATAAAGTGCACTTCCGGCTCAGCCGATTTTTACAAAAATAGAAGATGACCATTGAGATGCTACAGCAATTTCAAATGCTAAATTCCTGTATTCTACGGCTGATCATTCTGGATTTATGCGGTAAGTTAAAAAAAAGTCTAAAGTAAAGTGCACTTCCGGTTTAGCCGGTCGCAATCATAATGCAAGATGTACAATAAAATGTTATAGAAGTTCTTTATACGAAATTTCAATATACTATGGAGGATCATTCTATATTTATGCAAAAAATTCAAAAAAAGTTTCAAGTAAAGTGCACTTCTGGCCTGGCCAATTCTTACAAAAATAGCAGATGACCATTCTGATACAACATCAAGTTCAAATACTGAATTTCAACATCCTACGGTTGATCATTCTGGATTTATTTGAAAAATTCGAAAAAAGTTTCAAGTAAAGTGCACTTCCAGTACAGACGATTGGAACCATAATGCGAGGTGCACAACTAGACCCTACACCAGTCTTAAATACAAAATTTCAACATTATACGTTCAACCAGTTTTGAGATTTGCGAGTTATACACGCACGCACGAACATACGTACCGACATCAAGCCAAAAATAGTCAAAATGGATTCAGGGATGCTCAAAACGGATATTTCCATCAAAATCTCGATAGGTGAATTTTGTCGGTTTTACAATATTTTCTTGTACTTAGTACAAGTAAGTAAAAATATAGATTTTCATCCGTTATGGTTGTAGCAGACACTTTTTTAGTGCACATTGGTGGATTGAATGATATTTTATTAAGTCATGGAGTGCAATTACCAATCGTCAATCTAAGTATACTGAAGAGACAACTTTTCAGGTTGAAAATATGTTAATCTGCATATTTTTTTGAGAAATTAATAAAATAATAATTTCAAAACAATGTGGTGCCAAATTTCAAAATTTATTATTTTGAAACAAAAATTAACAGTATTGAACAACAAATAAAAATAAAATTATTCATCAAAATGTAGTTGTTTTAGTAAAAACTAAAATACAGAACATTTGTATTTCATACATTCAAAAATAACGTTATGGGACAGTGATCACTACCATATACTTCACTTCGTATTATATTATCACAGATAGAATCCTTCAATCTATTGGAAGTAATGAAGTAATCCAATCGCCTACGAATTAAAAATTAATATTTATTTTAGAAACAATACTTTGTTCCTTATATACAGGGTGTTAAAAAAAGGGTAAACAAATCTCGATGTGTTGATTCAAAATCAAAAAGATCATTGATCATAGAATTGAGTAGTTGAACTTCATAAAAGTATTTTTTTTTGATTATGAATCAGCTCATCGAAATGTATGCCATAAAATAATTTAATACCCTGTATAAACTTACCATCCAACATTTTTTGCTCGACAGTTAGCCATGTAAGTCCAAAATGTGTACGCTTGAGTTTTATCTGGATATAATTCTCTAAAAGTGTCAACATATCCATCACTAAGAAAATCAGTCATGCCATCTCTTTCTTCTTTTGTAAAACCAGCATTTTTTGTATTTGTTTTTGGGTTGGCTAAATCTAAATTACACAAAGAACGTTTTAAAATATTTGTTAAGTTATTGATGCAAATATTTACCAATTTCTAAATGAGCAACATTCATATCCCCACAAACAATGACTGGTTTCTTTTTATCCAATTCCGCAACAAAATTTCGAAACACATCGTTCCACTTTAATCGTTTCGGAAGTGTAACTAATCCTCTACCAGCGTTCGGCACATAAACACTGATTACGTAAAACTTTTCGTACTCTGCGGTAATCATTCGACCTTCGTCGTCGTGTTCTTCATCATCTAAACCATATTGGACCGAAATTGGATCAATTTTTGAGTATAAGGCTACACCTGCGTAACCATCTTTTGTACTGCAGTGCCAAAAAACTTTGTACCCATCAACTTCTTTCACTTCTGGGGGTAATTTATCAAGAGGACATTTGGTTTCTTGCAAACAAAATACATCAGGTTTCTCGTATTGGAGATAGTCTAAACCACCTTTTTTCAGCCAAGCTCTAATGCCATCAACATTCCAATTCGATATTTTAAAATTCCATTCCTTTCCACTGTCACTTTTTCGAGTACAATTATTGAAATCTATTTCACTGTAGCTAGTTGAAGTTTTGTTCTTGACTGGTGCAGCAGTTTTGCGCCCTTTCAGAGGTTTAATTGATTCTTCATCTATTTCTTTTGTTTTTGCACCTTTTGAAGGTTTGCTTTTTTCTTCGAATTCATCAGACTCATCTGAATCAGCTTTTGCTTTTTTGCGGCCTTTAGCAACCTTCTTGGTTTTACTTGTTTTTGCCCGTTTTTTTGGTTTCTCATTTTCTGAATCAGTATTTGATGCTTGTGGTTCATCTATATTTTCTTCCATTTTTGCACGTCCTCTTGAAAGTCTTTTTTCTTCAAATTCATCATTAGGCTCATCTGCATCAACTTTTGTCCTTTTACGACCTTTAGATTTCATTTCTATACCCTCAGCAGTCCTCTTAGTTTTAGTATTCTTTGCTATTTTTTTGGGTTTTTCATTTTCTGGCTCAGATTCGCTTGAGGCCTGATTATTTTCTTGTATTTTAGAAGCTACCTTACGTTTAAGTTTGTTCTTATTTTCATTTTCTTCATCTTCAAGTTTACTTATTGATTTTACGGCTGCAGTTTCTTTCTACACAAGAATATTGAAATAAATAAAACAGTCCAATAATTAATTAACTTGAATAGTTTCGTGTGAAATATTTTGAAAGGTTACATAGGTTATTAAAGTGTAAATAACTTACTGTCAAGACGGCTTCTCGTTTTTTTTTAGGAGGCATTGCAATTATATATTGATTATAATTTATATTAATGGAAGAAGTTAATTTAGTAACAAAACTTTTGTTAACTAGATGAACAGATTTGTCAGTGAACAATTTACGCGCGATTCTACATAAACCGGATAAGCCCATAACCTGAAAATGCGGGAAATTCAATTTTCTGTAACCTCTCATAATAAATGCCAATTCACAATGTGCGTAAGCATAAGAAGTACGTAAAAACATAAACGTAAGAAATTATGTACGTTCACAGTGGTCGTAACGTAAAATATCAAAATAAAGTGTTTTTCTCATATAGCTATAAATATTTGTAGGTATATGCTTCCATCACACCACCCCATTGTAAAACTTTAGTGATACTCTGGTGATACTATTATTCCAATCAAAAACATATTAAATAACCGCATTTTATTTTCCAAATTCAATTGCTGTTCTATTCATGTACCGATTTTTTCATTTATTTGTTTTGTGTCTCGAACTATGTTTGACCTACTTCAGTATTGTCTCACTAGATGTCAGCTGCGTAAACATTTTATTTTATTAAATACGTTTTTCATGAGTATATTAAATTAATATTAACCATTAACTCTTTAATAAATAGACTTTTTTGGTTTTAATTCTGTATATTTTATTTTATTTTTGACGTTTCGACTCTCTAACCGAAAGTCTTCATCAGAAAAAATGATACAAAAATAAACAAGGCAAGAAAAGGTATCTAGATAATTAAAAATTGAAAATATACAGATAACTAGATGTGAATACGTTTTTAAATGTGTAATGAAGATTTTGAGCATTAGCAAAACAAGAGCTACAGCGCTACATCCACAGTCTGATGAATGAATAGTGGAACGTTTCAACAAAACAATTCTGGATTATCTGTCAAAATTCGTCAACGAGCACCAAGGTGATTGGGATAAGATGATTCATCTGTGCCTACTAGCATACAGGTCGGCAGTCAATGAATCCACTCAGTACACTCCAGCCAAGTTGATGATGAGTCGAGAGCTGCGGTTACCGGTTGATCTGGTTGTTGGATATCCACCTGAAGACAACGAGCAACAGTTGCCGGAATGAATCAGCCATCTTCAGAACAACTTGTGGAGCGTCCACGGGATAACATACAAGCTACCAGCGACAGAATGAAGGCCCGATATGACCTGCGAGTAAACGGTCCCAAGTTCCAGCAAGGCGATAGGGTGTGGTTCTATAACCCCAGAAGAAGAAGAGGAAAGTGTCCCAAATTGCAAATTGTATTTCGGATACGGAGAGGCAGAAACGGAAAACCAAATGTCGTCCATGGAAACAGGTTGTGACCATACCAAGTCTCATGACGAACCGGCCAAATCGATGTTCAATCGTCAGACGTGATTGACAGCTTATGGTTACTAGATGTTCGGTGGTTGCCAGGTATCAACTGTTAGACAATTGAATATTGGCCCATTGTCGGCTTAGGTATGTAAGAGCGTGAGCTAGGAGAGGAATTCATTCTGTGATTCAGTGCGAGTAGATGTGAGCAAGATTGTGATCATACGTGTCCGAAAAATGAATACTAGCACTGTAACCTGTGCAAATAAAAAAAATTTATGACAATATAATTTGCGGATTCTCCTACTGCCACTAAATTGTTATGAAGAGATAGTTTCAGGTTGCGATCCATTAAAATGTGTTAGATAGGGTTAGCTAATGTTATGGAGGCACTCTATAGTCCGATATTTAGGGCTGTATGATGGTCCTGTTTCAGCGTGTCGTAGAACGCGGAAGCGCTGGAATATGGTTCATACTGCAATTAATTTAAATTATAAAAAAGACACATCGTAACGTTGAAAACTAGAAATTTGAACGTAAATAATGATGAATAATGATCTCCACAATTTTCCTCGAGTTATTTAATGAACTCTTATTTTCTTCTCTTACAAAATGATAACGACCTAAACTTTAGGAAGCACTTTCATCCTCAGCGCCTATCGTATATTCGATTAATCCTGGTGATAAATAACCAATGAACAACAAGATTCAAATCATATTTCCTCGCAAACCCTTTAAATTCTTAAAAATAAACAACAGAAACCGAAAAATTGATTTTTAAATTGAGCTTTATTTTACTAGTCAAGCAAATAACAAATGGGTGAGGCTTTAAAAACATATTTTGTCGGAGAACAGATTTTATTTGCTATTTCGTAACATGCTATTTATTTATTACCAAATCAATACTGTTTGGATGTAGCAAATTAGAAAGGACTCATCACGGACTTTTTTGAATTTTTATTTCAAAAATTTAATGATATACTCTTTAACATGGTACTAAAAATGGATAAAATCAATGATTAAGATCAATAATTAACAAAAATAATCAATTTATATATTTAATTACAAATTTGAGCGTAAAAATCCGTTTCTTCTTTTAATTGCCAAACTTCTTATCTACTTGGCCATGTTATGACTATAAGTAATGCAGGTTGTTGATTATTAATTCATTTGTCTCTGTTAGTAACGCCATGTTTTGTGTGTTTATAGGATTTTATTTCTGATATTTTAAGTGCTAAATCAGTTGTTCAATGGTGAAAATGTGTTGAATCCATAAGAATAATTAATAATCTATCGACTGATACCAAAAAGACTAATAGGGGTTCAGTTTTTAATAGTTAAAAGTTATATCAAAAGTTAGGATTTGCAACATGAACAAATAGGTAAGTAGTTCATTTATTTTTATTATTAAAATGTTTGTGAAAAATTAAAACAATAAAAAATGGAATTTGTAGTTCTTGAACTAAAAAAAAACATTATTAATGCCTTTTATCCGGTACGGATAAATAATTCCAATATATTAGATAAATAATATACGATATCGGAAATATTCGAATGTCTTCGTCACCTCTTGTTTACAGTAAACAAGGAGTAGTCGCCATATTGTTGATTTTTCATATAAGTTATAAATTGATGATATTTTCTATTAGAATGTGTTAACTGTGATAGTTTAGTGATAAAAATGTGTTAAATTCGTGACTTTAATCAATAATGTATCGATTCATACGAAAAAAATACTTGGGGCTCGGTTTATTAATAGTTAAAAGTTATATAAAAGTTTGGTGTGCGGAGTTCTGTTTCTCTTATTATACAAATGAACTTTTGGAGTTTATTTAATGCAGAAGTAGTACCAGAAGCATATTAAATGCCGAAAAATCTTAATGCAAGTAATATTTGATAGTTTTTTCGAAAGAATGATGCAATTTCGAATGTATTAGGAAAAATATCTTAGTGCAGCTTTCCTGATATTTCAAAATTCAGCTTCGCTTTTATGCTTCAATAGGGATAAACAAATAAAAAAACGTAAATGTTGTGATCAGGGATTGTAGTCTTGATACATGAGTATGAAAAGTTGGTGAATTACCGGGGGATTCTTTATAAAATATTTTTGCCCAAAATTATTCTTTTATTGTCCCCTTAAAAGGTTGCCCTCCCCACAATAAGTAAATAGAATTCTTCCGGAAAGTGGTTTTTAGTGCTGAATTAAAATTTGCTAACCACAGCAAATTGATTAGGCTTTAAAAAACAATTTCCGATGTTTAAAACAAATTATATTCCATAGTAATTTCATTAAATTGTTGCAAATTAACTTCATGAAACTCCCACACCCCTTTTCCAAATTAGTAAATTTAATGTGTTTTGATTTTTAATTTTTTTTTTTAACCTATTCTCTCATTAGTTTAGGTGTGTGCAGTAGATTTAGGGCTATTCCTGGATGTAACCGTAGGGCAGGGGTTGTAATTTCGATGGTAAATGTTGTAGCCTTGATGGATGAGTATAAAAGGTTGGAGAATTCGGTCCGGTAAGTCTCTATAAAATATTTTTGCCCCAAATTATTCTTTTATTGTCCCCTTGAAAGGTTGCCCTCCCCACAATAAGTAAATAGAATTCTTCCGGAAAGTGGTTTTTAGGGCTGAATTAAAATTTGCTAGCCACAGCAAATTGATGAGGCTTTAAAAAACAATTTCCGATGTTTAAAACAAATTATATTCCATAGTAATTTCATTAAATTTTTTCAAATTAACTTCATGAAAACCCCGCACCACTTTTCCAAATCAGTAAATTTGATGTGTTTTGATTTTTAATTTTCTTTTACCGTATTCTCTCATTAGTTTGGGTGTGTGCAGTAGATTTAGGGCTATTCCTGGATGTAACCGTAGGACAGGGGCTGCAATTTCGATGGTAAATGTTGAAGCCTTGATGGATGAGTATAAAAGGTTGGAGAATTCGCTCCGGTAAGTCTCTATAAAATATTTTTGCCCAAAATTATTCTTTTATTGTCCCCTTAAAAGGTTGCCCTCCCACAAGTAAATAGAACTCTTCCGGAAAGTGGTTTTTGGGGCTGAATTAAAATTTGCTAGCCACAGCAAATTAATGAGGCTTTAAAAAACAATTTCCGATGTTTAAAACAAATTATATTCCATAGTAATTTCATTAAACTCTTGCCAATTAACTTCATGAAACCCCCACACCCCTTGTCCAAATTAGTAAATTTGATGTGTTTAGATTTTTTTTTTTTTTTAACCTATTCTCTCATTAGTCTAGGTGTGTGCAGTAGATTTAGGGCTATTCCTGGATGTAACCGTAGGGCAGGGGTTGCAGTTTCGATGGTAAATGTTGTAGCCATGATGGATGAGTATAAAAGGTTGGAGAATTCGCTCCGGTAAGTCTCTATAAAATATTTTTGCCCAAAATTATTCTTTTATTGTCCCCTTAAAAGGTTGCCCTCCCACAAGTAAATAGAACTCTTCCGAAAAGTGGTTTTTAGGGCTGAATTAAAATTTGCTAGCCACAGCAAATTAATGAGGCTTTAAAAAACAAATTCCGATGTTTAAAACAAATTATATTCCATAGTAATTTCATTAAATTCTTGCAAATTAACTTCATGAAACCCCCACACCCCTTGTCCAAATTAGTAAATTTGATGTGTTTAGATTTTTTTTTTTTTTTTAACCTATTCTCTCATTAGTCTAGGTGTGTGCAGTAGATTTAGGGCTATTCCTGGATGTAACCGTAGGGCAGGGGTTGCAGTTTCGATGGTAAATGTTGTAGCCTTGATGGATGAGTATAAAAGGTTGGAGAATTCGCTCCGGTAAGTCTCTATAAAATAGTTTTGCCCAAAATTATTCTTTTATTGTCCCCTTAAAAGGTTGCCCTCCCCACAATAAGTAAATAGAATTCTTCCGGAAAGTGGTTTTTAGTGCTGAATTAAAATTTGCTAACCACAGCAAATTGATTAGGCTTTAAAAAACAATTTCCGATGTTTAAAACAAATTATATTCCATAGTAATTTCATTAAATTGTTGCAAATTAACTTCATGAAACTCCCACACCCCTTTTCCAAATTAGTAAATTTAATGTGTTTTGATTTTTAATTTTTTTTTTTAACCTATTCTCTCATTAGTTTAGGTGTGTGCAGTAGATTTAGGGCTATTCCTGGATGTAACCGTAGGGCAGGGGTTGCAGTTTCGATGGTAAATGTTGTAGCCTTGATGGATGAGTATAAAAGGTTGGAGAATTCGGTCCGGTAAGTCTCTATAAAATATTTTTGTTCAAAATTATTCTTTTATTGTCCCCTTAAAAGGTTGCCCTTCCCACAAGTAAATAGAATTCTTCCGGAAAGTGGTTTTTAGGGCTGAATTAAAATTTGCTAGCCACAGCAAATTGATGAGGCTTTAAAAAACAATTTCCGATGTTTAAAACAAATTATATTCCATAGTAATTTCATTAAATTCTTGCAAATTAACTTCATGAAACCCCCACACCCCTTTTCCAAATCAGTAAATTTGATGTGTTTTGATTTTTAATTTTTTTTTAACCTATTCTCTCATTAGTTTAGGTGTGTGCAGTAGATTTAGGGCTATTCTTGGATGTAAACGTAGGACAGGGGTTGCAGTTTCGATGGTAAATGTTGTAGCCTTGATGGATGAATATAAAAGGTTGGAGAATTAGCTCCGGTAAGTCTCTATAAAATATTTTTGCCCAAAATTATTCTTTTATTGTCCCCTTAAAAGGTTGCCCTCCCCACAATAAGTAAATATAATTCTTCCGGAAAGTGGTTTTTAGGGCTGAATTAAAATTTGCTAGCCACAGCAAATTGATGAGGCTTTAAAAAACAATTTCCGATGTTTAAAACAAATTTCTTTTCATAGTAATTTCATTAAATTCTTGCAAATTAACTTCATGAAACCCCCACACCCCTTTTCCAAATCAGTAAATTTGATGTGTTTTGATTTTTAATTTTTTTTTAACCTATTCTCTCATTAGTTTAGGTGTGTGCAGTAGATTTAGGGCTATTCTTGGATGTAACCGTAGGGCAGGGGTTGCAGTTTCGATGGTAAATGTTGTAGCCTTGATGGATGAGTATAAAAGGTTGGAGAATTCGGTCCGGTAAGTCTCTATAAAATATTTTTGTTCAAAATTATTCTTTTATTGTCCCCTTAAAAGGTTGCCCTTCCCACAAGTAAATAGAATTCTTCCGGAAAGTGGTTTTTAGGGCTGAATTAAAATTTGCTAGCCACAGCAAATTGATGAGGCTTTAAAAAACAATTTCCGATGTTTAAAACAAATTATATTCCATAGTAATTTCATTAAATTCTTGCAAATTAACTTCATGAAACCCCCACACCCCTTTTCCAAATCAGTAAATTTGATGTGTTTTGATTTTTAATTTTTTTTTAACCTATTCTCTCATTAGTTTAGGTGTGTGCAGTAGATTTAGGGCTATTCTTGGATGTAAACGTAGGACAGGGGTTGCAGTTTCGATGGTAAATGTTGTAGCCTTGATGGATGAATATAAAAGGTTGGAGAATTAGCTCCGGTAAGTCTCTATAAAATATTTTTGCCCAAAATTATTCTTTTATTGTCCCCTTAAAAGGTTGCCCTCCCCACAATAAGTAAATATAATTCTTCCGGAAAGTGGTTTTTAGGGCTGAATTAAAATTTGCTAGCCACAGCAAATTGATGAGGCTTTAAAAAACAATTTCCGATGTTTAAAACAAATTTCTTTTCATAGTAATTTCATTAAATTCTTGCAAATTAACTTCATGAAACCCCCACACCCCTTTTCCAAATCAGTAAATTTGATGTGTTTTGATTTTTAATTTTTTTTTAACCTATTCTCTCATTAGTTTAGGTGTGTGCAGTAGATTTAGGGCTATTCTTGGATGTAACCGTAGGGCAGGGGTTGCAGTTTCGATGGTAAATGTTGTAGCCTTGATGGATGAGTATAAAAGGTTGGAGAATTTGGTCCGGTAAGTCTCTATAAAATATTTTTGTTCAAAATTATTCTTTTATTGTCCCCTTAAAAGGTTGCCCTTCCCACAAGTAAATAGAATTCTTCCGGAAAGTGGTTTTTAGGGCTGAATTAAAATTTGCTAGCCACAGCAAATTGATGAGGCTTTAAAAAACAATTTCCGATGTTTAAAACAAATTATATTCCATAGTAATTTCATTAAATTCTTGCAAATTAACTTCATGAAACCCCCACACCCCTTTTCCAAATCAGTAAATTTGATGTGTTTTGATTTTTAATTTTTTTTTAACCTATTCTCTCATTAGTTTAGGTGTGTGCAGTAGATTTAGGGCTATTCCTGGATGTAAACGTAGGACAGGGGTTACAGTTTCGATGGTAAATGTTGTAGCCTTGATGGATGAGTATAAAAGGTTGGAGAATTCGGTCCGGTAAGTCACTATAAAATATTTTTGCCCAAAATTATTCTTTTATTGTCCCCTTAAAAGGTTGCCCTCCCCACAATAAGTAAATATAATTCTTCCGGAAAGTGGTTTTTAGGGCTGAATTAAAATTTGCTAGCCACAGCAAATTGATGAGGCTTTAAAAAACAATTTCCGATGTTTAAAACAAATTTCTTTCCATAGTAATTTCATTAAATTCTTGCAGATTAACTTCATGAAACCCCCACACCGCTTTTTCAAATTAGTAAATTTGATGTGTTTTGATTTTTAATTTTTTTTTAACCTATTCTCTCATTAGTTTAGGTGTGTGCAGTAGATTTAGGGCTATTCCTGGATGTAAACGTAGGACAGGGGTTGCAGTTTCGATGGTAAATGTTGTAGCCTTGATGGATGAATATAAAAGGTTGGAGAATTAGCTCCGGTAAGTCTCTATAAAATATTTTTGCCCAAAATTATTCTTTTATTGTTCCCTTAAAAGGTTGCCCTCCCAGAAGTAAATAGAACTCTTCCGGAAAGTGGTTTTTAGGGCTGAATTAAAATTTGCTAGCCACAGCAAATTGATGAGGCTTTAAAAAACAATTTCCGATGTTTAAAACAAATTTCTTTCCATAGTAATTTCATTAAATTCTTGCAAATTAACTTCATGAAACCCCCACACCCCTTTTCCAAATCAGTAAATTTGATGTGTTTTGATTTTTAATTTTTTTTTAACCTATTCTCTCATTAGTTTAGGTGTGTGCAGTAGATTTAGGGCTATTCCTGGATGTAACCGTAGGGCAGGGGTTGCAGTTTCGATGGTAAATGTTGTAGCCTTGATGGATGAATATAAAAGGTTGGAGAATTAGCTCCGGTAAGTCTCTATAAAATATTTTTGCCCAAAATTATTCTTTTATTGTTCCCTTAAAAGGTTGCCCTCCCAGAAGTAAATAGAACTCTTCCGGAAAGTGGTTTTTAGGGCTGAATTAAAATTTGCTAGCCACAGCAAATTGATGAGGCTTTAAAAAACAATTTCCGATGTTTAAAACAAATTTCTTTCCATAGTAATTTCATTAAATTCTTGCAAATTAACTTCATGAAACCCCCACACCCCTTTTCCAAATCAGTAAATTTGATGTGTTTTGATTTTTAATTTTTTTTTAACCTATTCTCTCATTAGTTTAGGTGTGTGCAGTAGATTTAGGGCTATTCTTGGATGTAACCGTAGGGCAGGGGTTGCAGTTTCGATGGTAAATGTTGTAGCCTTGATGGATGAGTATAAAAGGTTGGAGAATTTGGTCCGGTAAGTCTCTATAAAATATTTTTGTTCAAAATTATTCTTTTATTGTCCCCTTAAAAGGTTGCCCTTCCCACAAGTAAATAGAATTCTTCCGGAAAGTGGTTTTTAGGGCTGAATTAAAATTTGCTAGCCACAGCAAATTGATGAGGCTTTAAAAAACAATTTCCGATGTTTAAAACAAATTATATTCCATAGTAATTTCATTAAATTCTTGCAAATTAACTTCATGAAACCCCCACACCCCTTTTCCAAATCAGTAAATTTGATGTGTTTTGATTTTTAATTTTTTTTTAACCTATTCTCTCATTAGTTTAGGTGTGTGCAGTAGATTTAGGGCTATTCTTGGATGTAACCGTAGGGCAGGGGTTGCAGTTTCGATGGTAAATGTTGTAGCCTTGATGGATGAGTATAAAAGGTTGGAGAATTTGGTCCGGTAAGTCTCTATAAAATATTTTTGTTCAAAATTATTCTTTTATTGTCCCCTTAAAAGGTTGCCCTTCCCACAAGTAAATAGAATTCTTCCGGAAAGTGGTTTTTAGGGCTGAATTAAAATTTGCTAGCCACAGCAAATTGATGAGGCTTTAAAAAACAATTTCCGATGTTTAAAACAAATTATATTCCATAGTAATTTCATTAAATTCTTGCAAATTAACTTCATGAAACCCCCACACCCCTTTTCCAAATCAGTAAATTTGATGTGTTTTGATTTTTAATTTTTTTTTAACCTATTCTCTCATTAGTTTAGGTGTGTGCAGTAGATTTAGGGCTATTCTTGGATGTAACCGTAGGGCAGGGGTTGCAGTTTCGATGGTAAATGTTGTAGCCTTGATGGATGAGTATAAAAGGTTGGAGAATTTGGTCCGGTAAGTCTCTATAAAATATTTTTGTTCAAAATTATTCTTTTATTGTCCCCTTAAAAGGTTGCCCTTCCCACAAGTAAATAGAATTCTTCCGGAAAGTGGTTTTTAGGGCTGAATTAAAATTTGCTAGCCACAGCAAATTGATGAGGCTTTAAAAAACAATTTCCGATGTTTAAAACAAATTATATTCCATAGTAATTTCATTAAATTCTTGCAAATTAACTTCATGAAACCCCCACACCCCTTTTCCAAATCAGTAAATTTGATGTGTTTTGATTTTTAATTTTTTTTTAACCTATTCTCTCATTAGTTTAGGTGTGTGCAGTAGATTTAGGGCTATTCTTGGATGTAACCGTAGGGCAGGGGTTGCAGTTTCGATGGTAAATGTTGTAGCCTTGATGGATGAGTATAAAAGGTTGGAGAATTTGGTCCGGTAAGTCTCTATAAAATATTTTTGTTCAAAATTATTCTTTTATTGTCCCCTTAAAAGGTTGCCCTTCCCACAAGTAAATAGAATTCTTCCGGAAAGTGGTTTTTAGGGCTGAATTAAAATTTGCTAGCCACAGCAAATTGATGAGGCTTTAAAAAACAATTTCCGATGTTTAAAACAAATTATATTCCATAGTAATTTCATTAAATTCTTGCAAATTAACTTCATGAAACCCCCACACCCCTTTTCCAAATCAGTAAATTTGATGTGTTTTGATTTTTAATTTTTTTTTAACCTATTCTCTCATTAGTTTAGGTGTGTGCAGTAGATTTAGGGCTATTCTTGGATGTAACCGTAGGGCAGGGGTTGCAGTTTCGATGGTAAATGTTGTAGCCTTGATGGATGAGTATAAAAGGTTGGAGAATTTGGTCCGGTAAGTCTCTATAAAATATTTTTGTTCAAAATTATTCTTTTATTGTCCCCTTAAAAGGTTGCCCTTCCCACAAGTAAATAGAATTCTTCCGGAAAGTGGTTTTTAGGGCTGAATTAAAATTTGCTAGCCACAGCAAATTGATGAGGCTTTAAAAAACAATTTCCGATGTTTAAAACAAATTATATTCCATAGTAATTTCATTAAATTCTTGCAAATTAACTTCATGAAACCCCCACACCCCTTTTCCAAATCAGTAAATTTGATGTGTTTTGATTTTTAATTTTTTTTTAACCTATTCTCTCATTAGTTTAGGTGTGTGCAGTAGATTTAGGGCTATTCTTGGATGTAACCGTAGGGCAGGGGTTGCAGTTTCGATGGTAAATGTTGTAGCCTTGATGGATGAGTATAAAAGGTTGGAGAATTTGGTCCGGTAAGTCTCTATAAAATATTTTTGTTCAAAATTATTCTTTTATTGTCCCCTTAAAAGGTTGCCCTTCCCACAAGTAAATAGAATTCTTCCGGAAAGTGGTTTTTAGGGCTGAATTAAAATTTGCTAGCCACAGCAAATTGATGAGGCTTTAAAAAACAATTTCCGATGTTTAAAACAAATTATATTCCATAGTAATTTCATTAAATTCTTGCAAATTAACTTCATGAAACCCCCACACCCCTTTTCCAAATCAGTAAATTTGATGTGTTTTGATTTTTAATTTTTTTTTAACCTATTCTCTCATTAGTTTAGGTGTGTGCAGTAGATTTAGGGCTATTCTTGGATGTAACCGTAGGGCAGGGGTTGCAGTTTCGATGGTAAATGTTGTAGCCTTGATGGATGAGTATAAAAGGTTGGAGAATTTGGTCCGGTAAGTCTCTATAAAATATTTTTGTTCAAAATTATTCTTTTATTGTCCCCTTAAAAGGTTGCCCTTCCCACAAGTAAATAGAATTCTTCCGGAAAGTGGTTTTTAGGGCTGAATTAAAATTTGCTAGCCACAGCAAATTGATGAGGCTTTAAAAAACAATTTCCGATGTTTAAAACAAATTATATTCCATAGTAATTTCATTAAATTCTTGCAAATTAACTTCATGAAACCCCCACACCCCTTTTCCAAATCAGTAAATTTGATGTGTTTTGATTTTTAATTTTTTTTTAACCTATTCTCTCATTAGTTTAGGTGTGTGCAGTAGATTTAGGGCTATTCTTGGATGTAACCGTAGGGCAGGGGTTGCAGTTTCGATGGTAAATGTTGTAGCCTTGATGGATGAGTATAAAAGGTTGGAGAATTTGGTCCGGTAAGTCTCTATAAAATATTTTTGTTCAAAATTATTCTTTTATTGTCCCCTTAAAAGGTTGCCCTTCCCACAAGTAAATAGAATTCTTCCGGAAAGTGGTTTTTAGGGCTGAATTAAAATTTGCTAGCCACAGCAAATTGATGAGGCTTTAAAAAACAATTTCCGATGTTTAAAACAAATTATATTCCATAGTAATTTCATTAAATTCTTGCAAATTAACTTCATGAAACCCCCACACCCCTTTTCCAAATCAGTAAATTTGATGTGTTTTGATTTTTAATTTTTTTTTAACCTATTCTCTCATTAGTTTAGGTGTGTGCAGTAGATTTAGGGCTATTCTTGGATGTAACCGTAGGGCAGGGGTTGCAGTTTCGATGGTAAATGTTGTAGCCTTGATGGATGAGTATAAAAGGTTGGAGAATTTGGTCCGGTAAGTCTCTATAAAATATTTTTGTTCAAAATTATTCTTTTATTGTCCCCTTAAAAGGTTGCCCTTCCCACAAGTAAATAGAATTCTTCCGGAAAGTGGTTTTTAGGGCTGAATTAAAATTTGCTAGCCACAGCAAATTGATGAGGCTTTAAAAAACAATTTCCGATGTTTAAAACAAATTATATTCCATAGTAATTTCATTAAATTCTTGCAAATTAACTTCATGAAACCCCCACACCCCTTTTCCAAATCAGTAAATTTGATGTGTTTTGATTTTTAATTTTTTTTTAACCTATTCTCTCATTAGTTTAGGTGTGTGCAGTAGATTTAGGGCTATTCTTGGATGTAACCGTAGGGCAGGGGTTGCAGTTTCGATGGTAAATGTTGTAGCCTTGATGGATGAGTATAAAAGGTTGGAGAATTTGGTCCGGTAAGTCTCTATAAAATATTTTTGTTCAAAATTATTCTTTTATTGTCCCCTTAAAAGGTTGCCCTTCCCACAAGTAAATAGAATTCTTCCGGAAAGTGGTTTTTAGGGCTGAATTAAAATTTGCTAGCCACAGCAAATTGATGAGGCTTTAAAAAACAATTTCCGATGTTTAAAACAAATTATATTCCATAGTAATTTCATTAAATTCTTGCAAATTAACTTCATGAAACCCCCACACCCCTTTTCCAAATCAGTAAATTTGATGTGTTTTGATTTTTAATTTTTTTTTAACCTATTCTCTCATTAGTTTAGGTGTGTGCAGTAGATTTAGGGCTATTCTTGGATGTAACCGTAGGGCAGGGGTTGCAGTTTCGATGGTAAATGTTGTAGCCTTGATGGATGAGTATAAAAGGTTGGAGAATTTGGTCCGGTAAGTCTCTATAAAATATTTTTGTTCAAAATTATTCTTTTATTGTCCCCTTAAAAGGTTGCCCTTCCCACAAGTAAATAGAATTCTTCCGGAAAGTGGTTTTTAGGGCTGAATTAAAATTTGCTAGCCACAGCAAATTGATGAGGCTTTAAAAAACAATTTCCGATGTTTAAAACAAATTATATTCCATAGTAATTTCATTAAATTCTTGCAAATTAACTTCATGAAACCCCCACACCCCTTTTCCAAATCAGTAAATTTGATGTGTTTTGATTTTTAATTTTTTTTTAACCTATTCTCTCATTAGTTTAGGTGTGTGCAGTAGATTTAGGGCTATTCTTGGATGTAACCGTAGGGCAGGGGTTGCAGTTTCGATGGTAAATGTTGTAGCCTTGATGGATGAGTATAAAAGGTTGGAGAATTTGGTCCGGTAAGTCTCTATAAAATATTTTTGTTCAAAATTATTCTTTTATTGTCCCCTTAAAAGGTTGCCCTTCCCACAAGTAAATAGAATTCTTCCGGAAAGTGGTTTTTAGGGCTGAATTAAAATTTGCTAGCCACAGCAAATTGATGAGGCTTTAAAAAACAATTTCCGATGTTTAAAACAAATTATATTCCATAGTAATTTCATTAAATTCTTGCAAATTAACTTCATGAAACCCCCACACCCCTTTTCCAAATCAGTAAATTTGATGTGTTTTGATTTTTAATTTTTTTTTAACCTATTCTCTCATTAGTTTAGGTGTGTGCAGTAGATTTAGGGCTATTCTTGGATGTAACCGTAGGGCAGGGGTTGCAGTTTCGATGGTAAATGTTGTAGCCTTGATGGATGAGTATAAAAGGTTGGAGAATTTGGTCCGGTAAGTCTCTATAAAATATTTTTGTTCAAAATTATTCTTTTATTGTCCCCTTAAAAGGTTGCCCTTCCCACAAGTAAATAGAATTCTTCCGGAAAGTGGTTTTTAGGGCTGAATTAAAATTTGCTAGCCACAGCAAATTGATGAGGCTTTAAAAAACAATTTCCGATGTTTAAAACAAATTATATTCCATAGTAATTTCATTAAATTCTTGCAAATTAACTTCATGAAACCCCCACACCCCTTTTCCAAATCAGTAAATTTGATGTGTTTTGATTTTTAATTTTTTTTTAACCTATTCTCTCATTAGTTTAGGTGTGTGCAGTAGATTTAGGGCTATTCTTGGATGTAACCGTAGGGCAGGGGTTGCAGTTTCGATGGTAAATGTTGTAGCCTTGATGGATGAGTATAAAAGGTTGGAGAATTTGGTCCGGTAAGTCTCTATAAAATATTTTTGTTCAAAATTATTCTTTTATTGTCCCCTTAAAAGGTTGCCCTTCCCACAAGTAAATAGAATTCTTCCGGAAAGTGGTTTTTAGGGCTGAATTAAAATTTGCTAGCCACAGCAAATTGATGAGGCTTTAAAAAACAATTTCCGATGTTTAAAACAAATTATATTCCATAGTAATTTCATTAAATTCTTGCAAATTAACTTCATGAAACCCCCACACCCCTTTTCCAAATCAGTAAATTTGATGTGTTTTGATTTTTAATTTTTTTTTAACCTATTCTCTCATTAGTTTAGGTGTGTGCAGTAGATTTAGGGCTATTCTTGGATGTAACCGTAGGGCAGGGGTTGCAGTTTCGATGGTAAATGTTGTAGCCTTGATGGATGAGTATAAAAGGTTGGAGAATTTGGTCCGGTAAGTCTCTATAAAATATTTTTGTTCAAAATTATTCTTTTATTGTCCCCTTAAAAGGTTGCCCTTCCCACAAGTAAATAGAATTCTTCCGGAAAGTGGTTTTTAGGGCTGAATTAAAATTTGCTAGCCACAGCAAATTGATGAGGCTTTAAAAAACAATTTCCGATGTTTAAAACAAATTATATTCCATAGTAATTTCATTAAATTCTTGCAAATTAACTTCATGAAACCCCCACACCCCTTTTCCAAATCAGTAAATTTGATGTGTTTTGATTTTTAATTTTTTTTTAACCTATTCTCTCATTAGTTTAGGTGTGTGCAGTAGATTTAGGGCTATTCTTGGATGTAACCGTAGGGCAGGGGTTGCAGTTTCGATGGTAAATGTTGTAGCCTTGATGGATGAGTATAAAAGGTTGGAGAATTTGGTCCGGTAAGTCTCTATAAAATATTTTTGTTCAAAATTATTCTTTTATTGTCCCCTTAAAAGGTTGCCCTTCCCACAAGTAAATAGAATTCTTCCGGAAAGTGGTTTTTAGGGCTGAATTAAAATTTGCTAGCCACAGCAAATTGATGAGGCTTTAAAAAACAATTTCCGATGTTTAAAACAAATTATATTCCATAGTAATTTCATTAAATTCTTGCAAATTAACTTCATGAAACCCCCACACCCCTTTTCCAAATCAGTAAATTTGATGTGTTTTGATTTTTAATTTTTTTTTAACCTATTCTCTCATTAGTTTAGGTGTGTGCAGTAGATTTAGGGCTATTCTTGGATGTAACCGTAGGGCAGGGGTTGCAGTTTCGATGGTAAATGTTGTAGCCTTGATGGATGAGTATAAAAGGTTGGAGAATTTGGTCCGGTAAGTCTCTATAAAATATTTTTGTTCAAAATTATTCTTTTATTGTCCCCTTAAAAGGTTGCCCTTCCCACAAGTAAATAGAATTCTTCCGGAAAGTGGTTTTTAGGGCTGAATTAAAATTTGCTAGCCACAGCAAATTGATGAGGCTTTAAAAAACAATTTCCGATGTTTAAAACAAATTATATTCCATAGTAATTTCATTAAATTCTTGCAAATTAACTTCATGAAACCCCCACACCCCTTTTCCAAATCAGTAAATTTGATGTGTTTTGATTTTTAATTTTTTTTTAACCTATTCTCTCATTAGTTTAGGTGTGTGCAGTAGATTTAGGGCTATTCTTGGATGTAACCGTAGGGCAGGGGTTGCAGTTTCGATGGTAAATGTTGTAGCCTTGATGGATGAGTATAAAAGGTTGGAGAATTTGGTCCGGTAAGTCTCTATAAAATATTTTTGTTCAAAATTATTCTTTTATTGTCCCCTTAAAAGGTTGCCCTTCCCACAAGTAAATAGAATTCTTCCGGAAAGTGGTTTTTAGGGCTGAATTAAAATTTGCTAGCCACAGCAAATTGATGAGGCTTTAAAAAACAATTTCCGATGTTTAAAACAAATTATATTCCATAGTAATTTCATTAAATTCTTGCAAATTAACTTCATGAAACCCCCACACCCCTTTTCCAAATCAGTAAATTTGATGTGTTTTGATTTTTAATTTTTTTTTAACCTATTCTCTCATTAGTTTAGGTGTGTGCAGTAGATTTAGGGCTATTCTTGGATGTAACCGTAGGGCAGGGGTTGCAGTTTCGATGGTAAATGTTGTAGCCTTGATGGATGAGTATAAAAGGTTGGAGAATTTGGTCCGGTAAGTCTCTATAAAATATTTTTGTTCAAAATTATTCTTTTATTGTCCCCTTAAAAGGTTGCCCTTCCCACAAGTAAATAGAATTCTTCCGGAAAGTGGTTTTTAGGGCTGAATTAAAATTTGCTAGCCACAGCAAATTGATGAGGCTTTAAAAAACAATTTCCGATGTTTAAAACAAATTATATTCCATAGTAATTTCATTAAATTCTTGCAAATTAACTTCATGAAACCCCCACACCCCTTTTCCAAATCAGTAAATTTGATGTGTTTTGATTTTTAATTTTTTTTTAACCTATTCTCTCATTAGTTTAGGTGTGTGCAGTAGATTTAGGGCTATTCTTGGATGTAACCGTAGGGCAGGGGTTGCAGTTTCGATGGTAAATGTTGTAGCCTTGATGGATGAGTATAAAAGGTTGGAGAATTTGGTCCGGTAAGTCTCTATAAAATATTTTTGTTCAAAATTATTCTTTTATTGTCCCCTTAAAAGGTTGCCCTTCCCACAAGTAAATAGAATTCTTCCGGAAAGTGGTTTTTAGGGCTGAATTAAAATTTGCTAGCCACAGCAAATTGATGAGGCTTTAAAAAACAATTTCCGATGTTTAAAACAAATTATATTCCATAGTAATTTCATTAAATTCTTGCAAATTAACTTCATGAAACCCCCACACCCCTTTTCCAAATCAGTAAATTTGATGTGTTTTGATTTTTAATTTTTTTTTAACCTATTCTCTCATTAGTTTAGGTGTGTGCAGTAGATTTAGGGCTATTCTTGGATGTAACCGTAGGGCAGGGGTTGCAGTTTCGATGGTAAATGTTGTAGCCTTGATGGATGAGTATAAAAGGTTGGAGAATTTGGTCCGGTAAGTCTCTATAAAATATTTTTGTTCAAAATTATTCTTTTATTGTCCCCTTAAAAGGTTGCCCTTCCCACAAGTAAATAGAATTCTTCCGGAAAGTGGTTTTTAGGGCTGAATTAAAATTTGCTAGCCACAGCAAATTGATGAGGCTTTAAAAAACAATTTCCGATGTTTAAAACAAATTATATTCCATAGTAATTTCATTAAATTCTTGCAAATTAACTTCATGAAACCCCCACACCCCTTTTCCAAATCAGTAAATTTGATGTGTTTTGATTTTTAATTTTTTTTTAACCTATTCTCTCATTAGTTTAGGTGTGTGCAGTAGATTTAGGGCTATTCTTGGATGTAACCGTAGGGCAGGGGTTGCAGTTTCGATGGTAAATGTTGTAGCCTTGATGGATGAGTATAAAAGGTTGGAGAATTTGGTCCGGTAAGTCTCTATAAAATATTTTTGTTCAAAATTATTCTTTTATTGTCCCCTTAAAAGGTTGCCCTTCCCACAAGTAAATAGAATTCTTCCGGAAAGTGGTTTTTAGGGCTGAATTAAAATTTGCTAGCCACAGCAAATTGATGAGGCTTTAAAAAACAATTTCCGATGTTTAAAACAAATTATATTCCATAGTAATTTCATTAAATTCTTGCAAATTAACTTCATGAAACCCCCACACCCCTTTTCCAAATCAGTAAATTTGATGTGTTTTGATTTTTAATTTTTTTTTAACCTATTCTCTCATTAGTTTAGGTGTGTGCAGTAGATTTAGGGCTATTCTTGGATGTAACCGTAGGGCAGGGGTTGCAGTTTCGATGGTAAATGTTGTAGCCTTGATGGATGAGTATAAAAGGTTGGAGAATTTGGTCCGGTAAGTCTCTATAAAATATTTTTGTTCAAAATTATTCTTTTATTGTCCCCTTAAAAGGTTGCCCTTCCCACAAGTAAATAGAATTCTTCCGGAAAGTGGTTTTTAGGGCTGAATTAAAATTTGCTAGCCACAGCAAATTGATGAGGCTTTAAAAAACAATTTCCGATGTTTAAAACAAATTATATTCCATAGTAATTTCATTAAATTCTTGCAAATTAACTTCATGAAACCCCCACACCCCTTTTCCAAATCAGTAAATTTGATGTGTTTTGATTTTTAATTTTTTTTTAACCTATTCTCTCATTAGTTTAGGTGTGTGCAGTAGATTTAGGGCTATTCTTGGATGTAACCGTAGGGCAGGGGTTGCAGTTTCGATGGTAAATGTTGTAGCCTTGATGGATGAGTATAAAAGGTTGGAGAATTTGGTCCGGTAAGTCTCTATAAAATATTTTTGTTCAAAATTATTCTTTTATTGTCCCCTTAAAAGGTTGCCCTTCCCACAAGTAAATAGAATTCTTCCGGAAAGTGGTTTTTAGGGCTGAATTAAAATTTGCTAGCCACAGCAAATTGATGAGGCTTTAAAAAACAATTTCCGATGTTTAAAACAAATTATATTCCATAGTAATTTCATTAAATTCTTGCAAATTAACTTCATGAAACCCCCACACCCCTTTTCCAAATCAGTAAATTTGATGTGTTTTGATTTTTAATTTTTTTTTAACCTATTCTCTCATTAGTTTAGGTGTGTGCAGTAGATTTAGGGCTATTCTTGGATGTAACCGTAGGGCAGGGGTTGCAGTTTCGATGGTAAATGTTGTAGCCTTGATGGATGAGTATAAAAGGTTGGAGAATTTGGTCCGGTAAGTCTCTATAAAATATTTTTGTTCAAAATTATTCTTTTATTGTCCCCTTAAAAGGTTGCCCTTCCCACAAGTAAATAGAATTCTTCCGGAAAGTGGTTTTTAGGGCTGAATTAAAATTTGCTAGCCACAGCAAATTGATGAGGCTTTAAAAAACAATTTCCGATGTTTAAAACAAATTATATTCCATAGTAATTTCATTAAATTCTTGCAAATTAACTTCATGAAACCCCCACACCCCTTTTCCAAATCAGTAAATTTGATGTGTTTTGATTTTTAATTTTTTTTTAACCTATTCTCTCATTAGTTTAGGTGTGTGCAGTAGATTTAGGGCTATTCTTGGATGTAACCGTAGGGCAGGGGTTGCAGTTTCGATGGTAAATGTTGTAGCCTTGATGGATGAGTATAAAAGGTTGGAGAATTTGGTCCGGTAAGTCTCTATAAAATATTTTTGTTCAAAATTATTCTTTTATTGTCCCCTTAAAAGGTTGCCCTTCCCACAAGTAAATAGAATTCTTCCGGAAAGTGGTTTTTAGGGCTGAATTAAAATTTGCTAGCCACAGCAAATTGATGAGGCTTTAAAAAACAATTTCCGATGTTTAAAACAAATTATATTCCATAGTAATTTCATTAAATTCTTGCAAATTAACTTCATGAAACCCCCACACCCCTTTTCCAAATCAGTAAATTTGATGTGTTTTGATTTTTAATTTTTTTTTAACCTATTCTCTCATTAGTTTAGGTGTGTGCAGTAGATTTAGGGCTATTCTTGGATGTAACCGTAGGGCAGGGGTTGCAGTTTCGATGGTAAATGTTGTAGCCTTGATGGATGAGTATAAAAGGTTGGAGAATTTGGTCCGGTAAGTCTCTATAAAATATTTTTGTTCAAAATTATTCTTTTATTGTCCCCTTAAAAGGTTGCCCTTCCCACAAGTAAATAGAATTCTTCCGGAAAGTGGTTTTTAGGGCTGAATTAAAATTTGCTAGCCACAGCAAATTGATGAGGCTTTAAAAAACAATTTCCGATGTTTAAAACAAATTATATTCCATAGTAATTTCATTAAATTCTTGCAAATTAACTTCATGAAACCCCCACACCCCTTTTCCAAATCAGTAAATTTGATGTGTTTTGATTTTTAATTTTTTTTTAACCTATTCTCTCATTAGTTTAGGTGTGTGCAGTAGATTTAGGGCTATTCTTGGATGTAACCGTAGGGCAGGGGTTGCAGTTTCGATGGTAAATGTTGTAGCCTTGATGGATGAGTATAAAAGGTTGGAGAATTTGGTCCGGTAAGTCTCTATAAAATATTTTTGTTCAAAATTATTCTTTTATTGTCCCCTTAAAAGGTTGCCCTTCCCACAAGTAAATAGAATTCTTCCGGAAAGTGGTTTTTAGGGCTGAATTAAAATTTGCTAGCCACAGCAAATTGATGAGGCTTTAAAAAACAATTTCCGATGTTTAAAACAAATTATATTCCATAGTAATTTCATTAAATTCTTGCAAATTAACTTCATGAAACCCCCACACCCCTTTTCCAAATCAGTAAATTTGATGTGTTTTGATTTTTAATTTTTTTTTAACCTATTCTCTCATTAGTTTAGGTGTGTGCAGTAGATTTAGGGCTATTCTTGGATGTAACCGTAGGGCAGGGGTTGCAGTTTCGATGGTAAATGTTGTAGCCTTGATGGATGAGTATAAAAGGTTGGAGAATTTGGTCCGGTAAGTCTCTATAAAATATTTTTGTTCAAAATTATTCTTTTATTGTCCCCTTAAAAGGTTGCCCTTCCCACAAGTAAATAGAATTCTTCCGGAAAGTGGTTTTTAGGGCTGAATTAAAATTTGCTAGCCACAGCAAATTGATGAGGCTTTAAAAAACAATTTCCGATGTTTAAAACAAATTATATTCCATAGTAATTTCATTAAATTCTTGCAAATTAACTTCATGAAACCCCCACACCCCTTTTCCAAATCAGTAAATTTGATGTGTTTTGATTTTTAATTTTTTTTTAACCTATTCTCTCATTAGTTTAGGTGTGTGCAGTAGATTTAGGGCTATTCTTGGATGTAACCGTAGGGCAGGGGTTGCAGTTTCGATGGTAAATGTTGTAGCCTTGATGGATGAGTATAAAAGGTTGGAGAATTTGGTCCGGTAAGTCTCTATAAAATATTTTTGTTCAAAATTATTCTTTTATTGTCCCCTTAAAAGGTTGCCCTTCCCACAAGTAAATAGAATTCTTCCGGAAAGTGGTTTTTAGGGCTGAATTAAAATTTGCTAGCCACAGCAAATTGATGAGGCTTTAAAAAACAATTTCCGATGTTTAAAACAAATTATATTCCATAGTAATTTCATTAAATTCTTGCAAATTAACTTCATGAAACCCCCACACCCCTTTTCCAAATCAGTAAATTTGATGTGTTTTGATTTTTAATTTTTTTTTAACCTATTCTCTCATTAGTTTAGGTGTGTGCAGTAGATTTAGGGCTATTCTTGGATGTAACCGTAGGGCAGGGGTTGCAGTTTCGATGGTAAATGTTGTAGCCTTGATGGATGAGTATAAAAGGTTGGAGAATTTGGTCCGGTAAGTCTCTATAAAATATTTTTGTTCAAAATTATTCTTTTATTGTCCCCTTAAAAGGTTGCCCTTCCCACAAGTAAATAGAATTCTTCCGGAAAGTGGTTTTTAGGGCTGAATTAAAATTTG
This sequence comes from Dromius quadrimaculatus, assembly GCA_963989225.1. Classification (NCBI taxonomy): domain Eukaryota; kingdom Metazoa; phylum Arthropoda; class Insecta; order Coleoptera; family Carabidae; genus Dromius; species Dromius quadrimaculatus. Next base: position 44,776,610 of record OZ022334.1, on the reverse strand, counting down.
CTAGCCACAGCAAATTGATGAGGCTTTAAAAAACAATTTCCGATGTTTAAAACAAATTATATTCCATAGTAATTTCATTAAATTCTTGCAAATTAACTTCATGAAACCCCCACACCCCTTTTCCAAATCAGTAAATTTGATGTGTTTTGATTTTTAATTTTTTTTTAACCTATTCTCTCATTAGTTTAGGTGTGTGCAGTAGATTTAGGGCTATTCTTGGATGTAACCGTAGGGCAGGGGTTGCAGTTTCGATGGTAAATGTTGTAGCCTTGATGGATGAGTATAAAAGGTTGGAGAATTTGGTCCGGTAAGTCTCTATAAAATATTTTTGTTCAAAATTATTCTTTTATTGTCCCCTTAAAAGGTTGCCCTTCCCACAAGTAAATAGAATTCTTCCGGAAAGTGGTTTTTAGGGCTGAATTAAAATTTGCTAGCCACAGCAAATTGATGAGGCTTTAAAAAACAATTTCCGATGTTTAAAACAAATTATATTCCATAGTAATTTCATTAAATTCTTGCAAATTAACTTCATGAAACCCCCACACCCCTTTTCCAAATCAGTAAATTTGATGTGTTTTGATTTTTAATTTTTTTTTAACCTATTCTCTCATTAGTTTAGGTGTGTGCAGTAGATTTAGGGCTATTCTTGGATGTAACCGTAGGGCAGGGGTTGCAGTTTCGATGGTAAATGTTGTAGCCTTGATGGATGAGTATAAAAGGTTGGAGAATTTGGTCCGGTAAGTCTCTATAAAATATTTTTGTTCAAAATTATTCTTTTATTGTCCCCTTAAAAGGTTGCCCTTCCCACAAGTAAATAGAATTCTTCCGGAAAGTGGTTTTTAGGGCTGAATTAAAATTTGCTAGCCACAGCAAATTGATGAGGCTTTAAAAAACAATTTCCGATGTTTAAAACAAATTATATTCCATAGTAATTTCATTAAATTCTTGCAAATTAACTTCATGAAACCCCCACACCCCTTTTCCAAATCAGTAAATTTGATGTGTTTTGATTTTTAATTTTTTTTTAACCTATTCTCTCATTAGTTTAGGTGTGTGCAGTAGATTTAGGGCTATTCTTGGATGTAACCGTAGGGCAGGGGTTGCAGTTTCGATGGTAAATGTTGTAGCCTTGATGGATGAGTATAAAAGGTTGGAGAATTTGGTCCGGTAAGTCTCTATAAAATATTTTTGTTCAAAATTATTCTTTTATTGTCCCCTTAAAAGGTTGCCCTTCCCACAAGTAAATAGAATTCTTCCGGAAAGTGGTTTTTAGGGCTGAATTAAAATTTGCTAGCCACAGCAAATTGATGAGGCTTTAAAAAACAATTTCCGATGTTTAAAACAAATTATATTCCATAGTAATTTCATTAAATTCTTGCAAATTAACTTCATGAAACCCCCACACCCCTTTTCCAAATCAGTAAATTTGATGTGTTTTGATTTTTAATTTTTTTTTAACCTATTCTCTCATTAGTTTAGGTGTGTGCAGTAGATTTAGGGCTATTCTTGGATGTAACCGTAGGGCAGGGGTTGCAGTTTCGATGGTAAATGTTGTAGCCTTGATGGATGAGTATAAAAGGTTGGAGAATTTGGTCCGGTAAGTCTCTATAAAATATTTTTGTTCAAAATTATTCTTTTATTGTCCCCTTAAAAGGTTGCCCTTCCCACAAGTAAATAGAATTCTTCCGGAAAGTGGTTTTTAGGGCTGAAAAAAATTTGCTAGCCACAGCAAATTGATGAGGCTTTAAAAAACAATTTCCGATGTTTAAAACAAATTATATTCCATAGTAATTTCATTAAATTCTTGCAAATTAACTTCATGAAACCCCCACACCCCTTTTCCAAATCAGTAAATTTGATGTGTTTTGATTTTTAATTTTTTTTTAACCTATTCTCTCATTAGTTTAGGTGTGTGCAGTAGATTTAGGGCTATTCTTGGATGTAACCGTAGGGCAGGGGTTGCAGTTTCGATGGTAAATGTTGTAGCCTTGATGGATGAGTATAAAAGGTTGGAGAATTTGGTCCGGTAAGTCTCTATAAAATATTTTTGTTCAAAATTATTCTTTTATTGTCCCCTTAAAAGGTTGCCCTTCCCACAAGTAAATAGAATTCTTCCGGAAAGTGGTTTTTAGGGCTGAATTAAAATTTGCTAGCCACAGCAAATTGATGAGGCTTTAAAAAACAATTTCCGATGTTTAAAACAAATTATATTCCATAGTAATTTCATTAAATTCTTGCAAATTAACTTCATGAAACCCCCACACCCCTTTTCCAAATCAGTAAATTTGATGTGTTTTGATTTTTAATTTTTTTTTAACCTATTCTCTGATTAGTTTAGGTGTGTGCAGTAGATTTAGGGCTATTCTTGGATGTAACCGTAGGGCAGGGGTTGCAGTTTCGATGGTAAATGTTGTAGCCTTGATGGATGAGTATAAAAGGTTGGAGAATTTGGTCCGGTAAGTCTCTATAAAATATTTTTGTTCAAAATTATTCTTTTATTGTCCCCTTAAAAGGTTGCCCTTCCCACAAGTAAATAGAATTCTTCCGGAAAGTGGTTTTTAGGGCTGAATTAAAATTTGCTAGCCACAGCAAATTGATGAGGCTTTAAAAAACAATTTCCGATGTTTAAAACAAATTATATTCCATAGTAATTTCATTAAATTCTTGCAAATTAACTTCATGAAACCCCCACACCCCTTTTCCAAATCAGTAAATTTGATGTGTTTTGATTTTTAATTTTTTTTTAACCTATTCTCTGATTAGTTTAGGTGTGTGCAGTAGATTTAGGGCTATTCTTGGATGTAACCGTAGGGCAGGGGTTGCAGTTTCGATGGTAAATGTTGTAGCCTTGATGGATGAGTATAAAAGGTTGGAGAATTTGGTCCGGTAAGTCTCTATAAAATATTTTTGTTCAAAATTATTCTTTTATTGTCCCCTTAAAAGGTTGCCCTTCCCACAAGTAAATAGAATTCTTCCGGAAAGTGGTTTTTAGGGCTGAATTAAAATTTGCTAGCCACAGCAAATTGATGAGGCTTTAAAAAACAATTTCCGATGTTTAAAACAAATTATATTCCATAGTAATTTCATTAAATTCTTGCAAATTAACTTCATGAAACCCCCACACCCCTTTTCCAAATCAGTAAATTTGATGTGTTTTGATTTTTAATTTTTTTTTAACCTATTCTCTCATTAGTTTAGGTGTGTGCAGTAGATTTAGGGCTATTCTTGGATGTAACCGTAGGGCAGGGGTTGCAGTTTCGATGGTAAATGTTGTAGCCTTGATGGATGAGTATAAAAGGTTGGAGAATTTGGTCCGGTAAGTCTCTATAAAATATTTTTGTTCAAAATTATTCTTTTATTGTCCCCTTAAAAGGTTGCCCTTCCCACAAGTAAATAGAATTCTTCCGGAAAGTGGTTTTTAGGGCTGAATTAAAATTTGCTAGCCACAGCAAATTGATGAGGCTTTAAAAAACAATTTCCGATGTTTAAAACAAATTATATTCCATAGTAATTTCATTAAATTCTTGCAAATTAACTTCATGAAACCCCCACACCCCTTTTCCAAATCAGTAAATTTGATGTGTTTTGATTTTTAATTTTTTTTTAACCTATTCTCTCATTAGTTTAGGTGTGTGCAGTAGATTTAGGGCTATTCTTGGATGTAACCGTAGGGCAGGGGTTGCAGTTTCGATGGTAAATGTTGTAGCCTTGATGGATGAGTATAAAAGGTTGGAGAATTTGGTCCGGTAAGTCTCTATAAAATATTTTTGTTCAAAATTATTCTTTTATTGTCCCCTTAAAAGGTTGCCCTTCCCACAAGTAAATAGAATTCTTCCGGAAAGTGGTTTTTAGGGCTGAATTAAAATTTGCTAGCCACAGCAAATTGATGAGGCTTTAAAAAACAATTTCCGATGTTTAAAACAAATTATATTCCATAGTAATTTCATTAAATTCTTGCAAATTAACTTCATGAAACCCCCACACCCCTTTTCCAAATCAGTAAATTTGATGTGTTTTGATTTTTAATTTTTTTTTAACCTATTCTCTCATTAGTTTAGGTGTGTGCAGTAGATTTAGGGCTATTCTTGGATGTAACCGTAGGGCAGGGGTTGCAGTTTCGATGGTAAATGTTGTAGCCTTGATGGATGAGTATAAAAGGTTGGAGAATTTGGTCCGGTAAGTCTCTATAAAATATTTTTGTTCAAAATTATTCTTTTATTGTCCCCTTAAAAGGTTGCCCTTCCCACAAGTAAATAGAATTCTTCCGGAAAGTGGTTTTTAGGGCTGAATTAAAATTTGCTAGCCACAGCAAATTGATGAGGCTTTAAAAAACAATTTCCGATGTTTAAAACAAATTATATTCCATAGTAATTTCATTAAATTCTTGCAAATTAACTTCATGAAACCCCCACACCCCTTTTCCAAATCAGTAAATTTGATGTGTTTTGATTTTTAATTTTTTTTTAACCTATTCTCTGATTAGTTTAGGTGTGTGCAGTAGATTTAGGGCTATTCTTGGATGTAACCGTAGGGCAGGGGTTGCAGTTTCGATGGTAAATGTTGTAGCCTTGATGGATGAGTATAAAAGGTTGGAGAATTTGGTCCGGTAAGTCTCTATAAAATATTTTTGTTCAAAATTATTCTTTTATTGTCCCCTTAAAAGGTTGCCCTTCCCACAAGTAAATAGAATTCTTCCGGAAAGTGGTTTTTAGGGCTGAATTAAAATTTGCTAGCCACAGCAAATTGATGAGGCTTTAAAAAACAATTTCCGATGTTTAAAACAAATTATATTCCATAGTAATTTCATTAAATTCTTGCAAATTAACTTCATGAAACCCCCACACCCCTTTTCCAAATCAGTAAATTTGATGTGTTTTGATTTTTAATTTTTTTTTAACCTATTCTCTGATTAGTTTAGGTGTGTGCAGTAGATTTAGGGCTATTCTTGGATGTAACCGTAGGGCAGGGGTTGCAGTTTCGATGGTAAATGTTGTAGCCTTGATGGATGAGTATAAAAGGTTGGAGAATTTGGTCCGGTAAGTCTCTATAAAATATTTTTGTTCAAAATTATTCTTTTATTGTCCCCTTAAAAGGTTGCCCTTCCCACAAGTAAATAGAATTCTTCCGGAAAGTGGTTTTTAGGGCTGAATTAAAATTTGCTAGCCACAGCAAATTGATGAGGCTTTAAAAAACAATTTCCGATGTTTAAAACAAATTATATTCCATAGTAATTTCATTAAATTCTTGCAAATTAACTTCATGAAACCCCCACACCCCTTTTCCAAATCAGTAAATTTGATGTGTTTTGATTTTTAATTTTTTTTTAACCTATTCTCTGATTAGTTTAGGTGTGTGCAGTAGATTTAGGGCTATTCTTGGATGTAACCGTAGGGCAGGGGTTGCAGTTTCGATGGTAAATGTTGTAGCCTTGATGGATGAGTATAAAAGGTTGGAGAATTTGGTCCGGTAAGTCTCTATAAAATATTTTTGTTCAAAATTATTCTTTTATTGTCCCCTTAAAAGGTTGCCCTTCCCACAAGTAAATAGAATTCTTCCGGAAAGTGGTTTTTAGGGCTGAATTAAAATTTGCTAGCCACAGCAAATTGATGAGGCTTTAAAAAACAATTTCCGATGTTTAAAACAAATTATATTCCATAGTAATTTCATTAAATTCTTGCAAATTAACTTCATGAAACCCCCACACCCCTTTTCCAAATCAGTAAATTTGATGTGTTTTGATTTTTAATTTTTTTTTAACCTATTCTCTCATTAGTTTAGGTGTGTGCAGTAGATTTAGGGCTATTCTTGGATGTAACCGTAGGGCAGGGGTTGCAGTTTCGATGGTAAATGTTGTAGCCTTGATGGATGAGTATAAAAGGTTGGAGAATTTGGTCCGGTAAGTCTCTATAAAATATTTTTGTTCAAAATTATTCTTTTATTGTCCCCTTAAAAGGTTGCCCTTCCCACAAGTAAATAGAATTCTTCCGGAAAGTGGTTTTTAGGGCTGAATTAAAATTTGCTAGCCACAGCAAATTGATGAGGCTTTAAAAAACAATTTCCGATGTTTAAAACAAATTATATTCCATAGTAATTTCATTAAATTCTTGCAAATTAACTTCATGAAACCCCCACACCCCTTTTCCAAATCAGTAAATTTGATGTGTTTTGATTTTTAATTTTTTTTTAACCTATTCTCTGATTAGTTTAGGTGTGTGCAGTAGATTTAGGGCTATTCTTGGATGTAACCGTAGGGCAGGGGTTGCAGTTTCGATGGTAAATGTTGTAGCCTTGATGGATGAGTATAAAAGGTTGGAGAATTTGGTCCGGTAAGTCTCTATAAAATATTTTTGTTCAAAATTATTCTTTTATTGTCCCCTTAAAAGGTTGCCCTTCCCACAAGTAAATAGAATTCTTCCGGAAAGTGGTTTTTAGGGCTGAATTAAAATTTGCTAGCCACAGCAAATTGATGAGGCTTTAAAAAACAATTTCCGATGTTTAAAACAAATTATATTCCATAGTAATTTCATTAAATTCTTGCAAATTAACTTCATGAAACCCCCACACCCCTTTTCCAAATCAGTAAATTTGATGTGTTTTGATTTTTAATTTTTTTTTAACCTATTCTCTGATTAGTTTAGGTGTGTGCAGTAGATTTAGGGCTATTCTTGGATGTAACCGTAGGGCAGGGGTTGCAGTTTCGATGGTAAATGTTGTAGCCTTGATGGATGAGTATAAAAGGTTGGAGAATTTGGTCCGGTAAGTCTCTATAAAATATTTTTGTTCAAAATTATTCTTTTATTGTCCCCTTAAAAGGTTGCCCTTCCCACAAGTAAATAGAATTCTTCCGGAAAGTGGTTTTTAGGGCTGAATTAAAATTTGCTAGCCACAGCAAATTGATGAGGCTTTAAAAAACAATTTCCGATGTTTAAAACAAATTATATTCCATAGTAATTTCATTAAATTCTTGCAAATTAACTTCATGAAACCCCCACACCCCTTTTCCAAATCAGTAAATTTGATGTGTTTTGATTTTTAATTTTTTTTTAACCTATTCTCTCATTAGTTTAGGTGTGTGCAGTAGATTTAGGGCTATTCTTGGATGTAACCGTAGGGCAGGGGTTGCAGTTTCGATGGTAAATGTTGTAGCCTTGATGGATGAGTATAAAAGGTTGGAGAATTTGGTCCGGTAAGTCTCTATAAAATATTTTTGTTCAAAATTATTCTTTTATTGTCCCCTTAAAAGGTTGCCCTTCCCACAAGTAAATAGAATTCTTCCGGAAAGTGGTTTTTAGGGCTGAATTAAAATTTGCTAGCCACAGCAAATTGATGAGGCTTTAAAAAACAATTTCCGATGTTTAAAACAAATTATATTCCATAGTAATTTCATTAAATTCTTGCAAATTAACTTCATGAAACCCCCACACCCCTTTTCCAAATCAGTAAATTTGATGTGTTTTGATTTTTAATTTTTTTTTAACCTATTCTCTGATTAGTTTAGGTGTGTGCAGTAGATTTAGGGCTATTCTTGGATGTAACCGTAGGGCAGGGGTTGCAGTTTCGATGGTAAATGTTGTAGCCTTGATGGATGAGTATAAAAGGTTGGAGAATTTGGTCCGGTAAGTCTCTATAAAATATTTTTGTTCAAAATTATTCTTTTATTGTCCCCTTAAAAGGTTGCCCTTCCCACAAGTAAATAGAATTCTTCCGGAAAGTGGTTTTTAGGGCTGAATTAAAATTTGCTAGCCACAGCAAATTGATGAGGCTTTAAAAAACAATTTCCGATGTTTAAAACAAATTATATTCCATAGTAATTTCATTAAATTCTTGCAAATTAACTTCATGAAACCCCCACACCCCTTTTCCAAATCAGTAAATTTGATGTGTTTTGATTTTTAATTTTTTTTTAACCTATTCTCTGATTAGTTTAGGTGTGTGCAGTAGATTTAGGGCTATTCTTGGATGTAACCGTAGGGCAGGGGTTGCAGTTTCGATGGTAAATGTTGTAGCCTTGATGGATGAGTATAAAAGGTTGGAGAATTTGGTCCGGTAAGTCTCTATAAAATATTTTTGTTCAAAATTATTCTTTTATTGTCCCCTTAAAAGGTTGCCCTTCCCACAAGTAAATAGAATTCTTCCGGAAAGTGGTTTTTAGGGCTGAATTAAAATTTGCTAGCCACAGCAAATTGATGAGGCTTTAAAAAACAATTTCCGATGTTTAAAACAAATTATATTCCATAGTAATTTCATTAAATTCTTGCAAATTAACTTCATGAAACCCCCACACCCCTTTTCCAAATCAGTAAATTTGATGTGTTTTGATTTTTAATTTTTTTTTAACCTATTCTCTCATTAGTTTAGGTGTGTGCAGTAGATTTAGGGCTATTCTTGGATGTAACCGTAGGGCAGGGGTTGCAGTTTCGATGGTAAATGTTGTAGCCTTGATGGATGAGTATAAAAGGTTGGAGAATTTGGTCCGGTAAGTCTCTATAAAATATTTTTGTTCAAAATTATTCTTTTATTGTCCCCTTAAAAGGTTGCCCTTCCCACAAGTAAATAGAATTCTTCCGGAAAGTGGTTTTTAGGGCTGAATTAAAATTTGCTAGCCACAGCAAATTGATGAGGCTTTAAAAAACAATTTCCGATGTTTAAAACAAATTATATTCCATAGTAATTTCATTAAATTCTTGCAAATTAACTTCATGAAACCCCCACACCCCTTTTCCAAATCAGTAAATTTGATGTGTTTTGATTTTTAATTTTTTTTTAACCTATTCTCTGATTAGTTTAGGTGTGTGCAGTAGATTTAGGGCTATTCTTGGATGTAACCGTAGGGCAGGGGTTGCAGTTTCGATGGTAAATGTTGTAGCCTTGATGGATGAGTATAAAAGGTTGGAGAATTTGGTCCGGTAAGTCTCTATAAAATATTTTTGTTCAAAATTATTCTTTTATTGTCCCCTTAAAAGGTTGCCCTTCCCACAAGTAAATAGAATTCTTCCGGAAAGTGGTTTTTAGGGCTGAATTAAAATTTGCTAGCCACAGCAAATTGATGAGGCTTTAAAAAACAATTTCCGATGTTTAAAACAAATTATATTCCATAGTAATTTCATTAAATTCTTGCAAATTAACTTCATGAAACCCCCACACCCCTTTTCCAAATCAGTAAATTTGATGTGTTTTGATTTTTAATTTTTTTTTAACCTATTCTCTCATTAGTTTAGGTGTGTGCAGTAGATTTAGGGCTATTCTTGGATGTAACCGTAGGGCAGGGGTTGCAGTTTCGATGGTAAATGTTGTAGCCTTGATGGATGAGTATAAAAGGTTGGAGAATTTGGTCCGGTAAGTCTCTATAAAATATTTTTGTTCAAAATTATTCTTTTATTGTCCCCTTAAAAGGTTGCCCTTCCCACAAGTAAATAGAATTCTTCCGGAAAGTGGTTTTTAGGGCTGAATTAAAATTTGCTAGCCACAGCAAATTGATGAGGCTTTAAAAAACAATTTCCGATGTTTAAAACAAATTATATTCCATAGTAATTTCATTAAATTCTTGCAAATTAACTTCATGAAACCCCCACACCCCTTTTCCAAATCAGTAAATTTGATGTGTTTTGATTTTTAATTTTTTTTTAACCTATTCTCTCATTAGTTTAGGTGTGTGCAGTAGATTTAGGGCTATTCTTGGATGTAACCGTAGGGCAGGGGTTGCAGTTTCGATGGTAAATGTTGTAGCCTTGATGGATGAGTATAAAAGGTTGGAGAATTTGGTCCGGTAAGTCTCTATAAAATATTTTTGTTCAAAATTATTCTTTTATTGTCCCCTTAAAAGGTTGCCCTTCCCACAAGTAAATAGAATTCTTCCGGAAAGTGGTTTTTAGGGCTGAATTAAAATTTGCTAGCCACAGCAAATTGATGAGGCTTTAAAAAACAATTTCCGATGTTTAAAACAAATTATATTCCATAGTAATTTCATTAAATTCTTGCAAATTAACTTCATGAAACCCCCACACCCCTTTTCCAAATCAGTAAATTTGATGTGTTTTGATTTTTAATTTTTTTTTAACCTATTCTCTCATTAGTTTAGGTGTGTGCAGTAGATTTAGGGCTATTCTTGGATGTAACCGTAGGGCAGGGGTTGCAGTTTCGATGGTAAATGTTGTAGCCTTGATGGATGAGTATAAAAGGTTGGAGAATTTGGTCCGGTAAGTCTCTATAAAATATTTTTGTTCAAAATTATTCTTTTATTGTCCCCTTAAAAGGTTGCCCTTCCCACAAGTAAATAGAATTCTTCCGGAAAGTGGTTTTTAGGGCTGAATTAAAATTTGCTAGCCACAGCAAATTGATGAGGCTTTAAAAAACAATTTCCGATGTTTAAAACAAATTATATTCCATAGTAATTTCATTAAATTCTTGCAAATTAACTTCATGAAACCCCCACACCCCTTTTCCAAATCAGTAAATTTGATGTGTTTTGATTTTTAATTTTTTTTTAACCTATTCTCTGATTAGTTTAGGTGTGTGCAGTAGATTTAGGGCTATTCTTGGATGTAACCGTAGGGCAGGGGTTGCAGTTTCGATGGTAAATGTTGTAGCCTTGATGGATGAGTATAAAAGGTTGGAGAATTTGGTCCGGTAAGTCTCTATAAAATATTTTTGTTCAAAATTATTCTTTTATTGTCCCCTTAAAAGGTTGCCCTTCCCACAAGTAAATAGAATTCTTCCGGAAAGTGGTTTTTAGGGCTGAATTAAAATTTGCTAGCCACAGCAAATTGATGAGGCTTTAAAAAACAATTTCCGATGTTTAAAACAAATTATATTCCATAGTAATTTCATTAAATTCTTGCAAATTAACTTCATGAAACCCCCACACCCCTTTTCCAAATCAGTAAATTTGATGTGTTTTGATTTTTAATTTTTTTTTAACCTATTCTCTCATTAGTTTAGGTGTGTGCAGTAGATTTAGGGCTATTCTTGGATGTAACCGTAGGGCAGGGGTTGCAGTTTCGATGGTAAATGTTGTAGCCTTGATGGATGAGTATAAAAGGTTGGAGAATTTGGTCCGGTAAGTCTCTATAAAATATTTTTGTTCAAAATTATTCTTTTATTGTCCCCTTAAAAGGTTGCCCTTCCCACAAGTAAATAGAATTCTTCCGGAAAGTGGTTTTTAGGGCTGAATTAAAATTTGCTAGCCACAGCAAATTGATGAGGCTTTAAAAAACAATTTCCGATGTTTAAAACAAATTATATTCCATAGTAATTTCATTAAATTCTTGCAAATTAACTTCATGAAACCCCCACACCCCTTTTCCAAATCAGTAAATTTGATGTGTTTTGATTTTTAATTTTTTTTTAACCTATTCTCTCATTAGTTTAGGTGTGTGCAGTAGATTTAGGGCTATTCTTGGATGTAACCGTAGGGCAGGGGTTGCAGTTTCGATGGTAAATGTTGTAGCCTTGATGGATGAGTATAAAAGGTTGGAGAATTTGGTCCGGTAAGTCTCTATAAAATATTTTTGTTCAAAATTATTCTTTTATTGTCCCCTTAAAAGGTTGCCCTTCCCACAAGTAAATAGAATTCTTCCGGAAAGTGGTTTTTAGGGCTGAATTAAAATTTGCTAGCCACAGCAAATTGATGAGGCTTTAAAAAACAATTTCCGATGTTTAAAACAAATTATATTCCATAGTAATTTCATTAAATTCTTGCAAATTAACTTCATGAAACCCCCACACCCCTTTTCCAAATCAGTAAATTTGATGTGTTTTGATTTTTAATTTTTTTTTAACCTATTCTCTCATTAGTTTAGGTGTGTGCAGTAGATTTAGGGCTATTCTTGGATGTAACCGTAGGGCAGGGGTTGCAGTTTCGATGGTAAATGTTGTAGCCTTGATGGATGAGTATAAAAGGTTGGAGAATTTGGTCCGGTAAGTCTCTATAAAATATTTTTGTTCAAAATTATTCTTTTATTGTCCCCTTAAAAGGTTGCCCTTCCCACAAGTAAATAGAATTCTTCCGGAAAGTGGTTTTTAGGGCTGAATTAAAATTTGCTAGCCACAGCAAATTGATGAGGCTTTAAAAAACAATTTCCGATGTTTAAAACAAATTATATTCCATAGTAATTTCATTAAATTCTTGCAAATTAACTTCATGAAACCCCCACACCCCTTTTCCAAATCAGTAAATTTGATGTGTTTTGATTTTTAATTTTTTTTTAACCTATTCTCTCATTAGTTTAGGTGTGTGCAGTAGATTTAGGGCTATTCTTGGATGTAACCGTAGGGCAGGGGTTGCAGTTTCGATGGTAAATGTTGTAGCCTTGATGGATGAGTATAAAAGGTTGGAGAATTTGGTCCGGTAAGTCTCTATAAAATATTTTTGTTCAAAATTATTCTTTTATTGTCCCCTTAAAAGGTTGCCCTTCCCACAAGTAAATAGAATTCTTCCGGAAAGTGGTTTTTAGGGCTGAATTAAAATTTGCTAGCCACAGCAAATTGATGAGGCTTTAAAAAACAATTTCCGATGTTTAAAACAAATTATATTCCATAGTAATTTCATTAAATTCTTGCAAATTAACTTCATGAAACCCCCACACCCCTTTTCCAAATCAGTAAATTTGATGTGTTTTGATTTTTAATTTTTTTTTAACCTATTCTCTGATTAGTTTAGGTGTGTGCAGTAGATTTAGGGCTATTCTTGGATGTAACCGTAGGGCAGGGGTTGCAGTTTCGATGGTAAATGTTGTAGCCTTGATGGATGAGTATAAAAGGTTGGAGAATTTGGTCCGGTAAGTCTCTATAAAATATTTTTGTTCAAAATTATTCTTTTATTGTCCCCTTAAAAGGTTGCCCTTCCCACAAGTAAATAGAATTCTTCCGGAAAGTGGTTTTTAGGGCTGAATTAAAATTTGCTAGCCACAGCAAATTGATGAGGCTTTAAAAAACAATTTCCGATGTTTAAAACAAATTATATTCCATAGTAATTTCATTAAATTCTTGCAAATTAACTTCATGAAACCCCCACACCCCTTTTCCAAATCAGTAAATTTGATGTGTTTTGATTTTTAATTTTTTTTTAACCTATTCTCTCATTAGTTTAGGTGTGTGCAGTAGATTTAGGGCTATTCTTGGATGTAACCGTAGGGCAGGGGTTGCAGTTTCGATGGTAAATGTTGTAGCCTTGATGGATGAGTATAAAAGGTTGGAGAATTTGGTCCGGTAAGTCTCTATAAAATATTTTTGTTCAAAATTATTCTTTTATTGTCCCCTTAAAAGGTTGCCCTTCCCACAAGTAAATAGAATTCTTCCGGAAAGTGGTTTTTAGGGCTGAATTAAAATTTGCTAGCCACAGCAAATTGATGAGGCTTTAAAAAACAATTTCCGATGTTTAAAACAAATTATATTCCATAGTAATTTCATTAAATTCTTGCAAATTAACTTCATGAAACCCCCACACCCCTTTTCCAAATCAGTAAATTTGATGTGTTTTGATTTTTAATTTTTTTTTAACCTATTCTCTCATTAGTTTAGGTGTGTGCAGTAGATTTAGGGCTATTCTTGGATGTAACCGTAGGGCAGGGGTTGCAGTTTCGATGGTAAATGTTGTAGCCTTGATGGATGAGTATAAAAGGTTGGAGAATTTGGTCCGGTAAGTCTCTATAAAATATTTTTGTTCAAAATTATTCTTTTATTGTCCCCTTAAAAGGTTGCCCTTCCCACAAGTAAATAGAATTCTTCCGGAAAGTGGTTTTTAGGGCTGAATTAAAATTTGCTAGCCACAGCAAATTGATGAGGATTTAAAAAACAATTTCCGATGTTTAAAACAAATTATATTCCATAGTAATTTCATTAAATTCTTGCAAATTAACTTCATGAAACCCCCACACCCCTTTTCCAAATCAGTAAATTTGATGTGTTTTGATTTTTAATTTTTTTTTAACCTATTCTCTCATTAGTTTAGGTGTGTGCAGTAGATTTAGGGCTATTCTTGGATGTAACCGTAGGGCAGGGGTTGCAGTTTCGATGGTAAATGTTGTAGCCTTGATGGATGAGTATAAAAGGTTGGAGAATTTGGTCCGGTAAGTCTCTATAAAATATTTTTGTTCAAAATTATTCTTTTATTGTCCCCTTAAAAGGTTGCCCTTCCCACAAGTAAATAGAATTCTTCCGGAAAGTGGTTTTTAGGGCTGAATTAAAATTTGCTAGCCACAGCAAATTGATGAGGCTTTAAAAAACAATTTCCGATGTTTAAAACAAATTATATTCCATAGTAATTTCATTAAATTCTTGCAAATTAACTTCATGAAACCCCCACACCCCTTTTCCAAATCAGTAAATTTGATGTGTTTTGATTTTTAATTTTTTTTTAACCTATTCTCTCATTAGTTTAGGTGTGTGCAGTAGATTTAGGGCTATTCTTGGATGTAACCGTAGGGCAGGGGTTGCAGTTTCGATGGTAAATGTTGTAGCCTTGATGGATGAGTATAAAAGGTTGGAGAATTTGGTCCGGTAAGTCTCTATAAAATATTTTTGTTCAAAATTATTCTTTTATTGTCCCCTTAAAAGGTTGCCCTTCCCACAAGTAAATAGAATTCTTCCGGAAAGTGGTTTTTAGGGCTGAATTAAAATTTGCTAGCCACAGCAAATTGATGAGGCTTTAAAAAACAATTTCCGATGTTTAAAACAAATTATATTCCATAGTAATTTCATTAAATTCTTGCAAATTAACTTCATGAAACCCCCACACCCCTTTTCCAAATCAGTAAATTTGATGTGTTTTGATTTTTAATTTTTTTTTAACCTATTCTCTCATTAGTTTAGGTGTGTGCAGTAGATTTAGGGCTATTCTTGGATGTAACCGTAGGGCAGGGGTTGCAGTTTCGATGGTAAATGTTGTAGCCTTGATGGATGAGTATAAAAGGTTGGAGAATTTGGTCCGGTAAGTCTCTATAAAATATTTTTGTTCAAAATTATTCTTTTATTGTCCCCTTAAAAGGTTGCCCTTCCCACAAGTAAATAGAATTCTTCCGGAAAGTGGTTTTTAGGGCTGAATTAAAATTTGCTAGCCACAGCAAATTGATGAGGCTTTAAAAAACAATTTCCGATGTTTAAAACAAATTATATTCCATAGTAATTTCATTAAATTCTTGCAAATTAACTTCATGAAACCCCCACACCCCTTTTCCAAATCAGTAAATTTGATGTGTTTTGATTTTTAATTTTTTTTTAACCTATTCTCTCATTAGTTTAGGTGTGTGCAGTAGATTTAGGGCTATTCTTGGATGTAACCGTAGGGCAGGGGTTGCAGTTTCGATGGTAAATGTTGTAGCCTTGATGGATGAGTATAAAAGGTTGGAGAATTTGGTCCGGTAAGTCTCTATAAAATATTTTTGTTCAAAATTATTCTTTTATTGTCCCCTTAAAAGGTTGCCCTTCCCACAAGTAAATAGAATTCTTCCGGAAAGTGGTTTTTAGGGCTGAATTAAAATTTGCTAGCCACAGCAAATTGATGAGGCTTTAAAAAACAATTTCCGATGTTTAAAACAAATTATATTCCATAGTAATTTCATTAAATTCTTGCAAATTAACTTCATGAAACCCCCACACCCCTTTTCCAAATCAGTAAATTTGATGTGTTTTGATTTTTAATTTTTTTTTAACCTATTCTCTCATTAGTTTAGGTGTGTGCAGTAGATTTAGGGCTATTCTTGGATGTAACCGTAGGGCAGGGGTTGCAGTTTCGATGGTAAATGTTGTAGCCTTGATGGATGAGTATAAAAGGTTGGAGAATTTGGTCCGGTAAGTCTCTATAAAATATTTTTGTTCAAAATTATTCTTTTATTGTCCCCTTAAAAGGTTGCCCTTCCCACAAGTAAATAGAATTCTTCCGGAAAGTGGTTTTTAGGGCTGAATTAAAATTTGCTAGCCACAGCAAATTGATGAGGCTTTAAAAAACAATTTCCGATGTTTAAAACAAATTATATTCCATAGTAATTTCATTAAATTCTTGCAAATTAACTTCATGAAACCCCCACACCCCTTTTCCAAATCAGTAAATTTGATGTGTTTTGATTTTTAATTTTTTTTTAACCTATTCTCTCATTAGTTTAGGTGTGTGCAGTAGATTTAGGGCTATTCTTGGATGTAACCGTAGGGCAGGGGTTGCAGTTTCGATGGTAAATGTTGTAGCCTTGATGGATGAGTATAAAAGGTTGGAGAATTTGGTCCGGTAAGTCTCTATAAAATATTTTTGTTCAAAATTATTCTTTTATTGTCCCCTTAAAAGGTTGCCCTTCCCACAAGTAAATAGAATTCTTCCGGAAAGTGGTTTTTAGGGCTGAATTAAAATTTGCTAGCCACAGCAAATTGATGAGGCTTTAAAAAACAATTTCCGATGTTTAAAACAAATTATATTCCATAGTAATTTCATTAAATTCTTGCAAATTAACTTCATGAAACCCCCACACCCCTTTTCCAAATCAGTAAATTTGATGTGTTTTGATTTTTAATTTTTTTTTAACCTATTCTCTCATTAGTTTAGGTGTGTGCAGTAGATTTAGGGCTATTCTTGGATGTAACCGTAGGGCAGGGGTTGCAGTTTCGATGGTAAATGTTGTAGCCTTGATGGATGAGTATAAAAGGTTGGAGAATTTGGTCCGGTAAGTCTCTATAAAATATTTTTGTTCAAAATTATTCTTTTATTGTCCCCTTAAAAGGTTGCCCTTCCCACAAGTAAATAGAATTCTTCCGGAAAGTGGTTTTTAGGGCTGAATTAAAATTTGCTAGCCACAGCAAATTGATGAGGCTTTAAAAAACAATTTCCGATGTTTAAAACAAATTATATTCCATAGTAATTTCATTAAATTCTTGCAAATTAACTTCATGAAACCCCCACACCCCTTTTCCAAATCAGTAAATTTGATGTGTTTTGATTTTTAATTTTTTTTTAACCTATTCTCTCATTAGTTTAGGTGTGTGCAGTAGATTTAGGGCTATTCTTGGATGTAACCGTAGGGCAGGGGTTGCAGTTTCGATGGTAAATGTTGTAGCCTTGATGGATGAGTATAAAAGGTTGGAGAATTTGGTCCGGTAAGTCTCTATAAAATATTTTTGTTCAAAATTATTCTTTTATTGTCCCCTTAAAAGGTTGCCCTTCCCACAAGTAAATAGAATTCTTCCGGAAAGTGGTTTTTAGGGCTGAATTAAAATTTGCTAGCCACAGCAAATTGATGAGGCTTTAAAAAACAATTTCCGATGTTTAAAACAAATTATATTCCATAGTAATTTCATTAAATTCTTGCAAATTAACTTCATGAAACCCCCACACCCCTTTTCCAAATCAGTAAATTTGATGTGTTTTGATTTTTAATTTTTTTTTAACCTATTCTCTCATTAGTTTAGGTGTGTGCAGTAGATTTAGGGCTATTCTTGGATGTAACCGTAGGGCAGGGGTTGCAGTTTCGATGGTAAATGTTGTAGCCTTGATGGATGAGTATAAAAGGTTGGAGAATTTGGTCCGGTAAGTCTCTATAAAATATTTTTGTTCAAAATTATTCTTTTATTGTCCCCTTAAAAGGTTGCCCTTCCCACAAGTAAATAGAATTCTTCCGGAAAGTGGTTTTTAGGGCTGAATTAAAATTTGCTAGCCACAGCAAATTGATGAGGCTTTAAAAAACAATTTCCGATGTTTAAAACAAATTATATTCCATAGTAATTTCATTAA
Organism: Dromius quadrimaculatus; assembly: GCA_963989225.1. Taxonomy (NCBI): domain Eukaryota; kingdom Metazoa; phylum Arthropoda; class Insecta; order Coleoptera; family Carabidae; genus Dromius; species Dromius quadrimaculatus. The sequence goes on along the minus strand of OZ022334.1, from coordinate 44,758,900 downwards.
ATTCTTGCAAATTAACTTCATGAAACCCCCACACCCCTTTTCCAAATCAGTAAATTTGATGTGTTTTGATTTTTAATTTTTTTTTAACCTATTCTCTCATTAGTTTAGGTGTGTGCAGTAGATTTAGGGCTATTCCTGGATGTAAACGTAGGACAGGGGTTGCAGTTTCGATGGTAAATGTTGTAGCCTTGATGGATGAATATAAAAGGTTGGAGAATTAGCTCCGGTAAGTCTCTATAAAATATTTTTGCCCAAAATTATTGTTTTATTGTCCCCTTAAAAGGTTGCCCTCCCCACAATAAGTAAATAAAATTCTTCCGGAAAGTGGTTTTTAGGGCTGAATTAAAATTTGCTAGCCACAGCAAATTGATGAGGCTTCAAAAAACAATTTCCGATGTTTAAAACAAATTATATTCCATAGTAATTTCATTAAATTCTTGCAAATTAACTTCATGAAACCCCCACACCCCTTTTCCAAATCAGTAAATTTGATGTGTTTTGATTTTTAATTTTTTTTTAACCTATTCTCTCATTAGTTTAGGTGTGTGCAGTAGATTTAGGGCTATTCTTGGATGTAACCGTAGGGCAGGGGTTGCAGTTTCGATGGTAAATGTTGTAGCCTTGATGGATGAGTATAAAAGGTTGGAGAATTTGGTCCGGTAAGTCTCTATAAAATATTTTTGTTCAAAATTATTCTTTTATTGTCCCCTTAAAAGGTTGCCCTTCCCACAAGTAAATAGAATTCTTCCGGAAAGTGGTTTTTAGGGCTGAATTAAAATTTGCTAGCCACAGCAAATTGATGAGGCTTTAAAAAACAATTTCCGATGTTTAAAACAAATTATATTCCATAGTAATTTCATTAAATTCTTGCAAATTAACTTCATGAAACCCCCACACCCCTTTTCCAAATCAGTAAATTTGATGTGTTTTGATTTTTATTTTTTTTTTAACCTATTCTCTCATTAGTTTAGGTGTGTGCAGTAGATTTAGGGCTATTCCTGGATGTAAACGTAGGACAGGGGTTGCAGTTTCGATGGTAAATGTTGTAGCCTTGATGGATGAATATAAAAGGTTGGAGAATTAGCTCCGGTAAGTCTCTATAAAATATTTTTGCCCAAAATTATTGTTTTATTGTCCCCTTAAAAGGTTGCCCTCCCCACAATAAGTAAATAAAATTCTTCCGGAAAGTGGTTTTTAGGGCTGAATTAAAATTTGCTAGCCACAGCAAATTGATGAGGCTTTAAAAAACAATTTCCGATGTTTAAAACAAATTATATTCCATAGTAATTTCATTAAATTCTTGCAAATTAACTTCATGAAACCCCCACACCCCTTTTCCAAATCAGTAAATTTGATGTGTTTTGATTTTTAATTTTTTTTTAACCTATTCTCTCATTAGTTTAGGTGTGTGCAGTAGATTTAGGGCTATTCTTGGATGTAACCGTAGGGCAGGGGTTGCAGTTTCGATGGTAAATGTTGTAGCCTTGATGGATGAGTATAAAAGGTTGGAGAATTTGGTCCGGTAAGTCTCTATAAAATATTTTTGTTCAAAATTATTCTTTTATTGTCCCCTTAAAAGGTTGCCCTTCCCACAAGTAAATAGAATTCTTCCGGAAAGTGGTTTTTAGGGCTGAATTAAAATTTGCTAGCCACAGCAAATTGATGAGGCTTTAAAAAACAATTTCCGATGTTTAAAACAAATTATATTCCATAGTAATTTCATTAAATTCTTGCAAATTAACTTCATGAAACCCCCACACCCCTTTTCCAAATCAGTAAATTTGATGTGTTTTGATTTTTAATTTTTTTTTAACCTATTCTCTCATTAGTTTAGGTGTGTGCAGTAGATTTAGGGCTATTCTTGGATGTAACCGTAGGGCAGGGGTTGCAGTTTCGATGGTAAATGTTGTAGCCTTGATGGATGAGTATAAAAGGTTGGAGAATTTGGTCCGGTAAGTCTCTATAAAATATTTTTGTTCAAAATTATTCTTTTATTGTCCCCTTAAAAGGTTGCCCTTCCCACAAGTAAATAGAATTCTTCCGGAAAGTGGTTTTTAGGGCTGAATTAAAATTTGCTAGCCACAGCAAATTGATGAGGCTTTAAAAAACAATTTCCGATGTTTAAAACAAATTATATTCCATAGTAATTTCATTAAATTCTTGCAAATTAACTTCATGAAACCCCCACACCCCTTTTCCAAATCAGTAAATTTGATGTGTTTTGATTTTTAATTTTTTTTTAACCTATTCTCTCATTAGTTTAGGTGTGTGCAGTAGATTTAGGGCTATTCTTGGATGTAACCGTAGGGCAGGGGTTGCAGTTTCGATGGTAAATGTTGTAGCCTTGATGGATGAGTATAAAAGGTTGGAGAATTTGGTCCGGTAAGTCTCTATAAAATATTTTTGTTCAAAATTATTCTTTTATTGTCCCCTTAAAAGGTTGCCCTTCCCACAAGTAAATAGAATTCTTCCGGAAAGTGGTTTTTAGGGCTGAATTAAAATTTGCTAGCCACAGCAAATTGATGAGGCTTTAAAAAACAATTTCCGATGTTTAAAACAAATTATATTCCATAGTAATTTCATTAAATTCTTGCAAATTAACTTCATGAAACCCCCACACCCCTTTTCCAAATCAGTAAATTTGATGTGTTTTGATTTTTATTTTTTTTTTAACCTATTCTCTCATTAGTTTAGGTGTGTGCAGTAGATTTAGGGCTATTCCTGGATGTAAACGTAGGACAGGGGTTGCAGTTTCGATGGTAAATGTTGTAGCCTTGATGGATGAATATAAAAGGTTGGAGAATTAGCTCCGGTAAGTCTCTATAAAATATTTTTGCCCAAAATTATTGTTTTATTGTCCCCTTAAAAGGTTGCCCTCCCCACAATAAGTAAATAAAATTCTTCCGGAAAGTGGTTTTTAGGGCTGAATTAAAATTTGCTAGCCACAGCAAATTGATGAGGCTTTAAAAAACAATTTCCGATGTTTAAAACAAATTATATTCCATAGTAATTTCATTAAATTCTTGCAAATTAACTTCATGAAACCCCCACACCCCTTTTCCAAATCAGTAAATTTGATGTGTTTTGATTTTTAATTTTTTTTTAACCTATTCTCTCATTAGTTTAGGTGTGTGCAGTAGATTTAGGGCTATTCTTGGATGTAACCGTAGGGCAGGGGTTGCAGTTTCGATGGTAAATGTTGTAGCCTTGATGGATGAGTATAAAAGGTTGGAGAATTTGGTCCGGTAAGTCTCTATAAAATATTTTTGTTCAAAATTATTCTTTTATTGTCCCCTTAAAAGGTTGCCCTTCCCACAAGTAAATAGAATTCTTCCGGAAAGTGGTTTTTAGGGCTGAATTAAAATTTGCTAGCCACAGCAAATTGATGAGGCTTTAAAAAACAATTTCCGATGTTTAAAACAAATTATATTCCATAGTAATTTCATTAAATTCTTGCAAATTAACTTCATGAAACCCCCACACCCCTTTTCCAAATCAGTAAATTTGATGTGTTTTGATTTTTAATTTTTTTTTAACCTATTCTCTCATTAGTTTAGGTGTGTGCAGTAGATTTAGGGCTATTCTTGGATGTAACCGTAGGGCAGGGGTTGCAGTTTCGATGGTAAATGTTGTAGCCTTGATGGATGAGTATAAAAGGTTGGAGAATTTGGTCCGGTAAGTCTCTATAAAATATTTTTGTTCAAAATTATTCTTTTATTGTCCCCTTAAAAGGTTGCCCTTCCCACAAGTAAATAGAATTCTTCCGGAAAGTGGTTTTTAGGGCTGAATTAAAATTTGCTAGCCACAGCAAATTGATGAGGCTTTAAAAAACAATTTCCGATGTTTAAAACAAATTATATTCCATAGTAATTTCATTAAATTCTTGCAAATTAACTTCATGAAACCCCCACACCCCTTTTCCAAATCAGTAAATTTGATGTGTTTTGATTTTTAATTTTTTTTTAACCTATTCTCTCATTAGTTTAGGTGTGTGCAGTAGATTTAGGGCTATTCTTGGATGTAACCGTAGGGCAGGGGTTGCAGTTTCGATGGTAAATGTTGTAGCCTTGATGGATGAGTATAAAAGGTTGGAGAATTTGGTCCGGTAAGTCTCTATAAAATATTTTTGTTCAAAATTATTCTTTTATTGTCCCCTTAAAAGGTTGCCCTTCCCACAAGTAAATAGAATTCTTCCGGAAAGTGGTTTTTAGGGCTGAATTAAAATTTGCTAGCCACAGCAAATTGATGAGGCTTTAAAAAACAATTTCCGATGTTTAAAACAAATTATATTCCATAGTAATTTCATTAAATTCTTGCAAATTAACTTCATGAAACCCCCACACCCCTTTTCCAAATCAGTAAATTTGATGTGTTTTGATTTTTAATTTTTTTTTAACCTATTCTCTCATTAGTTTAGGTGTGTGCAGTAGATTTAGGGCTATTCTTGGATGTAACCGTAGGGCAGGGGTTGCAGTTTCGATGGTAAATGTTGTAGCCTTGATGGATGAGTATAAAAGGTTGGAGAATTTGGTCCGGTAAGTCTCTATAAAATATTTTTGTTCAAAATTATTCTTTTATTGTCCCCTTAAAAGGTTGCCCTTCCCACAAGTAAATAGAATTCTTCCGGAAAGTGGTTTTTAGGGCTGAATTAAAATTTGCTAGCCACAGCAAATTGATGAGGCTTTAAAAAACAATTTCCGATGTTTAAAACAAATTATATTCCATAGTAATTTCATTAAATTCTTGCAAATTAACTTCATGAAACCCCCACACCCCTTTTCCAAATCAGTAAATTTGATGTGTTTTGATTTTTAATTTTTTTTTAACCTATTCTCTCATTAGTTTAGGTGTGTGCAGTAGATTTAGGGCTATTCTTGGATGTAACCGTAGGGCAGGGGTTGCAGTTTCGATGGTAAATGTTGTAGCCTTGATGGATGAGTATAAAAGGTTGGAGAATTTGGTCCGGTAAGTCTCTATAAAATATTTTTGTTCAAAATTATTCTTTTATTGTCCCCTTAAAAGGTTGCCCTTCCCACAAGTAAATAGAATTCTTCCGGAAAGTGGTTTTTAGGGCTGAATTAAAATTTGCTAGCCACAGCAAATTGATGAGGCTTTAAAAAACAATTTCCGATGTTTAAAACAAATTATATTCCATAGTAATTTCATTAAATTCTTGCAAATTAACTTCATGAAACCCCCACACCCCTTTTCCAAATCAGTAAATTTGATGTGTTTTGATTTTTAATTTTTTTTTAACCTATTCTCTCATTAGTTTAGGTGTGTGCAGTAGATTTAGGGCTATTCCTGGATGTAAACGTAGGACAGGGGTTGCAGTTTCGATGGTAAATGTTGTAGCCTTGATGGATGAATATAAAAGGTTGGAGAATTAGCTCCGGTAAGTCTCTATAAAATATTTTTGCCCAAAATTATTGTTTTATTGTCCCCTTAAAAGGTTGCCCTCCCCACAATAAGTAAATAAAATTCTTCCGGAAAGTGGTTTTTAGGGCTGAATTAAAATTTGCTAGCCACAGCAAATTGATGAGGCTTCAAAAAACAATTTCCGATGTTTAAAACAAATTATATTCCATAGTAATTTCATTAAATTCTTGCAAATTAACTTCATGAAACCCCCACACCCCTTTTCCAAATCAGTAAATTTGATGTGTTTTGATTTTTAATTTTTTTTTAACCTATTCTCTCATTAGTTTAGGTGTGTGCAGTAGATTTAGGGCTATTCTTGGATGTAACCGTAGGGCAGGGGTTGCAGTTTCGATGGTAAATGTTGTAGCCTTGATGGATGAGTATAAAAGGTTGGAGAATTTGGTCCGGTAAGTCTCTATAAAATATTTTTGTTCAAAATTATTCTTTTATTGTCCCCTTAAAAGGTTGCCCTTCCCACAAGTAAATAGAATTCTTCCGGAAAGTGGTTTTTAGGGCTGAAAAAAATTTGCTAGCCACAGCAAATTGATGAGGCTTTAAAAAACAATTTCCGATGTTTAAAACAAATTTCTTTCCATAGTAATTTCATTAAATTCTTGCAAATTAACTTCATGAAACCCCCACACCCCTTTTCCAAATCAGTAAATTTGATGTGTTTTGATTTTTAATTTTTTTTTAACCTATTCTCTCATTAGTTTAGGTGTGTGCAGTAGATTTAGGGCTATTCTTGGATGTAACCGTAGGGCAGGGGTTGCAGTTTCGATGGTAAATGTTGTAGCCTTGATGGATGAGTATAAAAGGTTGGAGAATTTGGTCCGGTAAGTCTCTATAAAATATTTTTGTTCAAAATTATTCTTTTATTGTCCCCTTAAAAGGTTGCCCTTCCCACAAGTAAATAGAATTCTTCCGGAAAGTGGTTTTTAGGGCTGAATTAAAATTTGCTAGCCACAGCAAATTGATGAGGCTTTAAAAAACAATTTCCGATGTTTAAAACAAATTATATTCCATAGTAATTTCATTAAATTCTTGCAAATTAACTTCATGAAACCCCCACACCCCTTTTCCAAATCAGTAAATTTGATGTGTTTTGATTTTTAATTTTTTTTTAACCTATTCTCTCATTAGTTTAGGTGTGTGCAGTAGATTTAGGGCTATTCTTGGATGTAACCGTAGGGCAGGGGTTGCAGTTTCGATGGTAAATGTTGTAGCCTTGATGGATGAGTATAAAAGGTTGGAGAATTTGGTCCGGTAAGTCTCTATAAAATATTTTTGTTCAAAATTATTCTTTTATTGTCCCCTTAAAAGGTTGCCCTTCCCACAAGTAAATAGAATTCTTCCGGAAAGTGGTTTTTAGGGCTGAATTAAAATTTGCTAGCCACAGCAAATTGATGAGGCTTTAAAAAACAATTTCCGATGTTTAAAACAAATTATATTCCATAGTAATTTCATTAAATTCTTGCAAATTAACTTCATGAAACCCCCACACCCCTTTTCCAAATCAGTAAATTTGATGTGTTTTGATTTTTAATTTTTTTTTAACCTATTCTCTCATTAGTTTAGGTGTGTGCAGTAGATTTAGGGCTATTCTTGGATGTAACCGTAGGGCAGGGGTTGCAGTTTCGATGGTAAATGTTGTAGCCTTGATGGATGAGTATAAAAGGTTGGAGAATTTGGTCCGGTAAGTCTCTATAAAATATTTTTGTTCAAAATTATTCTTTTATTGTCCCCTTAAAAGGTTGCCCTTCCCACAAGTAAATAGAATTCTTCCGGAAAGTGGTTTTTAGGGCTGAATTAAAATTTGCTAGCCACAGCAAATTGATGAGGCTTTAAAAAACAATTTCCGATGTTTAAAACAAATTATATTCCATAGTAATTTCATTAAATTCTTGCAAATTAACTTCATGAAACCCCCACACCCCTTTTCCAAATCAGTAAATTTGATGTGTTTTGATTTTTAATTTTTTTTTAACCTATTCTCTCATTAGTTTAGGTGTGTGCAGTAGATTTAGGGCTATTCTTGGATGTAACCGTAGGGCAGGGGTTGCAGTTTCGATGGTAAATGTTGTAGCCTTGATGGATGAGTATAAAAGGTTGGAGAATTTGGTCCGGTAAGTCTCTATAAAATATTTTTGTTCAAAATTATTCTTTTATTGTCCCCTTAAAAGGTTGCCCTTCCCACAAGTAAATAGAATTCTTCCGGAAAGTGGTTTTTAGGGCTGAATTAAAATTTGCTAGCCACAGCAAATTGATGAGGCTTTAAAAAACAATTTCCGATGTTTAAAACAAATTATATTCCATAGTAATTTCATTAAATTCTTGCAAATTAACTTCATGAAACCCCCACACCCCTTTTCCAAATCAGTAAATTTGATGTGTTTTGATTTTTATTTTTTTTTTAACCTATTCTCTCATTAGTTTAGGTGTGTGCAGTAGATTTAGGGCTATTCCTGGATGTAAACGTAGGACAGGGGTTGCAGTTTCGATGGTAAATGTTGTAGCCTTGATGGATGAATATAAAAGGTTGGAGAATTAGCTCCGGTAAGTCTCTATAAAATATTTTTGCCCAAAATTATTGTTTTATTGTCCCCTTAAAAGGTTGCCCTCCCCACAATAAGTAAATAAAATTCTTCCGGAAAGTGGTTTTTAGGGCTGAATTAAAATTTGCTAGCCACAGCAAATTGATGAGGCTTCAAAAAACAATTTCCGATGTTTAAAACAAATTATATTCCATAGTAATTTCATTAAATTCTTGCAAATTAACTTCATGAAACCCCCACACCCCTTTTCCAAATCAGTAAATTTGATGTGTTTTGATTTTTATTTTTTTTTTAACCTATTCTCTCATTAGTTTAGGTGTGTGCAGTAGATTTAGGGCTATTCTTGGATGTAACCGTAGGGCAGGGGTTGCAGTTTCGATGGTAAATGTTGTAGCCTTGATGGATGAGTATAAAAGGTTGGAGAATTTGGTCCGGTAAGTCTCTATAAAATATTTTTGTTCAAAATTATTCTTTTATTGTCCCCTTAAAAGGTTGCCCTTCCCACAAGTAAATAGAATTCTTCCGGAAAGTGGTTTTTAGGGCTGAAAAAAATTTGCTAGCCACAGCAAATTGATGAGGCTTTAAAAAACAATTTCCGATGTTTAAAACAAATTTCTTTCCATAGTAATTTCATTAAATTCTTGCAAATTAACTTCATGAAACCCCCACACCCCTTTTCCAAATCAGTAAATTTGATGTGTTTTGATTTTTAATTTTTTTTTAACCTATTCTCTCATTAGTTTAGGTGTGTGCAGTAGATTTAGGGCTATTCTTGGATGTAACCGTAGGGCAGGGGTTGCAGTTTCGATGGTAAATGTTGTAGCCTTGATGGATGAGTATAAAAGGTTGGAGAATTAGCTCCGGTAAGTCTCTATAAAATATTTTTGCCCAAAATTATTCTTTTATTGTTCCCTTAAAAGGTTGCCCTCCCAGAAGTAAATAGAACTCTTCCGGAAAGTGGTTTTTAGGGCTGAAAAAAATTTGCTAGCCACAGCAAATTGATGAGGCTTTAAAAAACAATTTCCGATGTTTAAAACAAATTTCTTTCCATAGTAATTTCATTAAATTCTTGCAAATTAACTTCATGAAACCCCCACACCCCTTTTCCAAATCAGTAAATTTGATGTGTTTTGATTTTTAATTTTTTTTTAACCTATTCTCTCATTAGTTTAGGTGTGTGCAGTAGATTTAGGGCTATTCTTGGATGTAACCGTAGGGCAGGGGTTGCAGTTTCGATGGTAAATGTTGTAGCCTTGATGGATGAGTATAAAAGGTTGGAGAATTAGCTCCGGTAAGTCTCTATAAAATATTTTTGCCCAAAATTATTCTTTTATTGTTCCCTTAAAAGGTTGCCCTCCCAGAAGTAAATAGAACTCTTCCGGAAAGTGGTTTTTAGGGCTGAATTAAAATTTGCTAGCCACAGCAAATTGATGAGGCTTTAAAAAACAATTTCCGATGTTTAAAACAAATTTCTTTCCATAGTAATTTCATTAAATTCTTGCAAATTAACTTCATGAAACCCCCACACCCCTTTTCCAAATCAGTAAATTTGATGTGTTTTGATTTTTAATTTTTTTTTAACCTATTCTCTCATTAGTTTAGGTGTGTGCAGTAGATTTAGGGCTATTCTTGGATGTAACCGTAGGGCAGGGGTTGCAGTTTCGATGGTAAATGTTGTAGCCTTGATGGATGAGTATAAAAGGTTGGAGAATTAGCTCCGGTAAGTCTCTATAAAATATTTTTGCCCAAAATTATTCTTTTATTGTTCCCTTAAAAGGTTGCCCTCCCAGAAGTAAATAGAACTCTTCCGGAAAGTGGTTTTTAGGGCTGAATTAAAATTTGCTAGCCACAGCAAATTGATGAGGCTTTAAAAAACAATTTCCGATGTTTAAAACAAATTTCTTTCCATAGTAATTTCATTAAATTCTTGCAAATTAACTTCATGAAACCCCCACACCCCTTTTCCAAATCAGTAAATTTGATGTGTTTTGATTTTTAATTTTTTTTTAACCTATTCTCTCATTAGTTTAGGTGTGTGCAGTAGATTTAGGGCTATTCTTGGATGTAACCGTAGGGCAGGGGTTGCAGTTTCGATGGTAAATGTTGTAGCCTTGATGGATGAGTATAAAAGGTTGGAGAATTAGCTCCGGTAAGTCTCTATAAAATATTTTTGCCCAAAATTATTCTTTTATTGTTCCCTTAAAAGGTTGCCCTCCCAGAAGTAAATAGAACTCTTCCGGAAAGTGGTTTTTAGGGCAGAATTAAAATTTGCTAGCCACAGCAAATTGATGAGGCTTTAAAAAACAATTTCCGATGTTTAAAACAAATTTCTTTCCATAGTAATTTCATTAAATTCTTGCAAATTAACTTCATGAAACCCCCACACCCCTTTTCCAAATCAGTAAATTTGATGTGTTTTGATTTTTATTTTTTTTTTAACCTATTCTCTCATTAGTTTAGGTGTGTGCAGTAGATTTAGGGCTATTCTTGGATGTAACCGTAGGGCAGGGGTTGCAGTTTCGATGGTAAATGTTGTAGCCTTGATGGATGAGTATAAAAGGTTGGAGAATTTGGTCCGGTAAGTCTCTATAAAATATTTTTGTTCAAAATTATTCTTTTATTGTCCCCTTAAAAGGTTGCCCTTCCCACAAGTAAATAGAATTCTTCCGGAAAGTGGTTTTTAGGGCTGAAAAAAATTTGCTAGCCACAGCAAATTGATGAGGCTTTAAAAAACAATTTCCGATGTTTAAAACAAATTTCTTTCCATAGTAATTTCATTAAATTCTTGCAAATTAACTTCATGAAACCCCCACACCCCTTTTCCAAATCAGTAAATTTGATGTGTTTTGATTTTTAATTTTTTTTTAACCTATTCTCTCATTAGTTTAGGTGTGTGCAGTAGATTTAGGGCTATTCTTGGATGTAACCGTAGGGCAGGGGTTGCAGTTTCGATGGTAAATGTTGTAGCCTTGATGGATGAGTATAAAAGGTTGGAGAATTAGCTCCGGTAAGTCTCTATAAAATATTTTTGCCCAAAATTATTCTTTTATTGTTCCCTTAAAAGGTTGCCCTCCCAGAAGTAAATAGAACTCTTCCGGAAAGTGGTTTTTAGGGCTGAATTAAAATTTGCTAGCCACAGCAAATTGATGAGGCTTTAAAAAACAATTTCCGATGTTTAAAACAAATTTCTTTCCATAGTAATTTCATTAAATTCTTGCAAATTAACTTCATGAAACCCCCACACCCCTTTTCCAAATCAGTAAATTTGATGTGTTTTGATTTTTAATTTTTTTTTAACCTATTCTCTCATTAGTTTAGGTGTGTGCAGTAGATTTAGGGCTATTCCTGGATGTAAACGTAGGACAGGGGTTGCAGTTTCGATGGTAAGTGTTGTAGCCTTGATGGATGAGTATAAAAGGTTGGAGAATTCGGTCCGGTAAGTCACTATAAAATATTTTTGCCCAAAATTATTCTTTTATTGTCCCCTTAAAAGGTTGCCCTCCCCACAATAAGTAAATATAATTCTTCCGGAAAGTGGTTTTTAGGGCTGAATTAAAATTTGCTAGCCACAGCAAATTGATGAGGCTTTAAAAAACAATTTCCGATGTTTAAAACAAATTTCTTTCCATAGTAATTTCATTAAATTCTTGCAGATTAACTTCATGAAACCCCCACACCGCTTTTTCAAATTAGTAAATTTGATGTGTTTTGATTTTTAATTTTTTTTTAACCTATTCTCTCATTAGTTTAGGTGTGTGCAGTAGATTTAGGGCTATTCCTGGATGTAACCGTAGGGCAGGGGTTGCAGTTTCGATGGTAAATGTTGTAGCCTTGATGGATGAGTATAAAAGGTTGGAGAATTAGCTCCGGTAAGTCTCTATAAAATATTTTTGCCCAAAATTATTCTTTTATTGTTCCCTTAAAAGGTTGCCCTCCCAGAAGTAAATAGAACTCTTCCGGAAAGTGGTTTTTAGGGCTGAATTAAAATTTGCTAGCCACAGCAAATTGATGAGGCTTTAAAAAACAATTTCCGATGTTTAAAACAAATTTCTTTCCATAGTAATTTCATTAAATTCTTGCAAATTAACTTCATGAAACCCCCACACCCCTTTTCCAAATCAGTAAATTTGATGTGTTTTGATTTTTAATTTTTTTTTAACCTATTCTCTCATTAGTTTAGGTGTGTGCAGTAGATTTAGGGCTATTCTTGGATGTAACCGTAGGGCAGGGGTTGCAGTTTCGATGGTAAATGTTGTAGCCTTGATGGATGAGTATAAAAGGTTGGAGAATTAGCTCCGGTAAGTCTCTATAAAATATTTTTGCCCAAAATTATTCTTTTATTGTTCCCTTAAAAGGTTGCCCTCCCAGAAGTAAATAGAACTCTTCCGGAAAGTGGTTTTTAGGGCTGAATTAAAATTTGCTAGCCACAGCAAATTGATGAGGCTTTAAAAAACAATTTCCGATGTTTAAAACAAATTTCTTTCCATAGTAATTTCATTAAATTCTTGCAAATTAACTTCATGAAACCCCCACACCCCTTTTCCAAATCAGTAAATTTGATGTGTTTTGATTTTTAATTTTTTTTTAACCTATTCTCTCATTAGTTTAGGTGTGTGCAGTAGATTTAGGGCTATTCTTGGATGTAACCGTAGGGCAGGGGTTGCAGTTTCGATGGTAAATGTTGTAGCCTTGATGGATGAGTATAAAAGGTTGGAGAATTAGCTCCGGTAAGTCTCTATAAAATATTTTTGCCCAAAATTATTCTTTTATTGTTCCCTTAAAAGGTTGCCCTCCCAGAAGTAAATAGAACTCTTCCGGAAAGTGGTTTTTAGGGCAGAATTAAAATTTGCTAGCCACAGCAAATTGATGAGGCTTTAAAAAACAATTTCCGATGTTTAAAACAAATTTCTTTCCATAGTAATTTCATTAAATTCTTGCAAATTAACTTCATGAAACCCCCACACCCCTTTTCCAAATCAGTAAATTTGATGTGTTTTGATTTTTAATTTTTTTTTAACCTATTCTCTCATTAGTTTAGGTGTGTGCAGTAGATTTAGGGCTATTCTTGGATGTAACCGTAGGGCAGGGGTTGCAGTTTCGATGGTAAATGTTGTAGCCTTGATGGATGAGTATAAAAGGTTGGAGAATTTGGTCCGGTAAGTCTCTATAAAATATTTTTGTTCAAAATTATTCTTTTATTGTCCCCTTAAAAGGTTGCCCTTCCCACAAGTAAATAGAATTCTTCCGGAAAGTGGTTTTTAGGGCTGAAAAAAATTTGCTAGCCACAGCAAATTGATGAGGCTTTAAAAAACAATTTCCGATGTTTAAAACAAATTTCTTTCCATAGTAATTTCATTAAATTCTTGCAAATTAACTTCATGAAACCCCCACACCCCTTTTCCAAATCAGTAAATTTGATGTGTTTTGATTTTTAATTTTTTTTTAACCTATTCTCTCATTAGTTTAGGTGTGTGCAGTAGATTTAGGGCTATTCTTGGATGTAACCGTAGGGCAGGGGTTGCAGTTTCGATGGTAAATGTTGTAGCCTTGATGGATGAGTATAAAAGGTTGGAGAATTTGGTCCGGTAAGTCTCTATAAAATATTTTTGTTCAAAATTATTCTTTTATTGTCCCCTTAAAAGGTTGCCCTTCCCACAAGTAAATAGAATTCTTCCGGAAAGTGGTTTTTAGGGCTGAATTAAAATTTGCTAGCCACAGCAAATTGATGAGGCTTTAAAAAACAATTTCCGATGTTTAAAACAAATTTCTTTCCATAGTAATTTCATTAAATTCTTGCAGATTAACTTCATGAAACCCCCACACCGCTTTTTCAAATTAGTAAATTTGATGTGTTTTGATTTTTAATTTTTTTTTAACCTATTCTCTCATTAGTTTAGGTGTGTGCAGTAGATTTAGGGCTATTCCTGGATGTAACCGTAGGGCAGGGGTTGCAGTTTCGATGGTAAATGTTGTAGCCTTGATGGATGAGTATAAAAGGTTGGAGAATTAGCTCCGGTAAGTCTCTATAAAATATTTTTGCCCAAAATTATTCTTTTATTGTTCCCTTAAAAGGTTGCCCTCCCAGAAGTAAATAGAACTCTTCCGGAAAGTGGTTTTTAGGGCTGAATTAAAATTTGCTAGCCACAGCAAATTGATGAGGCTTTAAAAAACAATTTCCGATGTTTAAAACAAATTTCTTTCCATAGTAATTTCATTAAATTCTTGCAAATTAACTTCATGAAACCCCCACACCCCTTTTCCAAATCAGTAAATTTGATGTGTTTTGATTTTTAATTTTTTTTTAACCTATTCTCTCATTAGTTTAGGTGTGTGCAGTAGATTTAGGGCTATTCTTGGATGTAACCGTAGGGCAGGGGTTGCAGTTTCGATGGTAAATGTTGTAGCCTTGATGGATGAGTATAAAAGGTTGGAGAATTAGCTCCGGTAAGTCTCTATAAAATATTTTTGCCCAAAATTATTCTTTTATTGTTCCCTTAAAAGGTTGCCCTCCCAGAAGTAAATAGAACTCTTCCGGAAAGTGGTTTTTAGGGCTGAATTAAAATTTGCTAGCCACAGCAAATTGATGAGGCTTTAAAAAACAATTTCCGATGTTTAAAACAAATTTCTTTCCATAGTAATTTCATTAAATTCTTGCAAATTAACTTCATGAAACCCCCACACCCCTTTTCCAAATCAGTAAATTTGATGTGTTTTGATTTTTAATTTTTTTTTAACCTATTCTCTCATTAGTTTAGGTGTGTGCAGTAGATTTAGGGCTATTCCTGGATGTAAACGTAGGACAGGGGTTGCAGTTTCGATGGTAAGTGTTGTAGCCTTGATGGATGAGTATAAAAGGTTGGAGAATTCGGTCCGGTAAGTCACTATAAAATATTTTTGCCCAAAATTATTCTTTTATTGTCCCCTTAAAAGGTTGCCCTCCCCACAATAAGTAAATATAATTCTTCCGGAAAGTGGTTTTTAGGGCTGAATTAAAATTTGCTAGCCACAGCAAATTGATGAGGCTTTAAAAAACAATTTCCGATGTTTAAAACAAATTTCTTTCCATAGTAATTTCATTAAATTCTTGCAGATTAACTTCATGAAACCCCCACACCGCTTTTTCAAATTAGTAAATTTGATGTGTTTTGATTTTTAATTTTTTTTTAACCTATTCTCTCATTAGTTTAGGTGTGTGCAGTAGATTTAGGGCTATTCTTGGATGTAACCGTAGGGCAGGGGTTGCAGTTTCGATGGTAAATGTTGTAGCCTTGATGGATGAGTATAAAAGGTTGGAGAATTTGGTCCGGTAAGTCTCTATAAAATATTTTTGTTCAAAATTATTCTTTTATTGTCCCCTTAAAAGGTTGCCCTTCCCACAAGTAAATAGAATTCTTCCGGAAAGTGGTTTTTAGGGCTGAATTAAAATTTGCTAGCCACAGCAAATTGATGAGGCTTTAAAAAACAATTTCCGATGTTTAAAACAAATTTCTTTCCATAGTAATTTCATTAAATTCTTGCAGATTAACTTCATGAAACCCCCACACCGCTTTTTCAAATTAGTAAATTTGATGTGTTTTGATTTTTAATTTTTTTTTAACCTATTCTCTCATTAGTTTAGGTGTGTGCAGTAGATTTAGGGCTATTCCTGGATGTAACCGTAGGGCAGGGGTTGCAGTTTCGATGGTAAATGTTGTAGCCTTGATGGATGAGTATAAAAGGTTGGAGAATTAGCTCCGGTAAGTCTCTATAAAATATTTTTGCCCAAAATTATTCTTTTATTGTTCCCTTAAAAGGTTGCCCTCCCAGAAGTAAATAGAACTCTTCCGGAAAGTGGTTTTTAGGGCTGAATTAAAATTTGCTAGCCACAGCAAATTGATGAGGCTTTAAAAAACAATTTCCGATGTTTAAAACAAATTTCTTTCCATAGTAATTTCATTAAATTCTTGCAAATTAACTTCATGAAACCCCCACACCCCTTTTCCAAATCAGTAAATTTGATGTGTTTTGATTTTTAATTTTTTTTTAACCTATTCTCTCATTAGTTTAGGTGTGTGCAGTAGATTTAGGGCTATTCTTGGATGTAACCGTAGGGCAGGGGTTGCAGTTTCGATGGTAAATGTTGTAGCCTTGATGGATGAGTATAAAAGGTTGGAGAATTTGGTCCGGTAAGTCTCTATAAAATATTTTTGTTCAAAATTATTCTTTTATTGTCCCCTTAAAAGGTTGCCCTTCCCACAAGTAAATAGAATTCTTCCGGAAAGTGGTTTTTAGGGCTGAAAAAAATTTGCTAGCCACAGCAAATTGATGAGGCTTTAAAAAACAATTTCCGATGTTTAAAACAAATTTCTTTCCATAGTAATTTCATTAAATTCTTGCAAATTAACTTCATGAAACCCCCACACCCCTTTTCCAAATCAGTAAATTTGATGTGTTTTGATTTTTAATTTTTTTTTAACCTATTCTCTCATTAGTTTAGGTGTGTGCAGTAGATTTAGGGCTATTCTTGGATGTAACCGTAGGGCAGGGGTTGCAGTTTCGATGGTAAATGTTGTAGCCTTGATGGATGAGTATAAAAGGTTGGAGAATTTGGTCCGGTAAGTCTCTATAAAATATTTTTGTTCAAAATTATTCTTTTATTGTCCCCTTAAAAGGTTGCCCTTCCCACAAGTAAATAGAATTCTTCCGGAAAGTGGTTTTTAGGGCTGAATTAAAATTTGCTAGCCACAGCAAATTGATGAGGCTTTAAAAAACAATTTCCGATGTTTAAAACAAATTATATTCCATAGTAATTTCATTAAATTCTTGCAAATTAACTTCATGAAACCCCCACACCCCTTTTCCAAATCAGTAAATTTGATGTGTTTTGATTTTTAATTTTTTTTTAACCTATTCTCTCATTAGTTTAGGTGTGTGCAGTAGATTTAGGGCTATTCTTGGATGTAACCGTAGGGCAGGGGTTGCAGTTTCGATGGTAAATGTTGTAGCCTTGATGGATGAGTATAAAAGGTTGGAGAATTTGGTCCGGTAAGTCTCTATAAAATATTTTTGTTCAAAATTATTCTTTTATTGTCCCCTTAAAAGGTTGCCCTTCCCACAAGTAAATAGAATTCTTCCGGAAAGTGGTTTTTAGGGCTGAATTAAAATTTGCTAGCCACAGCAAATTGATGAGGCTTTAAAAAACAATTTCCGATGTTTAAAACAAATTATATTCCATAGTAATTTCATTAAATTCTTGCAAATTAACTTCATGAAACCCCCACACCCCTTTTCCAAATCAGTAAATTTGATGTGTTTTGATTTTTAATTTTTTTTTAACCTATTCTCTCATTAGTTTAGGTGTGTGCAGTAGATTTAGGGCTATTCTTGGATGTAACCGTAGGGCAGGGGTTGCAGTTTCGATGGTAAATGTTGTAGCCTTGATGGATGAGTATAAAAGGTTGGAGAATTAGCTCCGGTAAGTCTCTATAAAATATTTTTGCCCAAAATTATTCTTTTATTGTTCCCTTAAAAGGTTGCCCTCCCAGAAGTAAATAGAACTCTTCCGGAAAGTGGTTTTTAGGGCTGAATTAAAATTTGCTAGCCACAGCAAATTGATGAGGCTTTAAAAAACAATTTCCGATGTTTAAAACAAATTTCTTTCCATAGTAATTTCATTAAATTCTTGCAAATTAACTTCATGAAACCCCCACACCCCTTTTCCAAATCAGTAAATTTGATGTGTTTTGATTTTTAATTTTTTTTTAACCTATTCTCTCATTAGTTTAGGTGTGTGCAGTAGATTTAGGGCTATTCTTGGATGTAACCGTAGGGCAGGGGTTGCAGTTTCGATGGTAAATGTTGTAGCCTTGATGGATGAGTATAAAAGGTTGGAGAATTAGCTCCGGTAAGTCTCTATAAAATATTTTTGCCCAAAATTATTCTTTTATTGTTCCCTTAAAAGGTTGCCCTCCCAGAAGTAAATAGAACTCTTCCGGAAAGTGGTTTTTAGGGCTGAATTAAAATTTGCTAGCCACAGCAAATTGATGAGGCTTTAAAAAACAATTTCCGATGTTTAAAACAAATTTCTTTCCATAGTAATTTCATTAAATTCTTGCAAATTAACTTCATGAAACCCCCACACCCCTTTTCCAAATCAGTAAATTTGATGTGTTTTGATTTTTAATTTTTTTTTAACCTATTCTCTCATTAGTTTAGGTGTGTGCAGTAGATTTAGGGCTATTCCTGGATGTAAACGTAGGACAGGGGTTGCAGTTTCGATGGTAAGTGTTGTAGCCTTGATGGATGAGTATAAAAGGTTGGAGAATTCGGTCCGGTAAGTCACTATAAAATATTTTTGCCCAAAATTATTCTTTTATTGTCCCCTTAAAAGGTTGCCCTCCCCACAATAAGTAAATATAATTCTTCCGGAAAGTGGTTTTTAGGGCTGAATTAAAATTTGCTAGCCACAGCAAATTGATGAGGCTTTAAAAAACAATTTCCGATGTTTAAAACAAATTTCTTTCCATAGTAATTTCATTAAATTCTTGCAGATTAACTTCATGAAACCCCCACACCGCTTTTTCAAATTAGTAAATTTGATGTGTTTTGATTTTTAATTTTTTTTTAACCTATTCTCTCATTAGTTTAGGTGTGTGCAGTAGATTTAGGGCTATTCCTGGATGTAACCGTAGGGCAGGGGTTGCAGTTTCGATGGTAAATGTTGTAGCCTTGATGGATGAGTATAAAAGGTTGGAGAATTAGCTCCGGTAAGTCTCTATAAAATATTTTTGCCCAAAATTATTCTTTTATTGTTCCCTTAAAAGGTTGCCCTCCCAGAAGTAAATAGAACTCTTCCGGAAAGTGGTTTTTAGGGCTGAATTAAAATTTGCTAGCCACAGCAAATTGATGAGGCTTTAAAAAACAATTTCCGATGTTTAAAACAAATTTCTTTCCATAGTAATTTCATTAAATTCTTGCAAATTAACTTCATGAAACCCCCACACCCCTTTTCCAAATCAGTAAATTTGATGTGTTTTGATTTTTAATTTTTTTTTAACCTATTCTCTCATTAGTTTAGGTGTGTGCAGTAGATTTAGGGCTATTCTTGGATGTAACCGTAGGGCAGGGGTTGCAGTTTCGATGGTAAATGTTGTAGCCTTGATGGATGAGTATAAAAGGTTGGAGAATTAGCTCCGGTAAGTCTCTATAAAATATTTTTGCCCAAAATTATTCTTTTATTGTTCCCTTAAAAGGTTGCCCTCCCAGAAGTAAATAGAACTCTTCCGGAAAGTGGTTTTTAGGGCTGAATTAAAATTTGCTAGCCACAGCAAATTGATGAGGCTTTAAAAAACAATTTCCGATGTTTAAAACAAATTTCTTTCCATAGTAATTTCATTAAATTCTTGCAAATTAACTTCATGAAACCCCCACACCCCTTTTCCAAATCAGTAAATTTGATGTGTTTTGATTTTTAATTTTTTTTTAACCTATTCTCTCATTAGTTTAGGTGTGTGCAGTAGATTTAGGGCTATTCTTGGATGTAACCGTAGGGCAGGGGTTGCAGTTTCGATGGTAAATGTTGTAGCCTTGATGGATGAGTATAAAAGGTTGGAGAATTTGGTCCGGTAAGTCTCTATAAAATATTTTTGTTCAAAATTATTCTTTTATTGTCCCCTTAAAAGGTTGCCCTTCCCACAAGTAAATAGAATTCTTCCGGAAAGTGGTTTTTAGGGCTGAATTAAAATTTGCTAGCCACAGCAAATTGATGAGGCTTTAAAAAACAATTTCCGATGTTTAAAACAAATTATATTCCATAGTAATTTCATTAAATTCTTGCAAATTAACTTCATGAAACCCCCACACCCCTTTTCCAAATCAGTAAATTTGATGTGTTTTGATTTTTAATTTTTTTTTAACCTATTCTCTCATTAGTTTAGGTGTGTGCAGTAGATTTAGGGCTATTCTTGGATGTAACCGTAGGGCAGGGGTTGCAGTTTCGATGGTAAATGTTGTAGCCTTGATGGATGAGTATAAAAGGTTGGAGAATTTGGTCCGGTAAGTCTCTATAAAATATTTTTGTTCAAAATTATTCTTTTATTGTCCCCTTAAAAGGTTGCCCTTCCCACAAGTAAATAGAATTCTTCCGGAAAGTGGTTTTTAGGGCTGAATTAAAATTTGCTAGCCACAGCAAATTGATGAGGCTTTAAAAAACAATTTCCGATGTTTAAAACAAATTATATTCCATAGTAATTTCATTAAATTCTTGCAAATTAACTTCATGAAACCCCCACACCCCTTTTCCAAATCAGTAAATTTGATGTGTTTTGATTTTTAATTTTTTTTTAACCTATTCTCTCATTAGTTTAGGTGTGTGCAGTAGATTTAGGGCTATTCTTGGATGTAACCGTAGGGCATGGGTTGCAGTTTCGATGGTAAATGTTGTAGCCTTGATGGATGAGTATAAAAGGTTGGAGAATTAGCTCCGGTAAGTCTCTATAAAATATTTTTGCCCAAAATTATTCTTTTATTGTTCCCTTAAAAGGTTGCCCTCCCAGAAGTAAATAGAACTCTTCCGGAAAGTGGTTTTTAGGGCTGAATTAAAATTTGCTAGCCACAGCAAATTGATGAGGCTTTAAAAAACAATTTCCGATGTTTAAAACAAATTTCTTTCCATAGTAATTTCATTAAATTCTTGCAAATTAACTTCATGAAACCCCCACACCCCTTTTCCAAATCAGTAAATTTGATGTGTTTTGATTTTTAATTTTTTTTTAACCTATTCTCTCATTAGTTTAGGTGTGTGCAGTAGATTTAGGGCTATTCTTGGATGTAACCGTAGGGCAGGGGTTGCAGTTTCGATGGTAAATGTTGTAGCCTTGATGGATGAGTATAAAAGGTTGGAGAATTAGCTCCGGTAAGTCTCTATAAAATATTTTTGCCCAAAATTATTCTTTTATTGTTCCCTTAAAAGGTTGCCCTCCCAGAAGTAAATAGAACTCTTCCGGAAAGTGGTTTTTAGGGCTGAATTAAAATTTGCTAGCCACAGCAAATTGATGAGGCTTTAAAAAACAATTTCCGATGTTTAAAACAAATTTCTTTCCATAGTAATTTCATTAAATTCTTGCAAATTAACTTCATGAAACCCCCACACCCCTTTTCCAAATCAGTAAATTTGATGTGTTTTGATTTTTAATTTTTTTTTAACCTATTCTCTCATTAGTTTAGGTGTGTGCAGTAGATTTAGGGCTATTCTTGGATGTAACCGTAGGGCAGGGGTTGCAGTTTCGATGGTAAATGTTGTAGCCTTGATGGATGAGTATAAAAGGTTGGAGAATTAGCTCCGGTAAGTCTCTATAAAATATTTTTGCCCAAAATTATTCTTTTATTGTTCCCTTAAAAGGTTGCCCTCCCAGAAGTAAATAGAACTCTTCCGGAAAGTGGTTTTTAGGGCTGAATTAAAATTTGCTAGCCACAGCAAATTGATGAGGCTTTAAAAAACAATTTCCGATGTTTAAAACAAATTTCTTTCCATAGTAATTTCATTAAATTCTTGCAAATTAACTTCATGAAACCCCCACACCCCTTTTCCAAATCAGTAAATTTGATGTGTTTTGATTTTTAATTTTTTTTTAACCTATTCTCTCATTAGTTTAGGTGTGTGCAGTAGATTTAGGGCTATTCTTGGATGTAACCGTAGGGCAGGGGTTGCAGTTTCGATGGTAAATGTTGTAGCCTTGATGGATGAGTATAAAAGGTTGGAGAATTAGCTCCGGTAAGTCTCTATAAAATATTTTTGCCCAAAATTATTCTTTTATTGTTCCCTTAAAAGGTTGCCCTCCCAGAAGTAAATAGAACTCTTCCGGAAAGTGGTTTTTAGGGCTGAATTAAAATTTGCTAGCCACAGCAAATTGATGAGGCTTTAAAAAACAATTTCCGATGTTTAAAACAAATTTCTTTCCATAGTAATTTCATTAAATTCTTGCAAATTAACTTCATGAAACCCCCACACCCCTTTTCCAAATCAGTAAATTTGATGTGTTTTGATTTTTAATTTTTTTTTAACCTATTCTCTCATTAGTTTAGGTGTGTGCAGTAGATTTAGGGCTATTCTTGGATGTAACCGTAGGGCAGGGGTTGCAGTTTCGATGGTAAATGTTGTAGCCTTGATGGATGAGTATAAAAGGTTGGAGAATTAGCTCCGGTAAGTCTCTATAAAATATTTTTGCCCAAAATTATTCTTTTATTGTTCCCTTAAAAGGTTGCCCTCCCAGAAGTAAATAGAACTCTTCCGGAAAGTGGTTTTTAGGGCTGAATTAAAATTTGCTAGCCACAGCAAATTGATGAGGCTTTAAAAAACAATTTCCGATGTTTAAAACAAATTTCTTTCCATAGTAATTTCATTAAATTCTTGCAAATTAACTTCATGAAACCCCCACACCCCTTTTCCAAATCAGTAAATTTGATGTGTTTTGATTTTTAATTTTTTTTTAACCTATTCTCTCATTAGTTTAGGTGTGTGCAGTAGATTTAGGGCTATTCTTGGATGTAACCGTAGGGCAGGGGTTGCAGTTTCGATGGTAAATGTTGTAGCCTTGATGGATGAGTATAAAAGGTTGGAGAATTAGCTCCGGTAAGTCTCTATAAAATATTTTTGCCCAAAATTATTCTTTTATTGTTCCCTTAAAAGGTTGCCCTCCCAGAAGTAAATAGAACTCTTCCGGAAAGTGGTTTTTAGGGCTGAATTAAAATTTGCTAGCCACAGCAAATTGATGAGGCTTTAAAAAACAATTTCCGATGTTTAAAACAAATTTCTTTCCATAGTAATTTCATTAAATTCTTGCAAATTAACTTCATGAAACCCCCACACCCCTTTTCCAAATCAGTAAATTTGATGTGTTTTGATTTTTAATTTTTTTTTAACCTATTCTCTCATTAGTTTAGGTGTGTGCAGTAGATTTAGGGCTATTCTTGGATGTAACCGTAGGGCAGGGGTTGCAGTTTCGATGGTAAATGTTGTAGCCTTGATGGATGAGTATAAAAGGTTGGAGAATTAGCTCCGGTAAGTCTCTATAAAATATTTTTGCCCAAAATTATTCTTTTATTGTTCCCTTAAAAGGTTGCCCTCCCAGAAGTAAATAGAACTCTTCCGGAAAGTGGTTTTTAGGGCTGAATTAAAATTTGCTAGCCACAGCAAATTGATGAGGCTTTAAAAAACAATTTCCGATGTTTAAAACAAATTTCTTTCCATAGTAATTTCATTAAATTCTTGCAAATTAACTTCATGAAACCCCCACACCCCTTTTCCAAATCAGTAAATTTGATGTGTTTTGATTTTTAATTTTTTTTTAACCTATTCTCTCATTAGTTTAGGTGTGTGCAGTAGATTTAGGGCTATTCTTGGATGTAACCGTAGGGCAGGGGTTGCAGTTTCGATGGTAAATGTTGTAGCCTTGATGGATGAGTATAAAAGGTTGGAGAATTAGCTCCGGTAAGTCTCTATAAAATATTTTTGCCCAAAATTATTCTTTTATTGTTCCCTTAAAAGGTTGCCCTCCCAGAAGTAAATAGAACTCTTCCGGAAAGTGGTTTTTAGGGCTGAATTAAAATTTGCTAGCCACAGCAAATTGATGAGGCTTTAAAAAACAATTTCCGATGTTTAAAACAAATTTCTTTCCATAGTAATTTCATTAAATTCTTGCAAATTAACTTCATGAAACCCCCACACCCCTTTTCCAAATCAGTAAATTTGATGTGTTTTGATTTTTAATTTTTTTTTAACCTATTCTCTCATTAGTTTAGGTGTGTGCAGTAGATTTAGGGCTATTCTTGGATGTAACCGTAGGGCAGGGGTTGCAGTTTCGATGGTAAATGTTGTAGCCTTGATGGATGAGTATAAAAGGTTGGAGAATTAGCTCCGGTAAGTCTCTATAAAATATTTTTGCCCAAAATTATTCTTTTATTGTTCCCTTAAAAGGTTGCCCTCCCAGAAGTAAATAGAACTCTTCCGGAAAGTGGTTTTTAGGGCTGAATTAAAATTTGCTAGCCACAGCAAATTGATGAGGCTTTAAAAAACAATTTCCGATGTTTAAAACAAATTTCTTTCCATAGTAATTTCATTAAATTCTTGCAAATTAACTTCATGAAACCCCCACACCCCTTTTCCAAATCAGTAAATTTGATGTGTTTTGATTTTTAATTTTTTTTTAACCTATTCTCTCATTAGTTTAGGTGTGTGCAGTAGATTTAGGGCTATTCTTGGATGTAACCGTAGGGCAGGGGTTGCAGTTTCGATGGTAAATGTTGTAGCCTTGATGGATGAGTATAAAAGGTTGGAGAATTAGCTCCGGTAAGTCTCTATAAAATATTTTTGCCCAAAATTATTCTTTTATTGTTCCCTTAAAAGGTTGCCCTCCCAGAAGTAAATAGAACTCTTCCGGAAAGTGGTTTTTAGGGCTGAATTAAAATTTGCTAGCCACAGCAAATTGATGAGGCTTTAAAAAACAATTTCCGATGTTTAAAACAAATTTCTTTCCATAGTAATTTCATTAAATTCTTGCAAATTAACTTCATGAAACCCCCACACCCCTTTTCCAAATCAGTAAATTTGATGTGTTTTGATTTTTAATTTTTTTTTAACCTATTCTCTCATTAGTTTAGGTGTGTGCAGTAGATTTAGGGCTATTCTTGGATGTAACCGTAGGGCAGGGGTTGCAGTTTCGATGGTAAATGTTGTAGCCTTGATGGATGAGTATAAAAGGTTGGAGAATTTGGTCCGGTAAGTCTCTATAAAATATTTTTGTTCAAAATTATTCTTTTATTGTCCCCTTAAAAGGTTGCCCTTCCCACAAGTAAATAGAATTCTTCCGGAAAGTGGTTTTTAGGGCTGAATTAAAATTTGCTAGCCACAGCAAATTGATGAGGCTTTAAAAAACAATTTCCGATGTTTAAAACAAATTATATTCCATAGTAATTTCATTAAATTCTTGCAAATTAACTTCATGAAACCCCCACACCCCTTTTCCAAATCAGTAAATTTGATGTGTTTTGATTTTTAATTTTTTTTTAACCTATTCTCTCATTAGTTTAGGTGTGTGCAGTAGATTTAGGGCTATTCTTGGATGTAACCGTAGGGCAGGGGTTGCAGTTTCGATGGTAAATGTTGTAGCCTTGATGGATGAGTATAAAAGGTTGGAGAATTTGGTCCGGTAAGTCTCTATAAAATATTTTTGTTCAAAATTATTCTTTTATTGTCCCCTTAAAAGGTTGCCCTTCCCACAAGTAAATAGAATTCTTCCGGAAAGTGGTTTTTAGGGCTGAATTAAAATTTGCTAGCCACAGCAAATTGATGAGGCTTTAAAAAACAATTTCCGATGTTTAAAACAAATTATATTCCATAGTAATTTCATTAAATTCTTGCAAATTAACTTCATGAAACCCCCACACCCCTTTTCCAAATCAGTAAATTTGATGTGTTTTGATTTTTAATTTTTTTTTAACCTATTCTCTCATTAGTTTAGGTGTGTGCAGTAGATTTAGGGCTATTCTTGGATGTAACCGTAGGGCAGGGGTTGCAGTTTCGATGGTAAATGTTGTAGCCTTGATGGATGAGTATAAAAGGTTGGAGAATTTGGTCCGGTAAGTCTCTATAAAATATTTTTGTTCAAAATTATTCTTTTATTGTCCCCTTAAAAGGTTGCCCTTCCCACAAGTAAATAGAATTCTTCCGGAAAGTGGTTTTTAGGGCTGAATTAAAATTTGCTAGCCACAGCAAATTGATGAGGCTTTAAAAAACAATTTCCGATGTTTAAAACAAATTATATTCCATAGTAATTTCATTAAATTCTTGCAAATTAACTTCATGAAACCCCCACACCCCTTTTCCAAATCAGTAAATTTGATGTGTTTTGATTTTTAATTTTTTTTTAACCTATTCTCTCATTAGTTTAGGTGTGTGCAGTAGATTTAGGGCTATTCTTGGATGTAACCGTAGGGCAGGGGTTGCAGTTTCGATGGTAAATGTTGTAGCCTTGATGGATGAGTATAAAAGGTTGGAGAATTTGGTCCGGTAAGTCTCTATAAAATATTTTTGTTCAAAATTATTCTTTTATTGTCCCCTTAAAAGGTTGCCCTTCCCACAAGTAAATAGAATTCTTCCGGAAAGTGGTTTTTAGGGCTGAATTAAAATTTGCTAGCCACAGCAAATTGATGAGGCTTTAAAAAACAATTTCCGATGTTTAAAACAAATTATATTCCATAGTAATTTCATTAAATTCTTGCAAATTAACTTCATGAAACCCCCACACCCCTTTTCCAAATCAGTAAATTTGATGTGTTTTGATTTTTAATTTTTTTTTAACCTATTCTCTCATTAGTTTAGGTGTGTGCAGTAGATTTAGGGCTATTCTTGGATGTAACCGTAGGGCAGGGGTTGCAGTTTCGATGGTAAATGTTGTAGCCTTGATGGATGAGTATAAAAGGTTGGAGAATTTGGTCCGGTAAGTCTCTATAAAATATTTTTGTTCAAAATTATTCTTTTATTGTCCCCTTAAAAGGTTGCCCTTCCCACAAGTAAATAGAATTCTTCCGGAAAGTGGTTTTTAGGGCTGAAAAAAATTTGCTAGCCACAGCAAATTGATGAGGCTTTAAAAAACAATTTCCGATGTTTAAAACAAATTTCTTTCCATAGTAATTTCATTAAATTCTTGCAAATTAACTTCATGAAACCCCCACACCCCTTTTCCAAATCAGTAAATTTGATGTGTTTTGATTTTTAATTTTTTTTTAACCTATTCTCTCATTAGTTTAGGTGTGTGCAGTAGATTTAGGGCTATTCTTGGATGTAACCGTAGGGCAGGGGTTGCAGTTTCGATGGTAAATGTTGTAGCCTTGATGGATGAGTATAAAAGGTTGGAGAATTTGGTCCGGTAAGTCTCTATAAAATATTTTTGTTCAAAATTATTCTTTTATTGTCCCCTTAAAAGGTTGCCCTTCCCACAAGTAAATAGAATTCTTCCGGAAAGTGGTTTTTAGGGCTGAATTAAAATTTGCTAGCCACAGCAAATTGATGAGGCTTTAAAAAACAATTTCCGATGTTTAAAACAAATTATATTCCATAGTAATTTCATTAAATTCTTGCAAATTAACTTCATGAAACCCCCACACCCCTTTTCCAAATCAGTAAATTTGATGTGTTTTGATTTTTAATTTTTTTTTAACCTATTCTCTCATTAGTTTAGGTGTGTGCAGTAGATTTAGGGCTATTCCTGGATGTAAACGTAGGACAGGGGTTGCAGTTTCGATGGTAAATGTTGTAGCCTTGATGGATGAATATAAAAGGTTGGAGAATTAGCTCCGGTAAGTCTCTATAAAATATTTTTGCCCAAAATTATTGTTTTATTGTCCCCTTAAAAGGTTGCCCTCCCCACAATAAGTAAATAAAATTCTTCCGGAAAGTGGTTTTTAGGGCTGAATTAAAATTTGCTAGCCACAGCAAATTGATGAGGCTTCAAAAAACAATTTCCGATGTTTAAAACAAATTATATTCCATAGTAATTTCATTAAATTCTTGCAAATTAACTTCATGAAACCCCCACACCCCTTTTCCAAATCAGTAAATTTGATGTGTTTTGATTTTTAATTTTTTTTTAACCTATTCTCTCATTAGTTTAGGTGTGTGCAGTAGATTTAGGGCTATTCTTGGATGTAACCGTAGGGCAGGGGTTGCAGTTTCGATGGTAAATGTTGTAGCCTTGATGGATGAGTATAAAAGGTTGGAGAATTTGGTCCGGTAAGTCTCTATAAAATATTTTTGTTCAAAATTATTCTTTTATTGTCCCCTTAAAAGGTTGCCCTTCCCACAAGTAAATAGAATTCTTCCGGAAAGTGGTTTTTAGGGCTGAATTAAAATTTGCTAGCCACAGCAAATTGATGAGGCTTTAAAAAACAATTTCCGATGTTTAAAACAAATTATATTCCATAGTAATTTCATTAAATTCTTGCAAATTAACTTCATGAAACCCCCACACCCCTTTTCCAAATCAGTAAATTTGATGTGTTTTGATTTTTAATTTTTTTTTAACCTATTCTCTCATTAGTTTAGGTGTGTGCAGTAGATTTAGGGCTATTCTTGGATGTAACCGTAGGGCAGGGGTTGCAGTTTCGATGGTAAATGTTGTAGCCTTGATGGATGAGTATAAAAGGTTGGAGAATTTGGTCCGGTAAGTCTCTATAAAATATTTTTGTTCAAAATTATTCTTTTATTGTCCCCTTAAAAGGTTGCCCTTCCCACAAGTAAATAGAATTCTTCCGGAAAGTGGTTTTTAGGGCTGAATTAAAATTTGCTAGCCACAGCAAATTGATGAGGCTTTAAAAAACAATTTCCGATGTTTAAAACAAATTATATTCCATAGTAATTTCATTAAATTCTTGCAAATTAACTTCATGAAACCCCCACACCCCTTTTCCAAATCAGTAAATTTGATGTGTTTTGATTTTTAATTTTTTTTTAACCTATTCTCTCATTAGTTTAGGTGTGTGCAGTAGATTTAGGGCTATTCCTGGATGTAAACGTAGGACAGGGGTTGCAGTTTCGATGGTAAATGTTGTAGCCTTGATGGATGAATATAAAAGGTTGGAGAATTAGCTCCGGTAAGTCTCTATAAAATATTTTTGCCCAAAATTATTGTTTTATTGTCCCCTTAAAAGGTTGCCCTCCCCACAATAAGTAAATAAAATTCTTCCGGAAAGTGGTTTTTAGGGCTGAATTAAAATTTGCTAGCCACAGCAAATTGATGAGGCTTCAAAAAACAATTTCCGATGTTTAAAACAAATTATATTCCATAGTAATTTCATTAAATTCTTGCAAATTAACTTCATGAAACCCCCACACCCCTTTTCCAAATCAGTAAATTTGATGTGTTTTGATTTTTAATTTTTTTTTAACCTATTCTCTCATTAGTTTAGGTGTGTGCAGTAGATTTAGGGCTATTCTTGGATGTAACCGTAGGGCAGGGGTTGCAGTTTCGATGGTAAATGTTGTAGCCTTGATGGATGAGTATAAAAGGTTGGAGAATTTGGTCCGGTAAGTCTCTATAAAATATTTTTGTTCAAAATTATTCTTTTATTGTCCCCTTAAAAGGTTGCCCTTCCCACAAGTAAATAGAATTCTTCCGGAAAGTGGTTTTTAGGGCTGAATTAAAATTTGCTAGCCACAGCAAATTGATGAGGCTTTAAAAAACAATTTCCGATGTTTAAAACAAATTATATTCCATAGTAATTTCATTAAATTCTTGCAAATTAACTTCATGAAACCCCCACACCCCTTTTCCAAATCAGTAAATTTGATGTGTTTTGATTTTTAATTTTTTTTTAACCTATTCTCTCATTAGTTTAGGTGTGTGCAGTAGATTTAGGGCTATTCTTGGATGTAACCGTAGGGCAGGGGTTGCAGTTTCGATGGTAAATGTTGTAGCCTTGATGGATGAGTATAAAAGGTTGGAGAATTTGGTCCGGTAAGTCTCTATAAAATATTTTTGTTCAAAATTATTCTTTTATTGTCCCCTTAAAAGGTTGCCCTTCCCACAAGTAAATAGAATTCTTCCGGAAAGTGGTTTTTAGGGCTGAATTAAAATTTGCTAGCCACAGCAAATTGATGAGGCTTTAAAAAACAATTTCCGATGTTTAAAACAAATTATATTCCATAGTAATTTCATTAAATTCTTGCAAATTAACTTCATGAAACCCCCACACCCCTTTTCCAAATCAGTAAATTTGATGTGTTTTGATTTTTAATTTTTTTTTAACCTATTCTCTCATTAGTTTAGGTGTGTGCAGTAGATTTAGGGCTATTCTTGGATGTAACCGTAGGGCAGGGGTTGCAGTTTCGATGGTAAATGTTGTAGCCTTGATGGATGAGTATAAAAGGTTGGAGAATTTGGTCCGGTAAGTCTCTATAAAATATTTTTGTTCAAAATTATTCTTTTATTGTCCCCTTAAAAGGTTGCCCTTCCCACAAGTAAATAGAATTCTTCCGGAAAGTGGTTTTTAGGGCTGAATTAAAATTTGCTAGCCACAGCAAATTGATGAGGCTTTAAAAAACAATTTCCGATGTTTAAAACAAATTATATTCCATAGTAATTTCATTAAATTCTTGCAAATTAACTTCATGAAACCCCCACACCCCTTTTCCAAATCAGTAAATTTGATGTGTTTTGATTTTTAATTTTTTTTTAACCTATTCTCTCATTAGTTTAGGTGTGTGCAGTAGATTTAGGGCTATTCTTGGATGTAACCGTAGGGCAGGGGTTGCAGTTTCGATGGTAAATGTTGTAGCCTTGATGGATGAGTATAAAAGGTTGGAGAATTTGGTCCGGTAAGTCTCTATAAAATATTTTTGTTCAAAATTATTCTTTTATTGTCCCCTTAAAAGGTTGCCCTTCCCACAAGTAAATAGAATTCTTCCGGAAAGTGGTTTTTAGGGCTGAATTAAAATTTGCTAGCCACAGCAAATTGATGAGGCTTTAAAAAACAATTTCCGATGTTTAAAACAAATTATATTCCATAGTAATTTCATTAAATTCTTGCAAATTAACTTCATGAAACCCCCACACCCCTTTTCCAAATCAGTAAATTTGATGTGTTTTGATTTTTAATTTTTTTTTAACCTATTCTCTCATTAGTTTAGGTGTGTGCAGTAGATTTAGGGCTATTCTTGGATGTAACCGTAGGGCAGGGGTTGCAGTT
Organism: Dromius quadrimaculatus; assembly: GCA_963989225.1. Classification (NCBI taxonomy): domain Eukaryota; kingdom Metazoa; phylum Arthropoda; class Insecta; order Coleoptera; family Carabidae; genus Dromius; species Dromius quadrimaculatus. The sequence goes on along the minus strand of OZ022334.1, from coordinate 44,728,205 downwards.
TCGATGGTAAATGTTGTAGCCTTGATGGATGAGTATAAAAGGTTGGAGAATTTGGTCCGGTAAGTCTCTATAAAATATTTTTGTTCAAAATTATTCTTTTATTGTCCCCTTAAAAGGTTGCCCTTCCCACAAGTAAATAGAATTCTTCCGGAAAGTGGTTTTTAGGGCTGAATTAAAATTTGCTAGCCACAGCAAATTGATGAGGCTTTAAAAAACAATTTCCGATGTTTAAAACAAATTATATTCCATAGTAATTTCATTAAATTCTTGCAAATTAACTTCATGAAACCCCCACACCCCTTTTCCAAATCAGTAAATTTGATGTGTTTTGATTTTTAATTTTTTTTTAACCTATTCTCTCATTAGTTTAGGTGTGTGCAGTAGATTTAGGGCTATTCTTGGATGTAACCGTAGGGCAGGGGTTGCAGTTTCGATGGTAAATGTTGTAGCCTTGATGGATGAGTATAAAAGGTTGGAGAATTTGGTCCGGTAAGTCTCTATAAAATATTTTTGTTCAAAATTATTCTTTTATTGTCCCCTTAAAAGGTTGCCCTTCCCACAAGTAAATAGAATTCTTCCGGAAAGTGGTTTTTAGGGCTGAATTAAAATTTGCTAGCCACAGCAAATTGATGAGGCTTTAAAAAACAATTTCCGATGTTTAAAACAAATTATATTCCATAGTAATTTCATTAAATTCTTGCAAATTAACTTCATGAAACCCCCACACCCCTTTTCCAAATCAGTAAATTTGATGTGTTTTGATTTTTAATTTTTTTTTAACCTATTCTCTCATTAGTTTAGGTGTGTGCAGTAGATTTAGGGCTATTCTTGGATGTAACCGTAGGGCAGGGGTTGCAGTTTCGATGGTAAATGTTGTAGCCTTGATGGATGAGTATAAAAGGTTGGAGAATTTGGTCCGGTAAGTCTCTATAAAATATTTTTGTTCAAAATTATTCTTTTATTGTCCCCTTAAAAGGTTGCCCTTCCCACAAGTAAATAGAATTCTTCCGGAAAGTGGTTTTTAGGGCTGAATTAAAATTTGCTAGCCACAGCAAATTGATGAGGCTTTAAAAAACAATTTCCGATGTTTAAAACAAATTATATTCCATAGTAATTTCATTAAATTCTTGCAAATTAACTTCATGAAACCCCCACACCCCTTTTCCAAATCAGTAAATTTGATGTGTTTTGATTTTTAATTTTTTTTTAACCTATTCTCTCATTAGTTTAGGTGTGTGCAGTAGATTTAGGGCTATTCTTGGATGTAACCGTAGGGCAGGGGTTGCAGTTTCGATGGTAAATGTTGTAGCCTTGATGGATGAGTATAAAAGGTTGGAGAATTTGGTCCGGTAAGTCTCTATAAAATATTTTTGTTCAAAATTATTCTTTTATTGTCCCCTTAAAAGGTTGCCCTTCCCACAAGTAAATAGAATTCTTCCGGAAAGTGGTTTTTAGGGCTGAATTAAAATTTGCTAGCCACAGCAAATTGATGAGGCTTTAAAAAACAATTTCCGATGTTTAAAACAAATTATATTCCATAGTAATTTCATTAAATTCTTGCAAATTAACTTCATGAAACCCCCACACCCCTTTTCCAAATCAGTAAATTTGATGTGTTTTGATTTTTAATTTTTTTTTAACCTATTCTCTCATTAGTTTAGGTGTGTGCAGTAGATTTAGGGCTATTCTTGGATGTAACCGTAGGGCAGGGGTTGCAGTTTCGATGGTAAATGTTGTAGCCTTGATGGATGAGTATAAAAGGTTGGAGAATTTGGTCCGGTAAGTCTCTATAAAATATTTTTGTTCAAAATTATTCTTTTATTGTCCCCTTAAAAGGTTGCCCTTCCCACAAGTAAATAGAATTCTTCCGGAAAGTGGTTTTTAGGGCTGAATTAAAATTTGCTAGCCACAGCAAATTGATGAGGCTTTAAAAAACAATTTCCGATGTTTAAAACAAATTATATTCCATAGTAATTTCATTAAATTCTTGCAAATTAACTTCATGAAACCCCCACACCCCTTTTCCAAATCAGTAAATTTGATGTGTTTTGATTTTTAATTTTTTTTTAACCTATTCTCTCATTAGTTTAGGTGTGTGCAGTAGATTTAGGGCTATTCTTGGATGTAACCGTAGGGCAGGGGTTGCAGTTTCGATGGTAAATGTTGTAGCCTTGATGGATGAGTATAAAAGGTTGGAGAATTTGGTCCGGTAAGTCTCTATAAAATATTTTTGTTCAAAATTATTCTTTTATTGTCCCCTTAAAAGGTTGCCCTTCCCACAAGTAAATAGAATTCTTCCGGAAAGTGGTTTTTAGGGCTGAATTAAAATTTGCTAGCCACAGCAAATTGATGAGGCTTTAAAAAACAATTTCCGATGTTTAAAACAAATTATATTCCATAGTAATTTCATTAAATTCTTGCAAATTAACTTCATGAAACCCCCACACCCCTTTTCCAAATCAGTAAATTTGATGTGTTTTGATTTTTAATTTTTTTTTAACCTATTCTCTCATTAGTTTAGGTGTGTGCAGTAGATTTAGGGCTATTCTTGGATGTAACCGTAGGGCAGGGGTTGCAGTTTCGATGGTAAATGTTGTAGCCTTGATGGATGAGTATAAAAGGTTGGAGAATTTGGTCCGGTAAGTCTCTATAAAATATTTTTGTTCAAAATTATTCTTTTATTGTCCCCTTAAAAGGTTGCCCTTCCCACAAGTAAATAGAATTCTTCCGGAAAGTGGTTTTTAGGGCTGAATTAAAATTTGCTAGCCACAGCAAATTGATGAGGCTTTAAAAAACAATTTCCGATGTTTAAAACAAATTATATTCCATAGTAATTTCATTAAATTCTTGCAAATTAACTTCATGAAACCCCCACACCCCTTTTCCAAATCAGTAAATTTGATGTGTTTTGATTTTTAATTTTTTTTTAACCTATTCTCTCATTAGTTTAGGTGTGTGCAGTAGATTTAGGGCTATTCTTGGATGTAACCGTAGGGCAGGGGTTGCAGTTTCGATGGTAAATGTTGTAGCCTTGATGGATGAGTATAAAAGGTTGGAGAATTTGGTCCGGTAAGTCTCTATAAAATATTTTTGTTCAAAATTATTCTTTTATTGTCCCCTTAAAAGGTTGCCCTTCCCACAAGTAAATAGAATTCTTCCGGAAAGTGGTTTTTAGGGCTGAATTAAAATTTGCTAGCCACAGCAAATTGATGAGGCTTTAAAAAACAATTTCCGATGTTTAAAACAAATTATATTCCATAGTAATTTCATTAAATTCTTGCAAATTAACTTCATGAAACCCCCACACCCCTTTTCCAAATCAGTAAATTTGATGTGTTTTGATTTTTAATTTTTTTTTAACCTATTCTCTCATTAGTTTAGGTGTGTGCAGTAGATTTAGGGCTATTCTTGGATGTAACCGTAGGGCAGGGGTTGCAGTTTCGATGGTAAATGTTGTAGCCTTGATGGATGAGTATAAAAGGTTGGAGAATTTGGTCCGGTAAGTCTCTATAAAATATTTTTGTTCAAAATTATTCTTTTATTGTCCCCTTAAAAGGTTGCCCTTCCCACAAGTAAATAGAATTCTTCCGGAAAGTGGTTTTTAGGGCTGAATTAAAATTTGCTAGCCACAGCAAATTGATGAGGCTTTAAAAAACAATTTCCGATGTTTAAAACAAATTATATTCCATAGTAATTTCATTAAATTCTTGCAAATTAACTTCATGAAACCCCCACACCCCTTTTCCAAATCAGTAAATTTGATGTGTTTTGATTTTTAATTTTTTTTTAACCTATTCTCTCATTAGTTTAGGTGTGTGCAGTAGATTTAGGGCTATTCTTGGATGTAACCGTAGGGCAGGGGTTGCAGTTTCGATGGTAAATGTTGTAGCCTTGATGGATGAGTATAAAAGGTTGGAGAATTTGGTCCGGTAAGTCTCTATAAAATATTTTTGTTCAAAATTATTCTTTTATTGTCCCCTTAAAAGGTTGCCCTTCCCACAAGTAAATAGAATTCTTCCGGAAAGTGGTTTTTAGGGCTGAATTAAAATTTGCTAGCCACAGCAAATTGATGAGGCTTTAAAAAACAATTTCCGATGTTTAAAACAAATTATATTCCATAGTAATTTCATTAAATTCTTGCAAATTAACTTCATGAAACCCCCACACCCCTTTTCCAAATCAGTAAATTTGATGTGTTTTGATTTTTAATTTTTTTTTAACCTATTCTCTCATTAGTTTAGGTGTGTGCAGTAGATTTAGGGCTATTCTTGGATGTAACCGTAGGGCAGGGGTTGCAGTTTCGATGGTAAATGTTGTAGCCTTGATGGATGAGTATAAAAGGTTGGAGAATTTGGTCCGGTAAGTCTCTATAAAATATTTTTGTTCAAAATTATTCTTTTATTGTCCCCTTAAAAGGTTGCCCTTCCCACAAGTAAATAGAATTCTTCCGGAAAGTGGTTTTTAGGGCTGAATTAAAATTTGCTAGCCACAGCAAATTGATGAGGCTTTAAAAAACAATTTCCGATGTTTAAAACAAATTATATTCCATAGTAATTTCATTAAATTCTTGCAAATTAACTTCATGAAACCCCCACACCCCTTTTCCAAATCAGTAAATTTGATGTGTTTTGATTTTTAATTTTTTTTTAACCTATTCTCTCATTAGTTTAGGTGTGTGCAGTAGATTTAGGGCTATTCTTGGATGTAACCGTAGGGCAGGGGTTGCAGTTTCGATGGTAAATGTTGTAGCCTTGATGGATGAGTATAAAAGGTTGGAGAATTTGGTCCGGTAAGTCTCTATAAAATATTTTTGTTCAAAATTATTCTTTTATTGTCCCCTTAAAAGGTTGCCCTTCCCACAAGTAAATAGAATTCTTCCGGAAAGTGGTTTTTAGGGCTGAATTAAAATTTGCTAGCCACAGCAAATTGATGAGGCTTTAAAAAACAATTTCCGATGTTTAAAACAAATTATATTCCATAGTAATTTAATTAAATTCTTGCAAATTAACTTCATGAAACCCCCACACCCCTTTTCCAAATCAGTAAATTTGATGTGTTTTGATTTTTAATTTTTTTTTAACCTATTCTCTCATTAGTTTAGGTGTGTGCAGTAGATTTAGGGCTATTCTTGGATGTAACCGTAGGGCAGGGGTTGCAGTTTCGATGGTAAATGTTGTAGCCTTGATGGATGAGTATAAAAGGTTGGAGAATTTGGTCCGGTAAGTCTCTATAAAATATTTTTGTTCAAAATTATTCTTTTATTGTCCCCTTAAAAGGTTGCCCTTCCCACAAGTAAATAGAATTCTTCCGGAAAGTGGTTTTTAGGGCTGAATTAAAATTTGCTAGCCACAGCAAATTGATGAGGCTTTAAAAAACAATTTCCGATGTTTAAAACAAATTATATTCCATAGTAATTTCATTAAATTCTTGCAAATTAACTTCATGAAACCCCCACACCCCTTTTCCAAATCAGTAAATTTGATGTGTTTTGATTTTTAATTTTTTTTTAACCTATTCTCTCATTAGTTTAGGTGTGTGCAGTAGATTTAGGGCTATTCTTGGATGTAACCGTAGGGCAGGGGTTGCAGTTTCGATGGTAAATGTTGTAGCCTTGATGGATGAGTATAAAAGGTTGGAGAATTTGGTCCGGTAAGTCTCTATAAAATATTTTTGTTCAAAATTATTCTTTTATTGTCCCCTTAAAAGGTTGCCCTTCCCACAAGTAAATAGAATTCTTCCGGAAAGTGGTTTTTAGGGCTGAATTAAAATTTGCTAGCCACAGCAAATTGATGAGGCTTTAAAAAACAATTTCCGATGTTTAAAACAAATTATATTCCATAGTAATTTCATTAAATTCTTGCAAATTAACTTCATGAAACCCCCACACCCCTTTTCCAAATCAGTAAATTTGATGTGTTTTGATTTTTAATTTTTTTTTAACCTATTCTCTCATTAGTTTAGGTGTGTGCAGTAGATTTAGGGCTATTCTTGGATGTAACCGTAGGGCAGGGGTTGCAGTTTCGATGGTAAATGTTGTAGCCTTGATGGATGAGTATAAAAGGTTGGAGAATTTGGTCCGGTAAGTCTCTATAAAATATTTTTGTTCAAAATTATTCTTTTATTGTCCCCTTAAAAGGTTGCCCTTCCCACAAGTAAATAGAATTCTTCCGGAAAGTGGTTTTTAGGGCTGAATTAAAATTTGCTAGCCACAGCAAATTGATGAGGCTTTAAAAAACAATTTCCGATGTTTAAAACAAATTATATTCCATAGTAATTTCATTAAATTCTTGCAAATTAACTTCATGAAACCCCCACACCCCTTTTCCAAATCAGTAAATTTGATGTGTTTTGATTTTTAATTTTTTTTTAACCTATTCTCTCATTAGTTTAGGTGTGTGCAGTAGATTTAGGGCTATTCTTGGATGTAACCGTAGGGCAGGGGTTGCAGTTTCGATGGTAAATGTTGTAGCCTTGATGGATGAGTATAAAAGGTTGGAGAATTTGGTCCGGTAAGTCTCTATAAAATATTTTTGTTCAAAATTATTCTTTTATTGTCCCCTTAAAAGGTTGCCCTTCCCACAAGTAAATAGAATTCTTCCGGAAAGTGGTTTTTAGGGCTGAATTAAAATTTGCTAGCCACAGCAAATTGATGAGGCTTTAAAAAACAATTTCCGATGTTTAAAACAAATTATATTCCATAGTAATTTCATTAAATTCTTGCAAATTAACTTCATGAAACCCCCACACCCCTTTTCCAAATCAGTAAATTTGATGTGTTTTGATTTTTAATTTTTTTTTAACCTATTCTCTCATTAGTTTAGGTGTGTGCAGTAGATTTAGGGCTATTCTTGGATGTAACCGTAGGGCAGGGGTTGCAGTTTCGATGGTAAATGTTGTAGCCTTGATGGATGAGTATAAAAGGTTGGAGAATTTGGTCCGGTAAGTCTCTATAAAATATTTTTGTTCAAAATTATTCTTTTATTGTCCCCTTAAAAGGTTGCCCTTCCCACAAGTAAATAGAATTCTTCCGGAAAGTGGTTTTTAGGGCTGAATTAAAATTTGCTAGCCACAGCAAATTGATGAGGCTTTAAAAAACAATTTCCGATGTTTAAAACAAATTATATTCCATAGTAATTTCATTAAATTCTTGCAAATTAACTTCATGAAACCCCCACACCCCTTTTCCAAATCAGTAAATTTGATGTGTTTTGATTTTTAATTTTTTTTTAACCTATTCTCTCATTAGTTTAGGTGTGTGCAGTAGATTTAGGGCTATTCTTGGATGTAACCGTAGGGCAGGGGTTGCAGTTTCGATGGTAAATGTTGTAGCCTTGATGGATGAGTATAAAAGGTTGGAGAATTTGGTCCGGTAAGTCTCTATAAAATATTTTTGTTCAAAATTATTCTTTTATTGTCCCCTTAAAAGGTTGCCCTTCCCACAAGTAAATAGAATTCTTCCGGAAAGTGGTTTTTAGGGCTGAATTAAAATTTGCTAGCCACAGCAAATTGATGAGGCTTTAAAAAACAATTTCCGATGTTTAAAACAAATTATATTCCATAGTAATTTCATTAAATTCTTGCAAATTAACTTCATGAAACCCCCACACCCCTTTTCCAAATCAGTAAATTTGATGTGTTTTGATTTTTAATTTTTTTTTAACCTATTCTCTCATTAGTTTAGGTGTGTGCAGTAGATTTAGGGCTATTCTTGGATGTAACCGTAGGGCAGGGGTTGCAGTTTCGATGGTAAATGTTGTAGCCTTGATGGATGAGTATAAAAGGTTGGAGAATTTGGTCCGGTAAGTCTCTATAAAATATTTTTGTTCAAAATTATTCTTTTATTGTCCCCTTAAAAGGTTGCCCTTCCCACAAGTAAATAGAATTCTTCCGGAAAGTGGTTTTTAGGGCTGAATTAAAATTTGCTAGCCACAGCAAATTGATGAGGCTTTAAAAAACAATTTCCGATGTTTAAAACAAATTATATTCCATAGTAATTTCATTAAATTCTTGCAAATTAACTTCATGAAACCCCCACACCCCTTTTCCAAATCAGTAAATTTGATGTGTTTTGATTTTTAATTTTTTTTTAACCTATTCTCTCATTAGTTTAGGTGTGTGCAGTAGATTTAGGGCTATTCTTGGATGTAACCGTAGGGCAGGGGTTGCAGTTTCGATGGTAAATGTTGTAGCCTTGATGGATGAGTATAAAAGGTTGGAGAATTTGGTCCGGTAAGTCTCTATAAAATATTTTTGTTCAAAATTATTCTTTTATTGTCCCCTTAAAAGGTTGCCCTTCCCACAAGTAAATAGAATTCTTCCGGAAAGTGGTTTTTAGGGCTGAATTAAAATTTGCTAGCCACAGCAAATTGATGAGGCTTTAAAAAACAATTTCCGATGTTTAAAACAAATTATATTCCATAGTAATTTCATTAAATTCTTGCAAATTAACTTCATGAAACCCCCACACCCCTTTTCCAAATCAGTAAATTTGATGTGTTTTGATTTTTAATTTTTTTTTAACCTATTCTCTCATTAGTTTAGGTGTGTGCAGTAGATTTAGGGCTATTCTTGGATGTAACCGTAGGGCAGGGGTTGCAGTTTCGATGGTAAATGTTGTAGCCTTGATGGATGAGTATAAAAGGTTGGAGAATTTGGTCCGGTAAGTCTCTATAAAATATTTTTGTTCAAAATTATTCTTTTATTGTCCCCTTAAAAGGTTGCCCTTCCCACAAGTAAATAGAATTCTTCCGGAAAGTGGTTTTTAGGGCTGAATTAAAATTTGCTAGCCACAGCAAATTGATGAGGCTTTAAAAAACAATTTCCGATGTTTAAAACAAATTATATTCCATAGTAATTTAATTAAATTCTTGCAAATTAACTTCATGAAACCCCCACACCCCTTTTCCAAATCAGTAAATTTGATGTGTTTTGATTTTTAATTTTTTTTTAACCTATTCTCTCATTAGTTTAGGTGTGTGCAGTAGATTTAGGGCTATTCTTGGATGTAACCGTAGGGCAGGGGTTGCAGTTTCGATGGTAAATGTTGTAGCCTTGATGGATGAGTATAAAAGGTTGGAGAATTTGGTCCGGTAAGTCTCTATAAAATATTTTTGTTCAAAATTATTCTTTTATTGTCCCCTTAAAAGGTTGCCCTTCCCACAAGTAAATAGAATTCTTCCGGAAAGTGGTTTTTAGGGCTGAATTAAAATTTGCTAGCCACAGCAAATTGATGAGGCTTTAAAAAACAATTTCCGATGTTTAAAACAAATTATATTCCATAGTAATTTCATTAAATTCTTGCAAATTAACTTCATGAAACCCCCACACCCCTTTTCCAAATCAGTAAATTTGATGTGTTTTGATTTTTAATTTTTTTTTAACCTATTCTCTCATTAGTTTAGGTGTGTGCAGTAGATTTAGGGCTATTCTTGGATGTAACCGTAGGGCAGGGGTTGCAGTTTCGATGGTAAATGTTGTAGCCTTGATGGATGAGTATAAAAGGTTGGAGAATTTGGTCCGGTAAGTCTCTATAAAATATTTTTGTTCAAAATTATTCTTTTATTGTCCCCTTAAAAGGTTGCCCTTCCCACAAGTAAATAGAATTCTTCCGGAAAGTGGTTTTTAGGGCTGAATTAAAATTTGCTAGCCACAGCAAATTGATGAGGCTTTAAAAAACAATTTCCGATGTTTAAAACAAATTATATTCCATAGTAATTTCATTAAATTCTTGCAAATTAACTTCATGAAACCCCCACACCCCTTTTCCAAATCAGTAAATTTGATGTGTTTTGATTTTTAATTTTTTTTTAACCTATTCTCTCATTAGTTTAGGTGTGTGCAGTAGATTTAGGGCTATTCTTGGATGTAACCGTAGGGCAGGGGTTGCAGTTTCGATGGTAAATGTTGTAGCCTTGATGGATGAGTATAAAAGGTTGGAGAATTTGGTCCGGTAAGTCTCTATAAAATATTTTTGTTCAAAATTATTCTTTTATTGTCCCCTTAAAAGGTTGCCCTTCCCACAAGTAAATAGAATTCTTCCGGAAAGTGGTTTTTAGGGCTGAATTAAAATTTGCTAGCCACAGCAAATTGATGAGGCTTTAAAAAACAATTTCCGATGTTTAAAACAAATTATATTCCATAGTAATTTCATTAAATTCTTGCAAATTAACTTCATGAAACCCCCACACCCCTTTTCCAAATCAGTAAATTTGATGTGTTTTGATTTTTAATTTTTTTTTAACCTATTCTCTCATTAGTTTAGGTGTGTGCAGTAGATTTAGGGCTATTCTTGGATGTAACCGTAGGGCAGGGGTTGCAGTTTCGATGGTAAATGTTGTAGCCTTGATGGATGAGTATAAAAGGTTGGAGAATTTGGTCCGGTAAGTCTCTATAAAATATTTTTGTTCAAAATTATTCTTTTATTGTCCCCTTAAAAGGTTGCCCTTCCCACAAGTAAATAGAATTCTTCCGGAAAGTGGTTTTTAGGGCTGAATTAAAATTTGCTAGCCACAGCAAATTGATGAGGCTTTAAAAAACAATTTCCGATGTTTAAAACAAATTATATTCCATAGTAATTTCATTAAATTCTTGCAAATTAACTTCATGAAACCCCCACACCCCTTTTCCAAATCAGTAAATTTGATGTGTTTTGATTTTTAATTTTTTTTTAACCTATTCTCTCATTAGTTTAGGTGTGTGCAGTAGATTTAGGGCTATTCTTGGATGTAACCGTAGGGCAGGGGTTGCAGTTTCGATGGTAAATGTTGTAGCCTTGATGGATGAGTATAAAAGGTTGGAGAATTTGGTCCGGTAAGTCTCTATAAAATATTTTTGTTCAAAATTATTCTTTTATTGTCCCCTTAAAAGGTTGCCCTTCCCACAAGTAAATAGAATTCTTCCGGAAAGTGGTTTTTAGGGCTGAATTAAAATTTGCTAGCCACAGCAAATTGATGAGGCTTTAAAAAACAATTTCCGATGTTTAAAACAAATTATATTCCATAGTAATTTCATTAAATTCTTGCAAATTAACTTCATGAAACCCCCACACCCCTTTTCCAAATCAGTAAATTTGATGTGTTTTGATTTTTAATTTTTTTTTAACCTATTCTCTCATTAGTTTAGGTGTGTGCAGTAGATTTAGGGCTATTCTTGGATGTAACCGTAGGGCAGGGGTTGCAGTTTCGATGGTAAATGTTGTAGCCTTGATGGATGAGTATAAAAGGTTGGAGAATTTGGTCCGGTAAGTCTCTATAAAATATTTTTGTTCAAAATTATTCTTTTATTGTCCCCTTAAAAGGTTGCCCTTCCCACAAGTAAATAGAATTCTTCCGGAAAGTGGTTTTTAGGGCTGAATTAAAATTTGCTAGCCACAGCAAATTGATGAGGCTTTAAAAAACAATTTCCGATGTTTAAAACAAATTATATTCCATAGTAATTTCATTAAATTCTTGCAAATTAACTTCATGAAACCCCCACACCCCTTTTCCAAATCAGTAAATTTGATGTGTTTTGATTTTTAATTTTTTTTTAACCTATTCTCTCATTAGTTTAGGTGTGTGCAGTAGATTTAGGGCTATTCTTGGATGTAACCGTAGGGCAGGGGTTGCAGTTTCGATGGTAAATGTTGTAGCCTTGATGGATGAGTATAAAAGGTTGGAGAATTTGGTCCGGTAAGTCTCTATAAAATATTTTTGTTCAAAATTATTCTTTTATTGTCCCCTTAAAAGGTTGCCCTTCCCACAAGTAAATAGAATTCTTCCGGAAAGTGGTTTTTAGGGCTGAATTAAAATTTGCTAGCCACAGCAAATTGATGAGGCTTTAAAAAACAATTTCCGATGTTTAAAACAAATTATATTCCATAGTAATTTCATTAAATTCTTGCAAATTAACTTCATGAAACCCCCACACCCCTTTTCCAAATCAGTAAATTTGATGTGTTTTGATTTTTAATTTTTTTTTAACCTATTCTCTCATTAGTTTAGGTGTGTGCAGTAGATTTAGGGCTATTCTTGGATGTAACCGTAGGGCAGGGGTTGCAGTTTCGATGGTAAATGTTGTAGCCTTGATGGATGAGTATAAAAGGTTGGAGAATTTGGTCCGGTAAGTCTCTATAAAATATTTTTGTTCAAAATTATTCTTTTATTGTCCCCTTAAAAGGTTGCCCTTCCCACAAGTAAATAGAATTCTTCCGGAAAGTGGTTTTTAGGGCTGAATTAAAATTTGCTAGCCACAGCAAATTGATGAGGCTTTAAAAAACAATTTCCGATGTTTAAAACAAATTATATTCCATAGTAATTTCATTAAATTCTTGCAAATTAACTTCATGAAACCCCCACACCCCTTTTCCAAATCAGTAAATTTGATGTGTTTTGATTTTTAATTTTTTTTTAACCTATTCTCTCATTAGTTTAGGTGTGTGCAGTAGATTTAGGGCTATTCTTGGATGTAACCGTAGGGCAGGGGTTGCAGTTTCGATGGTAAATGTTGTAGCCTTGATGGATGAGTATAAAAGGTTGGAGAATTTGGTCCGGTAAGTCTCTATAAAATATTTTTGTTCAAAATTATTCTTTTATTGTCCCCTTAAAAGGTTGCCCTTCCCACAAGTAAATAGAATTCTTCCGGAAAGTGGTTTTTAGGGCTGAATTAAAATTTGCTAGCCACAGCAAATTGATGAGGCTTTAAAAAACAATTTCCGATGTTTAAAACAAATTATATTCCATAGTAATTTCATTAAATTCTTGCAAATTAACTTCATGAAACCCCCACACCCCTTTTCCAAATCAGTAAATTTGATGTGTTTTGATTTTTAATTTTTTTTTAACCTATTCTCTCATTAGTTTAGGTGTGTGCAGTAGATTTAGGGCTATTCTTGGATGTAACCGTAGGGCAGGGGTTGCAGTTTCGATGGTAAATGTTGTAGCCTTGATGGATGAGTATAAAAGGTTGGAGAATTTGGTCCGGTAAGTCTCTATAAAATATTTTTGTTCAAAATTATTCTTTTATTGTCCCCTTAAAAGGTTGCCCTTCCCACAAGTAAATAGAATTCTTCCGGAAAGTGGTTTTTAGGGCTGAATTAAAATTTGCTAGCCACAGCAAATTGATGAGGCTTTAAAAAACAATTTCCGATGTTTAAAACAAATTATATTCCATAGTAATTTCATTAAATTCTTGCAAATTAACTTCATGAAACCCCCACACCCCTTTTCCAAATCAGTAAATTTGATGTGTTTTGATTTTTAATTTTTTTTTAACCTATTCTCTCATTAGTTTAGGTGTGTGCAGTAGATTTAGGGCTATTCTTGGATGTAACCGTAGGGCAGGGGTTGCAGTTTCGATGGTAAATGTTGTAGCCTTGATGGATGAGTATAAAAGGTTGGAGAATTTGGTCCGGTAAGTCTCTATAAAATATTTTTGTTCAAAATTATTCTTTTATTGTCCCCTTAAAAGGTTGCCCTTCCCACAAGTAAATAGAATTCTTCCGGAAAGTGGTTTTTAGGGCTGAATTAAAATTTGCTAGCCACAGCAAATTGATGAGGCTTTAAAAAACAATTTCCGATGTTTAAAACAAATTATATTCCATAGTAATTTCATTAAATTCTTGCAAATTAACTTCATGAAACCCCCACACCCCTTTTCCAAATCAGTAAATTTGATGTGTTTTGATTTTTAATTTTTTTTTAACCTATTCTCTCATTAGTTTAGGTGTGTGCAGTAGATTTAGGGCTATTCTTGGATGTAACCGTAGGGCAGGGGTTGCAGTTTCGATGGTAAATGTTGTAGCCTTGATGGATGAGTATAAAAGGTTGGAGAATTTGGTCCGGTAAGTCTCTATAAAATATTTTTGTTCAAAATTATTCTTTTATTGTCCCCTTAAAAGGTTGCCCTTCCCACAAGTAAATAGAATTCTTCCGGAAAGTGGTTTTTAGGGCTGAATTAAAATTTGCTAGCCACAGCAAATTGATGAGGCTTTAAAAAACAATTTCCGATGTTTAAAACAAATTATATTCCATAGTAATTTCATTAAATTCTTGCAAATTAACTTCATGAAACCCCCACACCCCTTTTCCAAATCAGTAAATTTGATGTGTTTTGATTTTTAATTTTTTTTTAACCTATTCTCTCATTAGTTTAGGTGTGTGCAGTAGATTTAGGGCTATTCTTGGATGTAACCGTAGGGCAGGGGTTGCAGTTTCGATGGTAAATGTTGTAGCCTTGATGGATGAGTATAAAAGGTTGGAGAATTTGGTCCGGTAAGTCTCTATAAAATATTTTTGTTCAAAATTATTCTTTTATTGTCCCCTTAAAAGGTTGCCCTTCCCACAAGTAAATAGAATTCTTCCGGAAAGTGGTTTTTAGGGCTGAATTAAAATTTGCTAGCCACAGCAAATTGATGAGGCTTTAAAAAACAATTTCCGATGTTTAAAACAAATTATATTCCATAGTAATTTCATTAAATTCTTGCAAATTAACTTCATGAAACCCCCACACCCCTTTTCCAAATCAGTAAATTTGATGTGTTTTGATTTTTAATTTTTTTTTAACCTATTCTCTCATTAGTTTAGGTGTGTGCAGTAGATTTAGGGCTATTCTTGGATGTAACCGTAGGGCAGGGGTTGCAGTTTCGATGGTAAATGTTGTAGCCTTGATGGATGAGTATAAAAGGTTGGAGAATTTGGTCCGGTAAGTCTCTATAAAATATTTTTGTTCAAAATTATTCTTTTATTGTCCCCTTAAAAGGTTGCCCTTCCCACAAGTAAATAGAATTCTTCCGGAAAGTGGTTTTTAGGGCTGAATTAAAATTTGCTAGCCACAGCAAATTGATGAGGCTTTAAAAAACAATTTCCGATGTTTAAAACAAATTATATTCCATAGTAATTTCATTAAATTCTTGCAAATTAACTTCATGAAACCCCCACACCCCTTTTCCAAATCAGTAAATTTGATGTGTTTTGATTTTTAATTTTTTTTTAACCTATTCTCTCATTAGTTTAGGTGTGTGCAGTAGATTTAGGGCTATTCTTGGATGTAACCGTAGGGCAGGGGTTGCAGTTTCGATGGTAAATGTTGTAGCCTTGATGGATGAGTATAAAAGGTTGGAGAATTTGGTCCGGTAAGTCTCTATAAAATATTTTTGTTCAAAATTATTCTTTTATTGTCCCCTTAAAAGGTTGCCCTTCCCACAAGTAAATAGAATTCTTCCGGAAAGTGGTTTTTAGGGCTGAATTAAAATTTGCTAGCCACAGCAAATTGATGAGGCTTTAAAAAACAATTTCCGATGTTTAAAACAAATTATATTCCATAGTAATTTCATTAAATTCTTGCAAATTAACTTCATGAAACCCCCACACCCCTTTTCCAAATCAGTAAATTTGATGTGTTTTGATTTTTAATTTTTTTTTAACCTATTCTCTCATTAGTTTAGGTGTGTGCAGTAGATTTAGGGCTATTCTTGGATGTAACCGTAGGGCAGGGGTTGCAGTTTCGATGGTAAATGTTGTAGCCTTGATGGATGAGTATAAAAGGTTGGAGAATTTGGTCCGGTAAGTCTCTATAAAATATTTTTGTTCAAAATTATTCTTTTATTGTCCCCTTAAAAGGTTGCCCTTCCCACAAGTAAATAGAATTCTTCCGGAAAGTGGTTTTTAGGGCTGAAAAAAATTTGCTAGCCACAGCAAATTGATGAGGCTTTAAAAAACAATTTCCGATGTTTAAAACAAATTTCTTTCCATAGTAATTTCATTAAATTCTTGCAAATTAACTTCATGAAACCCCCACACCCCTTTTCCAAATCAGTAAATTTGATGTGTTTTGATTTTTAATTTTTTTTTAACCTATTCTCTCATTAGTTTAGGTGTGTGCAGTAGATTTAGGGCTATTCCTGGATGTAAACGTAGGACAGGGGTTGCAGTTTCGATGGTAAATGTTGTAGCCTTGATGGATGAGTATAAAAGGTTGGAGAATTCGGTCCGGTAAGTCACTATAAAATATTTTTGCCCAAAATTATTCTTTTATTGTCCCCTTAAAAGGTTGCCCTCCCCACAATAAGTAAATATAATTCTTCCGGAAAGTGGTTTTTAGGGCTGAATTAAAATTTGCTAGCCACAGCAAATTGATGAGGCTTTAAAAAACAATTTCCGATGTTTAAAACAAATTTTTTTCCATAGTAATTTCATTAAATTCTTGCAAATTAACTTCATGAAACCCCCACACCCCTTTTCCAAATCAGTAAATTTGATGTGTTTTGATTTTTAATTTTTTTTTAACCTATTCTCTCATTAGTTTAGGTGTGTGCAGTAGATTTAGGGCTATTCCTGGATGTAAACGTAGGACAGGGGTTGCAGTTTCGATGGTAAATGTTGTAGCCTTGATGGATGAGTATAAAAGGTTGGAGAATTCGGTCCGGTAAGTCACTATAAAATATTTTTGCCCAAAATTATTCTTTTATTGTCCCCTTAAAAGGTTGCCCTCCCCACAATAAGTAAATATAATTCTTCCGGAAAGTGGTTTTTAGGGCTGAATTAAAATTTGCTAGCCACAGCAAATTGATGAGGCTTTAAAAAACAATTTCCGATGTTTAAAACAAATTTCTTTCCATAGTAATTTCATTAAATTCTTGCAAATTAACTTCATGAAACCCCCACACCCCTTTTCCAAATCAGTAAATTTGATGTGTTTTGATTTTTAATTTTTTTTTAACCTATTCTCTCATTAGTTTAGGTGTGTGCAGTAGATTTAGGGCTATTCCTGGATGTAAACGTAGGACAGGGGTTGCAGTTTCGATGGTAAATGTTGTAGCCTTGATGGATGAGTATAAAAGGTTGGAGAATTCGGTCCGGTAAGTCACTATAAAATATTTTTGCCCAAAATTATTCTTTTATTGTCCCCTTAAAAGGTTGCCCTCCCCACAATAAGTAAATATAATTCTTCCGGAAAGTGGTTTTTAGGGCTGAATTAAAATTTGCTAGCCACAGCAAATTGATGAGGCTTTAAAAAACAATTTCCGATGTTTAAAACAAATTTCTTTCCATAGTAATTTCATTAAATTCTTGCAAATTAACTTCATGAAACCCCCACACCCCTTTTCCAAATCAGTAAATTTGATGTGTTTTGATTTTTAATTTTTTTTTAACCTATTCTCTCATTAGTTTAGGTGTGTGCAGTAGATTTAGGGCTATTCCTGGATGTAAACGTAGGACAGGGGTTGCAGTTTCGATGGTAAATGTTGTAGCCTTGATGGATGAGTATAAAAGGTTGGAGAATTCGGTCCGGTAAGTCACTATAAAATATTTTTGCCCAAAATTATTCTTTTATTGTCCCCTTAAAAGGTTGCCCTCCCCACAATAAGTAAATATAATTCTTCCGGAAAGTGGTTTTTAGGGCTGAATTAAAATTTGCTAGCCACAGCAAATTGATGAGGCTTTAAAAAACAATTTCCGATGTTTAAAACAAATTTCTTTCCATAGTAATTTCATTAAATTCTTGCAAATTAACTTCATGAAACCCCCACACCCCTTTTCCAAATCAGTAAATTTGATGTGTTTTGATTTTTAATTTTTTTTTAACCTATTCTCTCATTAGTTTAGGTGTGTGCAGTAGATTTAGGGCTATTCCTGGATGTAAACGTAGGACAGGGGTTGCAGTTTCGATGGCAAATGTTGTAGCCTTGATGGATGAGTATAAAAGGTTGAAGAATTCGGTCCGGTAAGTCACTATAAAATATTTTTGCCCAAAATTATTCTTTTATTGTCCCCTTAAAAGGTTGCCCTCCCCACAATAAGTAAATATAATTCTTCCGGAAAGTGGTTTTTAGGGCTGAATTAAAATTTGCTAGCCACAGCAAATTGATGAGGCTTTAAAAAACAATTTCCGATGTTTAAAACAAATTTCTTTCCATAGTAATTTCATTAAATTCTTGCAAATTAACTTCATGAAACCCCCACACCCCTTTTCCAAATCAGTAAATTTGATGTGTTTTGATTTTTAATTTTTTTTTAACCTATTCTCTCATTAGTTTAGGTGTGTGCAGTAGATTTAGGGCTATTCCTGGATGTAAACGTAGGACAGGGGTTGCAGTTTCGATGGTAAATGTTGTAGCCTTGATGGATGAGTATAAAAGGTTGGAGAATTCGGTCCGGTAAGTCACTATAAAATATTTTTGCCCAAAATTATTCTTTTATTGTCCCCTTAAAAGGTTGCCCTCCCCACAATAAGTAAATATAATTCTTCCGGAAAGTGGTTTTTAGGGCTGAATTAAAATTTGCTAGCCACAGCAAATTGATGAGGCTTTAAAAAACAATTTCCGATGTTTAAAACAAATTTCTTTCCATAGTAATTTCATTAAATTCTTGCAAATTAACTTCATGAAACCCCCACACCCCTTTTCCAAATCAGTAAATTTGATGTGTTTTGATTTTTAATTTTTTTTTAACCTATTCTCTCATTAGTTTAGGTGTGTGCAGTAGATTTAGGGCTATTCCTGGATGTAAACGTAGGACAGGGGTTGCAGTTTCGATGGTAAATGTTGTAGCCTTGATGGATGAGTATAAAAGGTTGGAGAATTCGGTCCGGTAAGTCACTATAAAATATTTTTGCCCAAAATTATTCTTTTATTGTCCCCTTAAAAGGTTGCCCTCCCCACAATAAGTAAATATAATTCTTCCGGAAAGTGGTTTTTAGGGCTGAATTAAAATTTGCTAGCCACAGCAAATTGATGAGGCTTTAAAAAACAATTTCCGATGTTTAAAACAAATTTTTTTCCATAGTAATTTCATTAAATTCTTGCAAATTAACTTCATGAAACCCCCACACCCCTTTTCCAAATCAGTAAATTTGATGTGTTTTGATTTTTAATTTTTTTTTAACCTATTCTCTCATTAGTTTAGGTGTGTGCAGTAGATTTAGGGCTATTCCTGGATGTAAACGTAGGACAGGGGTTGCAGTTTCGATGGTAAATGTTGTAGCCTTGATGGATGAGTATAAAAGGTTGGAGAATTCGGTCCGGTAAGTCACTATAAAATATTTTTGCCCAAAATTATTCTTTTATTGTCCCCTTAAAAGGTTGCCCTCCCCACAATAAGTAAATATAATTCTTCCGGAAAGTGGTTTTTAGGGCTGAATTAAAATTTGCTAGCCACAGCAAATTGATGAGGCTTTAAAAAACAATTTCCGATGTTTAAAACAAATTTCTTTCCATAGTAATTTCATTAAATTCTTGCAAATTAACTTCATGAAACCCCCACACCCCTTTTCCAAATCAGTAAATTTGATGTGTTTTGATTTTTAATTTTTTTTTAACCTATTCTCTCATTAGTTTAGGTGTGTGCAGTAGATTTAGGGCTATTCCTGGATGTAAACGTAGGACAGGGGTTGCAGTTTCGATGGTAAATGTTGTAGCCTTGATGGATGAGTATAAAAGGTTGGAGAATTCGGTCCGGTAAGTCACTATAAAATATTTTTGCCCAAAATTATTCTTTTATTGTCCCCTTAAAAGGTTGCCCTCCCCACAATAAGTAAATATAATTCTTCCGGAAAGTGGTTTTTAGGGCTGAATTAAAATTTGCTAGCCACAGCAAATTGATGAGGCTTTAAAAAACAATTTCCGATGTTTAAAACAAATTTCTTTCCATAGTAATTTCATTAAATTCTTGCAAATTAACTTCATGAAACCCCCACACCCCTTTTCCAAATCAGTAAATTTGATGTGTTTTGATTTTTAATTTTTTTTTAACCTATTCTCTCATTAGTTTAGGTGTGTGCAGTAGATTTAGGGCTATTCCTGGATGTAAACGTAGGACAGGGGTTGCAGTTTCGATGGTAAATGTTGTAGCCTTGATGGATGAGTATAAAAGGTTGGAGAATTCGGTCCGGTAAGTCACTATAAAATATTTTTGCCCAAAATTATTCTTTTATTGTCCCCTTAAAAGGTTGCCCTCCCCACAATAAGTAAATATAATTCTTCCGGAAAGTGGTTTTTAGGGCTGAATTAAAATTTGCTAGCCACAGCAAATTGATGAGGCTTTAAAAAACAATTTCCGATGTTTAAAACAAATTTTTTTCCATAGTAATTTCATTAAATTCTTGCAAATTAACTTCATGAAACCCCCACACCCCTTTTCCAAATCAGTAAATTTGATGTGTTTTGATTTTTAATTTTTTTTTAACCTATTCTCTCATTAGTTTAGGTGTGTGCAGTAGATTTAGGGCTATTCCTGGATGTAAACGTAGGACAGGGGTTGCAGTTTCGATGGTAAATGTTGTAGCCTTGATGGATGAGTATAAAAGGTTGGAGAATTCGGTCCGGTAAGTCACTATAAAATATTTTTGCCCAAAATTATTCTTTTATTGTCCCCTTAAAAGGTTGCCCTTCCCACAATAAGTAAATATAATTCTTCCGGAAAGTGGTTTTTAGGGCTGAATTAAAATTTGCTAGCCACAGCAAATTGATGAGGCTTTAAAAAACAATTTCCGATGTTTAAAACAAATTTCTTTCCATAGTAATTTCATTAAATTCTTGCAAATTAACTTCATGAAACCCCCACACCCCTTTTCCAAATCAGTAAATTTGATGTGTTTTGATTTTTAATTTTTTTTTAACCTATTCTCTCATTAGTTTAGGTGTGTGCAGTAGATTTAGGGCTATTCCTGGATGTAAACGTAGGACAGGGGTTGCAGTTTCGATGGTAAATGTTGTAGCCTTGATGGATGAGTATAAAAGGTTGGAGAATTCGGTCCGGTAAGTCACTATAAAATATTTTTGCCCAAAATTATTCTTTTATTGTCCCCTTAAAAGGTTGCCCTCCCCACAATAAGTAAATATAATTCTTCCGGAAAGTGGTTTTTAGGGCTGAATTAAAATTTGCTAGCCACAGCAAATTGATGAGGCTTTAAAAAACAATTTCCGATGTTTAAAACAAATTTTTTTCCATAGTAATTTCATTAAATTCTTGCAAATTAACTTCATGAAACCCCCACACCCCTTTTCCAAATCAGTAAATTTGATGTGTTTTGATTTTTAATTTTTTTTTAACCTATTCTCTCATTAGTTTAGGTGTGTGCAGTAGATTTAGGGCTATTCCTGGATGTAAACGTAGGACAGGGGTTGCAGTTTCGATGGTAAATGTTGTAGCCTTGATGGATGAGTATAAAAGGTTGGAGAATTCGGTCCGGTAAGTCACTATAAAATATTTTTGCCCAAAATTATTCTTTTATTGTCCCCTTAAAAGGTTGCCCTCCCCACAATAAGTAAATATAATTCTTCCGGAAAGTGGTTTTTAGGGCTGAATTAAAATTTGCTAGCCACAGCAAATTGATGAGGCTTTAAAAAACAATTTCCGATGTTTAAAACAAATTTTTTTCCATAGTAATTTCATTAAATTCTTGCAAATTAACTTCATGAAACCCCCACACCCCTTTTCCAAATCAGTAAATTTGATGTGTTTTGATTTTTAATTTTTTTTTAACCTATTCTCTCATTAGTTTAGGTGTGTGCAGTAGATTTAGGGCTATTCCTGGATGTAAACGTAGGACAGGGGTTGCAGTTTCGATGGTAAATGTTGTAGCCTTGATGGATGAGTATAAAAGGTTGGAGAATTCGGTCCGGTAAGTCACTATAAAATATTTTTGCCCAAAATTATTCTTTTATTGTCCCCTTAAAAGGTTGCCCTCCCCACAATAAGTAAATATAATTCTTCCGGAAAGTGGTTTTTAGGGCTGAATTAAAATTTGCTAGCCACAGCAAATTGATGAGGCTTTAAAAAACAATTTCCGATGTTTAAAACAAATTTCTTTTCATAGTAATTTCATTAAATTCTTGCAAATTAACTTCATGAAACCCCCACACCCCTTTTCCAAATCAGTAAATTTGATGTGTTTTGATTTTTAATTTTTTTTTAACCTATTCTCTCATTAGTTTAGGTGTGTGCAGTAGATTTAGGGCTATTCTTGGATGTAACCGTAGGGCAGGGGTTGCAGTTTCGATGGTAAATGTTGTAGCCTTGATGGATGAGTATAAAAGGTTGGAGAATTAGCTCCGGTAAGTCTCTATAAAATATTTTTGCCCAAAATTATTGTTTTATTGTCCCCTTAAAAGGTTGCCCTCCCCACAATAAGTAAATAAAATTCTTCCGGAAAGTGGTTTTTAGGGCTGAATTAAAATTTGCTAGCCACAGCAAATTGATGAGGCTTTAAAAAACAATTTCCGATGTTTAAAACAAATTTCTTTCCATAGTAATTTCATTAAATTCTTGCAAATTAACTTCATGAAACCCCCACACCCCTTTTCCAAATCAGTAAATTTGATGTGTTTTGATTTTTAATTTTTTTTTAACCTATTCTCTCATTAGTTTAGGTGTGTGCAGTAGATTTAGGGCTATTCCTGGATGTAAACGTAGGACAGGGGTTGCAGTTTCGATGGTAAATGTTGTAGCCTTGATGGATGAGTATAAAAGGTTGGAGAATTCGGTCCGGTAAGTCACTATAAAATATTTTTGCCCAAAATTATTCTTTTATTGTCCCCTTAAAAGGTTGCCCTTCCCACAATAAGTAAATATAATTCTTCCGGAAAGTGGTTTTTAGGGCTGAATTAAAATTTGCTAGCCACAGCAAATTGATGAGGCTTTAAAAAACAATTTCCGATGTTTAAAACAAATTTCTTTTCATAGTAATTTCATTAAATTCTTGCAAATTAACTTCATGAAACCCCCACACCCCTTTTCCAAATCAGTAAATTTGATGTGTTTTGATTTTTAATTTTTTTTTAACCTATTCTCTCATTAGTTTAGGTGTGTGCAGTAGATTTAGGGCTATTCCTGGATGTAAACGTAGGACAGGGGTTGCAGTTTCGATGGTAAATGTTGTAGCCTTGATGGATGAGTATAAAAGGTTGGAGAATTCGGTCCGGTAAGTCACTATAAAATATTTTTGCCCAAAATTATTCTTTTATTGTCCCCTTAAAAGGTTGCCCTCCCCACAATAAGTAAATATAATTCTTCCGGAAAGTGGTTTTTAGGGCTGAATTAAAATTTGCTAGCCACAGCAAATTGATGAGGCTTTAAAAAACAATTTCCGATGTTTAAAACAAATTTCTTTTCATAGTAATTTCATTAAATTCTTGCAAATTAACTTCATGAAACCCCCACACCCCTTTTCCAAATCAGTAAATTTGATGTGTTTTGATTTTTAATTTTTTTTTAACCTATTCTCTCATTAGTTTAGGTGTGTGCAGTAGATTTAGGGCTATTCTTGGATGTAACCGTAGGGCAGGGGTTGCAGTTTCGATGGTAAATGTTGTAGCCTTGATGGATGAGTATAAAAGGTTGGAGAATTAGCTCCGGTAAGTCTCTATAAAATATTTTTGCCCAAAATTATTGTTTTATTGTCCCCTTAAAAGGTTGCCCTCCCCACAATAAGTAAATAAAATTCTTCCGGAAAGTGGTTTTTAGGGCTGAATTAAAATTTGCTAGCCACAGCAAATTGATGAGGCTTTAAAAAACAATTTCCGATGTTTAAAACAAATTTCTTTCCATAGGTATTTCATTAAATTCTTGCAAATTAACTTCATGAAACCCCCACACCCCTTTTCCAAATCAGTAAATTTGATGTGTTTTGATTTTTAATTTTTTTTTAACCTATTCTCTCATTAGTTTAGGTGTGTGCAGTAGATTTAGGGCTATTCTTGGATGTAACCGTAGGGCAGGGGTTGCAGTTTCGATGGTAAATGTTGTAGCCTTGATGGATGAGTATAAAAGGTTGGAGAATTAGCTCCGGTAAGTCTCTATAAAATATTTTTGCCCAAAATTATTGTTTTATTGTCCCCTTAAAAGGTTGCCCTCCCCACAATAAGTAAATAAAATTCTTCCGGAAAGTGGTTTTTAGGGCTGAATTAAAATTTGCTAGCCACAGCAAATTGATGAGGCTTTAAAAAACAATTTCCGATGTTTAAAACAAATTTCTTTCCATAGTAATTTCATTAAATTCTTGCAAATTAACTTCATGAAACCCCCACACCCCTTTTCCAAATCAGTAAATTTGATGTGTTTTGATTTTTAATTTTTTTTTAACCTATTCTCTCATTAGTTTAGGTGTGTGCAGTAGATTTAGGGCTATTCTTGGATGTAACCGTAGGGCAGGGGTTGCAGTTTCGATGGTAAATGTTGTAGCCTTGATGGATGAGTATAAAAGGTTGGAGAATTAGCTCCGGTAAGTCTCTATAAAATATTTTTGCCCAAAATTATTCTTTTATTGTTCCCTTAAAAGGTTGCCCTCCCAGAAGTAAATAGAACTCTTCCGGAAAGTGGTTTTTAGGGCTGAATTAAAATTTGCTAGCCACAGCAAATTGATGAGGCTTTAAAAAACAATTTCCGATGTTTAAAACAAATTTCTTTCCATAGTAATTTCATTAAATTCTTGCAAATTAACTTCATGAAACCCCCACACCCCTTTTCCAAATCAGTAAATTTGATGTGTTTTGATTTTTAATTTTTTTTTAACCTATTCTCTCATTAGTTTAGGTGTGTGCAGTAGATTTAGGGCTATTCCTGGATGTAAACGTAGGACAGGGGTTGCAGTTTCGATGGTAAATGTTGTAGCCTTGATGGATGAGTATAAAAGGTTGGAGAATTAGCTCCGGTAAGTCGCTATAAAATATTTTTGCCCAAAATTATTCTTTTATTGTTCCCTTAAAAGGTTGCCCTCCCAGAAGTAAATAGAACTCTTCCGGAAAGTGGTTTTTAGGGCTGAATTAAAATTTGCTAGCCACAGCAAATTGATGAGGCTTTAAAAAACAATTTCCGATGTTTAAAACAAATTTCTTTCCATAGTAATTTCATTAAATTCTTGCAAATTAACTTCATGAAACCCCCACACCCCTTTTCCAAATCAGTAAATTTGATGTGTTTTGATTTTTAATTTTTTTTTAACCTATTCTCTCATTAGTTTAGGTGTGTGCAGTAGATTTAGGGCTATTCTTGGATGTAACCGTAGGGCAGGGGTTGCAGTTTCGATGGTAAATGTTGTAGCCTTGATGGATGAGTATAAAAGGTTGGAGAATTAGCTCCGGTAAGTCTCTATAAAATATTTTTGCCCAAAATTATTGTTTTATTGTCCCCTTAAAAGGTTGCCCTCCCCACAATAAGTAAATAAAATTCTTCCGGAAAGTGGTTTTTAGGGCTGAATTAAAATTTGCTAGCCACAGCAAATTGATGAGGCTTTAAAAAACAATTTCCGATGTTTAAAACAAATTTCTTTCCATAGTAATTTCATTAAATTCTTGCAAATTAACTTCATGAAACCCCCACACCCCTTTTCCAAATCAGTAAATTTGATGTGTTTTGATTTTTAATTTTTTTTTAACCTATTCTCTCATTAGTTTAGGTGTGTGCAGTAGATTTAGGGCTATTCTTGGATGTAACCGTAGGGCAGGGGTTGCAGTTTCGATGGTAAATGTTGTAGCCTTGATGGATGAGTATAAAAGGTTGGAGAATTAGCTCCGGTAAGTCTCTATAAAATATTTTTGCCCAAAATTATTCTTTTATTGTCCCCTTAAAAGGTTGCCCTCCCCACAATAAGTAAATATAATTCTTCCGGAAAGTGGTTTTTAGGGCTGAATTAAAATTTGCTAGCCACAGCAAATTGATGAGGCTTTAAAAAACAATTTCCGATGTTTAAAACAAATTTCTTTTCATAGTAATTTCATTAAATTCTTGCAAATTAACTTCATGAAACCCCCACACCCCTTTTCCAAATCAGTAAATTTGATGTGTTTTGATTTTTAATTTTTTTTTAACCTATTCTCTCATTAGTTTAGGTGTGTGCAGTAGATTTAGGGCTATTCTTGGATGTAACCGTAGGGCAGGGGTTGCAGTTTCGATGGTAAATGTTGTAGCCTTGATGGATGAGTATAAAAGGTTGGAGAATTAGCTCCGGTAAGTCTCTATAAAATATTTTTGCCCAAAATTATTGTTTTATTGTCCCCTTAAAAGGTTGCCCTCCCCACAATAAGTAAATAAAATTCTTCCGGAAAGTGGTTTTTAGGGCTGAATTAAAATTTGCTAGCCACAGCAAATTGATGAGGCTTTAAAAAACAATTTCCGATGTTTAAAACAAATTTCTTTCCATAGTAATTTCATTAAATTCTTGCAAATTAACTTCATGAAACCCCCACACCCCTTTTCCAAATCAGTAAATTTGATGTGTTTTGATTTTTAATTTTTTTTTAACCTATTCTCTCATTAGTTTAGGTGTGTGCAGTAGATTTAGGGCTATTCTTGGATGTAACCGTAGGGCAGGGGTTGCAGTTTCGATGGTAAATGTTGTAGCCTTGATGGATGAGTATAAAAGGTTGGAGAATTAGCTCCGGTAAGTCTCTATAAAATATTTTTGCCCAAAATTATTCTTTTATTGTTCCCTTAAAAGGTTGCCCTCCCAGAAGTAAATAGAACTCTTCCGGAAAGTGGTTTTTAGGGCTGAATTAAAATTTGCTAGCCACAGCAAATTGATGAGGCTTTAAAAAACAATTTCCGATGTTTAAAACAAATTTCTTTCCATAGTAATTTCATTAAATTCTTGCAAATTAACTTCATGAAACCCCCACACCCCTTTTCCAAATCAGTAAATTTGATGTGTTTTGATTTTTAATTTTTTTTTAACCTATTCTCTCATTAGTTTAGGTGTGTGCAGTAGATTTAGGGCTATTCTTGGATGTAACCGTAGGGCAGGGGTTGCAGTTTCGATGGTAAATGTTGTAGCCTTGATGGATGAGTATAAAAGGTTGGAGAATTAGCTCCGGTAAGTCTCTATAAAATATTTTTGCCCAAAATTATTGTTTTATTGTCCCCTTAAAAGGTTGCCCTCCCCACAATAAGTAAATAAAATTCTTCCGGAAAGTGGTTTTTAGGGCTGAATTAAAATTTGCTAGCCACAGCAAATTGATGAGGCTTTAAAAAACAATTTCCGATGTTTAAAACAAATTTCTTTCCATAGTAATTTCATTAAATTCTTGCAAATTAACTTCATGAAACCCCCACACCCCTTTTCCAAATCAGTAAATTTGATGTGTTTTGATTTTTAATTTTTTTTTAACCTATTCTCTCATTAGTTTAGGTGTGTGCAGTAGATTTAGGGCTATTCTTGGATGTAACCGTAGGGCAGGGGTTGCAGTTTCGATGGTAAATGTTGTAGCCTTGATGGATGAGTATAAAAGGTTGGAGAATTAGCTCCGGTAAGTCTCTATAAAATATTTTTGCCCAAAATTATTCTTTTATTGTTCCCTTAAAAGGTTGCCCTCCCAGAAGTAAATAGAACTCTTCCGGAAAGTGGTTTTTAGGGCTGAATTAAAATTTGCTAGCCACAGCAAATTGATGAGGCTTTAAAAAACAATTTCCGATGTTTAAAACAAATTTCTTTCCATAGTAATTTCATTAAATTCTTGCAAATTAACTTCATGAAACCCCCACACCCCTTTTCCAAATCAGTAAATTTGATGTGTTTTGATTTTTAATTTTTTTTTAACCTATTCTCTCATTAGTTTAGGTGTGTGCAGTAGATTTAGGGCTATTCCTGGATGTAAACGTAGGACAGGGGTTGCAGTTTCGATGGTAAATGTTGTAGCCTTGATGGATGAGTATAAAAGGTTGGAGAATTAGCTCCGGTAAGTCGCTATAAAATATTTTTGCCCAAAATTATTCTTTTATTGTTCCCTTAAAAGGTTGCCCTCCCAGAAGTAAATAGAACTCTTCCGGAAAGTGGTTTTTAGGGCTGAATTAAAATTTGCTAGCCACAGCAAATTGATGAGGCTTTAAAAAACAATTTCCGATGTTTAAAACAAATTTCTTTCCATAGTAATTTCATTAAATTCTTGCAAATTAACTTCATGAAACCCCCACACCCCTTTTCCAAATCAGTAAATTTGATGTGTTTTGATTTTTAATTTTTTTTTAACCTATTCTCTCATTAGTTTAGGTGTGTGCAGTAGATTTAGGGCTATTCTTGGATGTAACCGTAGGGCAGGGGTTGCAGTTTCGATGGTAAATGTTGTAGCCTTGATGGATGAGTATAAAAGGTTGGAGAATTAGCTCCGGTAAGTCTCTATAAAATATTTTTGCCCAAAATTATTGTTTTATTGTCCCCTTAAAAGGTTGCCCTCCCCACAATAAGTAAATAAAATTCTTCCGGAAAGTGGTTTTTAGGGCTGAATTAAAATTTGCTAGCCACAGCAAATTGATGAGGCTTTAAAAAACAATTTCCGATGTTTAAAACAAATTTCTTTCCATAGTAATTTCATTAAATTCTTGCAAATTAACTTCATGAAACCCCCACACCCCTTTTCCAAATCAGTAAATTTGATGTGTTTTGATTTTTAATTTTTTTTTAACCTATTCTCTCATTAGTTTAGGTGTGTGCAGTAGATTTAGGGCTATTCTTGGATGTAACCGTAGGGCAGGGGTTGCAGTTTCGATGGTAAATGTTGTAGCCTTGATGGATGAGTATAAAAGGTTGGAGAATTAGCTCCGGTAAGTCTCTATAAAATATTTTTGCCCAAAATTATTCTTTTATTGTCCCCTTAAAAGGTTGCCCTCCCCACAATAAGTAAATATAATTCTTCCGGAAAGTGGTTTTTAGGGCTGAATTAAAATTTGCTAGCCACAGCAAATTGATGAGGCTTTAAAAAACAATTTCCGATGTTTAAAACAAATTTCTTTTCATAGTAATTTCATTAAATTCTTGCAAATTAACTTCATGAAACCCCCACACCCCTTTTCCAAATCAGTAAATTTGATGTGTTTTGATTTTTAATTTTTTTTTAACCTATTCTCTCATTAGTTTAGGTGTGTGCAGTAGATTTAGGGCTATTCTTGGATGTAACCGTAGGGCAGGGGTTGCAGTTTCGATGGTAAATGTTGTAGCCTTGATGGATGAGTATAAAAGGTTGGAGAATTAGCTCCGGTAAGTCTCTATAAAATATTTTTGCCCAAAATTATTGTTTTATTGTCCCCTTAAAAGGTTGCCCTCCCCACAATAAGTAAATAAAATTCTTCCGGAAAGTGGTTTTTAGGGCTGAATTAAAATTTGCTAGCCACAGCAAATTGATGAGGCTTTAAAAAACAATTTCCGATGTTTAAAACAAATTTCTTTCCATAGTAATTTCATTAAATTCTTGCAAATTAACTTCATGAAACCCCCACACCCCTTTTCCAAATCAGTAAATTTGATGTGTTTTGATTTTTAATTTTTTTTTAACCTATTCTCTCATTAGTTTAGGTGTGTGCAGTAGATTTAGGGCTATTCTTGGATGTAACCGTAGGGCAGGGGTTGCAGTTTCGATGGTAAATGTTGTAGCCTTGATGGATGAGTATAAAAGGTTGGAGAATTAGCTCCGGTAAGTCTCTATAAAATATTTTTGCCCAAAATTATTCTTTTATTGTTCCCTTAAAAGGTTGCCCTCCCAGAAGTAAATAGAACTCTTCCGGAAAGTGGTTTTTAGGGCTGAATTAAAATTTGCTAGCCACAGCAAATTGATGAGGCTTTAAAAAACA
Source organism: Dromius quadrimaculatus (assembly GCA_963989225.1). Classification (NCBI taxonomy): domain Eukaryota; kingdom Metazoa; phylum Arthropoda; class Insecta; order Coleoptera; family Carabidae; genus Dromius; species Dromius quadrimaculatus. The sequence continues at coordinate 44,698,677 of OZ022334.1, read as the reverse complement.
ATTTCCGATGTTTAAAACAAATTTCTTTCCATAGTAATTTCATTAAATTCTTGCAAATTAACTTCATGAAACCCCCACACCCCTTTTCCAAATCAGTAAATTTGATGTGTTTTGATTTTTAATTTTTTTTTAACCTATTCTCTCATTAGTTTAGGTGTGTGCAGTAGATTTAGGGCTATTCCTGGATGTAAACGTAGGACAGGGGTTGCAGTTTCGATGGTAAATGTTGTAGCCTTGATGGATGAGTATAAAAGGTTGGAGAATTAGCTCCGGTAAGTCGCTATAAAATATTTTTGCCCAAAATTATTCTTTTATTGTTCCCTTAAAAGGTTGCCCTCCCAGAAGTAAATAGAACTCTTCCGGAAAGTGGTTTTTAGGGCTGAATTAAAATTTGCTAGCCACAGCAAATTGATGAGGCTTTAAAAAACAATTTCCGATGTTTAAAACAAATTTCTTTCCATAGGTATTTCATTAAATTCTTGCAAATTAACTTCATGAAACCCCCACACCCCTTTTCCAAATCAGTAAATTTGATGTGTTTTGATTTTTAATTTTTTTTTAACCTATTCTCTCATTAGTTTAGGTGTGTGCAGTAGATTTAGGGCTATTCCTGGATGTAAACGTAGGACAGGGGTTGCAGTTTCGATGGTAAATGTTGTAGCCTTGATGGATGAGTATAAAAGGTTGGAGAATTAGCTCCGGTAAGTCTCTATAAAATATTTTTGCCCAAAATTATTCTTTTATTGTTCCCTTAAAAGGTTGCCCTCCCAGAAGTAAATAGAACTCTTCCGGAAAGTGGTTTTTAGGGCTGAATTAAAATTTGCTAGCCACAGCAAATTGATGAGGCTTTAAAAAACAATTTCCGATGTTTAAAACAAATTTCTTTCCATAGGTATTTCATTAAATTCTTGCAAATTAACTTCATGAAACCCCCACACCCCTTTTCCAAATCAGTAAATTTGATGTGTTTTGATTTTTAATTTTTTTTTAACCTATTCTCTCATTAGTTTAGGTGTGTGCAGTAGATTTAGGGCTATTCTTGGATGTAACCGTAGGGCAGGGGTTGCAGTTTCGATGGTAAATGTTGTAGCCTTGATGGATGAGTATAAAAGGTTGGAGAATTAGCTCCGGTAAGTCTCTATAAAATATTTTTGCCCAAAATTATTGTTTTATTGTCCCCTTAAAAGGTTGCCCTCCCCACAATAAGTAAATAAAATTCTTCCGGAAAGTGGTTTTTAGGGCTGAATTAAAATTTGCTAGCCACAGCAAATTGATGAGGCTTTAAAAAACAATTTCCGATGTTTAAAACAAATTTCTTTCCATAGTAATTTCATTAAATTCTTGCAAATTAACTTCATGAAACCCCCACACCCCTTTTCCAAATCAGTAAATTTGATGTGTTTTGATTTTTAATTTTTTTTTAACCTATTCTCTCATTAGTTTAGGTGTGTGCAGTAGATTTAGGGCTATTCTTGGATGTAACCGTAGGGCAGGGGTTGCAGTTTCGATGGTAAATGTTGTAGCCTTGATGGATGAGTATAAAAGGTTGGAGAATTAGCTCCGGTAAGTCTCTATAAAATATTTTTGCCCAAAATTATTCTTTTATTGTCCCCTTAAAAGGTTGCCCTCCCCACAATAAGTAAATATAATTCTTCCGGAAAGTGGTTTTTAGGGCTGAATTAAAATTTGCTAGCCACAGCAAATTGATGAGGCTTTAAAAAACAATTTCCGATGTTTAAAACAAATTTCTTTCCATAGTAATTTCATTAAATTCTTGCAAATTAACTTCATGAAACCCCCACACCCCTTTTCCAAATCAGTAAATTTGATGTGTTTTGATTTTTAATTTTTTTTTAACCTATTCTCTCATTAGTTTAGGTGTGTGCAGTAGATTTAGGGCTATTCCTGGATGTAAACGTAGGACAGGGGTTGCAGTTTCGATGGTAAATGTTGTAGCCTTGATGGATGAGTATAAAAGGTTGGAGAATTAGCTCCGGTAAGTCGCTATAAAATATTTTTGCCCAAAATTATTCTTTTATTGTTCCCTTAAAAGGTTGCCCTCCCAGAAGTAAATAGAACTCTTCCGGAAAGTGGTTTTTAGGGCTGAATTAAAATTTGCTAGCCACAGCAAATTGATGAGGCTTTAAAAAACAATTTCCGATGTTTAAAACAAATTTCTTTCCATAGTAATTTCATTAAATTCTTGCAAATTAACTTCATGAAACCCCCACACCCCTTGTCCAAATTAGTAAATTTGATGTGTTTAGATTTTTATTTTCATTTTTAATCATTCTCTGATTAATTTAGATGTGTACAGTAGTTTTGAGGCAATTTTTGTATGTTACGGCTAGGACTGCAGTTTTGTTGGTAAATAGAAGCCTTCTTAATCCTTACAAATAAATAACATTATACCGAAAAGTAAGTTTTTTAACTGAGCCAGCCAATTCTGTAATTCATTCCATATTGTCCCATAAATCCTTTTAACCTTTATAGATAAACTACAGAAACTGAAAAGTGCCTTTTAATACTGAACCTCCGCTACGATTTGGTGATCCATGTCAGTGAGAGGGGGCTATAAATTACATTTTATAGATGACATTCAAGTCTTTCAAATGGATTTGAAACCACACATTGAATGGATGTGTTTGAAAATATCAAATGTATCTTTGGACCGAAATAGTTGAAGTTTGGATGCTAGAGAACAAAATTTCACTTTAAAAATAGATATCCAATAGTCTAACAATTTGACATCAGCTAGTAAGCAAAGAATAATGCAAGTACATATTGGATATTCTAAAAAGGTAAAATGAGTTCTGGTACTCAAAATAGTTTTTAGTTGGATTCTTCCACTTTAGTATTATTCTCTAGTCTATAAGGTGGAATAATATACTGAATTGTTCATTTATTTTTGCTATTTTTTTAATTGGGATTTTTGTTTTTCCATTTATATTAGCTACTCTTGACAGTTTGGCCGAAAATTACTTCTGAAGAAAAATATTCAAATATTAACATTGAAGCTAGGGATGAAACAATTCAAGAAAATATTAATTGAATCTGAGCAACAACTTCTGATGCAAAATGAATATAGGAAATGAATTTATGTACTTCAGAAGTTTCAAAAAGTTATATTGTATATGTATTTTACGCTTTAGTCTGTAAGTGACATGTATTTTACGTTTAAGATACAACGTAGGATAAGTCTGTAGCAAGTAAGACGCGGTAAGAGGGTTCAAACAACTCTCATCAATAACGACGAAAAATAGGGGGAGATAGGACATGATCATAAATATGTGGGGTCATTTTTTCTTTCAGATCTATGTGTTTTAAGTAAAGAATCGTGAAAATATCTTCGAAAGGTAGGAAAAATGATATATAATTAAATGAAATATTTGATTATCTTCGAAAGGTAGGAAAAATGATATAATTAAATGAAATATTTGACTTTCTTCGAAAGGTAGGGAAAATTATATATAATTAAATGAAATATTTGTTCATATTATCAGTGCCGGATAATTAATTATACACATACACGATTTGGGATTGCCCAAATATTCCTTCAAGGCCGATAGTAATTTATTTTTAAAGATAAGTTAAATGTTTTAGGCTCAACTAATTTATTTTCGTTATCTTGAAAAAATACTTCATTTTAATTTAGTAAAACGCTCAGTTATCCCAAAAATTTTAAATCCAAGCAGTTTAATTATGTGAGACAGTGCCAAATAATTTATTTCGAACTTGCCACGCATTTTAAATTTGCCCAGAATCCGGCACTGATAAAATAATTTCCGGGCTTTTAAAATCAAAACAATAATTCGCCTCTGCTTTTGAAGCGAATTTCCAATTAATGGAAATAATCGCTTTTTATTTTTCAAATTTAATTGCTGAATTATTCCAGCCGATTTTTTAATTTATCTATTTTATATTTCGAACTTATTTTTTGTTGCTACATCTGTCTCAATCCGGTAAGATCGCATCATAATTGATTCGCGCATTATTTAAATTACTTTTAGTCTGTAGGGTGACATGTATTTTACTTTTTAGTTTGTAAGTGACATATTTTACGTAAGTTTTATGTATTTAATGCTTTAGTTTGTACGATGACATGTAAATTACGTTTAGTTTGTAGGGTGACATGTATTTTACGTCTTAGTTTGTAGGATAGGTTTATAGCAACTAAGATGCGCTAAGAGAGTTCTAACGACGAGAAATAGGGGGAAATGGGATGTAATTTTGATCATGAATATGTGGGGCTATTTTTTATTTCAGGTCTGTTTTTTTAAGCAATCAATCATGAAACTATCTTCGAAAGGTAGGAAAAATGATATGTAATTAAATGAAATATTTGTTCAATTATCAGTGCCGGGTTATTAACTAAAAACGACTTTGGTTCTCGAGCCTAGAGGCCTCATTTAATATTTGGCACTGTTCGTCACTAATTTCAATCGTGCTATTATTTTATTAAAGAAAAGTTAGATGCTTTAGGCTATTTTGATTAATTTAGTAAAACGCTCAGCAACCCCAAAAATTTAAAATTAAGCAATTTATAGTTATGTGAGACAGTGCCAAATAATCTATTAGATGCATACCTATACATTTTCGGGCTTGCCAAGCATTTCAAATTTTTTCAGAAAACTCATTAAATATTTTTTCTTGAGACGTGTCTCAATCCGGCACTGATTTGAGAGTTCTCGGAAACTTTGCTGGAATTAAAGCAACAATCGGCCTTTACTCTTAAGGCGTGCTTTCAACTAATGAAAATAACCGCGTTCTATTTTCCAAATTTAAAATACCAATATTCCCACCGAATTACTAAGCATTTTGAATTTTCCTAGAAGTTTCATTAAATATTCTTTCTTAGAACATATTAATCCGGTACTGATAAGAGAATTCTCGGCAATTTTATTATTCTGGGGTCACACATATGTTAACTTTTAATGCCTGTCAAATACAACGCTCTAAGTTGTGCGTTAAATTAAGTAGCTACACTAGCATTTAATTAATGTCACTAAATTGGTCGTCAAAGCACTGTCCTAAGAACAAGGTTCATTTTGAAACACTTCTAAAAACTCAATGACTCTTCCATCCATATATCTATATATATTTATAGATATATGGTTTTTCTCATTTTACGTTGGTACAAATTAAGGTTATTGATGTATTGTGATGGTTTCTCTGACTGTTATTTTCAAATATTCTGTTGATCTCGATTCTGTTCCGTGTTTACTGATTTTCTTTGGTTTCACTTTAACAGTTTGTTTTATATTATCGAGGAAGAAATTGTTGTTTTTTTTTAATAATAATTCTATGTCAATCATATTTAAAGCAAGTTTCAATCCAGAGTGTTGTTAACTGTCAGATGAAAACAGGTGTTCAAAGTTGACGCATGCGCTATTAGTTGTTTCGTACGTAAAGATAACATAAAGTTGAATTTATCTCAACTTTATGTTTTCATTACGTAGCTCTTATACAATACATAAACGTAAGAATATTGTGAACACGGGCATTGAAATACAGTAGTTTAACTTTACGTTTATGTTTACGGTTACATACTCCTTACGTTTGCGCACATTGTGAATTGGCACTAAGAATTCGAATAAAAAACTAGTTAAAATTGTGCAATGTATCTGTATTTGATATAAGATTTTATTTACAAGAAATAACGATAAAAAGTATAAAATATAATACACTTATATACCCTTGTAAAAATACTAAAAAACTTACAAAAATTATTTACAAAATGGCAACCATATACTTATTACTAGTAAATTATATACCGTTACAAACATAATATTAAATGAAAATCATTAATCTATTTAATAATATGTAGCGATAAAAATTTTAAGTCTTAATAACAAATATAAACGTCTATGTTATTTACAAAAACTTAAAAATATTTTTTAAGGGTGCCGTTTAATTTTCGTATACAATGAAAGTGACTCTCAAATACAGTATTATTTAAAATCAATTTCTGCTGTTCCAATTATGTGCCCAATTCGATAAAAATTCAAATATTCATTTTAATTTCTGACAATATTTGACAGTCACAATCACTACTGTATAAAAGAATACTAAAATTGAATACTATTTGACTCTAGCATAAATGGAAAATTGTCTATAATTTGTAAATACTTTATGATTTCAAAGTAAATTGGAAAATTAATTGTGCAATCAACAAGTGTATTGTACAATTTTTAGAATAAATTCATAACAATTACAAACGTCAAAAAGCTCAATATTGAGATTCAGTTTAATTTCTAATGAGCCGTGATTTTAGATAAATTAGATATTGATTACATCAATTCAATTCCAAGTCGAATGTATTAAAAATATTTTATATTTCGTTGAATTCTTCATGTGAAAATACTTTTTGTGATGTAAAAATATTTTGATAAATGCTGCCATAATTGTAGAAATATTGCTTTAATTGTATTAATAATTGCACGTATGATATGTTAAAGGTACACTGGTTCTATGCCACATTTTTCCTTGCAGCTTCAACGCACTGTCGGGTACGTTTAAATGCTTCAGTTTTTACAAAATCGACTGTTTTGTAAACAGTTAAAGGTCCGGGAGATTTAGGAGGTTGAGGAGCACTGATAGTGCCATTATAGGTGTCGGATTCCAAATCGAGATCCAAGTACTGGAGTTTATCGAAATCTTTACTCCCTCGGGGTGCTGCAGTGAACTGATTGTTATACTGGTAAAAATATACCTGCAAAAAACATTCGTTATAGAAACTATTTTTATAAAAAACGAGGTATTTATTATAATAAAAATATTGTAATGTTGAATAACAAATTAATTAATTTTATTTTGACGTTTTGTTCTTCAGAACAGCGATAAACAAATCTCCATCTCAACACAAGCTCTGCATCTTCTTAAAAATGATGCCCTTACTTTTTCAAAAATGCCCAACTTTCTTTGAATTGTTTCCTAACTTTGCGCAATTCTTCTAAATTGCGTACTGGTGTTGCATAGACCAAACTTTCAAGATAACCACATACAAAAAAATCAAGTGGTGTTAAATCCCGAGATCTAGAAGGTCATTGAACGAAACCTCCTCTTCCTATCAATCTTCCAAGGAACCTCTAACACGAAGCGTAAAATGAGGCGGAACTTCATCTTGCATAAACCACATATTAAACCTCTGATTAATCAATACATTTTATAAAAGCACTGGTAACTCATTTTGTAGAAAATCGTGATAATCTATTGGGCAAAACAACTATTAAAGTGTCTCCTAAAATGCCGAGCCAGATATTGATGGTGTGATTCAACAACGGCGTGAGGATTCTCATCTGACCAAACATGATTATTATGAAAATTAAATTAATAGAATCGACCTCATCTGTAAAAAGAATATTCGAAACGAGATCTGGATTATCGGCATTTTGGTGTAAAATCTACAAAATTCCATTCTGGCTTGATAATCAGGACGATTAAGGGCTTGTACCCGTTGAAAGTGGTACGGATGTAGAAGCTGAGACTGTAGAGTTCTCCAAACAACTAATACCCACTTCAGCGGATATCCTTCTAACACTTGTTTCGGGATTTTCTTCAATAATATCACTATCGGCAGAACGTTTATGTAGTCTGAGATCCCACAGCAAAATATCTACGTTCATCTGTCTTTTGATTGAAATACATTTTTCATGGATAATTATTGATAGAGGAATACGGTTTTGAAGAGTTGCCTATCAAAATATAGCCGCAAGTATTTTTTTTATTGAATTTTATTTAGCTCATTTTTTTTTTTGAACTATTACGTTCATTTGTTTTTTGGAAATTATATGATTTATTTGGAAGAGAGGTACATAAAGGACCTAAAAAATTAGGGTTGCCACCTCTCATTTGGCAGCAATCTCTTGGTTATAAATAGGTACATGAACGTTGATTTTATACGTTCATAACGTATTCAAATGAATTATATGTCAAATTGTAACCACTTTTCATCTTTACGCGAGGGTACATGGTTGCCTATGTGAAATTGTCCGCGAATAGGGGTTGCCAACTTTCAATTTTATGATCAGTGATAGTGTAGGTATTATTACAAAACGCCAAAATAAAAATAATTAATTTTCTGGTTAAGGTTGTTAAGAAGAAGAGTTGGGGTAAGCTGTGGTGCGAACCCTGCTCTATGCTTAATAAATAGGATAGAGCATTCATTGCCAACTTCAAGTAAACAAAATTTCAATGATTAAACCCAACTAGCACAAATAGTCTTTGGAACGTGACAGCAACTACATTAGGAACTTTTAAGGGTCTCGTCACCACAGTCGTTCCTATTACGAAAGTACGACCAAAATGGGGAATAATTCTTCAGTTCTGGCTACGTTCCTGGAACTTATTCGGCTACGTTCCAAAGACGTAATGGCTCCATATTAACATGGTTGTTGGTTGTCGTGTAGTTTTCGCGACTTTCTTGGAACTTTTCTCCCATTGTTGCTTGCTTTGTCTTGCAACTAGTTTTATCTCTCTCATGTTCCACTCTAGTATGAACGTGTCTATAACATTTGTTCAACTTAGAAAGAAAATGGAAGACGCTATGAAAGTAGTATACAAACGCAATACATTTTTGTCAATTCCCTATTATATGAGTGAACAAAAATTGAAACAAATGCAATTTTACTGCTAAATATAATGATTATAAATCTAAATTTGTCACTTTTAAATTAAAATATTGTTTCTCAAATATTTTTTTGTGAGAGAAAATGACGCCTTAACGCAAAAAAAAACTTTTCTCCATTCATTATTAAGAGCATATAATTAGTTATTATGTATTAATTTGTTGTACATGGTGCTAAATTTATGAGCACATTCAAGTTTTTAGTCATTGTGATGTACAAGTTCTCGTTTTGAAGTATTTGTCCCATATTTTGCTCATAAAAATGGCAAAGTTTGGGAGAAATTACCTTCTAAGTCAGAATTGCTAAAAAAATGCGACTTGAAAGTAATTACAACTGAGCGATAGACCGAACGAAAACTAGAAGTATGGAACTTTAAAGTTTATTTACTTCAAGGTATTGCAGTGCCACTTCCAAGTTGCGACACTATCACAGTGTCTGTTCAGTGTTGTCAAGTTCTAAAGAAACAGCGAATATACGATGGTCAAGATACCATGTTCTTAGCTGACCTACTAATAAAATTTGGGATATGATAGAATTATTAAGTTCTTCACTATCATAAGAAGTTGTAACGTCGTCTTCCGTAGCATATGACTTATCAAGATTATTGATTTTTGATGGTGACAATTGCACCATCCCAAAATATTCTTTCAGTACACCATTCGCTTTCTAGCCTTTTAATCTCCTGTAAAATGCTGTGGAATGTCATTTTTTTTATTTATGCTTGCTTTCAATAACAGACGCCATTACGAACCAACGAACCCTCATACAACTATACGAACACTGAGCAATTATGCAGAGAATATGAATGTTTTGGGAACTACATGGTGAAATTTTCTTTGTGGTGATTCTAAGAGGTGATATAAACTTTGTAGTAGGTATGCACAATGACGTTGAATTTTGCAGGTCGCAGTCACGTTACTTACACTTATAAATATCACTTCAAAGTTTCAACAATTTGAAGTGATCTTACAGGTTCCCAAAACGTTATGGCAACTATCAGTTACTTGAAAGTAGTTGCAACTTTAAGGTTGCATTTCAGTAGCATTGAATAGTCGCTGCTACGATTGTTTGTTGCTTTCAAGTTATTGGAGCTTTAAAGCGGTACCACTGGTAGCTACGACGTTCCCAATACCGAAGAAGCCATATAGCAGTAATATAACTATAAAGTAAATATTAGTGATAAATTTTACGTAATAGCGACTGTAGATTTGTAAAATAAAGTTATCCACACATTGAAGTTGAAAAATTAGTGACAGTTACGCATTCAAGATTTCCGTCTCGGTTACGATTACTTTGGTGCTAGTTGGGAAATTAATGGAAATGTTTGTCTTTGGTTGAAAATACATGATTTTGAATAATTTGGTTCATAATTCTATTCTTTTAAAGAGCTTTCATCGGTTGAAATATTTTTTTTTTCATATTTTGGCAAAGCTACAATATGATGTGTAAAGTGCGCAACGCTGTAGACTAAGTCTACAGACTTTCGGTAATATTTTTGACATTTGACGTTTAGTAGTGGTACTGGGTTTCATAACGAAACAAAATTATTGATGATAAATCTACATCAAAAGAAGAATATCGATGGAACAATAAATGGGTTACTGAAATAATAAAAAATCTTGTTCATTTCAATTACGCACTTTTTCCATTCCATCTTATGCAACGACGTTGCCAGGCGTATGATTACTTGTAAAATCTTAGTAAACAAGATTTCTTTGAAATTTGCTACACTTCTTTATAGGACTTTCTTAGATATTTTGGTGATTTTTTGTGATGCTGCCATTTCAGATAGCCGAGATAATGACGTATAAATCACTGTGAAATAAGAACAAGATTGAGTTCAAACTTTAACAGAATTTTCTACAATATGCAGATAAGATTTCTTATATACTTTGATTTCCTTCTCAACAACCTTTAAAATACTCATTTATTAGCTTCATTGAAAATTTCGTGTCGATCAGTGGCACTATAAATTAATGTACTCTTCTTGAAGAACCCCCATAATTTTGCGAATATTAAAAAAAATTCTTTTTGATTGTGAATCAGCACATCGAAATATATATGCCATAAAAAATTTTTTGATGTAATCTTTCAAGCAATCAGATACAAGCATCAAACATACTATTATTTTAGCCCAATTAGTAAAAAAATCAAAAGATTTTTCCTCTGTAGTCGACTTCGTCCTTTGAAGTTGAGTTTATCATAAATTTTGTTCAAGAAATTATATGTGAAAGAATACCTGTTCTTCAACAAAATCGTCATCTCTAGAAGCAAAAGCAGGTGGTGTAGGACTAGGTGCCGCTCTTTGCGATCTTAAGCTACCGTGATCGAATTCAAATTCACTAGTTTTGCGAACCTGAAAAAATATTTAGAATATTTTATATAAATACTGAGGAAATGGAGAAATTAATTACCTGTGCTTGAGAACTAGGTTTCAATTTTCGATCTACATTAGGAGCTGATCTGGGGGAGGAGGGTTCTGGTAAAGAGCAAATCGAAGCAGAATCGGATGGTTTACGACCTGGTTTCAAACATCTATTGACCACTGGAGGACCAGAGCCAGCCTATAAAATAAAAACTGTTATAAACTTGAATTTCTAAAAGGGTGATGCTTAAAAAACGTATAAAATACCTGTGTTTCAAGAAGTAAAGGGCTAGGAAGATTAGAATATTGTGCAGCCGTAGAGCAAGAGCTTTGGGAACACGGTGAAGCGGGTTCTTCATCTTGTATATTATCAAACGACTGGTCAGAAGTCATTTCTTCAGTCGCAGTTATATCATATCGAAATACTTGACCGTCGACTATTGAAGGAGCAGCGTTGTTGTAACAATGTCGAGAAGATAGTATTGACTTGGATGCTTGCTCGTTTTCAACAACGTGAGAACGTGGAAAGTCATACATTTCATCACTAACAGCCTACATTTCAAAAGAATTATAATTCATTCATGAATAACCATAAACAAAACTTACTTGTGAAGGATCCAATTCTTCTGATTTATCATTTGAATTATTTCCTTGCGTAAGTAATTCAACTTGCTCTTTAGGATTATTTTTATTCCGAGCAGATTTAGGCGGACTGCCTAAATTTAAATAACTTGGCCCTTTTCCTAAATGTATTGGTTTTGGTGGTCTAGGAGGTGCTTCATCTACCGACGCATCTATTGGATTAATGGCTGGAGAGTCAACAACAGTTAACTTTCCAAATCTTTGTACTACGCTCCAAGATGATGGTTCCATTTCTATTGAACTATCAGATGGACGGGGCTTTTTTACTCCTAAAATTATATTATCAAAATATTTTTTTGTTAATTATTTGACTTTTACCATTTTCTAAAGGTAAAACAGGATGAGTCCATTCATCACGAGATTCTTCATCAGTAAAAACACTTTCAGAATCAGTTGGGCTTTGAAGTGGCGGAGTGCTCGCTCTTTCCGCGCTAGAATTCATATAAATTTCCATCCATTTAGTATTCTTTGTATCTTGAGGAAGCTGTAACTGTCTTGGTAAATCATAAAACCTAGGATCCACATCATTGAGAATATCATTTGAGCTAATAGAATGCTGCTGCTGATGTTTACGTTTTTGTGGGGTCGGTGGTATAAAAGATACTGAATCAGATTCTTGAGTACTTGACATTCCAGACATATTTAAAGCAGTGTTTGTAGCATTTCGACTAAGCAAGCAATAAAAATCTTGAACTCCTGAAGAATTTATAGGTTTTCCTGTGATGCATTCTGATATAGGAATATATGGCCCTGATATTGGCGACAAAGGTGGCGTTTCAGGTACAGTGTTCTCAATTCTATTTTCAGATTGTTCAATGTCAACTAGTTCGTCAGTACCGATCTCCACTAAGAAACAAACGTAAAAGTGTTAAAATAAAAAACAGTTTATTACTTAGCGTAACTTACCTTCTTGTTCATCGGAGAAAGCTTTTAAACAGCATACTTGACAAATACAATCTACCCAGCCATTCATATCTTGCTCAGACTCTGCAGCCAAATAGTAAACCCGTGAGGGTGTCTTAATATCAAACATGTATGGATATTTTAATTTTCGTTGCTCAAAATGTAAACCAGCATCCACCTACAAAAATAAATTTAAAAGAACTGCAATTTAAAGACAATAAATCTTACTTGTTCACACTGATCTAAATCAATCGTTCCTTTCAATTTTCTACATTTACGATCTGTATAATACTCCAAAAAATATTGTCCAGGCAATTCGCCTGTATGACGAAGAGTAAACCAACGTCTTCGCCATCGCTAAAAAACAATGGAAATTATTATAAAACAAAATATAAACAAAACAGAATAATGTGTCAAAAATGTCAAAACAAAAACATACTGCTCTCCAAATTCGTTTTGTGGGTGGAGATTTGATTAACCATCCTTCATGCACAACTTCTCCAGTTGGTTTGGACATTATTACAACATGTTCATTAAATACTGAACTATATTGTTGCACTTGCACCTCAAATTAATAACTGTTACAACAAATACTTTGTATTATTTTTTGCAAGATGACTAATGATAGACTTCTCTTTTCTGATTTTGTTACCAACTTATATAAATCGTAAAACGTAAACGTCCCTGTACTTGTACTTGAAGCTAGTTCCATAAAATTCAAAAAGACGCGGTAAAATATATTTGAACTTATTATTCATTCAATAATTTATTGAAATTATGATTACAGATGGATTGAGGGATCTCACTTTTATGCACAGCAGTAAAAGTGTACAAAACGATACTTGAAAGTAAACAGAAAGTTGGTAGAAGACAAATTAATATTGAAGCAAACAAAAGAACAATAAAAACTGCGATCGGATATTCAAATTTAAAACAAATAAAAATAACAGAGTGCATTTTTGCAGACGGTAATCTTTGCGAATACAGAGAAAAATCTGCAAGAGAACTTAAAGAACGAAGAACTACTCAGAGCAAATATATTAAAGCACAAAACAGTGAGCAAAAGAGCGAAGCTGACCATCTACAGAACAATAATACTACCAATGCTGTACAGTTCAGAAACAGAAAATAAGACAACAAAGAAAAATCACAGCGGTGGAAATGAAATATGAAACAAGGGATCGCCAACTTTCTGAAAACAGAGCTAAATGTCGACGCAAATTTAAAAACAGCTCTTGCAATTAATAAACAAGACAAATATCCAATAATAGTGGCACAATTCGCAGAATGGGAGGACAAAATGAAAGTGATGACATCTAAATTTCGGAATAGTGATATTTATATCGAGGACGATCTCACAGAGGAAGATTCAGTTTATAATCAGAAATAAGAGAAGGGAAGAACAAGGAAGAGGTAAAACCGTTAAAAAAGGATATAAAAAAATAATGACAGACAATAAGATGTTCATATGGAATCCTTTGAGCGAGAGGCTGGAAGAAAAAAATTCAGAAAAGAAGTCAAAAAACGAAGACCCAAAAAAGTAATTCAGCACAACAAAACCATGGAAGATATAAATGAGACGAAAAGCGAAGTTAAAGGATTATAAATATTGGATTATGGAACATTAGAAGTCTGAAAGGGAAAGAAATAGAACTAATAAAAGAATTTGAAAAGGCAAAACTAGAAATACTAGCAATAACGGAAACTAAAAAGAAAGGGCAAGAAATAACGAAATTGAATAATGGCCACATAATGATATATAAGAGCAAGAGTGGGTTGTATTATAAACAAAGAAATGGAACAAGCAGTGAGAGAATGAAACTGCGAAGCCGAAAGAATAATGACAGTCAAATTAGAAGAAGTAAATAACACACTAATAAACATATTAATAATATATAGCTTAAATGAAGATGAGAGCAAAACAATGAAAGACGAATTCTGGGATAAATTACAAACGGAATATGAAAAACTGAAAGAACCTGTATACATGATAAGAGACTTCAATGCAAGAGTTGGAAACAAAAATAAAGGACTGGAAGAGATAATGGGGAGACATGGAGAAACAACAAAGAATAATAATGGAAACAGACTAATAGATTTTTGTATTCTCAATGAACTAATAATACTTAATACCATATTTAAACATAAAGAAATACATAAATATACAAGAGAAGAGAGAAGTAGAAACGAAAAATCTATGATTGATTACTTTTTAACAAACGATTCACAAAGAAAGGAGATAAAATATATAAGAGTCAAGAGAGGGAGTGAAATTGGAAGCGACCATTATCTAGTAGTAGCGAAAATGGAAATAAAAGAGAATGAGAAGAAACAAAGACAAACAACAACAACAAAAGGACATAAAAGAGAAATATTAAAAGTAGATAAATTGAAATTTGAACAAATAAGACAAAAGTATCAGAATAATATAAAAGAAATACACTCCAAAACCAGATATTAATAACGTAGAGGAAATGTGGAGCGCTTTTAAATACATGCGGAACAATCAGAAGCATACACAATGAAAAGCGATCACACTGGTGGAATGAACAGGTTAAGGAAGAAGTTAAAAAGAAAAAAGAAAAATGGAAGAAATATATAAACACAAAAAAGAGAATTATGATGATTATAAAATACAAACGAAAATAACGAAAGAACGGATTGAGAAATCAAAAAAAGTACATAGGAAGAACTGGGAAAAACTCTGGAGAAAAATTTCAAAGAAAATCAGAAAATATTTTACAAAACCCTAAAAAGCCACAAAAAAGGAAAACAAACAACATTAAAACAGTTACAAGATAAGAATGGAAAGATAATAAATAATGACATCGAAAGAATGCAAAGATGGATAGAGCATTTTCAAGAACTATTAGAAGAAAACTATAATAGCACCCGAGAATCAGAAAACGAAGATTTACAAGAAAACACAATGGTAAGAGAAGAGCTAGAAAATATATCAGAAGAAATTGAAGCTGTGTTGAAGAAAATGAGTAACGGTAAAGCATCGAGACACGTTAAATTTAGAACAGAACAACTGAAATTCACCAACAATATATTTGAATGCTAGCCCATTGTTGCTCAACTGTCAGACATTTGAATGCTAGCTCATTGTTGGAGGAGAGTATATAAAGCCCGTGGACTGATGAGAGAAGAATCATTCCATAATTATTCAATAAAAGTTTATATGCGACAAATAAAATTTGTGACGAAATGGTATCAGAAGTGGAATCCTGAAAAATTAAGTAAAAGCTATTTTGGATCCGGACGACAAAGAATCAAGTTGTAGGGTTGTAGTGTTTAAAAAGTGTATTAGTACTGTTTTAAATGTCCACAACTAGAAGCATGGCTACCAATGAGACTCAGGAGCATCTGAAAATTATAATGGAGTTCATGAAGACGTCGGCGGTACCCATAGAAAAAAAGTCTGACTTTACAAAAGCCATGGAGAAAAAGATGGCCGAATCTACGGAAAGTTTGAAAGCGGTCGTAGCGGAGTAAAGTAGTCCATGAAAGAGAAGATGACCGCATCTGCGGAAGAAATAAAATCCATGGCAAGGGAAAAAACTAATAATTGAAAATCGTAGTAACTGAAGAAGAAACAGATGCAGTTAATGGGGAATAATAAGTGACAGAAGCCACAGAAGATGTTGCAACAGAGTTGAAGAAAATAATTTCAGAGCAGAATTAAATGATGACAGAGAAAATTGAGGAGATATACTAAAGTGAAGCATCAAATCGAGCAAGTAGAAAGTATTTCAGCATCTACTGCAAGAAAAGTAACAACTAATTTAATCCTTAAACCGACGCCGTATGATTGTAAAACATTTTGCTCAATGTGATTTAATTTAGGGTAAACAGTACCGTCAGGATTGATTGTACAAGAACGTATGGATTATGAAATTCGGGGAGGAGCACATAGAAAAATAGCTGTATGGACTACATGAGGAAGATCTAACTACGTTTGCATATTACGTGCCAGGAAAGCTTTCGCAAATTGAACTCAGGAATTGGTAGCAGTAAGACAATACGATTGGCAAAAAAGCATTTGAAAGCGTCAGTGACGGCGAATAAAATGAGGTGTTTTGAATCCGAAAAGCTTAAAGTAGGCAATTTTGAGGGACGGAAGCTGACGGAATTCCCGATTAACAGTGGAAGAATTCGTGGAGAATGTACCGAGTAAAATTTCATTTAATATTAAACTTATTGTTATAATACATAAATACAGATAATAAAATAAGCATTAAAAATAAAGACTATTCCACAAACTAAAATTAAAAATATTTTTTGTTGATAAGTAATTAAACTGCCATGTCCATTTTTATTTTTGGATGAGGTTTATAATTCTCCAGTATAAAATCATCAGATGTAAAATCTTCAATAGATGAAACAATCCGTTTCATATTTAATGTCGGAAACGGAACAGGAATTCTTTCAATTTGTTCTTTCAGAGGTTCTACATGATTTTTGTATACATGAGCGTCTCCAAGCGTGTGTACAAAATCTCCTGGCTGTAAAACAAATCAAAGTCATTTATTTTTATCAAATTAATTTGTATAACTCACCTTTAAACCAGCAACATGAGCAATCATATAAGTAAGAAGTGAATAACTTGCAATATTAAACGGAACCCCCAATCCCATATCCGCAGACCGTTGGTATAATTGACAAGATAGTTCACCATTTGACACATAAAATTGTGCAAGGCAGTGGCACGGAGGCAGTGCCATTTTTGGTAAATCGACCGGATTCCAAGCACACATAATTATACGACGATCGTAAGGATTAGTTTTAATAGTTTCAATTATATTGTTTAACTGGTCTACTCCTTGACCACTATAATCGGTATGCATATCTTTATAGTCGGCTCCGAAATGTCGCCACTGGAATCCATAAACGGGCCCCAAATCACCTTAAACAACATTGTATAAGCCTATGAGATGATTTAACAACAAATATAAAAAAGCAATACCTTCCTCCCTATTATGGAATCCAAGGGAGTCCAAATATTCTCGGGAACTATTTCCATCCCAAATATGAATGTTTTTATCTTTTAATTCAAGAGCATTTGTACTTCCGCGAATAAACCAAAGTAATTCTTCGACAACTGCCCTCCAAAATACTCTTTTTGTTGTTAATAAAGGGAACACATTATCTCGAAGTGAAAAACGCATTTGAGCCCCAAATATTCCATAAGTGCCGGTACCAGTTCGATCATCTCTCAAAATTCCTAAAAATTTTAAAAGCGTTATACGAAAAAATTAATATTAGATATATTTCTTACCATTGTTAATTATATTTCTAATAAGATTTAAATACTGATACTCCTCGTGAACAGTTTTCTCACAAGCGTTTTCATGAACAGGAATTGGTTTGCTATAACAAAAATTACAAGTAGATTTCATAATATAGAATAAGTAAGATTTCAAACCTTTCCATTTTATTATAATACAATTAATTAACTCAAGTTTCTCGCAAAATAACTAGCAAACAGATTAACATTAACCTATCTATAGAAAAACCGGTAAACTCAACATTTTCCCGCCGTAGCACTACACGCATGCGCAATTTTTAGGAATGCAGACCCGGCAAAATATTCAAACTAAAAATAAATGGGATGAATACGCTTTAAAGTCAATGTGGTACGGCAAACAGGACAACATTTGTTAATTTTAATGCAGTTTTTAATACACTGTACACAAAAAAGGTGACCGCACACAGTTGACATCACTTCTCTATTTTTCAAAGGTTCTAAACATATTGGACACGACAAACCTAGCGAAGAAGTTTCATTGGCTATTTTTGAAGTACTTTGTGTTTGTTCTTTTTTATGAAGTATCTTATTTTCATTTTGTACCGCACTTATCAAATCATTTGGCAACTGTCGAGATTTTATGCGTAAATCAAGATTTGAATCATCGGAATCATCGGAATCATCAGTTGAACAATTATTATTTGCAGACTGAAAGTTTTCTTCAACTTCATCGCTTTCACTATCGGAAGACAAACTAACTATAGATGAAACAGAAGTGCTAGTAATAGTTTCAATAGTTGTTATTGTGCTATTATGTGATGAAAGATCTTCAGAAAAGTCAATACTTGAACTTATTATTTCGTCGTCACTATCTGTTGTGTCTGTAAATGATACAACAGAAGTGCTAGTAATAGTTTCAATAGTTGTTATTGTGCTATTATGTGATGAAAGATCTTCAGAAAAGTCAATACTTGAACTTATTATTTCGTCGTCACTATCTGTTGTGTCTGTAAATGATACTTCGCTCTCATTCATTTTTCAATTTTTGTACTTCAAATTATTTGACATTTGACAATAATAACAAAAAAGTTTTTTGTTTTACTTGTTACCTAGCAATTTTGACAAAAAACTGTTTTAATAAAATCACGACTTCGTAGGTTCTTAAAATATGAATAGACCCTAATTACATGTTTCTTTATTTTACCTTCAATATTGGCTGAGATTGGTAGAGAAACAAAATGAATAACACTCACCTTAATGTAGAAAATATTCTACCGAATATCAACTCTGTATATTTTATATTTCTTCCAAATATATAAAGCAATTTTGAGCTCTAGAATTAAATGCGTTCAATAATATTTGAAATTAATAAAAAAAAAACAAATCACTCACATGCATACTTCTACTTCTACTGTTGGTCAACTTTTTTCAGCAATTCCGTATGCGAAATGATGTCCGCGCTAGAAATTCATTGATATACTAAATAAATATCATCAAATTTAAAAATTACGCTAACATTGCTCATTTGACCTAGAATCTATACTATCGCCGTAACCTTGGACCTAAAATATCAATAATAAGGAACTCTAATAATTGACACTTGTAGGAAATTTTGGATAATTATACAGAGTGTATACATTCGTCAAAAACTTATTTTTAAAATGAGCAGATATTGGCTCTCCTGTATATGTTAGAGCAAAAGTACAAGAATGAAAAGTTGTATAAAATTAATTTTTAGTCATGAAAAGTCTTCATTTGATGCAGTAGAATATCTGTACCATTAAAAATCAGATTGCTATGGAAATAAGCAACGAATGAAACAAACTCCCCTTCTGACAGTTCAATTCCGTATTATTACAACAATTAACAATAATGTAAAGTTGTTTCAAATGAATTTTTACTAATAAGAGTCTTCATTGAATTGAGTAGTCAGAATGAAAGCTTGTTCCATTCGTTTTTATTCTATGGCTATGTGATTTTTTACGGAAAAGTCATGTTTAATTTTCTAAATATCTAAGATGCAACAGATATTAAACTGCATTAAATAAAGACTTTCCATAAGTGAAAATTTAATTCAAACAACTTTGCATTTTTGTAAAAACATGGGAATAAATAAATAAATGAATAAATAGTCAACAAATGAATAAATTCTGTGAAATTGAAAAAATAAACACGTTTTAAACATGTATCTTGAAGAATATTTCGAACAGTGTCATTTATTTATGCTTCTTCGCTCTTTTTGATGATCTATATCTATATTTATTTATAAATTTTTAATAGTTTTTATGATTTTTTGGTTGTTTGGAATATTTACTCCTCTTGTCAAGTAGTTGTTGGTTTTTTGGATATTTTAGTTATTTATACAACAAGTGAATTAAACCTCTGTTTATTTGCGAGAAGAAAGTTCAAAATCACGAGCGCGTTTAGCGCGAGTGGTTTAATTTTTTGAGCAAATAAAGAGGTTCAATACACGTGTTTGTATACATGATTTTATTCAATTTTGTGTAAATTTCTGGAACATGAAACTGAGGAACAAAATCCAAAAAAATTAAATTGTAGTTGCATAGGGAGTTTCGTTGATATCACGACGAGTGTTTGTTTTTCAAACATTCGAGAGTGTGACGGACAGTAAACTGTCAGTTTTGTGAATTTTGAATTGAAGCGTTATAATTGTGAAAAGTATTGTCTGAAATGATGGAAGAAAGTGATTAAAACTATTTTCTCGTCCCCGATACCATTTTGAACGAAGCAGCCGCTGCAGTTGGGAAAATTATTCCTGAGAAATCGAAATCTTTTCATTAAAAGGAATTCCAACAGTGATTTAATTTTTTTTAAATCACTCATCATTCATTTTAAATCACTAGTGAATAAATATTTAGGGCCGATATTTCAGTCCTCGGTTTAACTTAAGCGGAGCCTAATTACCTTAGTAACAATTGTTCTAACAATCATCACTATGGAAATTAAGCTACGTTTAAGGTAAACCATGGACTGAAATACTGGACCTTACTTATGACTGTTGCATATGGATTTAATAATGTAGCTTTAAAACGTCAAAATTGAATAAAGTTTATTTAAACACGAATATTTCGATGAATCATCATCATCATTAGCACTACAGCCCGGGGTGGGCTTTGGCTTCCTCAGCAATCTGCCTTCATTCTTCCTGTCCATCGCTTTACTCCTCCATCTCTTCATATTAATCTTGATCAGGTCTTTTTGTACATCATCGATCCACTTCAGTTTAGAGCTTCCTTTCTTCCTTCTATTGTAGAATTCACCTTTTAGTATTCTAAAGGCATCCTTCCTTCATCCATTCTCAGTACCTTTGGAACTTAATGAATGTGATAATATTTTGCTTTTCGATAAGTTCCTCGATCTCTTCGTTGTATCTTCTCCACAGGTCACCTTCTTTGACACCTCCGAAGATTTTTCTCATTATTTCTCTCTCAAAAATTCTTTGTTCTTCATGATATAAGTTTATTTTGGAACGTTCTTTTATTTGCAAAATATGCTTGGTTTCCTTGTATTAACCTTTCTTTTATTGTTGTTATAGGTTTTGAGTTGTTCTTCTGTCAACGGATGCTGAGATTTTCATATATTTTGTCTTATTCATTACGATTGTACCATTTCTTGTGATTTTCATTACAGATTTCATAACAGCTTCTTGCAGCGCTAGATTAAATAGCGTTGCTGACAGATTATCTCCTTGTTTCACTCCTGTTTCCAGCTCGAAGCTCTCGCCTAATTTTGTTCCCAGCTTTACTTTTCCTTTTGTGCCATCCATAGTCATCTTACTAATCGTATTATTTTCTGAGGTATTTCTTCCCTTATTTATACCATCGAATGCTTTTTTGAAATCTAGGAAAAATAATAGGTTCAATAAAACTGTAAAATAAAATGTGATTACTGATTTAGATGCAGTATTTAATCATCTGAATATTATACTTGAAGTATTTTTATGTAACATAATTTGGGAAGCGATGCGAACAAAAAACTTTTTGGTTTACCTGTTCAATTTTCAATATTAAAAATAACTCTCAGTAAAAAAAAACAGTTTGATAGCTAAGCTGGTTTTGAAGAAAAAATTGCAAAAACATACGCAGACAACAATTTGACTTATCTACATTTACAATTAAATAATTATCAGGATCTAATTTAAATTTGGCACGTTTTTTTCAGTGATGACTGTTTATTGTTCATGTGCTGCTCACGCGCATGAAATGATCTCTTGATGTGTACAAATATTTATGTTTTTGAATTTATTACGACACAAATAGATTACAACAGAATTTATGAATGAACAGTGAATATACATCGAATTTTGCTCATGCAATCAAGATTCTTTGACGGCACGTCATGACCTCATTGGACATTTTTTCATAAAAAAAATAGCAAGTAGATCAATAAATGGTTGCCTTTCTTAAAAAAAAATAATAAATAAATATATTTTTTAATAAACTTAAATTGCAACTTTAAAATTAAATTGGCTTACAATGGAAATACAGATTTAGATTTTTAAATTAAAAAAAAATGGGATGAATACGTTTTAAAGTCAATGCGGTACGACAAACAGGACAACATTTGTTAACTTTAATACAGTTTTTAATACACTGCACACAAAAAAGGTGACCGCAAACAGTTGACATCACTTCCTTATCTCTAAAAGCTTCTAAACATATTGGACAAGACAAATTCAGTGAAGAAGTCTTCCCCTTCTCTTTTTCATTTTCTTTTTTGGCAGCTTTTGAAGCACTTTGTATTTCTTTTTCATGTTGTATCTTATTTTCATTATCTACCGCATTCTTCAAATCATGTAGCAGCTGTCGAGATTTTAGGCGTAAACTATAATTTGAATCATTGGCTAAACGATTATTATTTGTAGTTGGCTGAAAATTTTCTTTAATTTCATCGTTGTCACTATCAGAAGACAAAATAACTATAGAAGAGGAAGTAGTAGGAATAGTGTTATCTAAAATTATTACACTATTATTTAGAGAGTCCTTATATTTAGTTCCATTGGTATTTCCGCGTGCTGTAATTTGTGATTGCGATTCAGTATTCAAATTCATTATTGTGTCATCACTATCACTTATGTCTATAACAGATAATACTTCTCTCTCATTCATTTTTGTTTTTTTGTGCTTCAAATTATTGGCTAAAATTTCTTGAATTTGCAATTCAAAAAGTTCTGATTCTTCACGTCTACCTCGTATCGGATTTCTCAAAATACGGGGTCTTCCGTTATTTGGTTGACAGCAAGCACAGCTTTTGACACCATATGACTGACAGCTGACTCCTACGCGTCCTTTTCCAAATTTTGTTTCTATTTCTTTTTTATCTGGTATATATTCTCTAGGACCGGTCTTCTTTCGTTTTTTGTTTTGACAAACAACCGGCTTTTGAGGTGGTGGCACATAAACTCCTGTTTGGTACAAAGTTAAGAAACGCTTACAAAATATGTCAAAATCTTCAACGCTTAATTTATCGTAATAATCAATACGAAATCTATTTTTCGAGTTTGAGGTTAGTTTAGAGTTTTCAACTTCCTTGCTTTTTTCCATGATTGTTACTTCAATTCACTTAAAAGATTATTATCTGGAAAAAAAAAATGTAAATTATGCAATAAAGTGAGCAAAATTCATTCTTACATTGTATTCAAAGGGATACCAGACAGTTTGATGCTTAAAATTTAATTTTGTGCACTGAATAATTGAGTTTGCTACAATAAAAATCAACTGTAATGTTTCACGAACACAGCTGTTCAAATGCGACGCGCGCGCTACCTAGCGATTCAAGAGTACAAACAGAGCGGCAAATTTGAAAATGTCAAACATTAAAATAGCTCATTTGCAATTAAATATTCAATTGCCCACGTATTTATTATACTCGTAGACCACTTTCAAAATTTTATTGGTTTCGGTGAATTACTTGTATTACAGAGTGATCAAAAATGATTGACTGTGCCGCCTTGTTTTGATTTTTATTTGCCGCCTGCTTGAGATAGTGAGCTACAAGTGACAAATGACAGTTCCTCTGAAAACACTATTCTAACCTAAAATTTGGTAGAATAATAATAAATTTTCAATAATACAGCTATTTACTTACTTTTTTGTTTCTTGTATCAGATTATGGATAAATCCGTCATAAAATATGCAAAATATACGCCATTGTGTTCTTGAAATGTCGGTAACGTAGTTATCAAAGTAATCCATGAAGATAGATTTGATCATAATGCGAACTTTTGCAAGTCACGTGACAGTCAGTCATTATTGATCACTCTGTATATTTGTATTTTTATAAAAATAAAACAATAAAAAATACGATGATGTTTTATTATACACTAATTATCTACCAGTTCCTTGAATAAATAATGATCAAATAGGTGATATGCAACGTTTAATGTTATAGCCATAATTCACAATGGGCGTAAGCATAAGAAATACATAAGAAATGCATAAGACATAAAGTTGAACATGTGCGATTCTTATGACCGTGTTCACAATGCTCTCACGTATTTCTTATGCTTACGTAGTGCATAAGGAAAGTTGAAACGTATTTCTTACGCATATATTTCCTTAATGCGCATGTCCAATATATTTTTACTGACAGACAGTAAATGTGTCAAATAAACATGTTTTGTGGTTAGGAATATTTATAATCTTTGTTTTAATAACAATAATAAACAAATTTCGCATTCCAAAAAAGACATTTGATTGCAAACATGTGCAGAAACAAAAATTAATGCACTGAGCTTTAATATAAAAAACAAAACCAAAAGCAATGAAAAATATTTTCAAATATAAAATTTTAAAAAAAGGAGTCTTTGGAAAGCCTGTTTCGATAAAATAATCGAATCAAAAGAAAAATAAAGCAAAGCGTTGCTTAGGACAAGTGATCTAAATTGTGACAGATACTTAAAACTAAAAGTCCCTATATTTTATCATCAACTCAGGCCGCAATATCTCTATAAAATAATTTTTATGCTATGCTCATTGTGAACAGGTGTAATATTTTCATGAGTATTATGTTATGTACTTCTTATGCTTACGCCCAATGTAAATTAATGCTAACATTACGTCCTTTATTACTTTATTTTATTATTATTTACTTTTTGATGAATTTTTAGATAATGTCTAAAAAAATAAAGTGACGTTGAATTCAATTCATAATATGACGTCAAACTTGGGTCATAATATGACGTCGACATCAAGTCATAAAATGACGTCAAACAAGTCATATTATGACGTTTTATAGCTCCACGCATTGACGTCTTACTGACGCGATTATGACCAAAAATATCATTTCGACGTCATATTTGGTCATAATTATTACTTGAGGAATAATGGTGTCTGTGCCAATTCACAATGTGCGTAAACATAAGAAGTACGTAAAAACATAAACGTAAGAAATTATGTACGTTCATAATGGTCGTAACGTAAAATATCAAGATAAAGTGTTTTTTTCATTTTACGTTGGTACAAATTAGGGTTATTGATGTATTGTTTTGGTTCTGACTGTCATTTTCAAATATTCTGTTGATTTCGATTCTGTTTCGGGTTTACTGTTTTTTTTTGGTTTCACTTTTAACAGTTTGGAGTTTAGTTTGTTTCATTTTATTGTATGATGTTTGAAAAAGATCATGCGATTGTTCTATTATTATTGAAACTGCATTATAAAAGTCGCCTACGAGAAAAATATGAAGACGAGGAAGAAATTTGTGGTTTTTTATTAATAATCATGTTTAAAGCACGTTTCGGTTCAGGATGTTGTCAACTGTCAGATGAAAACATGTGTTTAAAGTTGATGCATGCGCTATCAGTTGTTTCGTACGTAAACATAACATAAAGTTGAATTTATCTCAACTTTACGTTTTCATTACGAACATAAACGTAAGAAATATGTAAGAACATTGTGAACACAGGCATTGAAATACAGTAGTTCAACTTTACATTTATGTTTACGGTTACGTACTCTTACGTTTACGCACATTGTGAATTGACACTGTCATAGTTGTAAACACGTTGTGAACATGGATCATGCTCTGAACTAAATAAAAACAATGATAATGGATAGAATAATCTTTAGTCAGTTATCATATCATGTACTGATCATTTGTTACATGAAAATAAATGTAATTTTTAGATATTTACACACACATAACATGTATGCTTCATTCTGAGACATCATGATTGATTTTCAAATGCTAATTTATAAAATACGTATAGCAATAAATGAAAGAAAAAAATTTGTGAATTCCTTATGCCCACTTTACATTTGATAGCATGACAGTGACAGCTTATATATTTATGTTGGCAATACTTTAGACTTGGAGCAACGAACAACTTCATTTGTATTTTTGTTTGGTGTAAATTTATTAGACACTTGATAAATATTTGATTTTTGTCCATACAAAATTATCAATTCCGATGAATTTTTTTGATTTCACATCTTTTAATATAGTTTTTCACAAAAATAAGAAATATATTAACATTGACACATAGCACACTGACAGCTGCTTGAACAGCAGCTACGAATCTAAAGTCCCTAAGTATCACCAAAATTTGATGAAAATGGCCTTGAAAAACTTGATTCCAACTATTTTTACAACTTTGTATTGAACAATGTCATTTTGTAAATTTCTATTGCTTTACACAGTCAAATATTTATAACCGTGTAAAGCGGGCTCCAAATCTACGTTTATTTTCTCATTACTTTTTTCATAATTAAAGAAACTTTTAAAAGTAGTGCAGTTTGAAATTGTCCCACAAATAACTAGATAATAACTGGAATGCGAATTTGTATTGATTATTTTTTAAAAATTTATGACAAATGTAATTATGACAGTCAGCGTGTGCCAATTCCCTGTTGGCATTTATTAGCATTTGTGGTTATGGGAAGGGGAAAGTGTCTATTTGACAACTGATGATTTGATATTTGTATCAACATAGAAAATAAATATTGCACAGTTTTCTCGAAATAGTGCAGTTTTAAAGCATTTTCATTTATTTATTTTCAGCTTATTGGAATAAATTGTAATATTTGAGTACAATTACTACTTTTATAATGACCCTATTATTTATGTTGGAAAGGTAAATACAAAAAATATGACTACTTACGGTAATTATTGTTATTATTTTGGAATTATCTGTGAATATTTTACTAATAATAATTTTTGCAGCCTGGGGGTTATCTCACAGTGCTGACCATGGAATTAAAAGTTTGGGTCGAAGGAATACAAAGAATAGTATGTGGTGTTACAGAAAATACAACTTGTCAGGTACAATTAAAAAGCATGTTTGTGTGATTAGTTATTTATATAACTGAGTATATTTTAGGACGTTGTTTTTGCATTGGCTCATGCGACTGGTAAATCCGGTAGATTTACATTAATAGAAAGGTGGAGGAGTAATGAAAGGCTATTGGCACCAAATGAAAATCCATTAAAAGTATGTTTTTTTTTTATTTGTAATGAATTATGTTTAATTGTACGAAATTTGTAGATATTAATGAAATGGGGTGAATATTCAAATGATGTGCAATTTATACTGCAATGGAGCGAAAGCAATAATAAACAAACACAACCAGTTCCAGTTAAAACAAAAATTCCATCATCCACACCTAGTTCACCGTCAACTTCTAGTATTTCCGTCGAAAATTCCGAAAAATCCAGAGATTCATACAAATCTTCCATAAGGTAGAATTAATTTTATTTTTATTGATAACGAATGGAATTCAAGCCTTTTTTTGGTGATATTTATTAGTAAACATGTCTGATAACTTTTAAAAATAAGGAAAACATGCAATCTCATGAGTCATGAAGGTTATTCCGCAGTTATCTGAGATATTTTAACGGAAAATATATTTTTTATTCCAGCTCTAATCAGTTACATAATAATTGTGATAATTTAAGTAAACTATTGCATCAAAAACAAATAGCTTTGGAAGTGAAAGAAAACTTTGGGTCACCTAAAAAAGGTAGTCACAGCTCTGATAATTCAGATCCTTCTAGTCAACAATTTAAAAGAGATGCACCTCCGTATAAAGATCCGCCTGCTCCGCCGCCTTACCGTGATCCTCCTCCGCCAAATGCAGCTCTAGAAGCAAAATATAAAAAGAGTTTGCTTCAAGAATTTAATAAACCTCTTAGTAAAAATCAGGAAACCGTGCTATATAATGCTCAGTATAGAGAATTAATTAGTCTTGTTAATTATCAACGAGAGAAATTATCGACTCAACAAGCTGATCTCACAAAGGTTTGTCTTTTTCACTTGTAATCAACAATATTAATTTTATAATTATTTTAGTTCGATGCTGAAATAGTATTTTGGGAAGGAAAGGGCCGCGAACAACAATATCAAATGGAATTCATTGCTCAAGAACTGAAAAATGTAGGAAATATTAGTAAAATGAATCAAGAACAGGTATTTCGTAATGTAATGTTAATTTTTATTATGACAGTTGACATAACCAAATTTTTGAATATTATATTTTTTTCTTAAACAGATTCAAGCATTAAGCTATGTAGAAGAAGAACATGAAATAGTTAAACAACAAGAAAAGACTTTAAAATCGGAAATAACTTTATTAAGATCTAAATTAGCTAACTGTGAGACGGAACTTTTACAATGCAAAAACAAAATACGGTTAGTACGTAATTAATTGAAAGTTACTTTTTAAATTTTTTGTTATTTATAGGTTGGTAATGGAAGAATTACAAATGGAACAAAGAGCTCAAGTGCGACGAAATGAATCTCAAAGACAAATAGAACGAAGTTTGCTCACAGAAGTAGAAAGGTTACAAAGAGAAATAGACATTGCTAAGCAAAGTACTGAACTGCACCACTTGACTGCCGAAACACTTAAAAGAGAAGTAAATGTGATGTGATTTAAAAATATATATTTAACACGATTATAAAATATTAATTACAGGTAGCATCGTTAGAAACGGCCATAATAGAAAAAAAGAAACAAGTAGAAAATTTAGTTACGGATATGAAAGAAGCTAATTTACAAAGTTTAAGTATCGCCCCGGCAGATGAAGTAAAACATCTTCTTGAAGGTCCCAATAAGGCTGGTAGTACTCGAAAAATGATTGGTTCACCGCGTCAGTTGGAAAATGCTGTCCCTACGAATAAAAACCCGCATGGTGTTTGGGTTTAAACTAAAAAATAGAGCCTCGTTTGCACTTTCAATAATTGTTCGAATTTAGAAAAATTGTAAACAAGGCTTTATGTTTGTTGTACTTACATATTCTATAGTGATATTTAGGATATATGTATAGCAAGTACCAATCATATAGACGATTGAGAACACTTACCAGTATTTTATATTATTCATGTATGTTAAATATGAGTTTGCATAGAATGAAAATTGATACGTAATTAATTGTTGTTATTCTTCAGAAATGAGGATTTACGCTATGCAACTCAACGTATTGTACTAGAAAATTATCGTTCGGATAATAAAGCATGCCATTCAATTTGTAAGACGAAATGTAGATCTCCAGTCATAGAATTTTATTAGATAATAAAGAATATTTATTTATTGTTTTAAAATACATACAAATTTTAATCAATGTATTATAGAAAGCAGCATATCAAATGCATTCTAAATTAGGTGTAATTCACTTGTATATTTTATTTTAAATGTTATATTAAAAAGTGGTAAATTACAATCACTGCCAATGATAAATATTTTATGTTGATTCTACGTTGATTTCAATAATAAAATGTATATAAATTACAATTTTTTATTAATTTAATCTTCTAAAATCTAAATAATATTATAAAATTCATTTAGTTTTCCTATCCTTTGTTATTCTATGGTATTTATGAAATCTTTCCATTCTTTCCTGTTTGGTGCTTCTTGACAGCTGATATTGTTCTTTTTAGTATTTCTTGTATGTTATTTTCCCATGTCTTCTGTGTCTATTCCTCTTTTTTGTCGTCTTTGCTTTCCATACTATTTTTGTTTGGCTGTCGTCTGGCATTCTTATAAGCAAGTTGTTTTTTCTCTATGGTAGTATACTCTCTTTTTGTAACCTTTTTCGTATCTTTTCGTTTCTTATTCTATTTAGTCTTGTTACCCCTTCAGCTCTTCTCAGGCATCTCATTTACGCAGCTTGCATTCTATTCTTTGTTCTCTGGTTCGTCGTCCATTTCTCACTCCCATAACAGTATTGGCCTGTAATACTTTAAATAATGTCATTTTGGTTTTTTTCTTTACTTGTTTATTATTTAGGATTATTTTGTTCATTGCGAAGTAAGTTTTGTTTGCTGTCAAAATTCTCTTTGATTTATTTTTACCTCCGTTGTTACTTCTTCTTTCGCTATTACCATTATTTTTGTTTTGTCTATGTTTATGGTCATATTGTGCTTTTTTAATTCCTCATTCCACAAGTTAATGTTGTGTTGTAAGTCTTTCCACTTTTTGCAAGTATTGCAAGATCGTCTGCAAAGGCGCACTCCGCTATCATAATTCTTTCTAAGTTATAGTGTTCTACTTCTATTTTTCTAGTTTTGTCTTTTAAATATTTTAGAATGCTGTCTAAGTATATAATGATTAATAGTGGGCTTAATGCTCCTCCTTGCCTTAATTTAATTTTCTGTTCTAACATACTTGGATGTCTTGTTATAGATACTTCTTATTGATTGCGTTAGCTACTCGTCAATCTGTCTTATTTTTAATATGTCCCACATCTTTTCACTCGGCGCCCAGTCAAAAGCATTTTCCAGGTCCAGAAATGGTATGTACAGTGTACTGTCTTCTCTTAAGGTTTTTTCTGTTAGCTTTCTTACAGTGAAGATGTGCCCTTTTCTAAAGCCACTTTGTGCTTTCTCCATCTTTGTCTCTATTAGTTTTTTAATTTATTTTCTAATATTGCCTCATAATTTTTTGCAGCTGTACATAACACTGTAATGACTGCATATTCTATTGTCTCCTTTCTTGTGTATTGAGAATATCACTTCCATTTTCCAGTTTTTTATATTTATCCTAATTTCCATATTTTATTCAGCATTATTAATGATATCTGTTCTCCTTCCTCTTCCATATATTTCAATTGTTTCGCTCTTATTCCGTCATGATCTGGTGCTTTGCCGTTTTTAGCGCATTTTTTTGGAAAAAAGCGCTATTATATTCACTTTGGCTGTCTGGTTGGCTGGCTGGCGTGACCCTGAGTTAGTTGATACATGTTAGTTCATTCATCTTGTCAGAGATGGCAGCACCTAGCATGTTTTGGAACTAAATTTTATGAATGATAAAAAATAGCTCTGATAAAATATTTTGTTGAAGAAATTGGTCTTATTTTTAGAGAATTATGTTCGGGGCCCAACTGCCGCCTTCAATGACATGGCGCCGGGGTGCCGTGCACCTCTTGCACCTCCGCTTGAGATGCCGATGCCTCTGCGTGTAGCCAAAAAAAAGAGTTTGTTTTAATTTATTCGAAATGAGTTACGTGGTGCCACCTGTGCAACAAAACGTCAACTAATAGCTGGACATCAAATTATCTAATGGAAAGTTCGTATACTGTTATTTCAGGAACAAAGGCTCCAATCAGAAAATGTTCTAATTAAACTCATATTATTTTTCAAAAATAAGTGGTGTACTTCATGCAAAAAATTTTGATTTGAGCCCTTGTTTTGGAGAAAATCATGAATTTATAAAAGTACTGATTACTTCAAAACTATTACTTACAGGACGGAATATCTTACCAGAAGCCTTTGTTTTCTACATATCTCTGATCCTTCAAAAAAAATTTTCCAATTTCTTGTTGATTTAAGCCCTTGGGAAGGCTTTAATCAATAATTTTTACCCTAGCAAAACTGGTGTTGAATACAAAAATTATTTTATGTTCAATCGATGCACAATTATATTTAAACATGACTATATCATGAGAAATTTAAAGAAATAAGTTGCCATTTAGTCAAAAAAAAATAAAATTATTTTGGGGCTTTCTCAAAACGAGATACATGCTGCCATCTCTTGGATTTCCGTAAGCTAACCCGTGAATCACGCACAAATTTATCTCTGTAATTAGGGCTTTAATCAAAAAATTTTTCAAGTAAAGTCCTACTATTTTTTGAAAATATTGTGGGTATTTCATTAGAATTTTTTGGATTAAGGCCTTAGTTTAGGAGATACGACGTAATTTTCAAGAGTAACTCAAATACATTCTTCCTTATTCCTGTTTAAACCTCAACTAAATTGAATTTATTCAATAATTTATGTGCAAGCAAATTTGCTTTTGATTTTCTAGTGGGGAGTTTGGAGCAATTTGATTGGCCTGAAACACCAGCGAAGATCTCATTGCTAAAGCTTGGTTTTCACTGCAGAATTCAATAGAAAATACATTAATTTTTTGAAAACAATTAGTTAACAGAAAAGATTTAAAAAATTTGAAACGATTCAAATAATTTATTGCACTTAAAAATGTTCAAGGCTCAAATTCAAGAAATAAAAGCAACAAATGTATTCACATTGAAATCTTGAAAGTGCAGATTGATTATTGATACAAGTGACAAATAGCCAAATATGTTTTTCGGGCTAATATAAAATTAATTCGCATTCCGGCCAATCAGAGCGCTTAAATCGTAGTCTCATAAGAGTTTCTGAGCTGTTCCCAATTAGAATAGGCTATAGTTCTTTTATTGTGATGAAATTTAATATAATTGAGCGACTGAAATAATAAATAATCTTTTATTTCATAGATAATTATATTTTCAGTAGCATTCATTGATAGATGCTGCCGCTTCGACTTGTTGTCGGAATGTTTGTATGTACTCGCAAATCTCAAAACTCGTTGAACGTATAATGTTGAAATTCGGTATTTAAGACTGGATTTAAGGTCTAGTTGTGCACCTAGCATTATGGTTGCAATCGTCTAAACCGGAAGTGCACTTTACTTGTAACTTTTTTTGAATTTTTCGCATGAATTTGAAATGGCCACCCGTACAGTATTGTAATTAAGAATTTGAAATTGTTGTTGCATCTGAATGGTTTTCTTTTATTTTTGTACTAATTGGCTGAGCCGGAAGTGCATTTATATAACAGACCTTTCGAATTTTCATAAATTGAAAATAATCAACCGTAGAATATTGAAATTTCGTATTGACATCTAGTTATGCACCTCGCATTATGATTGCAATCGTCCGTACCGGAAGTGCACTTTACTTGAAACATTTTTTGAATTTTTCGCATAAATGCAAAACAATTGGACGTAGAATGTTGGAATTCAGTATCTAAGAGGATAGTACCGTCTAAAAATGCTCATATCCTATTTTCATTGAGATCGACTGAACCGGAAGTGCATTTTACTTGACAGTCTGTTGGAAATTTTCGCATCTGGATGCTTGCCTACTATTTTCATAACAATCAACCAACCCTGAAGTACAATTCAGTTGTTTTTTTTTTAATCTTGCGCTTAAATAATTTTTCAATAACCCCTTTGAATGTTTAATTAATTCATATTACAATAACTGCTAACAAATTTGATTTTATTTTTTCATATTCTGATTCTACAGATCAAAATTTATATGAAAATATATTTGGTTGCCAAGTCAACACCAGTTATTCTATTGCATACCTCGTACCGGGGGCTCAGTCAGACTTGACTAGCAAGCGACGCGTCGCTTGCCGGCATTTTATTTATCTAAATAACTCCTGAATCACTACCTGAATAATAGCTATATACCAATTATTCTCATTAGAATTCAATAGGGAGTGTATTATTGATCAAAAATAATTTAGAAATTATTAAATAAGCTGGGAATATTCTTTTTTATTTATGTCAACACCAATATGTTTGAACAGGTACTAGTTTGCTTAGTTTGTCAGAGATGGCAGCATCTAACACGTTTTGGGATTGATATTTTTAAATTACAAAAAATAGCGACTATTTGGCATATTTATTATTACTGGGGCCCTCCAAATATCTCATTCCAATAATATCTAATATTTTTAAGTGATTAACATAGCAAACAAATATTTATTTGAAAAATAATTTTTTGGTAAGATTCATTGACAGATGCTGCCTCTGGCGGAGAATCTTTGAACTTTACTCTTGCCTGAGGAGAACAATTTAATTTTTTTTAAATCGTACGATTGATTTTAACAATATATTTAAATATCAACAATACAAATTGAATTTCCAATTGTGCTTACATCAAAAATAAAAAAATACAAGTTATTATTTAATATAATTCATTTTGCAAACTATTTAACAATACATTTATTTTATTAACTTCCCCTGAAAACAATAAAAATAGGTTTTTGAAATAAATAAAACTGCAAATTTTGTGGGAATGAGTTTATTTTGGAAGTTAGGAAAGGGTACAAAGGTTTGAAGATTAATTGTTGATTACTCGATGCTGCTATGTTGTTGAAAGTCTTCTTGGCGATGCTGTTGCGTTGTTGTAAGCCTTGTTCGCCCCCAGGCAATGACTAAGGGGAAAGAGACGAACTCTTCTCCAGGAATTCTCCCTATGGGTCTAGGAAAACCCCAGCGAAACCTAGACCAGAGAAGTGGCTTCTTCGCGTGCTGCAACTGAAACAAAATAATAATTACAAGTCGGAAAATTTAAAAAGGAGTTGAACTTACTTGAACTTTGCAAGCCGCGGGCCAAAATTGATCAGCTGACTTCTTTAAAGTTGAATCTGGGGACAGGAACAGCTGCTTCTGATGTACTGATCTTCTACAACTACTGGAGGACTTCTTGGACGACTGCTGGGCTCTGATTTTGCTGCTGGGTTCCGATTTCGCTGCTAGGCTCCGATTTTGCTGCTGGGCTGTAATTCTGCCGCTGGGCTCTGATTCTGCTGCTGGGCTCTAAATTAAAATTACAAATTTAAATATTAGACATATTATTTTAGCAGTAGTTAAAAACAGTTATATAATGGGTAATATTATATTACCTAGTTGATGATGTGATGATGTTTCGACGACTGATGACCGCCAACCTGAAACAGAAACTTAAAACAAATTTTGGTGAATCACATTCAACAAAAAAAATATTGAGAGTTGATTTTGGCAGCTGGGCTCATCCTCAGCTCCTCCCACGATGTCCATTCCCACGATGTCCATTCCCTCGATGTCCACCTCATCAGCTGGGCTCATCCTCTGCAAATGATCTGAAAAAATACAAATTAATTAGAAATCTGCGAAAAAGCAATACAAAATAGCTGAAAGAAAAATTGATTAGAGCCTGAAAAGCAAAATTAATTAGTCAACTTACGTCCTGGTTTTAATTTGTTGGAGGTGGTAATGAAAGAAGAAGCTGGAAGGGAATTTTTTATTAAATACATTCATTCACCATTCGTTCAACATTCAAATGTGTTTTGTGTGTGTGTTCGCGGCTTTTCGACGGATTTATTTATTCGGAGACGCGATTGATTGTTGCTTTTCAATTTCGCGAGATTATTTAAAAGTGTTCGGTTATATTATGCTACTGATTGACTCTACTTTACTACCCCAATGAGTGCCTGAGCGCTCAGACACCCAAGCACCGGTGTGCTCGTCGTTTGCAAAAGAAAAAAATATGTTGTTTGAATACGTGGCCAATGCATATTCCGAGGCCCGCGATACCGCCTAATTACGCGATATGGTAACCTTAAGTATCGGTCTCAGCTAATGTCGTTTCTTGAACTTAATCAAGGACCCCCGCCAGCTACCATATTTTACCGACTTCCGATAGGTACATATCGAGAGTATGCCATTACTCCCTAATTAGATCGCTCGTTCGCCCTAGAACTCATTGCAACCCCACGCGGTGGTGTTCATCAGGGGGGGTGCCTCTCGTAGCGGTACCTACGTGTGCACCGATTCCCACGTTGGACCTTTCATTACAGGCCTTTGCAAAAAAAACCAAGACATTTTATTTATTTATTACATAATAAAAGCAAAAACTAACATCGCAAATACGTGCCCCTAACGGATACGCAATGCGGAACCAAAATCCCAATTTACATATTTAAATATACAAAATTTTGATCTCTACGTTAATAAGCAAAATTCACAACCCCAAATATAACACTTGAACACTTTTAAAGTACTTTAAATCAACGTTTTGATCACGAGTTACGCGGCGTAGATGCTAACAGTACGAATTGTGAAGCAACAGTGCCAGATAAACGCATATACAAAGCATTGAACACCTGCAGCCAAGCGAGTTGAAACTTCGTTACTTAATAGAACCAAATGAAACAAGAATGTTTTAATCAATAAATTTGTATACAAATGTACTTTTAAAATAAAATAGCCAATATATGACCTCCCGTTTTTAATATTTAGCAATATATTTCCTAATATAAAATAAATAAGGGGTGAAATCGATTTGAAAATAATTATTAGGGAGTAAAATATCTTCTAAAATGTTATAATAATCATTCCTTGGAAGTAATGGAAATTTTATTCCCATGTTATTATTTTATGGACAAAAATATATTTTTCATGGGGTGGAACATCCCTTCGAATAAAATTCATGAATGGCTTCCTAAAATATAAAAATATCATTCCTAATTTATTCCTGAACTATATCCCTTGTAAAAATTAAAATTACACCACTGTACCCAATTTTAACCCTTAAATTAAGGGTAGTAATATATCGCTCCCGAAAACTATAAATGAATACAAATACAAATAGCCAATTGAAATTAATTGCATCATTCGAGATTGAATAATTGTTTATGCCTGAAACCAGAGGTGCCCAAAATTTTCAAATTGTGTGTAGGTATTTAGGAAGGATGGTAGTTTATTGAAAAATAAATAAATTTGTATTTTGTATGTAAAATGAATAAAAATATTCAATAAATATTAAAAATAAGTAAATTCAAAATGCATTTTAAAGGCAAATGACAATTTTGCGAAAATATTATTTAATATTACGTGATTATTTGAATTTTTTTGACCGTTCATTTTCTGAAATAAAAAAAAGGCAGTTGGAACCCAAAGTATTTGATAATATTTTAAAATTGCTCAATGAATATAGATTTATGCAGCCCTAAACATAATTGGTGCACGAGTTATAAATTTGATAATGAAATACTCTAAAAGACAAATAATTTATTATATTAAACCGCTCAGAGTAGATTATTTTTTTGCGTATACTGGGAGTTCCACAAAACTCAAATTTAGGGTACGTACTCAGGATGGATGTACGTATATGCAAAATTATTGGCAGCCATTAATTATAATTGGTGCACGAGCTAGAAATTTATGAATTAAATATTCTAAAACAATAAATAATTTATTACATTATACCGCTCAAAACAAACTATTTTTTCTTGGGTATATCAGGAGTCGTAGAAAACTCAAAATTTGAGCACGTATTCACGGTGGATGTAGGTATATGCAAAATAATTGGCAGCCATTAATTATAATTGGTGCACGAGCTACAAATTTATGAATTAAATACATTTTCAAATAAACATTTGGTGAAGTCCAGCTATTAGTTGACATTTCGAAGCGCAGATGGCATCACGTAGCTCGTTTGAAATATGAATACTCTACCAGTGGATGGATGATTATGCAAAGTTTTTAATAAAATATCAATTAATAAATGATAATTGAATTGAGTTATGAGTAAATGCATGTAGTTTTATTCTGTTTGTAGTAGGTCGGCAGATAAATTTGTACCTCTGGTGAATTATTATTGTTAAAAAGTTAGTGATTTGTTTAAAAAATGGGTGATGTGAAAGGATTTAGCAATAATGAATTGGTGGACATAGTGCGAGCATTTGGAAAGAATAGTAGAGTGTATTTATGCAGAACGTTTTCTTCAAAGGCGGTATCCTGGACATGGTATGTTTTAAGCAATTTTTACCGGAATATCTTTGAAACATGATTAAAAATCAATTAGTTATGACCGCTAAGTTCTTTTTATTTTTATCCAATGACAGTCGTACAAGTAGAAATCTTAGAACTATTGATTTTTCAGATTTATGTCTAGATTATTTTTATAAGTTTAATGAAATACTTCTAATCATAGTTCCACCTAATTTAAGAGACGTGGCACACTTATTTATGTTTTTTCTTCTTTCTCCTTATTATATCGTTCAAGTTCTCGTAAAAACTGTGCTTTAGGTTTCATAATATTTGGCCTATCTCCTCTACATTTCGGACAAAACCATTTTCCTTTTGGTTTTGTAGTAAGAGTAACACATGAGAAATGAAACCATTCAATTGGACAAAGATCATTATCGCACATAATCATTTCTCCATAAGAAATTTGATCACAAAGACAATAAGTTGGTTCATCCGGATCAATAGCTGGTTCTTCTTCACGTGGTGGTGATTCTTCTCTTTGAGTAACTTGCGTAGCTCCACGGGACTTTCTTTTCTTTTTCTTACTTGTACCAGTTGTTGTTTTCTTTTGGGCAGTTGAAGAAGACACGGAAGATGAAACTGCACTTCTTAAATCATGTTCTCTTGAAGACACGGCTTCGTTTAGGTTTGTATCCAAACCTGTAAATGTATCGTGACGTGTTCGACGAGCCCGTTTTGATTGCCTTTCTCCGCTGTTTGCAACGACTGTATTGGCGACAGTGTTGACTGGAAGCTGTTGTTCTTTTGTTTCGCTGGCGGGCTCATCTTTACCATAATCTGTAATAATTTGGTAGTTAATTAATAAAATAACCACTGTTTTAGTACTACTGACAACTTAAAAATTGTTGAAATTTAACAACTGTTTAGGTTATGAAAGGCTGAAAACATTGCAAATATGTTTGGATCTTACCAAGATTTCTGTAGTCCAAGTCTAGTTGTCGAGTTTTATTCTCAATTAAATCTAACAAATTTTGAACAACATTTAATTTTTCATCACCCAGTTCCTGTGCTGCAATTAGGGCTTGTTGTATACGGGATAAAGCTTTCGCTTTCCGACCAGAATTTTCATCCAGTGTTCCTATCCATTCTGTTTGTTGTTCTACGTCACGTAAATATGCTAAAAAGGAAAACACATTTTCAACTATTCAACAATTACAGTAAACTTTCTCACCTCTGAATGTAACATCTAATTCCCTCATTCGAGACAACAATCTTTGTAAATCATCAGGTAGATTTTCCACGCAGTCTAAATAATTTTCTACAAATGTTGCTGAATACAGGGCTTCGGTTGATACTTGTGGTAGCATTTTAAGATCATAAAATAGTCTTTTTATAAAACATCGTCGTGATTTGAAGTTTTGACGCTTCGCTGAGTGCTTGTCAGTGATGCCACAAGCTGTTAAAAGAATTATCGTACAGTGTTGCCAACTATGTATTATATTTGTAAATTTTCTTTCCAGCAATTGACTACATAGTGCCAATTCACAATGTGCGTAAACATAAGGAGTACGTAGAAACATAAACGTAAGAAATTATGTTTGTTCACAGTGGTCGTAGCGTGAAATCAAAATAAAGTGGTTTTTTCATTTTACGTTGGTACAAATTAGGGTTATTGATGTATTTGTGTTGGTTTCTATGACTGTCATTTTCAAATATTCTGTTGATTTTGATTCTGTTTCGTGTTTAATGTTTCTCTTTGGTTTCACTTTTAACAGTTTAGAGTTTAGTTTGTTTTGTCTCATTGTATGATGTCTGAAAAAGATCTTGCGATTGTTTCAATATTGTTGAAACTGCGTTATAAAAGTCGCCAACGAGAGAAATATTAAGACGAGGAAGAAATTGCTGCTTTTTTTTAACCCTTCGTTAGTGTTGTGGGGTATGTCATATCCCATTAACTCTATTTCCAATCGTAAAATCAATTTGAGACAAACAAGTGATTTCTTTTTCTCAGTAGCTTAGGATTATACTTGAACAAAGAGAACAGACTTATATACAACTATGTATAAACTTTCAATTAAGCATCAGACTTGCTGGAAGTTGGTTGGGGTATGATATACCCCGGTACACTTTTGAAGTAACTTCTTATGTAGATGTAGAAAAGCCCTATGTACATTTTTGTTTGATATTCCATCCCAATAATTTATTGTGTAATTATTCCTAAAATATGAACGCACATCTCACTGCAATGCTAGGCCCTGATTCAGTCAGAAATTAGTGTTATTGCCATATATTAACGATTTGTGTCAGAATGAGAGCTCTAATCGAAAAAATTTATGTAAAGTACCCCAACTATTTTCAAAAAATAATATAGGTTTACTTAAAAGAAAATTTAGATTTACGACCCCAATTTTGAGATTTCGATACAATTATATGAAAAAATTACTTGCTTTGTCAACTCGAAATTAAGGCTGTCAATCGAAAAAATCTTTCAAGTAAGGTCATATTATTTTCAAAAAATAATTCAACTCTGTCATTTACAATTTTTTGATTACGGTTCTGGTTCAGTCAGAAATCCGTATTATTGCCATAATTCGCCGATTTCTGTCAAAATTAGGGCTCCAATCAAAAAATGTTATATGAAAGATCCTAATTATTTTCGAAAAAAAACATGAGTTTACTTGAAAGTTTTTTTCGATTTATTGCAATTTTATTAAAATTTGGAATATAGTTCCACAAGAGGCTAGTAGATGGCAGCATCTAGCACGTTTTGAGACGATACAAAATTATTCCTCGATTTTTCGCGAATTGACTACTTTTATCGAGAAATTAATGAGGAATTCGACACTACAATTTCAATTTCTATCGATTACGTGATTTTTTTTTTGTAATTTATCGCTTTTTGAACAAAAGTTTCTGACGCCGTTTACTCGAAATTAAGACCGTTGACCGAAAAAATCTTTCAAGTAAACTCATAATATTTTCAAAAAATACTCAGAGTTTGTCATTAACTAATTTTTGATTACGGCCCTGGTTCAGTCAGAAATTAGTGTTATTGCCATATATTAACGATTTGTGTCAGAATGAGGGCTCTAATCAAAAAAATTTATATGAAGTACCCCAACTATTTTCAAAAAATAATATAGGTTTACTTGGAAGAAAATTTAGATTGACGACCCCAGTTTTGAGATTTCGATACAATTATATGAAAAAACTACTTGCTTTGTCAACTCGAAATTAAGGCTGTCAATCGAAAAAATCTTTCAAGTAAGGTCATATTATTTTCAAAAAATAATTCAACTCTGTCATTTACAATTTTTTGATTACGGTTCTGGTTCAGTCAGAAATCCGTATTATTGCCATAATTCGCCGATTTCTGTCAAAATTAGGGCTCCAATCAAAAAATGTTATATAAAAGATCCTAATTATTTTCGAAAAAAAACATGAGTTTACTCAAAAGTTTTTTTCGATTCACTGCAATTTTATTAAAATTTGGAATATAGTTCCACAAGAGGCTAGTAGATGGCAGCATCTAGCACGTTTTGAGACGATACAAAATTATTCCTCGATTCTCCGCGAATTGACAACTTTTATCGGAAAATATATAAAGTAT
Source organism: Dromius quadrimaculatus (assembly GCA_963989225.1). Lineage (NCBI taxonomy): Eukaryota > Metazoa > Arthropoda > Insecta > Coleoptera > Carabidae > Dromius > Dromius quadrimaculatus. The sequence goes on along the minus strand of OZ022334.1, from coordinate 44,657,517 downwards.
TCGAAGCTACAATTCCATTTCCTGTCGATGTCATTCTAAATTTAAAATTATATTACGTTATACAATAAGCTATTTCATATTTTGGTATTTTTTAAGGCCAATTTAGCCAAATGACAAAAGACAAGCAGAAGATGTTCTGTTTGTCCTAGAAACAAAGATAGAATAGTAAATTGTGCAACAAGTGCGATAAGTTGTCGATTGCCCACGAAAGCGAAGTTGGGCGTACACGAACGAAGCAAGTGCGTTCATTCGCTCAAGTGGGTAATTGACTACACCGCACGAGTTGCAGATACTATTTTTTATTACGAATGCGGGATAAGTACCATTTTGCGCTAATTTTTCTAAGCGGTAAATGATTTGCGTGCGACAAGATTACTTGTCACACGCTAATTATACTTGGCGCACTCAAAAGCCAAAGAGCCATTTACTGCCCAGCAAAACGTGCGCAAAATAGTGCTTATGTATTAAAAAGACATTTAATGCTTGTAAGCGATATAGAATTCCACTGTGCTTGGAACATGCAATTTTGAGTTGCAAAAACTGTGCCCAGTTTGAGGAGCAATAATTTTTTTTTCTTTGGTGATACTTGAGTAATTTTCTCTTGCTTTACTTATTTGATCCTTCTTCTCGAAAAATACTGTGAGATCTTTTATGTGTGATGATATTAGAAGTATTTATGAGCGATAATATTGATGTATGTTTTTTCCAAGGCAGACTTGCTGTTATTTTGATTGATCTTTTATATTTTTACAATAAATATAGCTGGATACATTTTGTTCAGTTTATATCACTTGGTAACAAGTTGTAGAACATGTGCAAACAGAAAAATTATATGTTAGAATTTAAAATAGCTTGAGAGGACTTTCATATGGGGTATGATATACCCCACAACACCAATCGTGAAATTTTTTCGAGAACACTAACGGAGGGTTAATAATAATTTTATGTCAATCATATTTAAAGCACGTTTCGATCCACGGTGTTGTCAACTGTCAGATGAAAACATGTGTTTAAAGTTGACGCATGCGCTATTAGTTGTTTCGTACGTAAACATAACATAAAGTTGAATTATCTTAACTTCCAGTTTTCATTACGTAGCTCTTATGTCAATACCTAAACGTAAGAAATACATAAGAGTATTGAAGTATTGTCAACACAAATACATTAGGTGTCGATGTCATGCTATCAAATATTTTGAGAATATTTGATCGTGTAAAGTACTGGTACAAGAAATACATGTAAAATTGTATGTAAAAATATGATCGTGTAAAGTACTCAACTCAATTCTTCAGAATGTATATGAAAATTGTGAAATTCCTCTCACTTACTTTGTGAAACCTTTTGAGATACAATTTGAACAAAACAAATGTTATATTTTCGAGATGATTTCATTTCTTTATAGAAATCCAGATAATAAATAAAGATTATAGTCTTAACAATACCGGTGGTTTTTGTGTCGTCAGTGAAAAGAAACACTATAAAGAAAACGTGACTGTCATGAAAATAAGATAATAAATAAACACGTCAAAACATGTGATTTTTCGTACCTTTAGGATGATGGTTTGATGCAATAGCTCCCAAACTTTTTTGAGTAGTGGCCTTTCTTTTGAACTAAGAATTTCTTACATCTTCAATATCATATAGTTATCTGCAGGGTATTTGTTTGTATGCATATCGTTCATCCGATTGAACCATTTTTATTGTTATTTTTTTTATTGATTCCAAAAAGTGACCGAGGGCTTTTCTCGCAGTTTTTTGGGTGCTGTAATCAATTATAATATTTTAAGGGAAAATCAATTAGATTTTTGTCTCTAAAAATGCATTTCATACGAAACGAAGTCGAAATTTAATTATTAAGTGTAGTGTTCACATTTTTAATTAACGTGAATTATGATGCTGGAACATCTCTCCACTAATTGAGGAAATTTTATTATCAGGCTCTATTGGGCAATTTTATTTGTTACTTTTATCTCAGAAAAAGTAGAATTCACGATATAAATAAAAGTAAAACGTAATGAATTTGCGAAAATAACATTGCAATATGAATGTGAAGGGTATAATAAACTAGACATGTATAATCTGAAAACAAAGAAAAAATAACAGCTCTATTCTGTATCGGACTGTGGTCCAGTCTATGTGAGCTTAATAAATGCGCAAATGTTGAGTTTTTGGATGAATGAATTACAATAAAAAATAATTTGTTGAAAAATTTACACTGAGAATTATTAACATTATACTGTTTGAGTTGCAGAAGTGTGGCACAAATTCATTAAAATTTTTTAATTCTATTTTTGAAAATATTGAAGCTTTGATATGAAATGCAGGTTTTGCCTTCGTTAGTTCTCTATAGTGATAATAATATTATTTTTTCAAGCAACTCATATTCTTTTATTTTGATTTCAAATTTTTACTTACTTGTACAAAATTCACATTTCGAAATTTTGATGCAAATATTCGTTTTAAGCATCCCTGAATCCATTTTGACTATTTTCGGCTTGATGTCGATACTTATGTATGTGCGCAAATCTCAAAACACGTCAAACGTATAATCATGAAATTTTGTATTTAAGACTAATATAGGGTCTTGATGTGCACCTCGCATTACGGTTGCAATCGTCTGTACCGGAAGTGCACTTTTTTCGAAACATTTTTTGAATTTTCCGCATACAAAAACGATTGAACGTAGAATGTTTAAATTCAGTATTTGAGATGATAGTACTTTCTAGGTGCTCATATCATATTTTCATTGGGTTCGACTGAGCCGGAAGTGCACTTTACTTGACAGTTTTCTGGAATTTTTCGCATAAATTCGAAACGGTTGGCTGTAAAGTATTGAAATTTGGTATTTTAGTCTCCTGTAGCATCCGAATGATTGCCTATTATTTTCATAACAATGGACTGAACTGGAAGTGCACTCCAGTTGGAATTTGTTTTTTAATTTTGCGCACAAATTCAAAACTGTTAGGCGTAGTATCTTGGAAATCAGTATTTAGGAATGTTGTAGGTTAAGTGCTAATTCACAATGTGCGTAAGCATAAGGAGTACGTTAAAACATAAACGTAAGAAATTATGTATGCTCACAGTGGTCGTAACGAAAACATCAAAATAAAGTGTTTTTTTCATTTTACGTTGGTACAAATTAGGGTTATTGATGTATTGTGTTGGTTTCTCTGACTGTCATTTTCAAATATTCTGTTGATTTCGATTCTGTTTCGTGTTTACTGTTTTTCTTTGGCTTCACTTTTAACAGTTTGGAGTTTAATTTGTTTATTTTATTGTATGATGCCTGAAAAAGATCTTGCGATTGTTTCATTATTATTGAAGCTGCGTTATAAAAGTCGCGAACGAGAGAAATATTAAGACGAGGAAGAAATTATTGTTTTTTACATTAATAATTCTATGTCAATCATATTTAAAGCACGTTTCGATCCAGGGTGTTGTCAACTGTCAGATGAAAACATGTGTTTAAAGTTGGCGCATGCGCTATTAGTTGTTTCGTACGTAAACATAACATAAAGTTGAATTTATCTCAACTTTACGTTTTCATTACGTAGCTCTTATGTCAATATGTAAACGTAAGAGTATTGTGAACACGAGCATTAAAATACAGTAGTTCAACTTTACGTTTAAGTTTACGGTTACGTACTGCTTACGTTTACGCCCATTGTGAATTGGCATGATTGAACGATGACCTACTGTTTCCATAGCAACCGATTGGGCCGAAAGCGCACTTTACTTCGTTTATTTGGTATAGGAGTACTTTAATAAAATCAGAGCCGGAACTAGGGTATTGGCCGCCCGTGGCGAATCATATAATTGCGCCCCTATTTTTATGAATATGAGGCAGAAAAGATATACAAAAAAACTATAAGTGGTGACATAATAAAAACCAAATTATAATCAATCAGGTACTTCAAATATTACTAACATCTTAATATCTATATATGAATTGAAAATCGATGTCATTATACAAAAAAATCTGCTGTGGCCACACAGTACTTCCTCGACCATAAATTTCCTGGCCAGTTTCATTTGACCGCCGGAAGTGTAATTTGAAGATGGTAACGTGGTTTCCAATAATTAATATTGATTCTTGATATCTACTAATTTTATCTTCCCGAAAGCTTTAAATTGATACCAAACTAGATATCAATTGAATAATTTGTAAAAGTAACAATTGATGATCGTTTAAATATTCTCTTTGACACTTTCACTACAGTTACATATCTTCGCGAGAGCTTTAATTTGATACGAACGTTTGCATGTGATGTCCGAATACAAGTGATTATTTCTTTTCTTCAGAAAAACAACGAATTTCATGAAAATTTAAATTTTAATAATGACAGATGAACCGCTGATAATTGCGAAAAATGTTTAGGATAAATGTTGTGCCAAATTATTCGAGGATCAATTCTAGTCGATTTATATTCTTTTATAAATACTACCTACTAAGCTTTGGTACCACTGATTGAAAAAAGCTCATCTACGAACTTGAACTTAACTCTTTGATGAAAAACTTGAATATGAAATTTCATTAGAAAATTCGTGCGCGTTCTCAAGTTATCGTGCTTCCATACAGACGAACCGACAGACAGACCGACTTTTAAAAAAAAACTATATCTTTTGGGTTCAGTTGGGTCCAAAACTAGAATTAATTAATTCTGAATAATAGATGGAGAGTTAAAAGTTTAACAAATAAAGTGTAGCGGGTAACTCGGCATTCCTAACACAACGCACGAAATGCAGAAGCTAGACTATTTGCTGATAGAGCCGTGTACATCTCCAATAACCAATATAAACTCAAGTAAAATTTGATAATTGACCTTAAGATGAGATGGGGAGCAGGTACTACAACGGTATAAGCTTTCTCACCCAAATCCCGTCATAAAACATTTCTCAAATTTGAATTTGATTGATTTGCTTAATGCGGTCCATAGAATTTTGCGCTCCCTAGGAGTCTGCGCCCGTGGCAGGAGCCACTTTCGCCACGCCCTAGTTCCGGCTCTGAATAAAATATATAAATATGAAGTTGCGAAAGTTTTATACTTCAGTAATCAACTCCTAAACCAAATAAATGTTTCAAAATAATAATATCTTTTTTTTTATTCTGACTCTATTGATAAGAAAAGTACAGTACAATATCATCGATGTGATGATCGAATGATCTAATTTTAGGATGCGACCTGGAAAAGGTCTATGTTTATGCCCGGCAGTAGAGTGAGGATGACCGATGTTAATGATAAAATCGCTACCTACATTAAAGACAGAAGCATTCTCTCTCCAGTGAAGTGAATAATAAATTATTGGATAAATAAAAAATAGTGTGTCGAATGTCGAAATATGACATTTCATATCGATTTCTCATTTTGAATGTGAAATTCTATAAGCTAGCCAATTTAATTATTTATCAGTCTTTTTATTGAAAACTGGATTTTTTGAGCATATAATTCTCAAGTAATTTCTTTGTGAGATTAATTACAACAGAACATATTTTCGAGTTTTTAATAAAAATTTACCGCATTTTGTTTAGCATCAAAAACGAGCAGGGAGGTCTTGAACGGCTGTTGCCGAAATAATAATCAAGGTATCATGGGTGTTAAAAGGACAATAATGCCTGAGGTCAACAGTGTACTTTCTGCGGGCCTCTGGCCCGAGGTGTACGTTGACCGTAGGCATTATTGTCTGTTCAACTCCCGTGGTGCCTTCAATGTTTAATGTTCGACTTTTGTTGTATTTCAATAAAAAATTTAAGCAATGTATGTCCTGTCATTATGATTTCTATCAGAAAAATTACTTTAGTAACTTGCTGTAACTAGGAAACTTGTTTTTTATTTTTCAAAATAATTATTTGTTAGGTAATTACTCTGAAATCAGTGTTATTATGACAACAATAATAAACTAGTCAGACATTAAAAATATTGTTGCTGTTGTTCAAATAAATATTTTGTGATTGAATTCTATAAAATCTTGATTATCCAGAAATTACAAAATTACAAAAATCATGTATGTGGAAAATTTGAATCTCTCACAACACATTACAATGAGAACGGGAAAATATTCTATAATCCATTAAAGTATTTACAAACATACTTATGTATGTATGTAATAAAAAGTGAAGTCTAAGGAAATGCATATTATAACAAATAAAAGTACAAAAAAAGAATACGCGTTCTGTGTAGACTGTAAATGTATAAATTTGATAATATGGTATCATGTATGCGAATAGCATTTTTTTTTATCATTTGTTTTAAAGTACAGTCATTAGGTGCTTTTACCTGGAAAGTTTACCGGGAGCTTCGAAAATAATATGGGAAAAATGGTGTCTAAAATCAGTTTTCTGACAATATTCCCTTTCCGACTCATTTAACGATAAAAACATTTATATACAAAATGAAACTAGAGAGAATCTTCTACAATTTCTGTGATAAGCTTTTTTTCGTAAAATTAATAGTTTTGGCGTACGAGCGCCGCAAAGTGTAGTTGGGTGCGTAGATCGCAGTTGTGGATAAGAAGACGTGACATAGCTTCCTCTACGCAAAGATGCAGCGATTAACTTACTTCACTTTTATGCAATGGATTGGCACAAATAAAACAATTTATTCATTAGAAGCCATGGCTCTATAAATGCAAACGACACTCTAGAGGAAGAAAAGGGCGCCCGGCACAAAGGCGACACATTTATAACTGCGGAGGACAGGCCATAGTAAGCCGGTTTTTCAACGCATTGTCAAATATTTATTTTTGGATTCAAGTTAATTTTATAATTCACACATTTCAGTTGAAATTAGATGTCACGGGTTTTTCCAATTTTTCCAATAGTGAGTGTATTGCGGAATCAGAGTTAATAATATTAAGATTATTTTTAGCCTGAAAAATTTTGAGTTCATCGAACTTAATTTTGACACTGCGTTTCCAATGTTAGAACATTGTCATCGTGTGAAATTTTGATATTTAGAGTGAATAGTGCTTCGAAGAGTATATTATCTGATGTTTGGCATAGTTTTCAACTGCAATTATTATTGCTTAGTCATTAAAACCCCAATTTGATAATAACTATCTATCTCTCCATTCACAAAATCGTGTAAATTTTATTCATAAGATTCCAAGAAATGAGGATTAATTTGAATTCTCCCAGTTTGACAAAGTTTTAGAAACAAGACAAGCATGGATTCGTTGGATTCCACAGGCTGTAGACGGGAACCTTTATGATGAGTCTATTATGCACAGAAATCATTTTTAAAATTGTGAATAGATTATAAGAGAGTAACGTAATGATTACTAAGAGTAAGAAAAACATAAATTAGTCGTTCCACGGCTAATTATTTTGGATTTATCCAAAAAATTCTAAAAATCTGTCAAGTATAATGCATTTTTGGCGCAGTCGGTCGCTATGGAAACAGTAGGTCATCATTCTTATGCTACAACATTCCTAAATACTGATTTTCAAGATTCTATGGCTAGCGGTTCTGAATTTATGTGGAAAGTTGAAATGCATTTCCGGTTCAGTCGATCGTTATGAAAATAGTAGACAATAATTCAGATGATACAGCAGACTGAAATACTAAATATCAATACTTTACAGCCAATCGTTTCGAATTTATGCGAAAAATTCTGAAAGACTGTCAAGTACAGTGCCCTTCCGGCCCAGTCGATCTCATTGAAAAAGGATACGAGCATCTAGTTAATACAGTCGTCTTAAATACTGAATTCTAACATTCTACGTTTAATAGTTTTGGATTTGTGCGGAAAATTCAAAAAATGTTTTGAGTAAAGTGTACTCCCGGTACAGACGACTGCAACCATAATGTGAGGTGCATAACTAGACCCTATACCAGTCTTAAATAAAAAAATTCAGCATTATAGTTTGACAGGTTTTGATATTTCTGTTGGGAAATATATATTATTATTATTATTATTATTATTATTATTATTATTATTATTATTATTATTATTATTATTATTATTATTATATTTGCGAGTTACGAACGCACAGTACCAAAATCAAGCCGAAAATAGTCAAAATGGATTCAGGGATGCTCAAAACGGTATTTTTAAGTACTATTTTATTCGTTATTAGCGAAACACCCGGTATACTGCATACAGCAAACAAGCTTTACCAAACGCAACCAAACTTATTCCGTTTAATTAGTAAAATCGTGCACAAATCCAGCCAAAATCTTTTTGTTCATCAGTTGTATGATTAGTTCTTCTATCATGTGTTTGATCAGTGAAAATATTGAACTGTTCTGTTTGTGAAATAAACTATGAACTACCGTTTGTCGGACCCGTCATCAGCGAACACCAGGTGAGCTGTATTCTCCAAATTACCGTGAGTTCTGTATATTTTATTATTAAAATACTGAAATCAATTTGAGCATTTGGTAAATAAAATAGTTCCTAGGGGGTGATCTTAAAGTTTAATTCAAAATGAGCTCGTATTACCGATGTCATTACCAGTACCAATACCAATACTATTGCCTCTGATTTTTGTAGTGCCACTAATTCTTGCTATTCACAATGAAATATACGCAATAATTATATTACTTACTTGTACAAAGTAACAAGTAAGTATTGTGAAACCGACAGAATTCACTTATCGAGATTTTGATGGAAATATCCGTTTTGAGCATCCCTGAATCCATTTTGACTATTTTTGGCTTGATATCGATACGTATGTTCATGCGTGCGTATGTAACTCGCAAATCTCAAAACTAGTTGAACGTATAATGTTGAAATTTTGTATTTAAGACTGGTATAGGGTCTAGTTGTGCACCTCGCATTATGGTTCCAATCGTCTGTACCTGGAGTGCACTTTACTTGAAACATTTTTCGAATTTTTCTAATAAATCCAGAATGATCAACCGTAGGATGTTGAAATTCAGTATTTCAACTTGATGTTATATCAGAATAGTTATCTGCTATTTTTGTATGAATCGGTCAAGCCAAAAGTGCACTTTACTTGAAGCTTTTTTGGAATTTTTTGCTTAAATCTAGAATGATTAGCCATAGCATATTGAAATTTCGTATTAAGCACTTCTATAGAATCTTATTATACATCTTGCATTATGATTGCGATTGGCTAAACCGGAAGTGCACTCTACTTAAGACTTTTTTTCAATTTTCCGCATAAATGCAGAATGATCAGCCGTAGGATACTGGAATTTAGCATTTGAAATTGATGTAGCATCTCAATGGTCATCTTCTATTTTTGTAACAATCGGCTGAGCCGAAAGTGCACTTTATATGACAGAATTTTTGAATTTTCCGCATAAATTCTAAACAATCAGTTGTAGAATATTTAAATTTTGTATTAGGCACTTTTATAATATCTAGTTATACACCTTGCATTATGATTGCTATCGACTAAGCCGGAAGAGCACTTTATTCGAAACATTTTTTGAGTTTTCCGCATAAATCCTAAACGATTGAACGTAGATTGTTAGAATTCAGTATTTAGGACGATTATACTGTCTAGATGCTCATATCCTATTTTTATTGAAATCCACTGAGCCGGAAGTGCACTTTACATGACAAGCTTTTGGAATTTTTCGCATAAATTCGAAACGATCAAGTGTAGAATATTGAAATTTGGTATTTCAGTCTGCTGTAGCATCTGAATAATTGCCTACTATTTTTATAACAATAGTCTGAACCGGAAGTGCACTTTAGTAGGAATTTATTTTTTAATTTTGCGCATAAATTCAGATTAGTTGGTAGTCGTAGAATTTTGGAAATCAGTATTTAGAAATGTTGTAGTATAAGAATAATGGCCTACTGTTTCCATAGCAGCCGACTTGACTGATTTTTAGAATCTCTTGAGTGAATCTAAAACGATTAACTGTGGAACGATGAGATGTTGTGTTTGATTATACATATCCAATGATGTACAAGTAAGTCACGTGATGTTCACGTCAGATTTTTTCAATATTAATTTACTTGTATCGCACTGTGAAATAAGAAAACAGCCTATTATCTTCTATATAACATTGCTAATATATCCTGTTACTCTAATATGACAATAAATTTTTGTAATTGGCAGTGAGTATAAATCAGATTGTTAGTATATAATTATCGGACAATATTAAGGCGCCGGGGGTTGACCAATAGTCGACAAGAGAGCCCTTCCACCGCGGTAATGTGGGCGCCATTCTCACATATAGGTATCTGTTGCTCTCTTGGTGTTCACAGTTATCGCATTTGTGCTTCGGCAACCCAACTTACAAGCTCGTTGTGCGCGCTGCCAGCCGAATTAAACGAAACATTTGACACTTGACTTCGCCGCCGATACCACTAACGCTAACATTGGCTGCACGTAAGTTTATTGCCAATTTATAAGTAGCTAATAGATTTTTTTCCATGTATGGTGTTGTCATGCGTTTAATTGGACTTAATTAAAGTTTTTGGGATAGTTTTGAACTGTGCACAAAGTTGGATTTTTTGTAGTTTTTACTTTAAATTTATTCACACATTTCTTTGGGCATCTGATAATTGATTTATTAACTTTCACACTATTTGATTGGAAAAATTTCAGTGGGAACAGAATGTGCAATAAACTAGAATAGAAATCACTTATTGAAAACTGAGGATTAATTTCATTTCTCCTTTGAGGATCAGTCTGTGAATTCCAGGATCTTTCCGAATGTTTTAATTTTCTCTGAGGTATCAGGTGTCTCGGGAAATCTCAGAGTTATAGAATTTCTTATAATCACAAAAATAATCTTACATAAGCTAGAAATTATATGACAAGTATGTTTTCTTTGGATTTATTCAAAAATTTCTGAAAATTTGTTAATTAAAGTGCGCTTTCAACCTAGTCGGTTGCTGTGAAAACAGTAGATCGTCATTCTTATGCTACAACATTCCTAAATACAGATTTCCAAGATTCTACGGCTAACAGTTCTGAATTTATGCGCAAAGTTAAAGTGTATTTCCGGTTCAGTCAATTGTTATGAAAATAGTAGGCAATCATTCAGATGCTACAGCAGACTGAAATACCAAATTTCAATATTCTACACCTGATCGTTTCGAATTTATGCAAAAAATTCTGAAAGACTGTCAAGTAAAGTGCACTCCCGGCTCAGTCGATCTCAATGAAAATGAAAATGAGCATTTAGACGGTACTATCGTCTTAAATACTGAATTCTAACATTCTGCGTCCAATCGTTTTGGACTTATGCGGAAAATTCAAAAAAAGTTTCAGGTAAAGTGCACTTCCGGTACAGACGATTGCAACCATAATGCAAGATGTACATCTAGACCCTATATCAGTTTTAAATACAAAATTTCAGCATTATATGTTTGACGGGTTTTGAGATTTGCGCACACAATACGTACCGACTTCAAACCGAAAATAGTCAAAATGGATTCAGGGATGCTCAAAACGTATATTTCCATCAAAATCTCGATATGTGCATTTTGTCGGTTTCACAATACTTCCTTATATTTTGTACAAGTAAATAAAAAACTATCCGAAGAAATTATTTTTTCAAAAAATCTGAAACTAGAGATGTTATCATTTTAACGAATAATAGTAAATTAGAAAGGCATCGTAATATGATAAACAGAAGCGGAGATAAGGACAAAAAAATCCCGCACGATTTGAAGCTTAACGTTATTTTACAAGCCGCGCTGCTCGGATTTCAGCTAACTCCACCACGTGCTGCACGCTTTTCTTCACTTTTTATTAAGATTACTTATGTACATTTCAGTAGCAAAGCTACCATCTTCAGAGTACAATAAATCAGAGCAAAAATAAATCTTATAACCACAAACATGATACAAAATACCAATAGAATATCCAATCAAATCATAGGGTTTGAGGTAGGCGGAGCCAAGAACTACAAAGTAAATTTAAGTGAAAACAATAAGTAAATCTAATCAAAGTTATGCAAAAAGATTATCTGAAGTAGACATACGTAATGCAAAGCCAAAAAGAAATCAAGACAAAATACAGAGTTTATGGTAGGCGGAGCTAAGAACTACAGTGTGATAATAAAGTAAAACCACATGGAGAACTAATCAATGCAATTTAATAAAGGGTTATCTGAAGGAGACAGATCGAAATTCAATAAATAATTTTTGTGTTTTTGCATGAATATAGCTTCTGACATGTTCAATTTACTATAATAGTTACAGACTTTTAGCAATTTCAAATTATTTTCTTTAAATTTGTGTCCTTTGAAGTCATAAAAGAGAATGGTGTGATTTGCAACGCCTTACATGAATCCATGTAATATTATTTTATTTAAGTAGCGTATAATGGAAGCTTTATCTCAAAAAATGATAATGTTGATTCCATTGAAACAGGACGTGATATTTTCGCCATGTTTATGCTGTTTCATATTCTGTGCTTAGTTTATTCAAGCAGAATTTTCTCTCAAAGTATTTATAGATAAGAGCTGTTACTGGAAAACGTCAAATTCAATTTTTGAAAGAAGATTTGAATGAGGATTTTTTTGTAGCACGTGCACCGGAAGAACTCCATTACTTATCCTTTTTTCAACTCCGGAAATTTTCATTTCCACGTCAAGGAAATAATAATAACAATAATTTCTCTGCTGGAAGGGTTTTAATGATTTGAATTGAGGCTTTGTTACATCGTTCAATCTATTTTGATTTGCACTTGGCAATAGGCTATGTGCAAGGGGGCGGAGTTTGAACAAATATCGATGCGAGCGCTCATGGTGAGCACCATTGTAACCATTGAACTCCATTTCTCAGAATACGTGAAAATAATAGCATATAAAACTTAGGAAAACGCTTGTTGTGTTTCAGGCTGTTGTGTTGAGGATGATTCAAGTGAAATATAGTTTCATAGATTTCATGTACGCAGTTATAACATAAAAAAACGAATGAAGTGCATCACAGCGGTAAATAGAATATTATCTGTCCTTCATTATTAATCTATATAACAAAGATGTTTGAAATTCAATTGTGAAATTAGAAAAATATGTCATCTATTTTGGATCCATGAATTTATCTCTATCTCTAATTTGTAAGGTGTTTCAGTGATAGAAGTTTGTCGGATGCACTTCGCAATAATTTTGTTGTTAATATTGTCAGCAACATATTTCTCAACATGTTGAACATGACAAAACTAATTTCACGCTTTTCTTCAATGCTTCTTCGGTAAAAGGGATACTGTGTTTGATACATACAAACCCAATCCGCAAGATCATCGGCGTCATAATTTCAGGTTATCCTGTCAATTTGAACGAATTAAAACGTTTTCTCTAATAGGTATGTTATAATTGAAGAAAAAAATACTCAAAATAAATAATTTCAACGTACCTTTCATGCTATGCAAGTTATATTATACGCACACAGCTGATTTAAATAATATTAGTACATTTAAAGAATTATAGGTATGAAACAATAATAAAATGGGAGTTCAATCGTTCTCCATTGCCCGCTAGAGGCGCTAGTATCAATTATTGAACTTCGTATTACTTTTTGAGATAATTTTTTAGATTGGCTTCAGAATTACCCATTTGATACATTTTCATTTGATACATTTTCATCATAACGTAATAAGTATGACAATTCACTAATGAATAGACTAATCAAATAGCTCAATTTTCCCTAGTTTGTACTTCAGGCTGTCAAATTGCGTGATCTGAATAATTTTTTCCTTCGAATTGTCAATTTTGCCGTATTTCTGGTCCTTAATTAGCGTCAAAATATTGAAATCGATGATATTGAAGAGAAGATTTGTTTTTAAAGCTACCATTTAGGACCGTAGAAAACATATTGTATGTAATACAAAAGTAAACAAGTATTATGATATTTGGTCGACAATTTTAATGATTTGAGAACCTTGCCCGGTAGTACAATCAAGGTTTATCTACAGTTTAGTTAAACTAAGTTTATTTCCTATGGTTCAATTATTTCAGCAGTTGAAGTTATAGACATAGTGAATAAACTCGGTTCAACTAAACTGTAAATTTGGTATCTGTCGAACCATAGGCCAACGGCCTACCACTGAACCATAAACTTTGTACATATATTTTATTATTTACAATTTCCTGCACTCAAATCGAATGAAATGTAGTATTGAAGTATGGTACCACTTTTGAGTTTATTTATAATAGTGGAGAGTTCGAATATGTAATTTTTTAATTAAATAAGTAATTTTGAAGCTTTCCTAACGTAATGGCAGCATTAATAAGGGCCAAAAGTTGAAAATAACCAAAAAAAATGATCACTGAAATATTTATATTTATAGTTGAGTTTATGTTGTAAGTGTAAACGGACTGAAGAGAGAACACTTAGAATAGATTTTTCTCAATTTTTAAATTGTTGAGCAATTTGAATGCGGTTTTTTCGTGATTTTCAGATAACTACATATAATTATCATTGATTTAGTTCAAATTTGTTGCAATTATACGAAAAATGAGCCCAAAAAATGGCGTTTTAAATTTGTCTGTAAGACAACATAAAAGTATATAAGGAAATTTCTCTTGGATTTGATATATTCATTGGATATTATTGGAAATGCTTGTTGGTTGACGGCTAGTTTGATCTCAACCTAACTATCCAAAGTCTGGGTGTGTTACACCCATTAATAGGTAGAAAACATGAATGATTTTTATTATTTTGAATTTGCAATAATGCTACAGAATATATAACAGTTTTAAAGCTCGTACCCCTAAAATTATAATCGTAGAATAATAAACTAAACGCTCATAGAAAGCTTATACAATCCACTTTATATTGAAATCATTTTTAACCTTTAACCATTCAACCCTATCTGTATGAAACTGCAAATAATGCAACATAACAGGAAAAATCTGTAGCACTTTTAAAGCTAATATTTTCCAAAATAATAATCGTAGAATAATCTGTCAATCCTCCGGCTTGGAAGATTTCCTGAAATTACAATTTTGGCCCGCTTTCAGAAGTATTTGTCCATCCCTGATTTAAATGTTACAATTCATTAAAACGCTGTAGCAGTCTCAAATACTAAATTTTATTATTCTACGGCCAATAGAGAATGCTATTTTAATACTGTCTACAGTTGAATAATACAGTATTATCCATGTAATTGATTCGCAATTTTTATTGCAATTATATCCAATAAATTAAAAACAAACAAATTTTATATCAATGTATTTAGAATAGTTCAAATAAAAAACTCATTCGATTTGAACATTTAATTTGTACCAAAACAAAAATCATATGTAAATAACTGTTTGATATGTATGAACGCTTTGAATAGCAAAAACAATCATAGTTACATGTTTCATTTCTTTCATAAGTATTTTTTCAAATTCACAGTTTTCAGGTATTACGTAAAAGCGAATAAACAATTTTTTGAAATATTGAATACATTTTTATTATAAATAATGCTGGATAAATGTTGTGGGTTGCATTCCACTGCAAAGGTTATAAGCCATAATTCACAATGGGCGTAGCATGAGAGGTACATAACATAATCCTTATGAAAATCTTATGCGTGTTCACAATGAGCATGGCATAAGCAAAGCATAAAAATTATTTTATAGGGATATTGCGGCCTTAGTTGGTTATAAAATATAGGTACTTTTAGTTTTTAGTATCTGTCACAATTTAAATCACTTGTCCTAAACAACGCTTTGCTTTATTTTTGTTTTGATTCGATTATTCTATCAAAACAGCTTTTTTAAAGACTCCTTTTTTTCAAATTTTATATTTGAAAATATTTTTCATTGCTTTTGGTTTTGTTTTTTATATTAAAGCTTTTAGTTTAGGGCATTACTTTTGTTTCTGCACATGTTTGCAATTAAATGTCTTCTTTGGAAGACGAAATTCGTTCAGTATTGTTATTAAAACAAAGATTATAAATATTCCTAACCACAAAAACAAGTTTATTTTCATTCATTTGACACATTTACTGTCTGTGTCTGTAAAACTATATTGGACATGCGCATTAAGAAAATATATGCGTAATGAATACTTAAAGTTGAGATGATTTCAACTTTCTTATGCAGCTGTTATGCACTACGTAAGCATAAGAAATACGTAAGATCATTGGGAACACGGCCATAAGAATTGCACTTTTTCAACTTTATGTCTTATGTATTTCTTATGTACTTCTTATGCTTACGCCCATTGTGAATTAGGACTAAATTATCACTGATTCAGTATTGTATCAGCAGGCGTAGATATTGCATTGTTCAATGTACAATGTACAATAAGTAATTGACTAGTGGCGATACAAATGATCATCTTCCAGTACTGTCACTAAGAATAATAACTACTTCTCGAATGACGAGTAATCTCTCAATAAAATTACTTCACAGATGATGATATTAATTTGTAAGTGAATCATGAATGAAGAGATTTATAGCATCATACAGACATACTTATTATGTTCAATAGGAGGTTGACTTAAATGCTACTCAGAATTTTATGCATCTGATTCTGAGAGTGACATCTTTAATAATAATTACAGAAATAATTCTAGTTCAGATTTTCAGCGGATCCTCGGATCTTTTAGCTAAGAAATACTATTACCTTCAATTCTAATTACTTTTTATTCTCTGAAACCACATATTTGGCACACTTACATTACAAAAATTGAACATTTTTTTAAATCAAATTACCTAAGTCTAAGTTATAAGGTATTAATTGAAGCAGTGATGGATTTACCAGCAGATTGAGTGAGTTTGAGCCTAGAAAAGCAGATTGTTGAATTGTAAGAATAAGTTAGGAACTGACAATTGTTTTAAAAAACTAATCTTCAAATTCAATAAATCAATATACATCACAAAATGTGATCCTGATTGAATCCATATTTCTTTGATAAGTTTAATATGTTAGACATTTGGGTGACTAGTGTCGAATTGAGCAATAGTAACGTTTTGTATCCAGTTATTCATTACGGAAGGAGTCATTTATTGATAATAATTTTCTCATGCAAATGTTTGATATGATGCTTGCAGATAATTCTAATTGATAGTGATAATGACCACATGAATTTAGCACGAATGCTAAAATATATTAGAGATTTATATATAATACGCTCAATTTGACAGAACAATCAGAAAACATATATTTAATATACATGTAACATGAATAAGTCTGTTGTTTAAATATTTCTCTTGAATTCTCGTCTAGTACAATATTTGATACCTTTATGAAATGATCATATATTTATAAGTAATTCATTACTCAGAATAGTGTGCATATTCTCAGAAGAAAGCACATATGTAAATCTTTATATTCATACAAAACAAAAAAGTTCAACTGAAGTGCACTTTCGGTTCAGTTGATTGCTATGAGACTAAAAGGCAATCATTCAGATGCTACAGCAGACTGAAATACTAAATATCAATACTTTACAGCCAGTCTTTACGAATTTCAAAAGACTGTCAAGTGAAGTGCACCTCCGGCCCAGTCGATTTCAATGAAAATAGGATATGAGCATCTTGACAGTACTATCGTTTTAAATACTGAATTCTAACATTCTATGTTTATTCGTTTTGGATTTATGCGGAAAATTCGAAAAATGTTTTGAGTAAAGTGCACTTCCGGTACAGACAATTGCAATCATAATGCGAGGTGCACAACTAGATGTTACAGAAGTGCTCAATACAAAATTTCAATATTCTACTACAGATTGTTTTGGATTTATGCGGAAAATTCGGAAAGTCTGTTATATAAAGTGCACTTCCGGCTCAGCCGATCCATACAAAAACATATGATAACCATTTAGAAGCTACAGCAATTTTAAATATTGAATTTCAGTATGCTACGGCTGATCATTCTGGATTTATGCGGAAAATTCAAAAAAAGTTTCAAGTAAAGTTCACTTCTGGTATAGACGATTGCAACCATAATGCGAGGTGCACATCAAGACCCTATATCAGTCTTAAATACAAAATTTTAGAACTATACGTTTGACGGGCTTTGAGACATCAAGCCGAAAATTGTCAAAATGAATTGAGAGATGCTCAAAACGGCTATTTCCATCAAAATCTCGAAATGTGAATTTTGTCGGTTTCAGAATACTCCCTTGTACTTTGTATCTCCGTGTATTGACGTGCGGAACGCCAACGACATAATTAGAATACTAATTTTATATTATTACTGCAATCCAAAACAAAGTCAGTCGATTTTGAATGTAGGTAAAAGAATATTCTTTAACTTCACTATATTACAGTGTAAGCACTTTATAACGAAACTCAAGGGACCGAGAATTTCATATCGCTATACGCAGGGTGCGAATTACGTGGTGGGGGTAACTAAATCGACTGCAGCGTGTGTAGTGGACAAAATAAGCATTATTATGGGCTGATATTGTGTGTATAGTATTATAAAAAAATGAGCCATCATAGTTGTAGTGTCGTTAATCGCAAAAATACAAGCAGAAACATCAGTGAATGTAAATTTCATCCTTTCCCAACCACAAACTGAAAGTTGAAACAAAGGAAAAAATATATTTCTGAAATGAAAAGCAAAAATTGAGTAATACATAATCCAACTTCAAAGGCTGTTTGACACATTACATTATATAATATATTTTGATTTGCATCTTGACTCTCCATTTTGATGCAAAGCAAAATTATCTTGTGATACACAAAATTTTGTGCACTTTGTTTTTCATACATGACATGACATGTTGCATTTTTTTTCGCATCAAAATAGAGAATCAAGATGCAAAATTGAATGCAGAATTCGATGCATCGTGTCAAACGGCCCTAATATACCTATTTATCAAACATTTATCTACAAATAAAATTTCAGTTCCCCTAAATACAGAATTTAAAAAATACCTAATGTAATTCTACTTGCGTACAACGATGTTTCATAAGGAGCCAGAAAAACTGATGTTTGCTTCATTACCTTGCAT
The DNA here is from genome assembly GCA_963989225.1 of Dromius quadrimaculatus. Lineage (NCBI taxonomy): Eukaryota > Metazoa > Arthropoda > Insecta > Coleoptera > Carabidae > Dromius > Dromius quadrimaculatus. The sequence continues at coordinate 44,638,685 of OZ022334.1, read as the reverse complement.
GTTATTTAATGACTTATGCAAAAGAAAAATTACTCTTTCACATCCCTGACATGTTCTGCTCTTCGATTTTGAAAGCTTTCAATATTTACTGACTTCGCCAAAAAATTTTATTTAATGCCCGGAAATATGTTATAGGAAGTTTATCGTTATAAAGAATGACGTTATAAATAGTTTACACACTATATATATATATATATATATATATATATATATATATATATATATATATATATATATATATATATATATATATATATATATATATATATATGTCTTGAAGCTTTCGGTTTTATTTGAAACCTTCATCAGGACGCTGGAAAAAAGCGAAGAAAACTAACAGAATTTTGTAGCTTAACAATCGTTAATAAAATACGAGAATATTTACAAGAGGTTCTTGAATTTTGAACTTTGTTTGTTTGATATGTTAATTTATTTATATTTTGCTATTTATCAATTTTAAGTTTGTACTCAATTTTGGAAAAATCTTGTATCACAAGGCAATCGAAGTATAAAATTAGAGTTTGTTTGTTACGCAGTTAGCAAAATTTTTAATAAATTTCACAAGGGCGATGAATTTTAAACAAGTTGGAACTATGAATAGTGTAAAATACGAGAACTAATCTAAGTTGGTTACTATAAAATGTTATTTTGTTCGTTTTTTTCAGTGTCCTGATGATGGTTACAAATAAAACCGAAAGTTTTAATACACAATTTAAAAGAGAACTCATTTATTTTGGCTCCCACCATTGACTTCCACGCCCACTTAACTAATTGAAGTCGCGATTAATCTTAACATATATATATATATATATATATATATATATATATATATATATATATATATATATATATATATATATATATATATATATATACATATATATACTTATAGAATATTGTTTATTCGTTTATTACAAAGCTACTCATGTTAATATCTACTTGTGTGGTGCTTGATACTCTTATAATTCAGCAATCAATTCCCTGTCGGTATTGTGTCTTTCAAACTTGAAACAATTTTGTTAACTCCATTATCTTTATGATCATATGTCTACACCCATTTTAATAGTAAATTGACTTGAATAACGTGTGCCACAGTCATTTAGAAAGTTATTAGGAATTTTGAAGCTCGTTATCATGTCGTTGTCACTATGTTACCAGAAATTTGAATTTCAATTTTGTAGCAAAAGTGGCAGCTTTACCAAATGATGAAATAAGATGTGAATGCTGCTGAGGTAAATATATTATGCTTTTTTCCAAAATATTATAAATCGTAGTATAATTGCTTGGGGTGGTGCATATCAAAACAATCTTAGTCTGATACAAAAACTTCCAAGAAGAATATAAAAGATAGGGAATTAGAAAACTTTTGTAACATTAGATTACCCTCTCAACTTGGTTCAGTTATTTAGCTTGGAGACTTTAATGTAGCATAAATCTTAAACTTAAATATAAGTGACTTGAGAAATTCATCTAAATATTGGATCTAAATGCTTCTCCAGTTGTTTCGGCTGCTAAAAGTAGTCAAATAATAAAATTATGTCATTTATTTCCATTCTTTACCCTATGTTCACATTCTGCACAAGAAAAGTCCGCTGTGTTTCAAATAAGCGTAACTTTAAATTAGTTCTTAGTTCCATTCGAATTTATCAGAAAAACTAGCATGAGAAATAGCACATGTTCTATCATGGAATTCAGCTTGTAATCATGCATCGAAATCAGTAGTGACGTCATTTCTGTAACTGTATTATTGGCCAATAATATCTTATTATATCTATTCTCTTTCTATGAATGCTTTTATGTAAAAGGCAATCACTGTCATTGATAATTTTTTTTCAACTGGAGAATAACTTTGTTGTTTTCCGATCACTGATAAAAAGTTAAATGTTTGCTTTTCCATCCTTTTCTAAATAAGCTTCATGTACTGAAAAACCTGAATCTACAATTATCGTCGAGCAAAACTGCAATCAGCAACAAAAAATACGGTTATACTCGAACGAGCATCCACTTTATTTTTATTTTTAATGGGTAGGAGTAAATCGAAAATTGGACCATTTGAAGATCCACTTTATTTTCCGGTTTATTTTGCGCTAAAACGAAAACATTTTTTTATACTATTCTTTATCAATTTTAACATCAACATGCCACAGGCTAACTTTGCGAAATTAATTTCGTTGGGACGATTCCATGAGCCGAGCCTGAACAAGCGGCACGCTTTTTGGTTGAAATACAATACTACTGTGCAATATTTTTGTTGATAAAATGCATGTAGCTCGAATTTATACAGTCTTTCATATTAAGTGACGAATTCAGAATGACTTATGATAATAAATTGCATATCTTTGTAAAGATCTCTATTCGAATAGAATGAATGTGAATTGTGGACGATATTGTACCGTGTGAGTTCCTCCTGTTCTTTCACTTCAAACATTGCAAGTATTGCAAAAAGAATAACAAATAAGTATAGAGCAAGATGAACAATAGCACAGCAACTACGTGAAAGTTTTACGAAACGTTTTTACTGATACAATAATTCAAGTTGCCACGTGAACATTTCATCACTTTGAAGTAAATTAATAAGCTCATGGATGATGAAAAAGTCTAAGTTTTTCTATGAAATAAGGAACATGTAATGTTATATTGTCACTCAAGAAAAGAAAACTCCTGTCTTATGATAATAATAATACAGAAATAACGAGAGAAAATTACGTACATTTTAAGCGTACCTGTTTCCTAATGTCCTTAAATATATGTAATTTTCTTCATTACAAATGCTATATCAAAAGTCCCCACTGATCCTGCTTGTGCGTTGTTTTTTACCAGAGGTCAAAGATCACAAATTTTCAATTTTTGAGTATATCTCTGGAATGGAGAGAACTACCACAAAGATGGGCCAGTAAAGTTCGTCGATTGTAAAATTCTCTACAAAAAAGGTGTCAATACTTTTTTCCCTAAGAAGTATCGTTCTTGAGTTATCGCGATTTCAAACCTAGAAAATACATATATGTGGCCGGTATGCACTATACGTGGAAAATATAGGATTGAGTGAGACAACGGCCGTCCCTAATTCCATTAGTCAGTTGGCCTTGAGTAACATCAACAGTCCAGTCAGTTTTAAACGGTTTTTCATAGTAAATAGACGTGTTTATCTATGATATTTTCACTTTGAACAAAATTTTATTAAAATGTCAGATCCTAGATCCTATACCAGTCTTTTATACAAAATTTCAGCATTATATGTTTGACGCGAATTCTGAGATTTGCGAGTTACGCACATACACACAAGTCAAAAATAGTCAAAACGGATTCAGAGATACTCAAAACGGATATATCCATCAAAATCTCGATATGTGAATTTTGTCGGTTTCACAATATTTCCTTGTACTTTTAGACCGTCAGATAGTCGTAGATTTCAGTGCCTCATTTTGTTTTTCATGCCTTCAATATGTTCGATAACTATGTATATTTGGAGTTCAATAATGCTGAAATTGAAGCTGGAGCGTGTGACCAACATAATGAAAATTAATTTTAAATTTGTATGAAAAAGCATGTTCTGATCCAATTTTGTCGCTTTTGTCATGCTTACGAAATGAAATTTAGGGAAAAATATTTTCACATGTCAAATAAAATTCGGAAATTATTTTTATCATCATTGCCTACCTTATCATTTCAATTGAACTGATTGTTTTATATCGCAAATTCTGAATGTCAGTTATACTCATAAACTGCATTTCCGGCTCAGTCGATTGATACAAAAATAGTAGATATTTATTTTGATGCTACAACAAGTTCAAACACTAAATTTCAATATGCTATGTTTGATAATTCTAGATTTATGGAAGGAATTAAAAAAAGTATGAAGTAAAGTGCACTTCTGGCTTGACCGATTCATATAAAAATAGCAGATGATCATTCTGATACAACATCAAGCTCAAATACTGAATTTCAACATCTTACGGTTGATCATTCTGGATTTATCAGAAAAATTCGAAAAAAGTTTCAAGTAAAGTGCACTTTCGGTACAGATGATTGGAACCATAATGCGAGGTGCACAACTAGATCCTATACTAGTCTTAAGTACAAAATTTCAACATCATGCGTTCAATCAATTTTGAGATTTGCGAGCTACGAATGCACGCATATATGTACGTACCGACATCAAGCCAAAAATAGTCAAAATGGATTAAAAGATACTCAAAACGGATATTTCCATCAAAATCTCGATAGGTGAATTTTGTCGGTTTCACAAAAGCGCCGAGAACTCTACTTCAAAGGTCTGAAATCACGATAACACAAAAACGGTGCTTCGTGGAGAAAAAAATATTGATATCTTTATTGTAGAAAACTTTACGATCTACAAACTTTTTTCAGTCCATTCTTTCAGTAGCTTTCATCGTTTCAGAGATATGCGCAAAAAATGAAGATTTGTGACTTTTGACATCGGATAAAAAATGACGCACAAGCGGGATCGATTGAGCCTTTTGACGTAATGACGAATTCAAGAGCTATATAAAAATACAACTTGTTGGGAACTAATGCAAACTGGAATGTTTATTTTGTCTGGACTATAGTGGAAAGTTTTCTACATAATGAATGAGTTCAAGATTGTATTAAAGTTCATCAATTTATTCATTGGCACCGCTTAACATTAGAATTTCCCAACTACAAAACGAAAAATAGAAGTATCGCAGAAATGCAGAGAACAGTGGGAAAGCAACTGACAGCAAACCAGTACGCTGAATGACAAAGTAATCTGGAGAAAATCGGTATGAAATTTATAATTTAAACAAAAATGAAGAGTCATTCGAACAGTAAGTGCCAATTCACAATGTACGTAAACATAAGGAGTACGTAAAAACATAAACGTAAGAAATTATGTATGTTCACAATGGCCGTAACGTAAAATATTAAAATATAGTCTTTTTTTCATTTTACGTTGGTACAAATTAAGGTTATTGATGTATTGTGTTGGTTTCTCTGACAGTCATTTTCAAATATTTTGTTGATTTCGATTCTGTTTCGTGTTTAATGTTTTTCTTTGGGTTCACTTTTATTAGTTTGGAATTTAGTTTGTTTTGTTTTATTGTATGATGTCTGAAAAGGATCTTGCGATTGTTTCATTATTATTGAAATTGCGTTATAAAAGTCGCCAACGAGAGAAATATTAAGACGAAGAAGAAATTGTTGTTTTTTTCTATTGATAATTCTATGTCAATCATATATAAAGCATGTTTCGATCTAGATTCTAGGGTATAGTCAACTGTCAGATGAAAACATGTGTTTTAAGTTGACGCATGCGCTATTAGTTGTTTAATACGTAAACATAACATAAAGTTAAATTTATCTCAACTTTACGTTTTCATTACGAAGCTCTTATGTCAATTCGTAAACGTAAGAAATACGTAAGAGTATTGTGAACACTGGCATTGAAATACAGTAGTTCAACTTTACGTTTATGTTTACGGTTACGTACTCCTTACATTTACGCACATTGTGAATTGGCACTAAGAAAATCATATTAATTTATTGCAAGTAACTATTTGGATGAAATTGTTGAAGTTCATCAACAGTATCTATATGTTAATTATTTATCTGGTAGAAGCAGAGGAATTGCAATTTCAGTGAACCAAAATTTCTCACGTTTTTTTCTAGATTCTGACTAGAAGCATTATGAAACTGCTTATTTAATTATTGTTTTACTTACTGTATGAACCAGCGTCCTCGAGGATCTGCTCTTTCTAAGGATCATTTAACAAATGCATGAAATATTACATTTAATTTCACATTAGAATGCAATACTTGTACTTATAAATCTGATTTTGTCTTTGTCACAGTGCATTTCTTGCATCAAAATCATTGAATTTGCAAATGAATAAATAAAGCATTTAGTGCACCGTGTCAAATGACCTTAAATAGTAATTAAGGTATTAAGGGTGTTAAAAGGATAATAATGCCTGAGGTCAACGGTGTACTTTTCGAGGGCCTCCGGCCTGAGGTGTACACGTTGACCGTAGGCATTATCTTCCGTTCAACTCCTGTGGTGCCTTCAATGTTTAATGTCCGGTTTATGTATCATTTCAATCTAAATTTTTAACAATGTATGTTCTGTCATTATTCTAGTTATTTGCTTTAACTAGTTTGCTATTTTAAAAAATAATATATTTTATAGACTGGAAGCCAAAGACAAGGCTTATTGCTTTTACACAAGGCTGTAAGCTTTTCAATCCACCCCCATATAATAATAAATATATAGATAATTTTTTGTTTAAAATGTGGCACCGTATTTCGGATAAAACCTCTCTCATTGTCTTTTGAAATTCTATATTAATCCCTTGTGATGTTCTGATGTACAGCCCTCCGGACACACTATTGCTGGAGGTAACATCAACCAATTGCGGAGTTAACCTGAAGCCCTGTTATTTTGCTTACACTGTGACACTATAATCATGCTTCACGCAAAAAAGACCGCATCAAAATTGTTCTGGTAATGTTGTATTTGAAGATCTATAATTAAATAGGCAATTGAAGTAAAACTTATTCATCCTGAAATGTATTGGGTGGAAGTGGTCAAGTTTGCAAAAGCTGATTCGTTCATGAATCAATGTTGCAATGGAAAGATTAATGTTTTGATGGAGTCATAATCTGATGATTTGAACTCCTCAACAAGATTACATACGATTTCCATTTGATATAGAATCAACTTTTTGATACATAAATAAAATAAAAATAGCAAGAGTTTGGTAAATGCGAAACCGCAATCACGAACAAGAAGTCTTGGAGTATGGTCTGGTCAGTACCTAATATAAAAGTAAACATTGTTATTTCGAATTACATATTACAGCGGACCCATACTTTAATGTATTTTAGCTTCCAGCTGTTTTGCATAATAGCAAACAATAAAAATAGGCCTCCGGCTGATCTTATTTACTGCATTAGATGACTTCGGTTTAGATATGAAACAAACGTGGCACTGCAGCAGTAAAACTGCTACTTTTTTGCCTGTTAAATATTGTAATTCATTCCTCACAGATTCATGTGATCATACTCACATCTAGATATAATATTTCTAACCCTTAATTTAAAGCTGAGTCGCAAGAGCCAAGCAAATAAATCGATCTGACTTCAGTTCATTATAAACTAGAGAGTCCCTTATCTGCAGGCTTAAATAATTTAAGTATTAAAATAAACACTAAATACCAATATGAAGGCTCAACATAACTTGTATGATTCAACTTCTTGGTTTTCTGCCAAATAATTGAAGATAAAGTTTCGTTGAGAAGTTTAGAATAAAAAATTAATAAAAAAGCATCACTATTAGATCTTTTGTTTGCTTATAAGTTACCAACTTTATTAGAAGATTAAAATATCGGTGGCCAGCCTATTCTGATACGGATAATGGAAGGCATTTTTCGATTGGTCAATTTGATTGTAACTTATCTCAAATACCGTCATATCATATACGTCAAGGTTAGAATCCCGGATCTCTTATTTTTCTTATTTCTATGGACGATATCTCGTCCGTTATTTTCTACAACAAATGTCTCTTGCTGACGATTTAAACATCTATATAGCAGAATAAAGAATTTGGAGCATTGCATCTCTTTACGAGATATTCTTGTTCAAGTTTATGTCTCGTGCGAATCAAATAGACTTCGTCTCAACTGAGATAAATGCAAAATTCAGTCGTATGCGCTCAAACAAATATGATCTATCCATTATTTCAAATTGTTATAAACTCCACCACACCTCATTTTCATTAAAAAAGAATACAGGGCTTAAAAAAAGGAATTTTTTGTTTGCCTAATTTGTTTTATCCTCAAGGTAATTAGATTGGAATAAAAAATTCTATAATCAATTTTTTTATCCCAATTTACAGTTTTTTGAAGCAGAATTTAATTGTTATTTCAGTATTTTTTCCCAAAATAGATTGGTGAGCCAATATTCGTACGAAAAAATTCATTGTTCAACTTTAAGCTTTGAATCCCAGTAAACATCTCATATATTGTAGCCAAGTTTTCATAGCTCCTTCATTCGATTTGTTCAAGTTTCAAATGCACTTATAGTTTGAAGAATAACTAACATTACAAGCCTAATCATCTGAGGACACTCTATAGCCCAGACAAAATATAGGTATTCCAGTTTGCAATAATTCCCAACAAGCTAGATTTTTGTATAGGTTTTAAATATGTGATTATAAATGCTATGTCAAAAATTTCCATCGATTCCGCTTGCTCGTTGTTTTTTATCCGATGTCATAGGTCACAAATCTTCATTTAGTGATACTTTTTTCCCATTTTTAACGCATTTTTTTGCATTTATGGCAGCACAATCAACAGTGGCGGCGCTACGGTCATTAAAAGAGCGTTCCCGGAATGACGTTCACGCGATAACTACTCAATTATGAGACAATCGGTTTGATTCTCTAAGCAAAGTTGTTACCTTTAACCATTATTTTGAGTGGCTAATTCGAAGGTCGGTTGTTAATTTTCTAACTGGTATTCACTACATTCAGAATTGTTATTCATCTAACGACGAATCGTTAATATTAGTGGTTAGGCTGACCACTTCTATGTGACCGTAGCCAGAATTTAAGCACTGCCAAAATTCTATGAAATGGCGCTTGGTTATGACAATGTTTTACTCAGATTTCAGATATTTAATGAATTTGATGAACATGAAAAAAGATAAATTGTATTTCACATATGTTCATTACTTTATTTACTTCTTTATCTATTTATAAATTTCTTAAGACAAATTATTAGACTGGAGTATCGTCAAATGAGAGATGCAAGTAAACCTTTTGAAATTCCGGAAAAAAAATCAGAAAAATTTTCTGATTAAATCGCGAATTAACGTATTTTTTGTGTTTAAGATTAGATAGCATTTTAGGACAACCAATAAGGTCAACATTATTCTAAATTATTAGATGATTTAATATTGAATAATTTCAAATTACATATAGGCTCTTTGCGCAAACGTTGGAGAGCGACCCTAGCGCTCGGAGTGTTCAATTTTGAAAGTAGCTGCAGGAAAAAATTTGAATTGTCATTACGTGGAATGAAGTGAATAAAAGCTAAAAAGTTTATATTGAAGCTTGAAATAAGTTTAAAAACACACAAGTAAATGATGACTAATGGAGTTATAATAGGAACAGAATTCCAATTCATATAACCTGGTTGTATCCGGAGTACAATATTAGAAAGAGGAAAATTAGTGCAAGAAGTAATCATGTGTTTAATGTTGAAGAAAAACTGTTCTTGGATAAGAGTTTGATTTCCACGCTTGTTGTAGAGCAAATGTCGATTAATTCTTGTCCGTTTAAAGTTTTTATCGAAGTAAGATATGTTATTTTGAAGTAATTAATTATAGGCTGTTATATGTCTGTCAAACGAATCAAAACATGTCACATGAAGGTATATTTTTTCACATTACCTTAGGTTGATGAAACGCGAGATATTTTGCATGAATTTCCAAAAACTTATCCGATACATAAAAATAATACATACAGAATTGCTATAGCTTACAATGGTTTAACCTAACTTCTTACATAAATTTTCTAGTTTCATCAAGTAATTTCTACATCTAATACATATTCTATAATTATTATTATTGACTTCTTTTTCCTTTTTTGACTCGTTTAATAGCCTGAATCCATTTTTTCCCATTCCTATTTCATGTTCTCTGGATGGAAACTTGTAGAAATGTTTATGTTTTTTTGTATTTCCGTAACTGTTTTACAGTTTGAAACGCAACAATTTGTATAATCAACACGTAATATTTCAATTTATTGTTAAACTGGCTTATAAATTGCTCTATAATTTAAATTTGGTACATATATTCTGAAATCATGTACAATGATAACGTTTTGTTTTCCTGCTAGTACTGTCAAAATTAACCACTACTGGCGCTGCAATCTATTCGCAAAGAGCCTATTCCACAAGCATACATTCAATTCAGATTCTATCAACAATAAATTATACTTTGCTTTTATATTCCGCAAAAGTCTAAATAGGGAAAAAATAATCTAACAGTCAATATTTTCGAAAGTCCGTCGCCGAGCATGTGCAGATTGCCCGACTTTAACGCGCTAACACAGTTTCAGAAATTTGAAATTTTTGTTACCCTTTTCCATTGTTCTGGATTTTGTTGAGCACCTATAAGTATTCGATTTTGCTCAGTGAAATTTATCATTCAAGTATATTGCTCCGCAGAGCAACGGGCATCGCGTGTTTCTTTATTACAAGACATTTTATTAAATCTTATAGTATGTAAAAGAATGAATATAATAACATAACCTCAAATGTTTGACATTTGAGTAGAAAACGGGAGAGAATCGACATATGTTATTATTGAAATTCACAAGCTCTATACCTGCATTCACGTTAGTCTGTAGCGACAGTTGTTACATCTTAAATTTTTAATAACTTCGTTATCAAGTAACATAGAGAATGCAAAAATCTGGCAAGTCGTTAAACTAGTCTTTAAAAATCGTTGTTATTTTCTAGTGGTTACACAAAGACTGAATAACAACTTTGCTTAGAGAATCAGCCCGAATATCTGTTCTAACTTATGAACATTTGAAGAGCGTTCCCATAATGACGTTCATTAGATAACTATTCAATTATGAGATAATATCTGTTCTAACTTATAATCACTTAAAAAGCGTTCCCGGAATGACGTTTACGAGATAACTATTCAGTTATGAAGTGATATCTGTTCTAACTTATGGTCATTTAAAGAGCGTTGCCGAAATGACGATTACGAGATTATTATCCAATTATGGAGTGATATCTGTTCTATTGTCATTTAGAAAGCGGTCCCGGAATGACGTTCACGAGATAAATATTCAGTTATGAAGTAATATCTGTTCTATCTCATGGTTATTTGAAGAGCGTTGCCTGAATGACATTCATAAAAAAACTAATCAATTATGAAATGATATCTGTTCTAATTTATGGTCATTTGAAGAGCGCTCTCGGAATAACGTTTACGATATGACTTCAATTATAAAGTAATATCTGTTTTTAAGTTGTGGTCATTTGAAAAGCGTTTCCGAAATGACGCTCATGAGATAATTACTCAATCATAAAGTAATATTTGTTCTACGTTATAATCATTTGAGAACCGTTCACGGAATGACGTTTATGAGATAACTATTCAATTATAATATGATATCTGTTCTAACTTATGGTCACTTAAAGAGCGTTCCCAGAATGACATTCACGAGATAACTATTCAATCATGAAATGATATCTGTTCTAACTTATGGTCATTTAAAGAGCGTTCCCGGAATGACGTTCACGAGATAACTATTCAGTTATAAAGTAATATCTGTTCTAATTCATGGTCATTCAAAAAGCGTTCTCGGAATGATAATCACGAGATAACTATTCAATTATAAAGTGATATCTGTTCTAAGTTATAGTCATTTGGAAGGCGATCGCGAAATGACGTTCATTAGATAACTATTCAATTATGAAGTGATATCTGTTCTTACTTATGGTCATTCAAAAAGCGTTCCCGGAATGACGTTCACGAGATGACGTTCACGAGATGACCATTCAATGATAAAGTGATATCTGTTCTAACTTATAGTCACTTAAAGAGCGTTTTCGGAATTATGTTAACGGAATAACTATTCAACTATGAAGTGATAATTATCTGTTCTAACTTATTGTCATTTGGAGAGCGTTCCCGGAATGACGTTCACGAGAAAACTATTCAGTTTTGAAATGATATCTGTTCTAACTTATGGTCATTTGAAAAGCGTTCCTGAAATGACGTTCAGGAGATAACTATTCAATTATGAAGTAATATCTGTTCTAAGTTATGGTCATTTCAAGAGCGTTTTCTGAATGACGTTCATGAGATAACTATTCAATTATGAAGTGATATCTGTTCTAAGTTTTGGTCATTTAGGAAGCGTTCCTGGAATGATGTTCACGAGATAACTATTCAATTATAAAGTGATATCTGTTCAAAGTTATGGTCATTTGAAAAGCGTTGCCGAAATGACGTTTACGAGATAATTATCCAATTATGGAGTGATATCTGTTCTAAGTTATGGTCATTTAGAAAGCGTTCCCGTAATGACGTTCACGAGATAACTATTCAGTTATGAAGTGATATCTGTTCTATCTCATGGTTATTTGAAGAGCGTTCTGGTTATTTGAAGAGCGTTCCCGAAATGACGTTCACAAGATGACTATTCAATTATGAAGTGATATCTTTTCTAACTCATGGTCATTTGGAGAGCGTTCCCGGAATGATGTTCATTAGATAACTATTCAATTATAAAGAGATATCTGTTCTGAGTTATAGTAATTTGAAAAGCATTCCCGAAATGACATTCACGAGATAACTATTAATTTTATAAAGTGTTATCTGTTTTAACTTATGATCATTCGAAGAGCGTTCCCTGAATGACATTCACAAGATAGCTAATCAATATGAAATGATATCTGTTTTAATTCATGGTCATTTGAAGAGCGCTCCCAGAATGACGTTCATTAGATAACTATTCAATTATAGAGAGATATCTGTTCTGAGTTATGGTCATTTGAAAAGCATTCCCGAAATGACATTCACGAGATAACTATTCAGTTATAGAGTGATATCTGTTCTAACTCATGATTATTTGAAGATCACCCCCGGAATGACGTTCACGAAATGACTATTCAATTATAAAGTTATATCTATTCTAACTGATGGTCACTGAAAGAGCGTTCCCTGAATGACGTTCACGAAGTAATTAATCAATTATAAAATAATATCTGCTCTAATTTATGGTGATTTGAAGAGTGTTCCCTGAATGACGTTCAAGAGATGACTATTCAATAATAAAGTGATATTTGCTTCAATTTATGGTCATTTGAAGAGCGCCCTCGGAATGACGTTCACGAGATGAGTATTCAATTATAAAGTGATATCTGTTATAACTTATGGTTATTTGAAGAGCGTTCCCGAAATGACATTCACGAGATAACTATCCAATCATAAAGTGATATCTGTTCTGAGTTTTGATCATTCAAAAAGCGTTCCCGAACTGACATTCACGAGAAAACTATTCAATTATAGAATGATATCTGTTCTAACTTATGAACATTTGGAGAGCGTTCCCGGAATGACGTTCTCGAGATAACTATTCAGTTATGAAGTGATATCTGTTCCAACTCATGGTTATTTGAACAGCGTTCCCGGAATGACGTTCACGAGATAACTATTTAATTATAAAATGATATCTGTTCTAACTTATGAACATTTGAACAGCGTTCCCGATATGAGGTTCACGAGATAACTATTCAATTATAAAGTGATATCTGTTCTAAGTTATGGTCGTTTGGAGGGCGTTTCCTGATAATCAATCATGGTTATGTTCAAGATTTGAGCATTTAAATAATTAATTTGCGGAGTTAACCGCTGACGGCCGAGATTTATCAATGCAAGCTGATGGAATGATGATTTTTTTATGATTTTAGAAGTCAAAACACTAATTTCCGCCTGTACTTTACCTGAAAACGATTTTGATGTGTCAGGATAGTTTCATTACGAATTTAATGTGAATTGAGTTTGTTCTATTACCATCCTGCTACCTACATGGAAATGTGCAAAGACGACTAACCGAGTATGGAGTTGTGGACAGAATTCAAATGCATGAAAGTATGTAGTAAAACGTTTCCCCTCAAATTTCAAAATTCATCCGTGCGTTGTAAAAGGATATTGGAATTCAAGCATGTAAGGATATGTTTGAAAAATTGGTATTAAATTGGTATTATTGAATATTCTCTCGAGTGATCTTGATGTTTGGTGTTTCTGGCAGTAGATTACTATAAGCTGTACGTTTAATGGTATGTTACAATCTTCGCAGAGCGTGGGGATCTCTCTTTTGAATAGATATTCGTATGTTATGTTCGTACGGCCAATTTTAAGTCTTGTTATGATGATTTGTTCAATTTAAGCTTAGGTTACCGTTTTCCAAATGTGGTCGTTTGCTTGGATGAGAACATTGGTAACAGCTTGTTTGGCAACCGGATCTACTCAAATAAACGGATAAATGTTGAAAAATTCTTGAGCGTAATTTCTTCATAATTGCTATTTCCTTTATTCTAAAATGTGAATTAACTTGAAATTCGAAAGGTCTGTATTTAAATAAGTTAGCGAGTACTTAACTCAAATTTTCATGCGGATAATTGTCTAGAAATTTACGCAATTATGCTGCGCACAGTAACGAGTTGACATGTGCGTATATATCAAAATTTGGTGTATGAAGCCAACTAAACACAGTAAAAGTGAGTTGAAATCAATGTATTTATTTCTGTTACATCCTGGATATATAAATTTGTGGAGCACTTCAAGTGTAACAGACTAGCAGACTATGCATCAGATTCTGGAACTGACAATGAAGATTTAAACTAGAGATAAATTTTCATATGATGAGATAAGGCCTTCAGGGGATACATGTCGAAAGCAAAATGGGCTAACAGGATTAGAGGAATATCCCACAGTAGAATCAATTACATATTAGATACATACCACAATAGAATCAATAATTATTAATTGATTTGGATATCTATGATACTATTCATGAAGCAAATATGCGGAAGGGATATTACGAAATAACTACTTTAATATCAGAGATATTGATACTTGAATCACGTATTTTGCACTTTCCAGATTAATTCAAACACGTTATAAATTCTTTCAGAAGGAGCAACTTTTAGAGCTGAATAAATTAGATTCTTCTATCTCGTACTTCTAGTTTTTATATCTGTCGGTTTGTTTGATATTGGCCTGCAGAGAAAAATCATTCGGGTAATGCAGGAAATATATTTCCCAATAAATAGAAAGTGTGATACCACAAGTTGACTGTAGGAAGATACAAATAAAAAGGAGTGAGGTCAAAGGGAATTAAAAAGTATTGAATTTTAATTAAGTCTTCTAATAACCAATTGCAAAAAGCTCAACTTGTTGACAAATGAATCAGACAAATAAAAATTCAAAAAGCAGTAATATTTGTTATCGAAATATAAAGTGGGTCACATAGAGAAAAAACATGTCAAGAACATTAGTATTTCCACTACGTCTTATTGTCTATTTCTGTTTCAAATTGTCACAAATTTTATTATAAATAATTTATAATCACAGGTTGCAGTACAAATATTCACTTTATACACAATATCGCTCACAGTTACTCTTACTGCCTCACTGAATCTCCTAGCTAACGCTCTTACATACCTAATCCAACAATGGGCCAACATTCAATTGTCTAACAGTTGATGCCTGGCAACCGCCGAACATCTAGTAACCATAGGCTGTCAATCACGTCCGACAATTGAGCATCGTCTTGGTCAATACTAACTAGGATTACAGTTAAACAGCATTGATATGGAAAAATCGATTCATCCAAATTTCTTTCTTTTATGGATTGTAGATTGTAGGTAACCAGAGTATTTCCGTATATATTCGTATATTCGTATATTTGTATGGAGTTCAGAAATCGAATTTCAGTTCACATGCTTTCAATTTGCACTATACTTTCTTCAGCAACCCGAATTACGAAGCTTTTGTATGATAAGCCGATGACGCATCAACTTACAATTCACTAAATCCTAGTTCCTACAAGTTTTAGGGCTTGGGATTATGGAGAAATATTCTGTTCACATTTTTCCGTCAATCTAATTTAGATATTTTACAACGAAATTCATCCTTATTCTATACCGACCCACGCAAGCTTTTTAACTGACCCATTTTTGTATCATAAAAGAGAGAATAGACAATCAAAAGTATTGACTGATCCTTGGTATCTCTCACATATATAATTTTTTCTGGAAACTGTCATTAAAAGTTAACATTCACACGGCAACTAGAAACATGCGAAATGATTGATTTGTTTACAGGTCGCGAAATATTTCGCAGCCAGGAAATATTTCGCATCCTACTGATTATTAGTATCATAGCAAAATTAAAAGTCACACTGATTGATTCGAAATGTCAAGACTTTCTTTTTACATTTTTATCAATTTTGAGACATTGTTTTCAAGACAACGTTGTTTGATAATCGATCGCGAAATTCTTTTGCATTTTAAAAGTAAAAGTTTTCCAACAAAAAAGCATCGTACATTTTCTAGGAAATTTTAAAAAGTGAGAATTGTACCTTTTCCTATTACCAAGGTGGCAGTAGGAAATAAAAAAAGGTAGTATTTCTTCACTAAATTCATGTATTGGAATATCCTACCTTGAAAGTGGAGACCCAGGCTAACTATTAATAAGGGCACCGAAAATATTTTACCTGAAAAATAGGAAATGGGCGCCACTCCCAGGAAATATCAAAGGAGAAAAAGGTACTATTCTGGGAGACAATAGCGACAGCAAAAAAGAAATAAAACGTAGACGTCGAAATCAATTATAAACAAAATTATTATTAATTTAAAGCAAATAATTCCAAAAATTATAATAAAAAAAATTTGGTAACTTACGAAAATGGTTAAAGCTATAATACAAAAAAATCTCACTGCAACACCCAAAAGGGAACTGGAGAGCACGTCACAGACGCTCAAAATTACGTTACAAAAACTAGCTAAAAATCCTCTTCAGGCGGAACTCAAGACTAGTTTCGGCAAAGAAGGTAGATGACGAATAGTTAGCCACAAAAACAACGTCAGACAAGAACGTTCCCTGAATTAAGTAAAATTGATCTCGCGTCTTATAGGGCTTTGATAAATACCCAACGGTCTTTGAAGATGTCAAGGTTGGTCGTGCGCCTGGTAATCAACTTCGGGACGTATTAATGTTCTTCTTAATTTCGTAGACGTGTTAATGTTCTTCTTAACGCAAAGTTGACCAGAAACTAGTCTCAAGTGGCCACGGATTCCTAAGATCCCTAGCAGTTTACACTGAAAACAAATAACCCAACCAGTATCCAATTCAACTAAAACAGAAGGTTTCTATTGAAAAAAATGGAGAGCTCTCTTCAAACGTGAAGCGTTAAACTTGAATAAATAAATTTAGATTTAAATTAAAAAACGAATAAACTGTAAATCTAGTAAAAATTAAATGGAATAATCAGTTAAGTTATTTATTTGCCTAATTTTAAATTGTGCACTAAAAATTTACAAAGTAAAAAAAACTACGCTGAGCATTAAAGAGAAGAAAAACAAAGAAGATACAAGAAAAACGATTATTAGCGACGAGTCGATAAATTTACGAACGTGGTTCGTTACCAAAATAATTGGATCAATCTTCACAAACTCGTAGGATTTTCCAGCTTAAAAACGGGAACCAAAGCCTACAACAAAATACTCCAAGCTTTGGAAACCAAAAACTACACAAACAACGTAAGAAACTAAACTACGAGTTGTTGAATGACAAATCCGCAACGCATTGGTTCCAAAATATAGTTGAATTATGTATTATCGACCAATTTTACTAATTATTCATACATCAAACATACTTAGGTGAGAAAAGGTAACGGGAGGAACGAAGATAGCCACAAATCTCGTTAGTTTTTTTACTTCGAATGTACATATATAATAAAAAAGTTGTAAAAAGGTTCTGAACACAAAAAACTAACAAAGAATTAAGGATGAAAGAGATATATTTGGAGATCCAAAAGGTTGATCACGCGGGTAGCCTTCAAACGGAATCACTAGCAAAAATTTTACTAAATTTGGAATAACGTGAACAAATAATAAACTAAATACTTACAAAATCATAACACTGATTTTAATAAAATAAAATAACCACAAAATTTAGAACAACTAGAAAAATTACAAGACTGCTCAAAACAACCCGTCTGCAACAACAGCTCAGGAACCAAAGAGAGCGAAGAAGACGCGGTACAGAACCCCTTTCTCCGGATTATTAACACTCTTTTGAAACTTTGTGAGTGGCTTCATTTCGATGAGTCCGACAACTTTTTTATCTGAGAAAATCTTTGAAGCTGCTGCATTTTCCATCGAAATTTTTGAGATATCAATATTTTAGAATCGTCTAGAAAATATCATTTCGATAGGTTTTCTAATGTTGAAACAATTTTTTCTAAGCATGTTTTTATGTTTCTTGTTTCACATCTGCTTCCAATTTTCCGCTGTCCTTTGAAAATTTTCTCTATAATAATGATATTTTCAAATTGTATCTTCAGTTTTACATCAATATATTTCTTTAATTTCTTTTTTTACATGTTGCAATATATTGTGGAGAGAACATAAGAAAAAAATTTTGCGAATGAAAAATCGCTATGGATCAAGTTATAGAAATAAAGACGTAGAAATTCAGAGGATATTATTTTTGATCTCACAAATAGATGTACAAAATTTGGTTCAAAAGGAGATTCAATATTGTGCGTATACAGACACAGAAAATGCTACTTCTTATCTTTCTATTTTCGGACTGGCAAAACGGCGCACTATTTTTGTCGGACAATATTATGTTTGATCAAGAAATATACTCACCTACATGTATGATTTTTGTCCGACAAGTGTTAATCAGCAAACCAAACTCATAGAATTGACATTTTCAGAGCTTCGGACTGAAAATATGCAGCAGAAATTTTATCGGACAATATCACCACTCAAATTCACTAATGTTCATCTGATAGTACTGAGAATTCCAAAAGAATGTTAATAATCTAACAAAACTTGTAATTTTGACATGTTGGAGATGGGAGCTATGCCGAACGCCGCAATATTTTTGTCGGACAAAATATTGTGTGTTTTTGCTATTATTATCTTACGATCAATAGAAGAGAGTGGTGTTACTGATCAAGAATAAATCATAAAATCGACGTCTTTTAAGGCTGTTCGATGGAAAATGCAGCAGTTTCAAAGATTTTCGCAGATAAAAAAGTTGTCGGACTCATCAAAATGAAGCCACTCACAAAGTTTCAAAAAAGAGTTGATAATCCGGAGAAAGGGGCTCTGTACCGCGGTCTAATATTCTATTTGCAAAATATTATGCACAACTTCCTGCACTCAAATCGAATCAAATGTAATATTGAAGTACGGTAACACTTTTGAGTTTATTTATAATAGTAGAGAGTTCGAATATATAATTTTTCAATTGAATTAGTGATTTTGAAGCTTTCCTAACGTAACAAGGCCCAAAAGTTGAAAAAAGCCAAAAAAAATGACTGCTGAAATATTCATGTTTATAGTCAAGTTTATTGTAATCGGACCGAGGAGAGAATACTTAAAATACATTTTTATCAATTTTCAAATTGTTGAGCAATTTGAATGCAGTTTTTCTGTGATTTTCAGATAACTACATATAATTATCATTGATTCAGTTCAAATTTGTTGCAATAATACGAAAAATAAGCTCAAAAAATGGCGTTTTGAATTTGTCTGTACGATAGCGTATAAGTATATAAGGAAATTTCTCTTGGATTTGATATATCTATTTGATATTATTGGAAATGCTTGTTGGTTGACGACTAGTTTGATCTCAACTTGACTATGCAAAATCTGGGTGTGTTACACCCATTAATAAGTAGAAATCATGAATGATTTTAATTATTTCAAATTTACGATAATGCTAATAATGATCTGTCAATCCTCCGGCCTGAAGGATTTCCTGAAATTGTCAACAGTTAAAGATGTATTAAAAATCTCTGCTACTCATTTCATTGTACTAAGCTATAAATTAGTCCCCTACTTTAGTGTGTACATTTACTTCATAGAAGATAAATGATTACAATTTTTGTTATGCTAACAGCGAACGGTAATTTATGCAAGCAATCAAAATTTTAGCATGAGTTTATTGATCAAAACTCGCGCTGTAATATTAGTCGTCTTTTGTCATGATTTGCAGCAAAGAATATTATTAGCTACAACTTTAAAGTTGCTATTGCTGATATGGTGACTGAAAGTTAAACAAGCCGCACTAAGTCTAAGTCTCATCAAACAGTTTATGAACATTTTCTCATCGATCCCGACAACTGATTAGTAAACTTAATGTATAATAGACGGATGAAGCTCTCGGCTGGACTGATATTAGGTAGACAATAAATATTTGGAATTTCAACACAAAAAAAGTAATTCAATTTCGAATATCGTACGCTCCTCTTAATATTCTAATTACATACTCATTAGTTCACTGTCCATGCACAACAACATTCTCCACAATTTAAATTAAATCACTCCAAAATAAACCTCTAACTTTCAATAACTAGTATGAAATTGAATCAAACTGTGCATTGCTCAACATCAAAGTAATTATCGTGAAGTAGCATCTATAATTTTAGTGGTTTATTGGGATGATTTACCGAAAGTAAAAGTTGCTAATGAACCTGTGGCACTGAATGTGTATTCTGAAAGAACTGCATTTTGTTTGTTTGAATTAATCACCTGTACTTTGGGTAAACTTGGATTTAACATGGATTGAACCGCTGTTAATCTGATAAGCGTGTTATCAGTTATTGATGCCCATGAAATTTTCTAAATTTCTTATTAGTCCAAACGGAAATTTCTGCTAGGTGAACCGTTAATGTTTGCACTTGAATGAATGATTTGCATATAAGCTAATATAGAAGAATATTGCAAAAAGGATACCTAAATTTGTAATCAATGTATTGAACCGTATATGTATGTATGTAGGACTCGTATATAATTAGTGCGCTTGGTGAAAATGTTATATATATATATATATATATATATATATATATATATATATATATATATATATATATATATATATATATATATATATATATATATATATATATATATATATAAACTCAACAATGCATAAAAATTTAAATTTGTTCATTTTTCAATCGTTGTGATCCCACAAAACATTGATTGAAGTCACATTCAATGAATTTTGCAACTATTTTCTATAATCACTAATCAACATTATCAATTGGATTTATTTTGTGTCACTCCAAATTTTTAATTGAATTATCCTGTCGCTATTCAATAGTTCTCTGAATTGTTCATAATGTAATAAATTATTTCAATAAAACAGTATATTGTTCACATAACACGAGAAATTTTAGTATGAAGGTAAAATTTATGAATAGACAGACGGTAAAATAATATAAAAGAAGCTGCAGGATTGCATAATATTCCAACAATTCTCCAACTGTACCCCATTAAGATACGTTTGAAACACATTAAGAAATAAAATATACAGGAACTGGAAAATAGCTCTGTAGGTAAAACTACACAGAAGGGTTTCAAAGAGAACAGTAAATTTTAGTAGGTGATGTCTTCTTCTTTTAGAGTATTATTATTGTAAATTGGTTGGTTTAAAGGACTGGAATAAATCATAGTCATTGTAGACACAGTTTATTTGGACGTTTCGGTTGTCACAGCAACCATCCTCAGCGAAATGGATAATATTTTTTTGACAAGAATCTCCAGTCAATCGAGGTGATAGTTCGTTTTACTATTTAACTTTATTCATGATCATGTGACTCAAATTTTCGTTTTATCATTTTGGTTTGAAAACTGTGCATTTCGCTATTTAAAATGTATTAAAAGGAAACGATATAAATGTTTTCCTTAGGAATCAATTTATCAAAAAAAATATTATCCATTTCGCTGAGGATGGTTGCTGAGACAACCGAAACGTCCAAATAAACTGTGTCTACAATGACTATGATTTATTCCGATCCTTTAAACCAACCAATTTCCAATAATAATACCATAAGGATAGGATCAAACTTCAAAACTTATATCTTCTAAGAGTAGTCTTGATTCTTCTATATTTCTTTAAAAATATGCTATCTTTGCCGCTCGCGCCGCTATATTGGAAAAAGGCGTATAAAAGCAGTCTTTTGACAATATCTCCTTTCCGACTGATTTTACGATAAAAGAATTCATATATAAAATAAAACTAGAGACAATTTTCTACAATTTCTTTAATAACCTTTTCTTCGTGAAATCAGTAGTTTTGGCGTACGAGCGCCGCAAACCATTACACATCTACGCCAACCCCTGACATTTAATTTTAACTGAAATTTGTGAATTATAAAATTAACTTGAATCGAAAATCCGTACTAACAATAAATATTTTACTATGCGTTGAAAAACCGGCTTACTATAGCTCGTCCTCCGCAGTTATAAAGGAATGCGTCGCCTTTGTGTCAGGCGTCCTTCTCTTCCTTCACAGTGTCGTTTACATTCATAGAACCATGGCTTCTAATGGAATAAATTGTTTTATTTGTGCTAATCTATTGCATAAAAGTTAAGTGATTGAAGTGAAAGAAAAGGAATTGGAGACTTTTCGTAAGTCAAGTATTAAAAGAAAGGACAATTAAACATTTGGTGGGACTAAGATCGATAGTATGTTGAAAGCAATATAATAATGAGAAGTTAATCCCTGCATCTTTGCGTAAAGGAAGCTATGTTACGACTTGTCATCCACAACTGCGATCTACGCGCTCAACTACAATTTGCGGCGCTCGTACGCCAAAACTATTGATTTTACGAAAGAAAAGGTCATTACAGAAAATATAGCAAATTTTGTCCAGTTTCATTTTGTACCTGAATGTTTTTATCGTGAAATGGGTCGGAAAGAAGATATTGTCAAAAAGTTGCTTTTAGACGCCATTTTTCCAATAAGTGGCGCGAGCGGCAAAGGTTCTAGGTGTCAAAGTTGAAATTCGGAAAAAGCAAATCGAAATCTATGAAATTACCCATTTAACCACTTTTTAAGCATACTGCGCACATAAAGAAGTGTGTGATTCCTCAGAGTTCATATAGGCTATATGCAAGGGGGCGGAGTTTGAACAAATATCGATGCGAGCTCTCATGGTGGGCACAATTGTAAACATCGAACTCCATTTCTCAGAATACGTCATTGAGCTGTCATTGAGCATTGTAGTTTAAAAGTGAAAATAATTGCATATAAAACATAGGAAAACGCTTGTTCTGTTTCAGGCTGTTGTGTTGAGGATGATTCAAGTGAAATATAGTCTCATAGATTTCATGTACGCAGTTATAACATAAAAAACGAGTGGAGTGAATCAAAGAAGTAAATAGAGTATTGTCAGTCTTTCATTATTAATCTATATAACAAATATGTTTGTAATTCAATTGTGAAATTGGAAATATTCATCATCGATTTGGGATTCATGAATTTACCTCTATCTCTAATTTGTAAGATGTTTCAGTGATAGAAGTTTGTCAGATGCACTTCGCAATAATTTTGTTGTCAATATTGTCAGCAACATGCTTAATATAGCAAAACTAATTTCACGCTTTTCTTCAATGCTTCCTCGGTAAAAGGGATACAGTGTTTGATAAATACAAACCCGATCTGCAAGATCATCGGCGTCATAATTTGAGGCTATCCTGTCAATTTGGACGAATTAAGTTGTTTTCTCTATAATAGGTACGTTATAATTGAAGAAAAAATACTCATAATAGATAATTTCAACGTACCTTTTATGCTATGCAAGTTATATTATACGCACAAAGCTGAATACAAATAATATTAGTACATTTAAAAAATTATAGGTATGAAACAATGATAAAATGGAGTTCAATCGTTCTCCATTGCCCGCTAGAGGCGCTAGTAGACTTCATGCACGTAGCCTAGGAGAAGGAGTGCAGAAAGTTAAAATTCACCACTGAAAACGATAAATTTTTCACCGATTGGAAAAATGTCGGAAAATTTGATTCTCACTACCCGAGGATAGAGGACGGAGGTGAGGAAGTCACGTTAAACTTTTAATGTTCCAGATTCGGATAGACTGTCAGATATCAAATTAATTTAACCTGAAACCCGTGGGGATGAGAGGTTGAATTAAATAACGTTCAAACTTGAAAATTTAATGAATTGTAATATTTAAATTAGTACACGATACACGAGAATGAAATATATAACTGATGAAAAGAATATGAAATGATAAAATAATTGAATTAAGGGTTGATATGACAGGTAATGGATTGAATTATTTTTGGTGGTCAGTTGACATGGAAAATACATTTTGAATTGTATTGGTTTCAGTATTTGTTTGCAATTATCAGTATTTTAATAGTTTTTCTGATGTTAATTTTGTTTATTGATTACATTACAAATTCAAGGCTCAAGCAATATTACTTTAACCAGAATCATCAATCTTTCAAAATGAACAATGAATATAAAATTAATACATTATTATTAATTATATGTTAATATTTATTAACAAATAAGTGGAAATGACAGCTCTTTGTTGTCCTACATAAAATATTTGCCTAGAAGCTAGAAAAGCGCTAATATGGCATAATATCAAGCTAAATAATATAAAACAACAATTTAATTATATTCCAATTCTATAGCAAAAGGAAAAAAGAATTTGTATTTACCATGAAATCATATATTTTGATGGACTAGATAAAAATAGTATATTATGCTACATGGACCAATTTGCCGTCATTTATGAACAGGCAGAAGTTAATTTGAATTACATAAAATGTGCTCTAATGTTTCCCCAAAGTCAATATCTCTAAAATGGGGAGAACAAAAACATTTATATGATATAATAATATCAAGCTATAGGGATAAATAGTTAATGATGAACGAATAGCCATGTTATAACTGAGTCCTAATTAGTTTTTGGAAGGACATGTATTCATTCTTCCTGTCCTTAATTTCAAGTCTCGCACAATAAGGAGTATGGATGAAATTTAAATTTGGTTCAAATATTTTTATTCCGAATTTTTATTGGCCGGACATTTGTACTAAACCATCATTTTGGTAATTATTATCTTTTCAATTACTTAAAATTAATAAATAAAAGTGCAAATAAAGCGAGGGAAATTCAAAGTTCTGAAACGCAACACCATTGGTAAAAGCGAAATGTGACGTCAAATACTATGCCAACAAGTGCGCACTGCTTACATTTGTATGGCATTGCAGGCTTTGATTAGAAAACATAGTAATAACGTGTGTGTTGTAAATTAATTTATTGTTTAAGAGTAATTTTAGCATCCTACTGAGATCATAAATCATTTAAGACAGTGGTTTTGTAAAAGCACAATCGGATAATCTGTCAAGATTAGATCCATTCATGATGTCGTCTCATTTTCTTGCAAATCCAAATTTTACGTCCGCTGAAGTAAAAAGAGTGAACACTGCAAAGTAATTATTCAATAATAACACATTATGTACGCTATTTTAATAAATACAATTCGAAATATGATGAGCAGTAAACATAACCTATCATTTTTGATTATTTTAAAACGAGCAAATGTTAAACGAAGCCGCATACATACACTGTATTTTATTGCTAAAACTAATCACATATAATGTTATTCACGATCTGTCAAATTTATTATGATACATCATCTCTTCTGACAACTTTACATCATTTCTTACGTATTTTAAAACCTGTCTTGGTTGGAAAAATTACTTTATCAGGTACATTTCTGATAGTATTTTGCATTCAGGCACAATGCAATACTTATAAACTGACTTTTGACCTTTTTTAATGCTGGAATAAGTTGAGAACGAAAACAATGGACTGTAATGTCACTGGATATGGTATTTGACGTCGTCAATAGAGCGCGCGAAAATGGCGGCGTTAAAACAGTCAAAATATATAGTATTCATAGATTTGTAAACACTGTTCTAGGAAAGCATTTTCTTGCAAGGCTGTTTTCAAAATAATGAGTATCCCTCTGAATTCTGTAATGGCTGAGTTTGCGTCGGGGATTTACCACTCATGTTTTTGCAAGGTTGGGTAAGAGGAAAAAAAATTTGGACTGAAGACTGAGTTGCACCATCAATTCCATGTAATTCTTAAAGTTGGGCCGCTCTTTCGTGGTGCAACAAAATGCTACTCAAACCAGTCTTTGGTTGCTTTTCACTGAATTTATTGGGGACTTGAAGATTTGGGGGATTGGGACGGTTTCAAGATCCTTGAGGAGAATTATTTTTTGAAACAAACAGTTATAATCTTCTTTGAGCTTTTTCGGGCACTGCTTTTGTGGACTTATTTTCAAATTCCCAATTAATCATGAGAGAAGGTACATGTTGCGAAGTTGAACTAACTTCAAGATATCAAAGGTGAAGAGGACTAGAAAGTTTGTCCTATCACTAAATGTTGATTCACTATTAGTTACAAACACGTTAACTTAATGTTGTACTTGTGAGTAAGTTGTCCAACGTGAGTGAATCAGTAAACAAAATGATGCAGAACTTTTATTATTAGTTATCTTAGCTTCTAAATAATTCGTATTACAGAAATATGTCTGTGCAAGTCATGTATGTAATCATCGGAAATTCAAGTAATAAGTTATTTGCAAATAATTTTGGGAAGAGTTTGCTGGAATATTCGGAAACTATTAATTGAATTATAAACTCCTCATGAGAACTTTGATAATTTGAAGTGAAGTTCAAATGAATCCGGGAAGAAACATGGTATAAATTTCAATACAGAGACTTTATTTGATATGTACCGTACAAGGTACGGAAATGGCGGTTGATTTTAAAGGTGAGAAAACGAATTACCTGATGGGGACTTGTTACATGAAAATTTATTTGTTTCAACTTAATGGCTATGAAAATGATTATATCCAAATACCAACAAAGTTATACATGCATCTTAATGTCCAAATTCAATATGTAACGTCCCACGCATTCAGAGTTAGAGTGTATAATGGACTTTTGAACAACTGCAATAAATATTGATGATGATAATTTCGGTTTCAAGCAGATCAAGTTGTGCATTCACGTTAAGCTTACTTAAGGATAGTTGAGCTCATTTGAACCACAAACATTGTCTTCCAATAAACATATATTGGATATAATGAATATAATTAAGCTGTTTTATTGAACAACTTTATGAAATTAGACAATTCTACTAATATTTCCCATTCAAGGACAAGAAAAAATGAACTGTCAAGGATGGAAGTAGAATAATAAACATTGTAGAGAACAATACAGATTTATTCTTTTGGTGGCATCGGTCATATTAATACCCGAAGCAAAATTTGATCCAAGTCTTGAACAGGTTTACTTCCTGTAAGTAGAATTGAGATGAAATCTGGAGAAGGCTAAAATAAAGAATGACTGCTGTAGAAATGATGGGAACTGTGGAAATTTTAGCGTGGTGTTTGTGAGTATATAAGAAA
The DNA here is from genome assembly GCA_963989225.1 of Dromius quadrimaculatus. Classification (NCBI taxonomy): domain Eukaryota; kingdom Metazoa; phylum Arthropoda; class Insecta; order Coleoptera; family Carabidae; genus Dromius; species Dromius quadrimaculatus. The sequence goes on along the minus strand of OZ022334.1, from coordinate 44,611,629 downwards.
ATATCAAAGACGGAGTGAATAGGTATACGAAATATAATATTGAAAAGAAAGGCAGTGAGAAAGAAGAACGAAGGTAGAATGGAAGTTTTTTGACAAAATATCTATGTGTATATGGAGCTGGTGGGTAAAACTTGCGTGCACTGCCGATATGTAGATGAATTAATGAGATTACTGTGTGGAGATCTAATTTTTACATGAAGGATACATTGTACATGTAATTAAATTTGAAATAACTGTGTTAAATTGGTGCAAAGCGTGTAAATTTGTTTGTAAAAAGGGATAGAGTAGTTCTGAAACACAACTGATTAATATAAGGCAAATTTTGATAACTTTAGGATTTGCTTGAATTGTGCTTCAAAGGTTACTCATTCATATTGCTGAAGCAAGAAAATATTGTTATTGTATATAATGTGATATTTTCTATTTGATCTAGTGTTTGTTTGACAGTGAATCCTTTATCAATACTACTTTTGATGTGCACAACAGAGCTATAAATCCACTATTCTATACATTAGCCAGAACATAAATATTAGTTAATCATATTTATAGTAAAATAGGAATTTATTTTTAATAATTTCAATTTATGTTCAACATCAGATTTTTCAGAATAATTGAAAATTATTTGCTCTCTATGATGTATTTTTGAAATCATTCATTTTGTTGGTCCTGTTGTATTCTTTCTCATTCAATATGAAGTTGTGGATTATACTGAATTTCCCGACTTGTTATTAAAATAAAGATACCTAACGTATCTATTCCAAGTTTTCTGTTTTACTTGCCCACCCTTGGATCACACTAAAGTGTTTGTGAAAGTTTCAGCGGTTATTAAAAAACTGTCATTCATGTAAGATGCTTCGATACATTTCAAAAGAAAAACTTCTTCTTATTGTAGCAAATCAGATAGATCTTTTTCACAAAGACTTTCAGGAAATTACCGAGTGAGTGATGAACTACGTGTAACCCTATCTACAAAGTATTCAAGGAGGACAAAAATTCCAGATTTTTTTCGAAATCTTCCTATTCTAGAATATTAGAGGTGGATTTATTAGACTTATGATTAATGTTGAATGAATCTTCGCAAGGTCTCAATATAGGAATTCTTAGGTTGGTATTCTCCCTCTTGTTCAAGCGCTAATAAAACATAAATTGGAATGAATGAAGATAGCACTATAGTGAAAACAATGAAATTAAAAAACTAGAACGTATTCGCAATTCGATTTGATAGTCTCTCAAGATTTTCTCGGAAATTCGCGTAGTACCAATCAATCAATCAACCACATTTTTCTTCAAGATATAACGAAATGAAAAAGTCCTTACTAGAACTGCACAGGTAGCGTATAATATTTATATGAGGCTATGGGAAATCTTACGCTAAAATTGTATTCAGACTTTCCAACCTTACCGCCAAAATTGGAATTGGGCGAAAAAATCAGTGGCGTGCAGTCCATATGTGCAGGGTGTGCACTGCACACCCTATGAAAATAAATAAAATTAATATAATGGTTTATTGAATACTTAATTTTATTTCACAAATTTTCATTATAAAATCAGAGAAAGAGCGTATTTTATCTATTCATGCAACCAGAAATACAAGCGCGCCTCGCGGACCACTCTGCTATATATTTGAAACGAATGTCGACGCTTGAGGTGCAGATTTCTCGCCTGCACGGCGAGCGAGGTCTGTTTAGCATAGTCAGTATTAGCAAAGTGAAGGAATAGAGTCTGACAGAGAAAAATCATACCGAAATTAGCGATCTCCTATCGCTCGTTCTCTCTCGCTGGGTGCAGGCAGACTTTCTGCACCTGGAGCTGAATATTCAACGTTTAGCTGAGTTCTTTTTCAAACGCCTTTTATAAGTTTGTTTTAAAATAGTTGAAATATTGTTATTTGTTATTTAAGACAACAATATTAGGTGAACACTTATTTTATATGTTTCTTAAATTATTTATTTTTGTAAAATTATCATTTGTAGAATGACAACTGAAAATAGATCTATAATTTGTGATCTACTGGAAAATCCTTTTTCACGTCGTGATATCGAAACGAAAAATGAAATTATGAAAACAAGACCAACGCAAGACAAAAAACTCACTCAAAATATCAAAATTAAAGGCCAGTGCGACATTTCCAAATTAAAATATATAAAAAATTTAAATGGACTGCTGGTTGTTGCGAGAAAAATAAGCTGAATTATTGGCCATGTATATATCCCCTTCCTCACCACCGGCTGTGCACACCTATCACAGAAAGTCACCGCACGCCATTGGAAAAAATTTATATTTTCATATGCTTATGTTAAATACGTTTAATTCATGGACATATGAAGAAATGTGAAGGGTATGCGATGTTGCCATTTCCTGCTGTTTATTTGCTGGAGGTGACTATGAGAATGTTGATTTGAAAATATGAACCATAAAGTTACACCACGTTTCACAATTGAGAAATGGAAAGCATCGAAATGTTTCTGACAGAAAAGCAAATAATTTATTATGAGCAGGCACAATTGAATTAAAACAGAATACAAAATATTAAATATATATTCAAATTGAGCACTGAACTTGTATGTTAAATGTCTGATTCATTATTATTTTATGAAAATTTTGTAGATTCACCTTCAACGTGATTAAGAGAAACCCTAATATTTCCATGAATTTTTTGCACCAAATTTATTATATTCTATGTACAAGACATTTAAATCCTTCAAATATATTAATAACATAGATTTTTCTATTCGTTTCAATAACTCCGTCTTTGGAACTTTTGAAGCGCCCGTTGCCATGATCCAAAATGGAATGAAATTCCTCACTTCCACCATTAAGATACAGTAAAAGCATCGGTGGCTCACATTTAGATCTTTGTATTGCCAATGAAATATTTGCAGTAATTAGTTCACATAATTATTTATTTAAATTCGTTGTAACTGTAATCCTAGTTAGTATTGACAAAGTCGATGTTCAATTGTCGGACATGATTGTCAGGCTATGGTCACTAGATGTTCGGTGGTTGCCAGGCAACAACTGTTAGACAATTGAATGTTGACCCATTGTTGGCTTAGGTATATAAGAGTGTGAGCTAGGAAGGAAGCCAGGCATTCAGTGATTCAGTACAAGTAACTGTGAATGATATTGTGAACATACGAGTTTGTAAAGTGAAGATTTATACTGTAACCTGTGTAATAAATTATTCTAAATGAAATTTTCATATTTTATATTTTATTACATAGTTCATCCATCAGTAGGATTAATAAGTATTACTTGTCTTTGTACAAGAAAAAAAAAACTGTTTGTGTTTGCATATTTATTTTGCAGTTTATCGGATTCTTCAAATGACAATTAGGAGAGCGACCTATTTAAAGCAAGACTCGTAATAATTCTTGAAAACTTGCAATGTGAAATATTTTATACCATTGAATAAATCATACGCATAGAGAAATCTGATTCACGATTTATGATGAATGATATAGTAAAAGGCTATAAATGTTCGATAGTCATTCTTTATATGCTTATTTTATTCCACATTCGATTTCTTCTAGTAATAACCACATTACCGCAAAAGTGCTGGCTTGTTATTCTCTTGTAATCAACAGGCCAAACATTTACTTCAATAAGATTGAGACAATCTTTGTATAAACGCCTCTAACGTAAAGAAAACATTAAAAATAACAAAGATATTACAAAATGAATTGTGGGAAATGTTATGCTGTGGGACATTTGAATAATAAAAACTCAAGTTTCGGAACATTTATTTGCTTGTTCCACAAAACTTTAACGTACAACAAACATGAAACAAACAAATAAATATTTCAGAATTTTAATTTTTCTTGAAAATAGCATTTTCATTTATTTCAATCTCCTGAATTACTAACATTGGACGTTACTGAAACACACAAGTTATATAGGAATTATTGTCAAAGTATGGTGAGTAAGGTTTATCAAATTCTTACTGTAAAGAAGCAATCTGAAAGAAGGAACAATGTATACACAATTTTTTCAAAAATTTATGGCTGCAATAAAGATTTACGTAGATCGATTTTCATGTTTGTTTAGTATTTCGATGGAAAATATGTTTGCCTATAAAGCCGTCCTATGCATTGTGATCATAAAGATGTCACTTTCTAAAAAATATATTGAGCTGTCATATTTATATGGAACTTTTTTTCATGTTAAATTTTTTGATAAAATAAGCAGCTCTTAGGATATTTTAAATTTCTTGTCATGAAAACGTCAAAAAATGGAAGAATCATCTAGATGATGAAAGCGCATTTTTAACAGCTCATGAGTGCTTGTTACTTCAGAGATTTCGCAAATTACCATCTCTCACAATTGCTGAGCTTGAAATCAAGCAGTTTGGGCAAACTTACGAAACAGCAGTTTCCATTTAGTACTAGTTTCAAGTTGACTATTTGATAGGTACATAATTTATGCATGTACAAACTCAAAAATACCTTTTAATCTTCATTGTTTAGTTATTGACTGACGGGAGGTCAAGTGCTGTACCTTAAAATGATAATTTGATCTTTATCAAAGCTATATAAAAAAAATACACCAAAAGTAAACAAATTTTCAACCAATATTAATAATTCATTCTAATAAACTTCAAATTCGCGTCAAACAAGTCATTGAATGAATCCCGGACAGATTTGACAACTGTACATAATAATAGTGACACCCGCGGCTAAAATTGTAACTAAATTTTTATCTGCTTTAATAAATTTCAGTTGCCATATCCCTAATGTCATATATATCTATGTGCATTGTTTCACTTGAAACAAGTAATTGAATAATTTAATCTTCCACAATCACTGAGCTTGAATTAAAGCAATTTGTGCAAACCTACGAAACAGTAGCTTTTATTTAGTACCAGTTTCAAGTCTGTAAATAGTATAGTTGCTGAGAACTCAGCGTCACGCCAGCCAACCAGCCAGATAGCTAGACAGCCAAAGTGAATATAATAGCGCTTTTTAGCGTATTTTTTGGAAAAACTATACTATTTACAGACTTAAAACTGGTACTAAATAAAAGCTGCTGTTTCGTAGGTTTGCAGAAATTGCTTTAATTCAAGCTCAGTGACTGTGGAAGATTAAATTATTCAATTACTTGTTCCAAGTGAAACAATGCCCATAGATATATATGACATTAGGGATATGGCAACTGAAATTTATTAAAGTAGATAAAAATTTAGTCACAACCTTAGCCGCGGTTGTCACTATTATTATGTACAGTTGTCAAATCTGTCCGGGATTCATTCAATGACTTGTTTGACGCGAATTTGAAGCTTATTAGAATGAATTATTATTATTGGATGAAAATTTGTTTACTTTTGGTGTATTTTTTCTTATATAGCTTTGATAAAGATCAAATTATCATTTTAAGGTACAGCACTTGACCTCCCGTCAGTCAATAACTAAACAATGAAGATTAAAAGGTATTTTTGAGTTTGTACATGCATAAATTATGTACCTATCAAATAGTCAACTTGAAACTAGTACTAAATGGAAGCTGCTGTTTCGTAAGTTTGCCCAAACTGCATGATTTCAAGCTCAGTAATTGTGAGAGATGGTATTTGCGAAATCTCTGAAGTAACAAGCATTCATGAGCTGTCAAAAATGCGCTTTCATCATCTAGATGATTCTTCCATTTTTTCCAAAAATGCGCTAAAAATTGTGTAAAACACGAGAATAACCATAACGTTAAAATTTTGGACGCGACATTGATACATTAATTAGTACTATGAAAGCCAACTCTGTGCAAGAAATCTGGCTGACTTCTTAAAAAAAATATTTTTTTGCCGAATAAAAGTGACGCTTTTCTCAAATCTGACGGTGGAGCTGAATTTCTAGGACGTATAATGAGTTTTGTAGGGTGGGTCCATGTTCCTTGAAAAAAGTGAAATTTTTTTATTAGTACAAAACTGGACCATGAGGAATGACTTGTTGAAAGTAAGCCAAAACACTCATAAATTCACTAAATATAGTAAAATGTATGTTACTAAAGATTCATTTACCAACTTTATTAACTTTTGAAATGATGTGCATGTCCTCAAGGAGCAATAACTAACAATTATTCTAGTATAACAATGAGGTGTTATGATTCATTTGAGAAGGAAATATGAGTTGGAACAATATGAATATGAGAACATTATGCAGATCAACTTTCACTTTAATGGGCTGTTTTTTTTTTTCTGTATATTTCAATATTGCAGTACTGAACTGGAAAACTTATTAAAGAAGATTTACGTGTTACTAATTTGAAGTTAGACTTCTTCAGCGGAATGAAATTATTATAATTTACCTTTGAAACTTACCCTAATATAAATTATCATCAGGTAACGTAATTTTTTTTCGAACAAAAACTATTTATTAAGAAATTTTTGTAATAAACGATGGATTAGAATGAAATATGAATGTTGGAAGAATCAATCAAAGACATTTTGCTCAAAATGTTCCTTTATTTGATGATGCCGGTGGTCTGTAATGAATCGTGACCAAAGGTTCTTGCAAGAGACCTTATTCATTAATAAGAACAAAAAAATGTAATGCATGCCGTAGATTTTTCGTGAAGACGCTTTCGCATTTGCTCGGCTCTGCAAGTTTTTCAAATTCTTTTCGATACCAACTTTCCTCTGATTTCTATAATTCCACACATTGCAATAATTTCATATGTGTGATTTCGTATTGATATTGTCACAAATTTTATTGTGAATAATTTATTATAACAGGTTCCAGTGCAAGTATTTATTTTACAAACGCTCACAATGACAAAATCGCTCCAATTATTCTCACTAATTGATTGTTCTCCCGCTAGCTCGCGTGCCTTATATACCCTACTCCAATAACACTGGTCAACAATTTAAGACTCTATAAAATTTTCCAAAAATATTGGTGTCAATTTCAATGTATTTTGATGTGGTGATCCCACATATCATACTAAATCTTCCTTGGCATCTCCAGTTTTTGAGATATTTGAATTCTTCACATTCAATAATTTAGAAAGTAGATTTTTTTTCCTTTTATGAACGATCCAGACAGTTTTTGTTATATTTGTGGTGAACATACTTTAATAAAATATCGTAAATATATTACAAATAAAAAAAACCTTTGGACTCCAAGAATGCGGCCATCGAGAGAGTCACTAGTTATTGGTAATCAAAATGTGATGAATCCACATTTAGCGAATCGAGATCGAATGATATTACCACCGCTTCATTATAAACTCGGCATTAGGAAACAATATATTGAGGCCCTTAACAAAGTTGGTGAATGTTCTGCTTACCTGTCAAATCTCCTGAGCTGAGTGCAGAAAAATTGAAAGTAGGTATTCTCGATGGTCCACAAATTAGACTGTTGATCAGAAATCCAAAATTGTGTTTAGCCCATATGAGCTTGGAAAGAGAACATGGAAATAATTCGCTTTTAAAATCCAAAAAGTCAGAAAACTATTTACAATTGGTACAGCACATGTTGTCAAATCTGAGAGATTTTGGGTGTAACAAGAACATTGAAGTTCATTATTTACATTCTCGTTTGGATCGATTTCCTTAAACTCTTGGAGATTTTAGTGAGAAAGAAGAAGACTTCATCAAGATACGAGTTATGGAAGAACGATACCAAGGATAATGGGTCACTTATATGATGGCATATTATTGCTGGAAATTTTGTCGAGACCTTCAGCAAGCTCCTTATTCCAGAAAGTCCTATAAAAGACAATATAGAAAGAAACTAGCGCTAGTTTCGAAATCAGCACCCTCAATTTAACCAAAAACGATGAACAGAATTCTGGAAATTTTTTCTGTGTTGACCAGTGTAATGAGCCAACATTCAAATGTCTGACAGTTGAACAACAATGAACCAGCATTCATTTAATAACAATAGACTGTCAATCATGTCCGAAAGTTGGACACCGACTAGATTGTCGAATAATGTTAACTAGATTACAATTACAATAAATTATTGAATAAATAGCGAATTTAAATAAATAATAATGTGAACACGGCTTCCCCCTCATGACCTGTCGTTCAAGCATTTTATGACATCGTGTGGTCCCTTCCAGTCTTTCTGCAATTTGGGACACTTTCCTCTTCTTGTCCTTGGGTTGTAGAACCCAATCTATCGCCTTGCTGGAAGTTGGGACCGTAACTCGTTTGCTCGTTTATATCGGGCCTTGATACTGTCGCTGGCAGCTTGTATGTTCATGACTCATGGACGCTCCACAAGTTGTCCTAAAGATGGCTGACCCATTCGGGCCACTGTTGCTCGTTATCTTCAACTATATCTATCGGTAACCGCAGCTGTCGATTCATCATCAACTTGGCTGGAGTGTACTGGATGGATTCATTGACTGCTGACCTGTACGCACAGGTGAATCTAAGGGCACGGTAGTGCCCCCGTCAAGACGAGCTAAACGGAGCGCAAGGGCACTACCTACCTTTTCTCGAAAAGCTTCGTCGCTATTTTGAACCCTCATAACTTTGGATCATACCAGATAAACAAAATTTTCGGGACATGATGTCACATGGACATTAGGCGCAAAATTTATTCACTGTTCATTACTTTTCTGTTATACAATAGTTCTTGTAGTAACGAAACGGCCAAGCTACATATTTTGACTAAAGTGTAGAGTTTGCGAAGTTAGGGCTTGTAGAGTTAGGACGTGTAGTGTTAAAAACTTGGCTCTACATGAGATCTGATAACTTTTTGACAGTGCGAGCCACTCGTCTTGGCAATATTTTACATCAAAATGTTTTTAGTGGGATCTTCTTATCCCAATCACCTTGGTGTACGTTGACGAATTTTGCTAAATACTCAAGAACTGTTTTGTTAAAACGTTCTACCATGCCATCAGACTGTGAGTGTAGTGCCATAGTTCTTGTCTTACTAATGCTCAAAATCTTTATCACGGATTTGAAAATTCCTGCCTTGATTGGAATGTAACTCCAACGGTACCCCGAATCTTGATACTATACTATGCAAATTAATTGGGACAGAGTGATAAGAAGTGCTTTTTGAGAGGACTGTGTTTTTGTTGGCTTGCATAGGTCTGCAGTGCCTTTTTCAGAGTAACGTGTGGCTTTCCTTGGCGAAGATGACCTCCTGCAGACGTTTTGGTGTTGCTTTCGCTGGATTGGTGCAAGTGTTCTTCAGTTCATCATTGTATAAATGCATATAAGTGGCATTGTCTGTCATACGTTTTTCCATCGTATAATCCGTCTTGCCTGATCGCTTTATCATAATATTCCACAAGTTCTTGATGGGATTTAGGTTGGATGAACTCCTGGACCAATCAAGACCTTTGATTTTGTTTTCCAGCATAGGGGCCTTCACCAGTTTCCAATTTCGACCTAGGATCGGGTCGTGTTGGAATGTCCAGTCGAGAGTTTGCATATGCAATTATCCTGCGGCATGATATTTCGATGTAAAACACCCACTAAAGAAGGTTTTCATGGCCAATAGCGCTATAAGCTTAGTTCCTGATCAAGGTATGATGAATTTGACTGAATGAATCGGAATATTCCGCCGTAGGATCGTTCTATTCCTGCAAGCCTTCGATGGGACATTTCGGCGCAACTTGATCCCTCGTCACAGTGTGGGACTGCTAAAGGCTTGCATGCTGGAGGATAGAATTAGGGTGCTTGATTGGCTTGAAGATCCAACAGACTTGGATCCCAATAAGGGCTTGTGAAGTGTTGTGACAAGGCGTTTGGGTGGAATGATTTGTACGGCAGAGGAACGCATGATGAGTGATGCTGTTCAGGTGTGTTTTCACGATGATGAAATCGAAGACATTTGCACTCTCCTTGAAGGATTAGTGCCAGGGTGTCTGCAGAAGTTTATTTCTGATAGGAAAAGAACATCCGACATACTGAGAAGTATGTGGTTTGAGTATGGAGTTTTCTGAAGGAGGCGATTATTTCACTTTGTCCCAATTAATTTGCACAGTATAGTATTACGTTCTCAATAAGGATTTTCGCAATTATTTCAGCTTCTTGATTTCTTACTGGTACTAGTTCTGGCCACTTGGTGAAATAATCCATGGCAACAACCCTGTTCAGTGATAGGCAAAGGTCCGAGTATGTCCACGGCAATCATCTCAAACGGAGAGCCCACGCTTAGCGCGCTGCCGATTGATGGGCCCCTTCCTTGAGTTACAGCGTACACAAGACTCACAATATTGTTCTACGTCTTCTTGGCAACCAATCCAGTAGAAACTTCTTATTACCATCAGGCAGTTGTTCCAAAATTCGATCTTGTAGATTTCTCGGCACTATCAATTTTTCTTTTGCTTTCTTCCCAACGGAATTCTTCCATAGTCTATATGGTAACTCGTTTCTGACTCTTAGAGAACTCCATTGTACCAAATAGGCCTTGGTGATCGGATCTAGGTTTCTGGCCGATCTTTACCCACTCTATGATCGGCTTCAAAACTAAATCGTCTTGTTGAGCCAGTCGCACTTCGTGCATCAATAATTCTTCTATTCTGGTGACGTTTACGTATCGCTCACGTTCTTCTTGCTTACGGCAGTTATTACAATCATCGTTACACGGTTGACGGGACAAGGAGTCCCGGTCTGCGACGGATCTCAAAATCATATAACTGCAGATGTTCCAACCAATCAACGGGATGTATGTCTTTCAGGACTCTTAATTTCATTAGCCTCTGCAGCACTGAATGGTCCGTTCTGACGACAAATCTTCGGCCGTATAGTAAGTTGTAAAAACTCTCAATTAATTATAGCATAGAGCTCCTTTAGGAGATCAATGATGTTGATATTACTTTGAGTGTCCGTTGGTGCCAAATGAAAGAAGTATTCGAACGTGAAAATAACACGCTGCGATGTACGGAAACGAAAATTTCATTATTTCTCGATTAATCTCATAAATATCAATTTTGTAATGTGATATGTTCAAAAACAGAGTCATACACACATTAATATGATTAAATCATCCAGTATTGGTACACATTCAACATTTACTCTTATCCTTGTTTGACAGGCTCATGTTATGTTTACCGTAACAAGGAATATACGAGTGCTAGAAAAAAGTACATAGAAATAATCTTAGGAATTTTTCACAATAGTAGGGCTTAAGTAATCCAAGTCTGGAAAAGGGTACAATCATTTTTGTCCCGAAGGTCGAGTACTTCTTGATCACCATTGCCATGACCAACATCTATCAATCTCGTGGTGTTGAATATTTACGTAAGGATGTATCGTAACACGTAACTATTGACGTATTGATGCTCCGCATTATTTGCCTTGTTAATAGTGTGATGTGTATGTGTAATGAGAGTGGCTGATAGCTTAATTCTCTCGGGAAATCGCGAGGAAATGAAGATTTGTAAATAACGATACATTATAACATTATTCATTGCTTTTACAATGCACACTTTTTTGTACTTTAATTAGAAGACTATTTTTGGTTCAATACTTCTGACGTACTAACTCTCTTTCCAAGAATCTTGATCAGAAAAACAATGATACAAAACTAAATAAAACAACAGATTTGTCGAGTTTATCCGACGTGAAGTCGGTGGTTAATCCGTGTGTTTGTAAATCAGCGTGTGTGTAATCTCCCACGATTTGGAATTTGATGTATGGATTTTATCAACCAAATCAGATTAGAGTTGCAATTGGTTCACCGGAAGACCCTGAGGTATCACACTGATTCTTTTATTTTTTGTATAACCTCCAGTATATCAAAATTTCATGATATACAAAGACAAAATTCAATTGAAAGCTAAGATATAATAATGCTCAACTTTGCACTCTTGTTACATTATGTATACTTATATTACCAAAATTTCGTTGATATCTGTACGAAGGCGTCATCTTAAATGAACTTTACGTGTACAAAGATTACTATTTTATGAGAATTTATCATCGCGTCGTCTTACCGGGCATGAATGTAGCTCTATGTTGTTTGTGTGATGGACACAGCAGCTTACGTACACTGTTATTCTCTCAATAAGATCAGGGGTCACTTTGAGGGAACGGAAAATTTCTACTCTCTCTTAGTGATAAGTTATAGTCGCAATATAATATAAGTTTTATTTGTATATCTAACACTGAATTGTTATGGTTTTAATGCTTCTAGGTTTCCAGAGAGATGAATTAACACTATTTATCAAGTAGCTTTTTATTTTATCCATTGATATTTCAGTAATTAGTGGACGATATGAACTTTTCCAATCCAATTAATGTTTCTCAAACATATTTCCATCAATTTATTAATTGAATCATATTTTTCCCTCTGTCAATTACCTAATTATCAAATAATCGATTTCCTGCACTTTATTGGCCCTACGTTCAGGATTATTTCAAAAAATAATATACAAGAATAAAACGGATATTGCAAATGAAACAGCACACCAGCCGCGTAGCGTAGCATTCAGATGTGCAACCCAGTACTCGGATAACCTTTTAGATGAATTTTTCATTCATAATTTCGATAAGGACAATCCTTAGTCACTAAATTAACCTCAAAATTGGATTTGGATCATTTTCGTTAATTGGTATCAAGAATAGAGTCGAAATTCACGGATTAAAGAGGCCCTATTTTGGATATTCTATCTCGATAGTTGATAATAAATATCGTAAAAAAGATACAGTCCACTAAATTTGGTTTATTTAATTCAGTTAGATATATGTGAAGAGTTTCAAGTTACTCTAGTAGTGGAAAGCTTTAGAATAACTTCCATAGGAATATATTCGAACGGACTTTTATTAAAAAATGTGCTTATATTAATATCTCACATTACCCTAGGACTTGCGCATAATTTTCACAATAAAATTTGCACTACCTTCTCGCAAACATGAAACACACATTCTCAATATACAATTTTCTTAACAAGAGAATAAGAACGAGAAATTCATTTATTCCCGAAATTATTGTCAGCTTTGGACTATTTCACGTTATTCATGATCAATAGGGTATAGTGATGAATTTCTTTTATATTTTTAATTCACTGTTTGCATCGTTATAACATAGTACAAAATATAAATTATTTTTGAAAGTGCTGCAATCAAGATTAAAAAAATATTTAAAATTGAGAATAATTTTTAGCTGTTTAAACGCCGCCATTTTTGCGCGCTCTATGGATGACGTCAAATACCATGTCCAGTGACATTACAGTCCATTGTTTACTACAGATGTTTTCGTTCTCAACTTATTTCAGCACTAAAAAAGGTCAAAAGTCAGTTTATTAGTATTGCATTGTGCCTGAATGCAAAATACTATCAGAAATGTACCTGATAAAGTCTTTTCTCCAATTCAGACAGGTTTGAAAATATGTAAGAAATGATGTAAGGTTATCAGAAGAGAAGAAATGTCATAATAAACTTGACAGATCATGAATAACATGATATGTAACTAGTTTTAGCAATAATATTCAGTGTACGTATGCGGCTTCGTTTAACATTTGCTCGTTTTAAAATAAACAAAAATTATAGGTTATGTTCACTGCTCATCATATTTCGGATTGTATTAATTAAAATAGCGTACATAATGTGTTATTATTGAATAATTACTTTGCAGTGTTCACTCTTTTTACTTTAGCGGACGTAAAATTTAGATTTTAAAGAAAATAAGACGACATCATGAATGGATCTAATCTTGATAGATTGTCCGATTGTGCTTTTACAAAACCACTTTGTCTTGAATGATTTCTAATCTCACTAGGATGCTAAAATTACACTTAAACAATGAATGAATTCACAACACACACGTTATTATTATGTTTTCTAATCAAAAGCCTGCAATGCCATACAAATGTAAGCAGTGCGCACTTGTTGACATAGTATTTGACGTCACATTTCGCTTTAACCAATGGTGTTGCGTTTTAGAGCTTTGAATTTCCTTTGCTAAATTTGCACCTTTATTTATTAATTTCAAGGAAATTGGAAAGATATTAATTACCAAAATGATGGTTTAGTACAAATGTCCGGCCAATAAGAATTCAGAATGAAAATATTTGAACCAAATTTAAATTTCATCCATATTCCCTATTACAATACTTTTCTTTTGGTTGGTCTTGACATGTGAATGACTTATACTTTACTCACTTACTTACTTAATCCTAAGCCTTCTACCTTTCGGTGTACCATTTTCTTCTTTTGTCGCTTTCGGGGTTTCTTTTCCATGCATCTCTCTACGCTTTCCGATCTTGCATGAGTGATTTTGCCTCTGTGGGATTGCCTCCTCTTTTTTTATTTGACGGTTTAGTTTCATACACGCACTTTGCTATACAGTTTTCGCTCATTCTATGTATTTGTCCTCTCCATCTCGATTATCCTTCTTGTATGATATCTTCTACAGGTCTTGTATCAAATTTTTGTGTATAGGCTTCGTTTCTTACACGATCAAATTTGGTTTTCCTTAAAATTTTCTCAAAAATCTTTTTTCAATGCTTCTTATTTTACTCTGTAGTCTTTCATTTGTTGTTCACAACTTGCATCCGTATGTTATCACTGGAATTGGGACTTTTATTTTTGTTTCTGCTGGAACCTCTTTTGTTTACTCTTCCTAGAATTTCTTGCTCTAAGCTCTCATTTTCTTCTATGTTGACTCCTAAATATTCAAATACACCCACTTGTTTATATGCGTGTTCTTTCAATAGTTGTTTCATGTTTACTTTGGTCCCTGCTGATGATCATAGTCTTTGTCTTGTCTTTGTTGATTTTCATGTTCCAATTTTTCAATTCTTCGTTTGGTATGGTTATGTTGTGTTGTAAGTCTTGTTCGCTTTCTGCTACCATCATCATATCGTGTAGTTATTTTTATTTTCCTGTACCCAACTTTGTACTCTTTCATTTTGTTTTTGCTTTTTTTCATAATTTCATCCAAATATATTGTGAAGAGTAGTGTACTAATAATACATCCTTGTTTTAATCCAATATTCCTTATGAACATGGGCGACGCATTCGAACGTTTTTTTCAAGTCTATAAAACTCAGATGCATTTCTTTATTTCTCTGTTTTGCTTTCTTTATTAACTGCCTGAGTGTGAATATTTGGTCCTGTACACCTGTATTCTTTTCCCTAGTATTCTTGCAAATAATTTTTCTGGGGCGCTCAACAGGGTAATATATCTATACTTATTGCATCCTTTGTTGTCTCCTTTTTCAAATATTGGGGTAATGATTCTTGTCTGCCAAACTTTGGGTATGCCTTCCTTCTCTACATCATTGAAAATTTTTGCAAGCTTTGTTGTCCCTTACTACCCAAGTTTTGTATGATGAAGTCAAGGCAATCAAACAGGCCAAGATGCATATTATGTTTTTCTGTCAATTCCTCTAATTTTCACTGATCTAGCAATACATATCCATTATTTTCAATTGTCAAATTGACAGACGGCAATGAAGTTTAACAATCCCAGCGGTATCTGTGATTGGAAATTGTGATAACTTGGAAATTAATTAATTGAATTTTATCATTTATGTAAACATAGAAAATATTTTTTGAAAGGCCTCTCTTCCAATTTCCACCCGTTTGGCAAAGTAAAGAATACCCGGACACGGCAATAGCACCACACTTGTAAAGCTCATAATTACAATAATAGAATCAAAGAAACTTCGGCAGACAAAAAAGTGGAACATCTCGTCCTCAAATGGATACGTGGGAAATCAATTCATATAAAAGTAAACGGATTTTTTTCTTTGAAAAACAACATTCTCATAAATGTATTAAAAAAAAAAGATGAATTCATATAGATTATTAAAACTGGCAGAATTGAGCGCAGATTTTTTTTACTTAAAAAATACGTCAATATATACGAAGTACTCGAGATAATTAATTTCCAACATATGGTAAATGTGTAAATATTACATATAATAACAATGTTTATATTTTCCATGGGCTATTGATACAATTTCTACAGCATGGAGAGGTTAATGATCCTGTAAAAAATATAATTTTTTGGACTTTCCCCATTCTCTGCGAAGTCGTCTCGATAAATTGATTCAAGCGGAGATTGTATAATGATGAGAAACAAATAAAGCAGATTATTTTGATAACTCTCTTTTAGAATTAAACAACAAGAAAATATTGTCAGATAACGAGGAAACTGTTGGTGGGAAACATGTATACAATACATTGCTTACAAGTTCACAGTAACCAGATCTTGATGAATGCGCAATATATGAGGAGTTTTAATTGACCCTTTGCCACACTCCTGACCCGCCTGTTACAAAAGCTCGGTTGATTTAGTTGAACACGAGTTCCTGGCTGTGTCATGGTTACACAAGATACACTATACACCAGTTACTGCTAATTACTCATTTAAATTTGTAACTCTATTCCGGAATGTTATTAAAATGTGCGATATCCAAGCAAAATGGGACCATCATTTCAAGCTTCAAATTAACGTCAAATGGATCCTTGATGCATTTATTTTTCAGCGGAAAATTCAATTACTCTGAGCCTGATTGCAATATTTCAACAGGTAAATTGTCTATGATCCTAGCTTCAAACAGACAGGATTTATTTAACCGATCGAGAATTTTTTTTAGAGCTTGAAGCCATAAATGAAAGGAAAAACTGATTATTATCCAAGATGAAGTTGGCTCAATGCGTAGTTTCGTGCAACCAGCTTCATCCGTCTCAATGATGACAGTCGTTCAGTGTTATTAACTTCCTGTCAACAGAGAATTATTTATATTTGTTTTCATGGTTTGGAGTTGAGAATTTTCAAACAAGAAACTTATTTGAATATTCATTTCAATGTTTCATTACTAAACGTGTAGATGTTTATACTAAAATAATCAATAACAATGGTGTGACAGCGTTGAAATTGACGAAGGATAGTACTTGGACAGGTAGCCGTCTGAAATCTTAATGCATAAACAATCGTTTTGCGACGGATGAGTCCGGCACTTGTACAATGAAAGATGGAAGAGGATTAAACATATTAATCGATTTGAATTCATTGTGTCACGTATTTTATGGTTCTGCTTCTTTCTCCTACTGTCTTGATCCGTTCTAGCCCGCTACCCGATTCGTTTAGTATTTTCTCCTTGCTTCTTCCATCCTCTTTTAGTTCTCTATACTCCGCATAATCTGTTTCGCTCTCCCAGTTCTCGTTGGCTTTCTCTTCATTCTCGCATCTTTACCCTGCTATCTTCCTGATTTTATCAATCTTCTCTTCTCTGAGGTAACGGGATACTCCTATGGATCTTATTTTGTTGTAATTAGGGTTATATCTATTCTGTACTTCTTTGTCTCACCGTTTC
Organism: Dromius quadrimaculatus; assembly: GCA_963989225.1. Lineage (NCBI taxonomy): Eukaryota > Metazoa > Arthropoda > Insecta > Coleoptera > Carabidae > Dromius > Dromius quadrimaculatus. The sequence continues at coordinate 44,594,409 of OZ022334.1, read as the reverse complement.
TGTCACATTATGTCCTCTTGCTCTCCATGCATATATTTCCAGTGCTGCGTATCCGATTTTCTCATAGTATTTCCCTCTCTTCTATTATCTCTTTTTGATTTCTTTATAGCATTCTTCCATTATTTGTCCTTTTTGTCCTGTTAGAATCTTTCATTGCTCTGTTTCCCGCTTTGGCTTCCAGACTGTCCTTTTCATTTCGTCTAACACTATTTAGTTCGGGGTTGCTCTGTCAAATTCTATTAACCATCTTAGGTATGTCGTTTAAATTGCTTCCACCTTTTCTTGTCTTTCCCAACCCCATATTTCTGCTCCGTACATCGTCATGCTTTTGACCAGTACGTCAAATAGCATTCAGCTCGCTTATATGTGCTTCTGCGCCCCCATTGCTCTTGAACGTGTACTTCAGGTATTTAAACTCTGTTTTTTTTCTATGCTCTATTCCTTCCAGTGCCAACTCTCCTCCCATTCTTGCTCCCTCCCCCTTCTTTCTTGAATTTCATTACTTTAGGCTCTAGCTTTCTTCCGTCCAGGTATTTTTCTAATCTTCTTATCATACTCTTCATTTCTCGTTCCGATTTGGCCATCAACACTATATCCTCCGCATATGCTAGTGACAAAATCTTTTTGTAACTCACCATCTTGATTTGCTAGCAACTTGTCTTCTAGATCTACTATGTATATTGAAAGCAATACGGGGCTCAAGAGGCATCCCTGTCTCAGTCCTTTTGTCGTCCAAAATTCTTTCGCTATCTCATCTATCTTTACGTAGTTTCTTGTCTCGGAATATATTTTCTTTACCTTCTCAGCTAGTTCTTTTCCTATTCCTTTTTTCTCCAAAATTTCAATTATTTTGTCCCTATCTATCTTGTCAAATGCTGCTTTCAAATCTATGAACAACGCGTACAGTTTACTTCCTTTTTTGTGTTGTTCCTTTCGTATTGTATGTGAGAGTATGTATCTGTTGTCCATTGTTCCTCTAAATTTCCTTAAGCCGACCTGGCTGTCTGGAAGGATCTGTTTATTCTCTATTTCTTTTTGTAGCTTGTCATTCAACTCCATTATGTATATTTTGTACATTGTGCTCAGCAATGTTACTCCTCTTTAACTTTTGGTGTCTTTTTGTTTCCCCCCTTTCAATATTGGCACTATAACTTCTATTTTTCATCTTTCCGTTCCATATTTTCTTCATTGTAATTTTTAATTGTTTCATTGGGTTATCATGACTGTTCCACCATACTTTATTTTTTATTCCAACATCCACTGCCGCCTTCCGTTTTTTTTGACGTTCTCATTTGCTTTCCAATTTGATCTTCTGTTATCTCTTCTTCGCTATTTGTCTCTATTTGCCTTGTTCCTGCTCTGGTGCTAGACCTCTCTGTTTGTCCTTCCAGAATATTTTGAAAGTAGTTTTGCCATTCTTCTCTGTTCAAGTATTCCCATTCTTCTTGCTCTCTGTTTATGCATTTCACCACTTCCTCTTCTCTTCTTACACTTTCTTCTTGTTTCTTTTTATATAGTTCCCTAAATTCTTTTCTCTCCTTCTTTGCTGTCTTGGCCATTTCTCCATTTTCTCAACGTGTTTCTGAGTTCTTGTTTTCCCATCTTGCAATCTTTTGGTGGGATACCAAGTGTTTCTAATTGCCATCTGTTTATCTACCGTTACTTTTACTTGTTTGCAATCTCTTATTTCGTCTATCATTTCTTCAATTTCTTCATCTATCTGAGCTCTGTTGAAACTTTAATTTTTTATGCCTTCTTTGAATTTTCTGTTTCTCTTTTGGCCAGTCTATTTCTTCACGTGTTTCACCCCTCTTTTTTTCTTCGTTTTTATTCTTGTACAGTGGGAAGTAATCTGATTCTGTTCTTTCTCCAATTGTAAATCTTGAAACTTTTGTCAGTGTGGCTCCATTCACTATACCATAGTCTAGTCTAAATCTTCTCCTTTCGGTCCTACGTATGTGAGCTCTTCTTCTTCATCTCCTTCTTTCGATCCGTCAAGTATTCTCCAACCTCTTTCTTTTATCGTATTGATTAGTGCGCTTTCTTCTTTATTTAGTACTTTGTCTTTTGAGGTTTTGCTTTCGTGTTGTATTTCTCATATCATTTTACTCTCTATTCTTGTTCTTACGTTGAAATCACTGCCTATTATTAGATTATAGTTCGTCGTTTGAATTATCTTCAAGTTCTTTGTGTATTGTCTTCATATTGTTATCATTGTAAATTGTTATTATTCTCCATTTTTCTTCTTGTACTACTTAGCGTCTTCCTTTATGTGATTTATTAATCCTGTTAGAATTCCCCCCTTTGCTCTGCCTTTTTTGTGTTCCCTTGTAGCGTATTTTGCTTCCCATATAAACTCTTCTGGGAGGATCTTCTCCCATTTTGCCCAGTCTTTCTCTTCAATCCAGCTTTCTGTTAGGCCCACTAAATCAAATTTTTGTATATAATCCCAAACCTCGTTATCTTTATTTTTTAACCCTTTTACATTCCAGAAACTTAATCTCATCTCCTTTTCCTCCCTGTTCTTTAGTTTCTTGTCTTTAGTGCACCGTCCTTCTTCTTCTTTTGCCCTGTTCCGTATTTGTTTTTGAGCTTGCTTTTCTTTGAATGTTAGGAACCTGTCAATGTATATTTCTCGTCCTTTCAGTTTGTGCTTTGCTGCGAAATTTTTTTCCTTATCTTCTTCTTTGACTATTGTTATTACTGTTTATCACCTTATTACCTATCTCTGTCTAGTTTCAACATCTACAATATCAATATGCATTATTTTTTAGTTGTTTCAAGCGTTTGACTAACAGATGGCAGTTTTTTCGTAACAAGCACCTTAAGCTTGTTTTTCCAACTCATCATACAATCAACAATACCTGCGTTAACGATACTCTGCAGGCTCAATAATCCGAATAAAATTTTTCAGCTCACTGTGTAATGCTATGATTGCTAGAATAATAATTGAGACTAGTGGTCGCCCAATGGTCGAAATTTGACCGTGAATCATTATACTGCTTAGTTAGAACGTTACTGAATTCAACCTTTTATCCCCGGGGGTTCAAGATAAAATTATATTGGTATTCAACACTCCATCCGAATCTCAAATTAAGAATAGTGGTTCCCATTCGAGATTTCAAAGTGACTTTCTCTACCCATTCCTCGGAAGAAGAAAGAAATCATTGAGTTTTTTTCTTCAGCCATTTTCTCATTCGGTGCATATTTCTCGCTATATTCCAGCAAAAATAATATTGTTGAAATTAAATATCCTGTATATAATTGAAACTTTCTGCACTCCTCCTCCTCATAATCTCCGAGTATGTCAAGTCTCACATTTCTTCATACACACGGTACAAACTTTTCTTTTCACGTAAAATTGAAATAGGCCTACTTGTATATAATTTTAGCTCCCAGCACTTCTTCTCCATATGAACTTCAAGTATGCCAAATCTCACATTCTTTTATACGCGCTGTATAATGTTTTCTCTTCACGCAAAATTAAAGTGGGACACTCTGTATATAATTTTAGCTCCACACGGACTGCAAGTATGCCAAGTCTCACATGACTTTGTGTTCTCTTCACGTAAAATTAAATTAGGACACCTGTAAATACTTTCAGCTTTTTGCACTCCTTCATACAAACTTCAAGTATCTCATAGCTTTTTATGCGCGCAGTACAAAGTAAAATTAAAATGGGACATCTTGTATATACTATAAACTTTTACTTTTCTGCACTCCTTCTCCATTTAAACTTCAAGTCTCTCATTTCATTATGCGCGCAGTATGAAGTTTTCTCCTCACGTAAAATGAAAATAGGACAGCCTGTATATAATTCTGATTTCTGCACTTTCTTTTCCACACGGACTTCAAGTATGCCAAGTATTACATTAAGTCGTGTGCGCGGTCCAAAGTTTTCTCTTCACGTCGTAAAATTGAAATGGGATACCCGGTATATACTTTCAGCTTTCTGCATTCCTTCACATAAGCTTCAAGTATACCAAATCTCACATTTCTTTGTGTGCGCGGTACAAAGTTTTCTCTTCACGTAAAATCAAAATGAGACACCTTGTATATAATTTTATCTTTCTGCACTCCTCCATATAAACTTAAAGTATTCTTTCGTGCACACAATATGCTTGAAAAGGGGAACAAAGCTTGCTGTTCACGTATATACTTAGCAATACTTAAAAAGGGGGCCGAAAGATTTCTCTTGGCGTATTAACATTAAAAATCGGTATTCAATATCCTACTTTAAATAAAACTAATTCAAACGGACAAATATTCTATAGGAATAGTATCAAAAGATCCAATTATCAAATAAAGGCTTGTGATAGACTTTTTGTTTGACTTTCCTTCCGCCTTTAGGGTCTAAATGATATCACAAGTTCACAAGATTATAAACGAATGGAGCGAAACCTTGTTCCTTGTGATTAATCCTTGATTTCGACAGATTTAAAATTTGTTTTGTTCGAATTGAAATACGATCTTATTGTTAAATTTGAAAGGGACAAAATCATTGAACATGCTTTGTTCTATTTCCTTGTGTTTGACAAATTTAACTTATTAAATTGAATGTTTCTTGTTGCATAAATTACTATTTCAGTTGTAGCATGTTTTTTTTATGGATATAAAACATGAACCTTACAGTCACAGGACTAGCGGGAAATCTCTTGGTGTCTCAGTGGTATGTTGCCGTCTGCTAACGAGCACTTGGTAATCAAAATCTAGATGCAAATAAAACTCTATGTAAACATTGACTGCATTTATTTGCTTTGGAATTTACCTTAAGATTAAACATGTAACAGAAGTTATCCAAGATTTCATGACAAGTTGATCATCAAATTATTTAACTCTCCAGTATTTTGCTGAAGATGGTTACTTAGACAACCGAAACGTACATGAATCTTATTGAATTGTATATACTATGAGTGTGATTCCATTCCGATCGTTGATGATAATAATAATATTCTTTGGCTTTCAGACTGTCCCCACACTTGAAATGTGGCTCTGGGTGATATTCGCAGCGCTTGCCAACAAAAGTCTACTACCCTCGCTGGCTGAAGCCCTCGGCAACGAAATTCAGGACGTGCCTGATGATGCAATGTACCTGTACATGGACGAACGTTCTTTAAAAGAGTCCAAAGGTAACAGCGATGATATTGAAGCCCGCAGACGAAGTCCCCTCGATATGAATTTTATACGCTTTGGAAAAAGAGACTACTTTCCATCTATGAATAAATTTTATGACCTCAAGGACTTGGATTATAATGACGAGCTCAACAGGCTTTCAAAAGGGAGTGATAATCTATCTGAAGATTTTGTTCGATCTAGAAGAGATTCTTATAGAACTGCCTTAGATTCTTCAGATGGCAAGAGAAATGATAAAGGGAAAAATTACACGAATTTTGTGAGATTTGGAAGAGGTTTCTATGAAAATCTAGCTAAAGATTCTAGAACGAAAGAATATGATTTTGGGAAAAGGAGGGACTACACTGATTTTATTCGTTTTGGCCGAAACCCACTAAGAGATATCTATCGAGAAGACAAACGACATCATTCAAATACAATGCGTTTTGGTAAAAAGAGTACTGGTTTCATGAGATTTGGTTAAATTTTTGAATCGTTTCATGTTATTATATTACAAATTCAGATGGCTGGTTAATATTTAGATAATGAATGAACACAAATCAGTATTATTTTCTAAATAACTACATCTCTCAAAAATATTTTATATCTGTGTTTTATTCTAGGATATTTATTGTAGCTGTGTAAGCGTGTGTATCAATAAATTACAACAAATTGTAATAATGGCAAGAGAATAAAATGTGCGGTTTTTATTTTATCGTGATCATATCACTGAATCCCATTTTTCAATCATATTTGCCGATCCGTACACCTTGTATTTAATTTTTTCTTTCATGTATTGATACTGCTGTATATTCTTGTTCAAACACTGCACACAAGTTTAGTTGAGAAGTGAATGCCAAGCAAAGTAGTAGCTATGGAGAATTTAATTCGGTAGGCACTGCATGTCTACCACGCTTACAAACTAATATATAAGAAGAGAAATAAATGTGTATTGTGTAGAGTTTTAATAATCAACAGTCATCAAGATGGGAAACTCCTTCAAAGAATTACTCTATTTTTTCTTGTATGAGAGTGCTGCGAACGATTCCTAAACTGTGCATTTAAATAACTTGAAAACTGAGCATAACTTTGTCGCAATTCAATAAGTGTTTATTAATAGAAGCTGTGTAGGTGGACGAAAAGTTAATGAATCTCCTAAACTGAAGAATATTCAAGAACAACAACAAAATTGGTGAGTGATATTGATCATGATACCTTTCAAATGTTAGGGAAGAAGTTTTTTGGTTAAATTACAAGTATCAACTGTTCTCCTTGAAGTTTTAACAATTTTAATTTAATATATTCACAAAACGAATATGATATAGCTTCAAAAAGACAGAAAGTTCAACAATATTAAAAGGGCAGAATCTGAATCAACATTATTCAGAAAACTTTGAATATTAATTTCATTACTCGTTTTGTGTTTCATATCATCTTAACATTCTATTATTTATGTGAACATGGTGTCCTTATCCAATCGCACAAATCTTTCATCATGCTTTTTCTATATTAAGTCAATCAACTATCAATATATCATACCTTCTTACAAATAAAAATTGTACGACAAGATTTTGATGCTGCTCTACCACCAGCATAATAATAAGTTCAATTGAAAGAAGTGTTTCATCAAGTCAAGATTTCTTGTCTTGTTTTGATTTTCAAGACAAGAAAATGACAATTTCTTCACTTCGACAATGACAGCTGTCACTTTGAGAATGACGCTGTCACTTTGATAATAACGCTGTCACTTTGATAATGACAACTGTCAGTTTGACAATGATAAATGTCACTTTGACAGTTGATGTGACTCTAAATTCATGAAACAGTTATGAAATTGGCTATGAGATTCATATTCGGGGAAAAACTGTGATGGCCACAGCAGATTACAATATTTTAATAATAGATTAATAAATATGCGGATTTAAAGAGTTAATTGTCAAGATATCAAGATTTCTTGACAAGAAGTCTTGAGTCTTGATGTTACTTTCTTGTCTTGTCTTGAAAATTAAAAAATACTTCTTGTCTTGGTCTGTTTTGATTTCAAGACAAGATCAAGATCATTTCTTGATTCTTGTGAAACACTAATTGAAAGGCATGTTGTCCAGACAGAATAGACATTCCAGTTTGCATTAATTCCTAACAAGCTGAATTTTTCTACAAGTCCTCATCGATCCCGCTTGTGCGTTGTTTCTTTTTCCGATGTCAAAGGTCACAAATCTTATTTTTTTGCGTATATCTATGAGATTATGAGAACTACTGAAAAATGAACAAGAGGAAGTTTGTAGACCGTAAAATTCTCTACACAAAAGTTCTCAATACTTTTCTCCCTACAAAGCACCGTTCTCGAGTTATCGCGATTTTGGACCGTAGGTATGCACACATTTCCGCATCATTTCTGAAGTGGTGTACTTCTTTTAACGTGGTTTTCCTAATAGATATACTCCACGATATAATATGATCCATAGGAAATTTAATAGGACAATATTTTATTAATATAATGAATGTTGTATTAGCAAGAAAGTTGCATTATTCATTATCAAATTCTAAATAAAATTTTACATTCTTCTTCTTCCTCTTCTTGCTCAATTTTTGTTGACTGCTCTTAGGGGCCCATACATTGTCAAACAAATTGTGCAACAAAACGATGCGCAACGTTGCGTTACACAATCACGTCATCCATACACTTGGCTAAATTTTGCTGATGATAGAATCACTAATGATCATTTAACGATCAGCTTCTGACCTAATTTCTTTTAATGTTTCTTACAACTTATTGTAAGTAGCATCTTTCAAGTTTCTATTTTTATAGATGTCACTTTTAATTTTCCACACTTCAGATGAATTCCTGTGTATTGCAATGAATTCTCTCCAAATTTCTCTGTTTTGGATAGTCATCATAGTTACAAGTGAACTTTCTTCTAAGAAAACCAGCCGAAAACTCAAAAATATTGCGCAACGGAGCACGCAACATGCACATATACAACACAACGGATTTCAAACATCAAATACTGCCATACACTGGCAAATTATTGTGCAACAGCATATGTTGCGCAATTTATTTGACAATGTATGGGCCCCTTGAGTAGAGAGATATATCAGTTAAGGGGCTCATACATTGTCAAACAAATTGCGCAACAAAACAATGCGCAACATTGCCTTGCACAATTGTGTCATCCATACATTTGGCTGAATTTTGTTCAAACTTTAGTTACATATTGGAAATTGTACGACATACATGTCCTGAAGTATCACATGTTCCTAAGATGATGACGATGCAACTAGAAAACGGAAAAGTAAACAAAGAATTTGGATGATATAATTACTAATGACCATTTCATGATCAGCTCCTGGCTAAATTTCTTTTAATTTATCTGACAACTTATCGTAAGCCGCATCTTTCAGGTCTCTGTTTTTATAGAGGTCACTCCTAGTTTTTCATACTTCAGGTGAATCTCTGTATATTGCAATGAATTCTCTCCAAAACTCTTTTTTCTGAATAGCCGTCATAGTCGCAAATGAACTTCCTACCAAGAAAACCAGCCAATAACTAAGAAATGTTGTGCAACGGAGCACAACATGCACATATATAACACAACGCGTTGAGCAAACGTTCCAGTTGCACAACGGATTTCAAACATGTTTGAAACTAGTCAAACATTCGAGCAACGCATCAAACACTGCCATACATTGGTCAATTATTGCGCAGCAACATGTGTTGCGCAATTTGTTTGACAATGTATGGGCCCCTTAAGATCCTCATCGATATTGAAAGAATTTTCATCTGTTGCATTTGATTTAGCATTAGTGCAAGAGTGGCCTTGACAATAAGCCCAGACTAGTGAACAAAACAATCCAACTTTTTTGCTTAACACAATTGTTGGTCAGCCTTTATTGCAATTACAAAAATTGTATTCAGCAGTTTTTCTGGAGCAGGTGGAAGTAAAGTCTGGATTGGCTCCAAACTATTATTCATCAATTTACAGTCCCAGTATTCAGGATTCAGTTCATTGTGCAACCACACTTGCACTTAGTAAAATACATTAAACAAGGGTTGATAAGCAGAAGCAGATAATAACTGCACTCTTTTAGTTCACCTTCAGTCAAAGATTCACTGCAAATGGAGCAAACTTCTGACATTTTTATAAAATTTTGTAACGGCACAGTTTCAAATGACAATACCATCTACAAAACGTCTATTTACGACGAAAAACCGTTTAAAACTGACTGGACTGCTGATGTTACTCAAGGCCAACCGATTGATGGAATTAGGGATGGCCGTTGTTTCACTCAATCGTATATTTCCCACGTATATATGAATGCATGAATCATGAAGGCCAATGTTTCAATATTTTTTTCTTCAAACAGTGCTTCGTAGAGAAAAAAGTATGGACACCTTTTTTGTATAAATTTTTCCTCACCTATTTATCCGGTAGCTCTCGCCGTTTCAGTAAATTACGTTTAATCTACTTCCCGAACATATAATAAGGGATTAAGTATGAAAATAAGAAGAAAAAATTTGACATCTCTATAGACTATGCGCAAGGAGCGGAGTTTGAATAAATATCGATGCGAGCGCTCATGGTGAGCACCATTGTAAGCATCGAACTCCATTTTCAAAATACGTCATTGAGAATTGTAGTTTAAAAGCGAAAATAATTGCATATAAAACATAGGTAAACGCTTGTTCTGTTTCAGGCTGTTGTGTTAAGGATGATTCAGGTGAAATATAGTTTCATAGATTTCATATACACAGTTGTAACATAAAAAAAAAATGAAGTAGACCAAAGCGGTAAATAGAGTATTATCTGTCTTTCATTATTAATCTATATAACAAAGATATTCGTAATTCAATTGTGAAATTGGAAAAATTCATCATCGATTTGGGATTCATGAATTTACCTCTATTTCTAATTTGTAAGGTGTAAGTGATAGAAGTTTTTCGGATGCACTTCGCAATAATTTTGTTGTTAATATTGTCAGCAACATATTCTCCAACATGTTTAATATGGCAAAACTAATTCCACGCTTTTCTTCAATGCTTCTTTGGTAAAAGGGATACATTGTTTGATGCATATAAACCCGATCCACAAGACCATCGGCGTCATAATTTGAGGTTATCCTGTCAATTTTGATGCATTAAGACGTTTTCTCTAATAGGTACGTTATAATTGAAGAAAAAAATATTCGAAATAAATAGTTTCAACGTACCTTTCATGCTATGCAAGTTATATTATACGCACACAGCTGAATTAAATAATATTAGTACATTTAAAAAATTATAGGTATGAAACAATGATAAAATGGGAGTTCAATCGTTCTCCATTGCCCGCTAGAGGCGCTAGTAGACTTCATGCACGTAGCCTATATTAGTTGAATTCAGTAACATGAATTACCGTCTGTCAAGCTTATATTACCGTCTGTCAAACATTAGGAAATTGTGGAAAAGACAATTGAGAGTCGTACGATTTTTAAAAGGCTGATAGTAATGATAACTGATTTAAATTGACAGATGTAATCTGCCATGTTGAAGCTTCCACCTGCTATTCTTATTTTCATTTTCATTCATAAATTGTGTGGATTTGTACAACTTCGACACACCGACTAACAAACTTGATGTCCAATATAACGTTACAAGCTATCGTAGATGTGGAGGCAGACGTCATATTGGAAAAATAAATCCTTATAGAATCTTTCATTTGATAACTCTGGATTGAAAATGACTTGCGAGTAGAATTTGAGTTGAGAACAATATTTTCTGATTTTATTGATGAGTTGCAAGTTATTTATCACAGAGTTGATAAAGTGATAGCACTAGTGCTAGGTGAGTTGAGTTACTAGGTGTGTCAGTTGAATCAGTGAGTCGAGTTACTAGGTGTGTGAGTTGAATCAGTGAGTTGAGTTATTAGGTATGTGTGGCTGTATAAGCCTGCCTATGGTACCTCAGTAGACAGTTTTTTTATAACTTGGAAGTTATTGGTGAAAGTACGAACGAATACAATCATGAATGTGGATGATGCAAAAGAGGGACAAGCAATTAAAAATTGAAGCAATTGTTTAATAAATTCTTGGAATTGTCACCAAATACAAATTGATATTATTGTTCTAGAACATACATTCAACTTTTTGTAGGTACTTATATATTTTTTTCAAGCTTTCACAAGCACAAATACAATAATAATATGAATTTTTAAATTAGAAGAAATTGCGAGACGCGATTTCTATTGTGTAAAATATGATTTAGATCCATTCTGTACTGATATCTGATTTTGTGGATCTTGCCTCCATATTTATAGTGATTTCGCCATCTTCGTCAACTTTTTGACTTGCTGGACACCTTGTATCGTCTATCTGTAACAAAATAATTTATCGAATCTCACTGTTGTCCTATTTTCTGTATTGCAAATACTTACCACATATTGAAGCCCTTTTTTTTCTTGAATGCCTGATAAATCCGCATTATTCTGACTGTCAACAGTAGCACTAAACATGTCACCGGATTTCCCATCGTCAGCTAACGCGTCCACATTCTCTTGCTTCTGCATTATTGTATTTGATGAATGGGATGATGAGGCCGAGTTTTCCTCTTGAAATAAAACTCAAAATGAATATTTATGATCACATAACATACTTTATTTTGAAATAAACCTTGAACAGTGGTAAATTCGACCTCATCGTTTTTAAAATGTAACTGCACAATCTTATCTTCAGGGTGAGAATGTCGTTGCTCTTCGTTTTGAATGTTCAAATAATCTTGTTTGATTTTAGATGTCATGAATTTTGTATAAGCCAATCGAGCCGTGGGTGGAACTTCACTTAATTTTGGATTGTATTCTGAATGAAGAAATATATTATTTTTCATTTTGCCGATTGAATGAATTACTTACCTAAAAGTTTATTTTGGTCAACTCCGGGAGATGTTAAAATATGATGTCTGAGACTTTGTCTCCCCATTTGTTTCTTCTGAACTTCTTTAACACTTCCAATCTGATCAATTTTTCTTGTATTTTTTCGGACCAAAGCATTCCAATCCTTTTTATTCTTTTTTAAACTAGTCTTTTTACCCAAAACTTTTGCAAGATGAGAGAAAACATCTGTAGATTTCTTTGATGATCGAAGTGCTTCATCAAACAGTCCTTCAACTATGCCAAAATGAAAATCGGTCAAAAGTCTTCTTTCCATTACACGCCCTTTCTTCCCTGGAACTGTACCATTTATGTTAATTTTGTTTTATTCATACATATAAATTACGGAGATTCTTGGAAAAGTTAATAAATTTTCACGTATCCTTATTAGCTATTCCACTCATCACCTTAACACTTTCATGTTACATAGACAACACATAAGATACTACATACTTTGAATCTCTTGCAATGTGACAACAGGCGTGTTCATGCCGTTCTGGTGCAGAATGTCGATGAGCTCATAACGTAACTTAGAAATATCTTGGCGGATTTCCATAACGTCGTCCTCTGTTACACCGAACTCATCCCTCTTACGTTGTTCCGCTGTGACATAACGCCGGATCAACAGCTTCATCACATGCTCGTGCCACTGCATTGCGCGTTCCCGAGATTTGCTCTTAAAGTAGAAATGAAATATTGGATTATTATTTGACATATGAGATATCTTTTAATTAAGGATGTTTGTTTTAAAAATAAAGCTTTGATTAGCTGCTTCAAGCATCAATTTCGAAAAAGAGCAAATAAATATTTATCTTCTACCTACTCATTCAGAAATTATCATGTGGCTTGTTATTTCAGTTCTAAGAATATAGTGTCAATATACAGAGCAGATAATTAATAATTTTAATTAGGTTTTGCCTTCAGCTATCCTTGCTAGTAAAACTACGGAACTATTCATTTCTCAACAAATTGGAACGAATATAATTACAGCTATATCAGAGCTTGGAATTGGATATCTCTGTGATATCTATAGTCCGGTCAAAAACGACATTCACCCTTGCATACATTTCCAAGAAGCTGAAAATTATACTATTATAATGGAGTTGTGAAAAGTTCCTATCGATTCCGTGTTAGTTTTTTGAATTTCTTAGCAAAACGGTCAGTTTTACGATAGAAATAGCTCAAATAAAATTTGTAGATTTCTCAATTCTCTACAAAAATGGTCTTCACACTTTTTTCCTAGGATCCACCATTTCTGAGAAAAGGTCATTCTAAAGTCTTATGAGGTAGTGTACTTGGTGCGTATTTCCAACGTGGTTTTTTCCATAGGCCTACTCCATGGTCTTCTTATTGAAGTTCTTCTTCTTCTTCATCTTCCTGAGTTGACATGAGTTGCTCAAATAGCGATACATCAGTTGTTTCGTCGTTCATGTAAGGATCATCTATTTAAGATTCAGTATTTAAACACGACTGGCCTTGACAGCTGGTGCATGCTTGTAAACAGAGTTAGTCTACTTTTTTGCAGCCGCATCTCAAATTACATCCCTTTTTGCAGTTACAAAAAATTGTATAAAGGAGCTTTTCTGGTGCAGGTAGAAGTAGAGTATGAATTGGCTTCAATACATTATTAATTAGCTTCCAACCCCATTCTTCTGAAAAATGTTAGTGAGCAGAAACCGAGATTGGAGGAAGACAAGCAAATTGAACATGTTTTTTTTATTAGGTGTATGTTTTGCAAAAGATACGTAACGTAACTTATCTATGCAAGTAATTTTCGTCAGACCCACTGTCATCTACGCTTCAATGGTCTGGTGGCCAAAATAATGAAGTGACAGCATAACACAAACTAAACAAACTGTAGAGACTAGCTTGCCCAATAGCAGCAATGGAAGTCTTACTAGACTTAACACCTCTACACCTATACATAAAAAAGGTTGCATTAACCTGCGCCCTCAGACTAAGAGGGAGCAACCAATACAAGTCTGGGAATCTAACAGGACATGTTGAAAAACTCACAGAGTTGGAAGATACACATATCACGAAGATTCCCAAAGACTACCTAACAATCAGAAGATTGAACTTCGAAACGATTATACCAAGTCGTCAAGAATGGACAGAGGAAAATTCATTTATCAAAAAGGGAGCAGATGCATCAAACATCAACGGAACAGTTGGAATTGGTATACATGGGCCGAATACTTCTCATTCAGAGGTCCTAGGTACATATTCAACCACCTCTGTTTTAAAAAAGATAGCAAAGACAGCCTCTCAGATATACAGGCGCTCAAATCGAACACGATTAAATCAGCAGTGGTAGAAGAATGCGTGTCCACCCTCAATAACTCAACTGGCAATACACAACAAAGTTACTAACTTGGGTACCCAGCCACGAAGGCATTGAGGGAAACGAAAAAACAAAAAAAGGAACATCCTTGACTTTTACTGGTCCAGAACCATATTGTGGTATTTCTTCTGCCCGCATTAAGAACACAATAAATTCATGGGAGGAACGCAGTAAAGCCTCACATTACTACCTTCAAGCACAAGAGCAGCAGAGTTGCTCAAACTTAACAAACAGGATATCAGAATAATCACTGGGCTCCTAACAGATCACTGTCACCTTAAATACCATCTTAAAAAAATGGGTTTATCTAATGATGATACATGCCACCTGTGTCGTAAAGAGACAGAAACGGCGGAGCACATCCTGTGCGATTGCCCAGAAATAGCTCAAGAAAAAGACAGTTTCACTACATCCGAAAATATTAAACAAACAGCCCTCCATCAAATCAGCAAATTCTTCAACAGTTTGAATTTACTGGAGGAACCAAGCAGAGGAACGACAAAATAGATCGCAAGGTCGGACTGTCTCAAGGGATTTGAATCCCACCTCACTACCTTAATAATAACCATGCAAGTAATTTATAGTAATCAAGGTATCAAAGATGTTAAAAGGACAATAATGCCTGAGGTCAACAGTGTACTTTCCGAGGACCTCTGGCCCGAGGTGTGTACGTTGACCGTAGGCATTATTGTCTGTTCAACTCCCGTGTAATGCAATGCTTAATGTCCGACTTTTGTTGTATTTCAATCAAAATTTTTAGCAATGTATGTCCTGTCATTGTGATTTCTGTCAGAGAAATTACTCTTGTTACTTGCTGTAACTGGAAAACTTGTTTGTTATTTTTCAAAATAATGCCCTCGGGTATTAGTTGTCAAGTAATTACTCTGAAATCAGTGTTATTATGACAATAATAAACTAGTCGGACATTAAAGTAAGTATTAGATGGACACTGCCACGTTGACAATTGAACAGTAGACTAATAGTTTTACTTATACGTCCATAATGCACAAAGGCATATTATTGAAAATATTATTTTAGAATGGCTTTTTCAGAAACAAAGAAACAAAGAGTCTTAGAAAAAAAAGTGTGAGGACTATCTTTGTAGAAAATTTGAAGATCTACAATTTTTGTTCACGCTATTTTCTTCATAAAACTAACCGTTTCGCTAAAAAAATCTAAGAAACCCATTTTTGCAAACTTTGGCCTCACATGAAATTTTTTGTACACATGAGATCGATTGGGACTTTTCACAACTTTATTATAATGGTATCCTTGACTGGCAGTGACGCACAATGTGAAGAAATACACAAATTGATAATTAAAATCTGGAGAAAAGAAAAAATGCCAAAAGAATGGGAAGTTGGACAAATTATGACAATATATAAAAAAAGAGATCCAAAATTATGTGAAAGCTATAGAGGAATAACATTGCTGAACAACGCATACAAGATACTCTCATCAATAATACAGAAGATTGACAATAGCAGCAAAAAATAAAATTGGACAATATCAGTGTGGATTCATACGGAGAAAATCAAATACATTAAAGCAAATCATGTAAAAATCTCACAACGCTAAAATAAACATCGAAATGTTATTTATAGATTTCCAAAAGGCGTTCGACCAAGTTAGCATAAAGACAGGAAAAGGCGAAACAGCAGCATTCTTGATAAATAAAGGAGTCAGTAATAGAATACGTTACAAGAGAAATAAATAAAAAACCAATCAGAACACACGGAGGACCAATGTCAGCATGCCGATGATGTGGTAATTATAGCAAAGAGAAGAGACATACTGGAGGAAATGTTTGATGGAGCATTAAGAGAAGAAAGACAAGTGGGACTGAAATTGAACAAAGATAAGACAAAGTTCATGAGATATGGAAAACAAGGAGAAAACAGAAAAATAAAAATAGGAGAATATGAATTTGAGAAAGTAGTAATGATAACAAATAAAGGAGACAGGAAGACAGAAATAGAAGAGAAAATCTTTTTGGCAAATAAAGCAATATACAAGAAATTGCTAAAAAGTAATACATTAACAACAATAACAAAAATGAGAATAAACAAAACTATGATAAGTTTTATATTGATGTATGACGCGGAGACATTAATAATGAATAAAAAAGAAGAAGAACAACTAAGGATAATAGAAAGGAAAATATTAAGAGCAATATTAGGCCCATATAAGGTAGATGAAAATGAATACAGAGTAAGAATGAACAGCGAAATATTACAAGAAATAGAAGATAAATAAAGCAACAACGGATAAAATGATTGGGACAGGCAAAGATGCAATGATATACTCAATATTAAAATGGGAACCTTGGAGAAAAAGAAGAGGAAGACCACGGTTAACATGGATGCAGGAAGTTGAAGAAGATTTACACAACGCAGGAATTACAAACTGGCAGTTAAGAATAAATAATAGGGAAATATGGAGGAAAATAAGTGAGCGAATATGAAGCAAAAGGAAAAAGAGTTATTCTCCTTATTAAATGAACCTAGAAAGCTTTATAAAGCAGTGTAACCCCACATGGGGTATTTCAGCCACACTAGATATATATTCCTAACGTTCATGTTAATAAAAAATATCCAATTCCAGGCTCTGATATGGTTGTAATTATATTCATTCCAATTTGACGAAAAATGAATAGTTTTACTGGCAAGGGTAGCTGTGCAATAATGTAAAACACTGATGTTAGTCCTTTTATTCTAGAAGTGATTAATGAAGTTAGTTTTGAAATTCAGTTCGTGGTTATTAACTTATGATATCCTCCAGATGCCCGCAAGCATTACAGATAATATCAAAATATATCATGTTTGTATTACATTAGTAATATTCTCTATGAAAATATACCGAATATGATATTTCAAAATTACCAGAATATATCAATGATTTGAATCCAAATACTTATTTCGAAAATTGAGTCTTCATCATCAGATCTGTTTTTCCAAATATTGTGATTTTAATAGAAAGAAGCGGGATTGAGACAGAAAAACACTTAAAACTATTGGTAGAACCATGTTAGTGCATATCAAACCGTCGTTCAAAGAATTCATGGCTTTGTACGCCATCATCCATACCATTATTGAATTGGATTTTCTATCTCCACTGTGACATCCACCCAGTTTCAGTAAACTCTTAGTTGTTGGAATCATATTGAATGGAGGTGGAACTGTATCACCCTCTTCAAAATAACTGATCCATAGTCTGCTGCGAGCAAATTTCCATTCAATATCAGCTCTTTCCTTAAAAATGAATAAATACGAGATGACTTCTGTTTAACTTTGTGTTCGCAGAGTTTATATTGTTTACTTTATTATTGGAACATGAATAAGGGGTTGATAATATATATTGAATAATTCATGTAGCTGGGGCACAAAGAATTCAAAAGTTGCTTTTTCTCAACGAAATCTCACTTACCGAAATTATTTGGTAGGAATTTGACATCATGGCAATAAGCATATTCAGTAATACAATTATGTTGATTACGGAATAAGATCCAAACATGAGTAGTGCCCAAAAGCGAGTGAAACTTTTAATTCCAGTTAGTTCAAATGTCATTAGGTCAACTAGCCCAAAACTTGCCCAAAATAGTGACTGTGATGTCTCAAACAAGCTGAAATGTGTAAAGTAAATGAAACTTCAGTAGCTTAACAGTAAATTGGTGAATGTTGTTTCACAATAAGGACTCACTTTGCATATCTTCTCCAAATTGTACAAGCTTTCTCACTATTATCAAAATCAGGTAAACCACCAGGCAAATGATAGCATTTATTTTTCTCCAATTCTGCATAATACCACATTAACTGATTCAACCCTGAGACAAAACAAAAATTGGACAAATAATTGAGATTAGGTTGTGTTGTACGCACCACATCCAAATGCAAACAATACAAGAGTATATATGAAGAAAAACTTGATTATATCAATAATCATCCTTCCCAATGATATTTGCAGAGGTCCCAAATGTGGATTGACACTGAATATATGAACTAGTTTCAGAAAGCTGTAAATAGAAAACATAGACCAGTTATTCCCAACCTCTTTCAAACTTGATTACCACCCGTGGAATTGAAACACATCTTATATAAATTTTTGTTGAAAATTGTAACCAAAAGCTATCTACCCAATAGAAAAAAAATTATAATAGAAAGATTTATTCGACTGTGGTGAAGGTGCCCATTAATATACGACGCACTATACGAATGTACGTACAAGGATCTAATAGAGACCGGAACGCTGGGAGATGATACAAACTCATCTTTCTGGTATTGTTTGTTGCCTATAAGGATCAATTGTACAGTCCTCAAATAGATTTATATCAAGTATAATTACCATGATTACGTTATATGAGATCCATCCGAGGATTGTAAAAACTGCCCTTAATCTAGAACTTTTATGGAATATTAGCATGAGCCCCATTTAACGTTCATCTAGCAATCACTCTGCCAGATACTCGTATCTAAATACACCTTTTATGCTTCATACACATTCATTGTTCATAGTTGTCTTGATGATCATTTCTTGCCTCGTCTTGATTTTCAAAAATTTATTGTCCTGTCTTTTTGTTGCAACGCATTTCTTGTATTGTTTCAAGAACTCTTGATATTTCTTGATCTTGACATTTAGAGGGAATCCCCTTTCTCTATTGCTTTATCCAATCCGAACACTCAGTTTAGTGTCTACCCTTTATCCTCCTTGTCAATTATGTTATGAATCAATTCTAGCAACGTTTTTCAAGATTGCCACCAATAAAAATAAATGAAAAGTCTGTCATTTTCATGTTTCAATCAGTATTTGCAATTATTATTTGTTATATGATATAACAATGTTGCTAAGAGTTAACAACTTTCTCAGAGTATTGGGGAATCTATCTAAACATTTCTCCTCTACATGAACGATTTAATCACCGGCGACTGACGACTTATGCTTTCGATATGTATCAGATATTTGTTTTGAAAATCATAGTCACAGATATTTTTTACTTCTCCGACCTATACACAAGGTGCTAAAAAAGGGTAAAAAATCTCTATGAGTGCATTCAACGACTCAATTTTATGATCAGTGACAGTTAGGTATTATTACAAAACGCCAGAATTCTGTTATTCAACATAAATTACGTGGTTGAAATACTCATTTATTAGCTTCATTGAAAATTTCGTGTCGACCAGTGGCACTAGAAATGTGCAGCACAAATTTTATGAATTTTGAAAAAATTCTCTTTGATTGTGAATCAGCACATCGAAATGTATATGCCATGAAATTTTTTCACCCTTTTAATGAATATCCTGTATTATAAGGAAAGTATTGGAATTGTGATTTTTTGGTAGTTACGGACTCTGATGAGTTTTTACATTTTAGACCCTACTGAACCCAAAAAACATAAGTTTGAATAAAATCGGTCGGCCTATCTGTCTGAAAGTATAATAATTAGAGAACCCGTACGAGTTATCGACTGAAATTTGATATTTGAGTTTTTTTTTATCAAAAAGCTAGGTTTTAATTTTTGAATGAGCTTTTTCAACCAGAAAATCCAGAAAATCCGGCATCTGTCACTATAATAATGACAGCTGTCACTTCGACAATGACAGCTATCACTTTGAAAATTATGCTGTCACTTTGACAATGACGCTGTCATTTTGAACTGTTATTTTAATATTTCAATAAGAGATTGATAAATATGCAGATTTGAAAGATTAATTGTCAAGATATCAAGATTTCTTGGCAAAAAATCTTGATTCTTGATAATATTATCTTGTCTTGTCTTGTGAAATAGAAAATACTTCTTGTCTTGATTTCAAGACAAGATCAAGACTAATTCTTGATTCTTGTGAAACATTAATTGTTCATGAGAAAATAATATTCATTTTTTTGTAGCTAAAGAAATGAATCCAATGAATGTTGGAAAAGAAATACACCTTCTACATTGCAAACAATCATCAATTTGCTCTTCTCAAACATCAAAACTTCACATCTTTCAGTAACAAATCTATCAATTAAGCATAGAGACATACTACAACCTTCTTCAAACCATCAATACTAAAGGCAAAATCAACCAAAAATGGGCAAATAGGGCAATTAAGCTCTGTATGTCATGAGGGAGGTCCCCTGATCGAAATATAATAGCCAAAAGTAGAAAAGGTCCGTTTTCAGAGTTTTTTTGCTCATAACTCAAAAACGGTTCATCCGAGCGCAAAATTGAAGCTTGATAAATTTTCTATGACTTTGCTTTTACACATTTTTTTTTGTATAAATGCATAGTTTCAGAGATATCTCCTCTCGAAAATGGGAAATTTCATGTTTTCCATCAAACTTTTCTCTCTAGCTCTTCGGCCATCACTTTCAAAGAAAAACCAACAAAAAAAAAGTTGTAGAGCATCAAATTTCGTTGAAGAATATGTATATATACAGGATGGTTTCGAAGTTGAAATCATAAATTGAAGGATAAGTAGTATGACATGTGTAGGTTACGAAAAAAAAAAGAATTTTATGAAAAATCTTATATTTAAGGGCTCTTTTCATGAAACTAACTTTTTTGGTACTACTGGTCCACTGGTAATACATTTACATTCTTCTGTGGATTCAAGTATCAAAGTTATGTTTGACGAAAAACATGAGGCGAATTGCGTTTTTTCGTATATAATATCACAAGAGACTGTAATTTTATCATTAAATTATTCTTGAAAACATTTTTCACCTAGCAACATCGTGAGAGTCATCTGTCCGATTAAATCACGAGAGCGTAGCTCGTGGGTTTAATTTGATCAAATGGCTCGAAGGATGTTGCTTAAAGGTGAAAAATGTTTTCAAGAATAATTTATGATAAAATTAAAATCGCGAGTGGTATTTGTGGAGAATATTTCCCGAATGAAATTGCTATTATAAGTACTTATTAAATGATGTTGGTTGCAACTACTAACCTTTTTTATTGCAAAATGCACTAAATTGTCCTCATATAATATTTTGACTTTTTTTTTTATTTACAGACTTCTTGTTTCCAATTTCATTACTTTCCTCAGAAAATGCATTTCCAAAACAATTAAATTTTGACACTTTCGAAAACAGATTGTTTGTTTATATTAAAACTGTGTATTGTTTCTCCATGGCAAAGGCAATTTATCGCGATGAATCGCTTGCCAACGGGATTTTACCGCGGTAAATTCCCGTTGGCAAGCAATTTGTTACTATAAATGTCATTGTTACTATACAGAATTTGTCAGAATAATTGACATGAGTGAAATAATCACAAAGATATCTTCGCAACTAAGCATTTTTTTTCAAAAAAAAACATGCAGGAGCTAATTTGTAGGAAATTTTATCCTAAAAATTTTGCTCTAGGACGCACTGTTTTTGAGTTATGATCGAAATACTTTGAAAACAAACCTTCAAATACCCTCCTCACTCTGGTGGCATTGTGATTCAACTTTTGGCTATTATATTTCAATCAGGGAACCTCCCATATGACATTCCTGAATCAATCGCAGTTTTCCTATTTTGCATGGACTAATACCTTATTTGACCAGTATATGATTTCAACTATATTATAGTTTTAGATTGTTTTTTTCCAACAGTTTCTAACACCTCAAAGATATTCTTTTAGAAGTTCAAAAACTTTTCACTTTTCGACTAGATTGTCCATACAATTAGAACAAATATTTCAATAAAAATGTAATGCATCATCATGCAATGCTATAAAATTCCAGATGATGGTTTTATTCAAATTCTTCAGGAACTTGAACATTCCATTGTCGTTTTCTGTAAAATTAGAAGTCGTTGAAAATAATTGCTTCCACATTATTGGATTATCGTCAGTTCCTCTTCAAACCTATATACTATTGTCACAAATTCTATTGTAAATAATTTATTTACACAAGTTATAGTGCCAATATTCACTTTATACACTCGAATGAACACAATATCGCTCACAGTTACTCTTACTGAATCACTTAGTCCCTCTCCTAGCTCACGCTCTTATATACCTAAGCTGACAATGGCCCAACATTCAATTGTCTAACAGTTGATGCCTGGCAATCACTGAACATCTAACAACCGTAGGCTATCAATCACATCTGACAATTAAACATCAACTTGGTCAATACTAATTACGATTATGTGAGTCAATTATTCTAAATATTTCACATTTGTAACACTATTCATAATGATAACATTTTCATGGACATTTATGAAAATACTAGAATTAAAATATTCGTTGTCTACAGCAATAAAACTATTAGAGAGTTTTAATAAAAACTTGCCTAAATATCATGCCAGCAGCAAAAGCTCCTTCGGAAAGCAGCATCGGATCATACGGATCCCACTGTTCACGTGGATACCACGGATCTTTTCCTTGTGATGCTTCCCTCTTAAATAAAGAAAAAAGATCAATTATCATAATTTGAAAGCAATTAAGTCTTGGAAAGCATTTGAAAATTTGTGTGTGGGTAAATGGATATGATTGTTGGTATGTTGCCTTATAGGAAGTGAAAATAAACAAGATTATATATGACGATAAAACAATAAAATGTGTGTTCAATGCTTATTTCAATCTTATTTTAAGAAGAAGACGTTGTATGTAATATAAGGATTTTGGAAAGGTAATATAGTTACCTGAACTATGTACCAAGATGATAATCTTAGGCTGAGCCACATAAGATAGAACAAGTTGGTGATGAAATCAACTATATTCCATAAGTCTGCGATGTATTCCTCGAAACCATCAGTCCATAATGAACGAGTCTCGCTCCATACTAGACCTATATAAATTGAAATAAGGAATAAAGAAGAGAAACTCTTTCAGAGCACATAATAATTGATAGCTTTATTTTAATTAAAAATTATTATTCCCCAAAATGAATTGAAATAATTATCAATCCTGCATTCAAGCCGATACGTGGGTGACAGATACTATTTTAGCATACATTGCAGTAGTGTGCAGTCCATATGTGCAGGGTGTGCACTGCACACCCTATGAAAATATTAGAAATTACGTAAATAAAATTAATATAATGGTTCATTGAATACTTCATTTTATTTCACAAATTTTCATTGTAAAATCAGAGGAAGAGCGTATTTTATCTATTTATGCAACCAGAAATACAAGCGCCTCGCGGGCCACTCTGCTATATATTTGAAACGAATGTCGACGCTTGAGGTGCAGATTTCTCGCCTGCACGGCGAGCGAGGTCTGTTTAGCATAGTCAGTATGGGGAAAGTGAAGGAATAGAGTCTGACAGAGAAAAAGCATGCCGAAATTAGCGATCTCTTATCGCTCGTTCTCTCTCGCTGGGTGCAGGCAGACTTTCTGCACCTGGAGCTGAATATTCAACATTTAGGTGAGCTCTTTTTCAAACGCCTTTTATTAGTTTGTTTTAAAATAGTTGAAATATTATTATTCGTTGTTTAAGGCAACAATATTAGGTAAACACTTATTTTATATGTTTCTTGAATTATTTATTTTTGTGAAATTATCATTTGTAGAATGACAACTGAAAATAGATCTATAATTTGTGATCTACTGGAAAATCCTTTTTCACGTCGTGATGTCGGAACAAAAAATAAAATTATGAAAACAAGACCAACAACGCCAGACATAAAATTCACTCAAAATATAAAAATTAAAGGCCAGCAGTCCGTGCGACATTTCCAAATTAAAATATATGAAAAATTTAAATGGATTGCTGTTTGTTGCGAGCAAAATAAGCTGTATTGTTGGCCAAGTATATATCCCCTTCCTCACCACCGACTATGTACATCTATCACAGAAAGTCACCGCACGCCACTGATACATTGATAGATTAAATGATATTTTCCCAGCCGAGGAAAGTGGTTACTAGTCGTCAAGCCTTTTTGTTAGAAACTGGGTTTCGACTTCACGATCATCGCATTACGAAGCCAGGATATTGGCACTAAGCTATCATTGAGCTGTTTGAATTACTTGCTATGATATTGTAACGTGCAAAAGTGTCATAACTCGTGAAAATAAAATATGCCCTGCATCCGTCTCTATTGTCTGGGTGGAGCTTGTCATTTCTTATTCGAGAATAACGTAGAAATTTCTGGATGTTTGGTTTCCATATATATATATATATATATATATATATATATATATATATATATATATATATATATAAGGGCAAACCACCTGACTGAGAAACAGTGAATAGTGAAATAGAGTGAATATTCAGAGCGTGATAAATAAATAAGTTGTTGTAAATAAATATTGGTAGCTTTGTAGTTGAGGTTTGATAATAGTGGGTAAGAAATAAATTGTATAGTGTTTGTTTAGTAGTACTTCAAAGAATTAAGAATAGTAATTCTTTTCAAATAATAAACAATTCTTCAAGAGCAATAAACATTACAATATCAACATATTATGTTATCAATGAAAGCTCGAAAAAAAAACTCGAATATACAGTATGTACATTTGAATTACGCTAAGCTTGGAATAAACCAAAGACTATGAGAAAAAATAGAAAGAATCAAGTGTTTATCACTCACTTATAACATACAAAATGACACCATATTCAGCAAATCCTGGACCAGCTCCTCGCTCTTTGGTTTTCCAGGAGTCTAGGATCGATTTCATCCATGGAGTACCAATCCATTCCAAAAGTATAAACTCTGCTCTCTGAGAAGCCAGGCCCAGTAACACTGTCAACAAAAATGTGAAAAATATATTTTTTATGAACAACACAATAAGAAAGTGAAACTTGAGTTCTGGATCAAAAAAGTAAAACACAGGCGACTGAGATGAAATTTTTGAGGAAAATAGAAGGAGAACGAAGAATAGAAAGATCTAATTTAATCTACAATGTGTGCTTCGGTATAGGGACTCCCATGCTTCAGAATGATTTGTGAGTGTAAGTGTGCCTAAGCCAAGTTACTGTTTGTGTCATATGTCCAAGGTAGATCATTTTACAGTCCGAAGACTGCACAACGAAGTCCTTGTAGTTCGGCTTTCGTGAGAGATTGGCACTTACTGCTTACTCACGCCTACCGGAAGTTACTTCCGAAGAAGAGTTTGGGTGTACCTAAGGAAGAGGAAACGGAAGAACTCCGAGGAAACCCTCACACACGGCACGAAACACATGGAGCCACCAGGGATTGAACCCGGGACCTCAGTGGTGTTAGGCGACAATGTTACCACTGTGCCAGGCCGTGGCCCATAGACAAGATAAGAAACGAAGAAATAAGAAGGAACCTACTGACTGAATATATACAAATCACAATAGATAAGGACAACAAGCATAGTACGGACATCTAATAAGAATGCCACAAAAAAGACAAACCAAACAGATGTGGAATGCAGGAGGTACACAGAAAAAAGGAAGAGGCAGACCAAGGAAAAAGTTGGGAAAGTTATATAAAAGAAATATTGAAAAGGAATAGCGTCAACACCAACAAAGCAGAGAAAAAAAGCATTGAACAAAAAAAAAAATGAGAAGAACTAATTCAAAGTATAAATTAAAGAGCAATCTCGACATCCGAAAGGGTACCAGAGATTCAAATAGATGATAATGATGATAATAGGAACAACAAAGAATGCTATTGATAATTTCCTTTCTGTAGCTTTTTTCTTCTCAAAACTTGTCGTAACGCGGCTTATTCCCACAAATAATAATGAAAAAAGCATGAAGTAATTTTAAGAAACGAATTTTGAGTATTTCTCATCTTTATTAACCCAAGAAAAGATGCCCTCGGGCATCGTTTTGATTTACAGCCAGTAACTAGAGTAATTTCTCTGACAGAAATCACAATGACAGAACATACATTGCTAAAATTTTGATTAAATAGTACACAAGTCGGACATTAAACATTGAAAGCACCACGGGAGTTGAACGGACGATAATGCCTACGGTCAACGTACAAACCTCGGGCCAAAGGCCCTCGTAAAGTACAATGTTGACCTCAGGCATTATTGTCCTTTTAACACCCTTAATACCTTGATTACTATAACTTACTCAGAAATAAAGCATAAGATGTTGAATGGCATATGAATTTGACAAAAGGTTTCTTCATAAACAGTCCCATTTTGGAAGTGGGGAACAGCATGTAAATAATACTGTAGACAGGAAACATAGCTCCAAGCTTAGCTACTTGGAATATTTGGCCAATAATTCCTTTGCGTCGAAAACCTGGTAGTCCTTCATACCAAATCGACGCTAAGAGTTGTTGAACATTCGGATGACTTACAAACT
Source organism: Dromius quadrimaculatus (assembly GCA_963989225.1). Classification (NCBI taxonomy): domain Eukaryota; kingdom Metazoa; phylum Arthropoda; class Insecta; order Coleoptera; family Carabidae; genus Dromius; species Dromius quadrimaculatus. The sequence continues at coordinate 44,567,848 of OZ022334.1, read as the reverse complement.
GGAATAAGAAACATATTGCTTTGATTATGGTACTGTTAGACCACACCTTAAGCTTGTCGGTACTGAAGTTGATATATCACAAAATTCTAATTCATTCTGTACATAAAATAAGACATTAAAAGAATACCTCATACGAATTTTTTAACATGACTGTCTATAAAGTATAATGGAAAATTTTGTTTGAGAAGCAGAAATTATTAACATTAATGCTTTTGATGTAGTTTTGTGAAAGGATTCGAGAGTTTGTTGTCATTTATTCTGGCTTGAAGCCTCTAGCCATTTTATTCAATATAATCACAGCAAATATTTTTTGTCATTATTACAAACTTCAATCTGTCTGGGAGCTTACCATTTTCTGCTTGTACTTAATTGCAAGTTTCAATCTTTCCAACGTATGCTTTTTCTCAAGTCCTTCGATATTATTCGGATCGTAGTTCAGCATAACTTCTAATTCTTGTGATGTCCTCACATGGTCTAATAAGGTGGTGGCGAATGTTTGACATTGCATTCTCATATCCTACGGAAAAACATATAATAATATGGATAAAGATATAAAATTTTTTGATCATACATTGTATTCCTTTCGAAATTCAGTTTCCATTCTGCTAAGACGTCTCAGTTCCCAGGATAATTCAAATGCAGTGAGCAAAGGATCCCTTGATGACAGTGCTATCAAGGAAGAAGAGGTGAGGGCCCGATATGCATTAATTCGTGATTGAGAATGACGAAGTGAATCTTGCTCACTTGAAAGTATGCACTCGTCACAGCCGCATCTGTAATTACACAACTATAATGCCTATTTCTACGACCATTGCTCTTGAATTAATATATGTGGCTCACCTGACATCATGCGGCATTGGTAAAGTAGCACCACGGTCCAACAGAATTTTTATAATTTCGTAATTATTTTTATGGGCTGCAAGTATGAGTGGAGTAACATCATTAGTGAAACTTGAAGAAGAATGGTTCATTGCCTCCCAACTCTGTAAAAACATTTTGAAACTATTACTGTCCCATTTTTTCCATAATATTTCACATTTTGGAAAGCTATTTTTATGAAAAAACACAAAAATTATTTATTGAATTTCGATCTATCTCCTCTAGATAACTCTTTATCAAATTGCATTGAATAATTCCCGTGTGGTTTTACTTTATTATTACACTGTAGTTCTTAGCTCCGCCCAACTCAAAGTTTGTATTTTAACTAACATTGTAGTTCTTGGCTCCGCCCACCTCAAATCCTATGATTTGATTGGATATTCTTTCGGTATTTCGTATCATGTTTGTAGTTATAAGATTTGTTTTCTGCTCTGATTTATTGCCTCCCAACTCTTTACTCATACCCTTGAGTATAATAAAAATGAATTTATCACACTCTTAAAATGAGTTCTTTTTAAAATAAGCTCAAATTTATTGACACTTTTGTGTCTAGTGTTATTCAAGCGAAAGAAAAAAAAATTAATTTTCCTAACTAAATCAATACTTTTCTAATCAACATATAATAAGAAATAAAAACATATCTAGCGAAATAAAATTCTTTTTATGAGGCTGCATTCAAATGCTTTCATTAGTTTTTGTATACCTATTCAAATATATTCTCTTATTCACAGGAGATATAATTGTGAGGTGGGATAATACATTTACTGTTCTTCATAAAATATGAATGAGCTATTTAACTTTGATGTTTGAGTACTTATGACAGTTATTTCAAACATCAAACATCGTATACCGTGGGTTTATTTTAATTTGAAACATGGGATGTTACGAATTTTACAGCAATGTATTGAGAATTAATTTCAAATTGAAACGTATGGAATGATTGTCTCAATTTACTTGAGGAAACGTATTTTTATATATTTATTTACAATTAATTTATTTATCACGCTCTGAATATTCATTCTATTTTACAATTCACTGTTTTCCATTCAGGTTATTCGCCCTAATATATACGGAAACCGAACATCCACAAATTTCTACATTATTCTCTAATGTCGCTTGGCGCGACGTAAAGAGATAACAAGCTCCGCCCAGACAATAGGGACGGATTCAGGGTTTATGACACTTACGCACGTAACAGTATTTATCAATGATTGAAGAATATTCAACAATAGTTTTAGTTACTTTTACTCATCAAATTAAAATTGTTCTCGGGTTGTTTATTGCTAAAATAGATGGATCTTGCTATTCAGAATTGATGAATGTGATTTATGTAAAACGAAGCGTAGTAATATATCACAAAAGATTTCACACAGTTTTATTCGTTTTTCGCTAATTTCCAACAAAAAATTAATTATCTCTCATTTTGATGAAACATTATACCTACACACGAATATATGTTTGATGCTTCAAAAATTCATCAAGGTAATCATTTCTGTAAAGCATTATATACAGCTAAGTTTCATTCACATTATTTAATAGTGTTTCAGCCGAAAGTATCAAAGTAAAATGTCGGGCAACTTGGTCCCGTTGTATTTCTTGACTTCTAATGAATATCAGTCTTAATGTCCGATTGGTTTATTATTGTTGTCATGATAATACTGATCATTACGTACAGAAATCATAATGAAATGACATACATTGCTAAAATTTTTGATTGAAATAGTACATTGAAGGCACCACGAGAGTTGAACGGACGATAGTGCCTACGTTCAACGTACACTTTTCGGGTCGGAGGCCCTCGGAAAGTACACTGTTGACCTCAGGCATTATTGTCCTTTTAACACCCTTGATACTTTAATTACAATTTTGAGCTTGATATAATTGGTAAGGGATAAATCTACTTACGTATGGCTGTCCAAGTTTATGATGAGTTTCCTCCCAATTCAGCAATAACTCCACGGCTTCCACATATTCTTCTTTAATGGCGTGCAGTAATGCATCCTAACAGAAAATGTATTTAGTTTAGGCATAAATTAACTTGGAAAAAAGAAGTTGAAGCATTGGGGGCTCATTGATGAGGGAAAATCGAAAAAAGGGTACTGAATTCCTCATGTAAGGTTTTAATGAATTTGATGAGTTTTATATATAAATTGCCTCCATTAAAACAAGACGCGGTCTGAACTAAATTAACTAAAAAAACAAGAGCATTACTGGAATCAGTTTTGTCAATCAATGTGCCACGAACATTTTTCTTCTTTATCTTTCAACACAAAAGCAGATATTAAATATAATTTAAATTAATAATGAGCCAAAAATAAACATTAATTACGAAAAAGGCAAGATTGGAAGATGAAATATTAAAACTGGCTTCATGATGAATGATGCTACATTATCTTAATAATCTATACATTTTTCAGAATTTTATTTAATAAAAACGACTTTTGACTTCAAATTCTGTATATTTATTCAAAAATTTGACGTTTCGATCCTTTGACCAATCTTCTTCAGAAAACAATGATACAAAATAAAACAAGGCAAGTAACTAAATACTAAAAATATACAGAATACTAGATGTGATAACGTGGATATCACATCTAAACAAAAAGAATAAAATCCTCTGGCGTTCACCCAAGGCTTGGGGAAAACCACGTGAAAACCGCAAACAGAGGAACATGTCCCACTTGGTACAGCTCCGCACACATCCAAAATCACAAAATACGCGACATTTCAACAAGACAGCGTAGCGCTACTCTTTGCTATTGGTTTGGCTCACAACTGCATTATCAAATAGTCTTCAGTGTACTTTATAATCCAAAATATACACAGAACTACACCAACTAAAACATAGTCATTATATATGTGTGTTATTGATTACAGAAAGCCAAACGTTTGATAATTCAAAACCATCAGTATGGTTAAAGTTATTTGGATGTTTAAGTATCTCAATTACTTCTCTGACCAATCTACCATGAATCGATGAGCATCTTGCGACTATTCTCGTTTCTTCAGACTTGATGTCATGCAAAAGCTCGATGGCATGCTCAGCTACAGAATATTTATTTGGATGGTTTAATCTTATGCATCTCCTATGTTCAGCAATGCAAGTGTTCACAGTTCGGCCCGTCTGTCCAACGTAGATTTTCCCACAGGTACAAGAGATCTTATAAATACCCGAAGATTGTAGGGGAATCACGTCCTTTACAGGTCTCATGAACTGCTCGATTTTCATTACCGGAGCGAAGGAAACTTTGAAATTATATTTAGACAAGATCCTTCCGATCTTCTCTGAAACATTGCTCACATAAGGTAGAGAAACATAATTTTTACTCACGCTAATATCCTCTACAGTAGTATTGGTAGACTTGGGTCGAAGAGCCTTTTTAATTGAGTGACAACTGAAGCCATTTTTCTGGAAAATCACTTCTAGATTATTAATTTCATTATCAAGTTCATCAGGATGACAAATATCTAGCCATTCGGAATAAGCATTTGATTGTTCCGTACTTTTGTGGAGGATGGTGATGTGAATCAGCATGAATATATTGATTCGTGTGTGTAGGCTTTCTATAAACAGTATGCAAAAGTCTACCATCATTGGTTCATTTTAAATTCACATCAAGAAATGGTAAAGAGCCATAATTTTCGATTTCTGATGTAAATTTGATATTTTCATGGATATTATTCAAATGGTTCAAATGAGCAATGTTTCAGAGAAGATCGGAAGGATCTTGTCTGAATATAATTTCAAAGTTTTCTTCGCTCCGGTAATGGAAATCAAGCAGTTCGTGAGACCTTTAAAGAACGTGATTCCCCTACAATCTTCGGGCATTTATAAAATTCCTTGTACCTGTGGGAAAGTCTACGTTGGACAGACGGGCCGAACTGTGAACACTCGCATTGTTGAACATAGGAGATGCATAAGATTAAACCATCCAAATAAATCTTCTGTAGCTGATCATGCCATCGAGTTTTTGCATGACATCAAGTTTGAAGAAACAAGAATAGTCGCAAGATGCATATCGATTCATGATGGATTGGTCAGAGAAGCAGTTGAGATACTTAAACATCCAAATAACTTTAACCATACTGATGGTTTTGAATTATCAAATGTTTGGCTTTCTGTAATCAATAACACACATATATAATGACTATGTTCTAGTTGGTGTAGTTCTGTGTATATTTTGGATTATAAAGAACACTGAAGACTATTTGACAATGCAGTTGTGAGCCAAACCATTTGTTGAAATGTCGTGTATTTTGTGATTTGAGATGTGTGCGGAGTTGTACCAAGTGGGACACATTCCTCTGCTTGGGGTTTTCACATGGTTTTCCTCAAGCCTTGGATGAATGCCAGAGGATTTTATTCTTTTTGTTTAGATGTGATATCCACGTTATCACTTCTAGTGTTCTGTATATTTTTAGTATCTAGTTACTTGTTTTGTTTTATTTTGTATCATTGTTTTATGAAGAAGATCGAAACGTCAAAGTTTCAAATAAATATACAGAATTCAAAGTCAAAAGTCGTTTTTACTACATAATATTTCTATTAGCGTTTATTCCTATATTATTTTAAGAGATATGAGCTTTCAATTTGTGGCAAATTTTTGTTTTATTATTTAATCGCTCATACCGGTAAGGTTAAAAGATCAAAAATTGAAACCGCTTTTTTGATAATCTAGAATCAACGTCGTTTCCATGTAGCACGTTCTAATTGCGTAAGTTTTGCGTTGCTCAGGAAGTTTGAGGGCCCAATAGAAGTGAAAATAACACAAGTTAACGTAAATTCAGATTGGGATATCGCGAGTAGTGAATACTTCTGCTTAACGAAGCAAAGCCCTTCTGTGTAAGGGCTGATGGAAGGAAATGGTACATAAACTGATGGCAACACCTAGTTTAATTCATTTAGCGCGGCCAGAATTGCTTTTATTAACTCTGGACGGTCTTGTCGGTAGTCGGTAGAGAGAACGGTAGTGCATACGGGAATTAGGTGACCATGTGACTGCTCGGCAAGACGTAGCACGTTAATATGTAAGAATTCTACTAATATTCATATGTAATTTTTAATTTCAGGACCTGAAGCAGCATTTGCAAGAGCCCCAATCAGTTGCACAGTACAAGCAGCACCCTAGCAATCATCAAGTACCGAGTATCACTGTAGCAACCACGTCTGGAGCAACCCCTGCAGAAATTAACCATCAGGTCATCGTTAATACCACAACATTAGAACGTAAGTGAATAACAACATTTCTCACCTTGACTTGTATTTTTTCTTCAAGTAATAATTTAATCAATTCAATATTTTCATTCTCAATGGCAGCGATAAGAGCAGATCTGTTCAGTGGATCAACACTGTTTATATCTAGTTCTTCTGGATTATTCTCATATTCTCTAATCAATCTGGAAATAATAATGATTCTATAGGTACAATTATACGTGTTCCGCGTCTAATGGTGGGATTCTATACAAATATATGTCTTAAACATCTGTAGATCCTCAAGAGATCAATAAAAACGCATCAACTTATATCAAATATTGTAACATACCTCCGTACTCCAGCACAATCACCTCTTTCAGCTAATAACAAAAAAGATTTTTCCACTGATGTCAAAATCTTCTCATCATCAATGAGCAAATCTTGTTTATCGTCTTTCTCTGCACACACCAACAATTCTTCTTTTGATTCTGTCCCACGCATTTTCATCCTCATTAAATAACAACACTTTCCGACCACAGTAACACAAAAAGAAAACACATTCACTTGTACTTGTCAATAGTCCGTCCTCACACGTTATGACGACATAATCGAAACCTTTTTCGACATACCTAATACAGTATAAACTGATCCTTCAATACAGGATTAGGGTGCAATGAGATAATTTAATTAAAGGGAGTAATACGATCGAAAGTAGGTTATGAATGTTAATTTCCGTAATGACATAGTGAATCCAATTGTATGTCCATTATCTTTGGATAATTCTCGAAAAGAATCTTAACCACTTGTTTAATTTATTTTGACTTCTGATGATGATCCGTAAGCGACACCATAATTCTTTGTGTACTTAAGTGAAGCGTAATAACATCAGTAACAATTGGTCAATTCGCCTGTTCAGGATATAACAAAAACGAACCCTTAGTACCTATATTTTGGAATGAAATTCATTTTCACTTTATTATTGCACATGTAGGTGTTCTTTGTAAAATTGAATTGAATCCCAATCTCCCTAATCTAATATTGTATTATTTTATCGATTTTTGAAGCCAATGATATAACACAGAATAGGGTTGTAAGTTGTAACACATTTTATTTTTTGTGTTATTGATTCGTGCTCATTAGTAGTATTTTCCTATAATAATTTGTTAATTATTCTAGGAAAAAAGCAGAATTGATAAGTCACTATTGTGAAATGCTGTTTGCTAGAACAGCCGAAATGAACATAAAATTAGACAACAAAATATCCTCTGTCAAAACTAGGTGCCTATTCAAACAACTAGCAGAGCCAGAGACATCTACAGATTTCTTCCACAGCGCAGGCGTAAACGAAGTAAATTAATATAAAAATTCAAATTCAGATAATCATTTTATTGTGCTATTCTTATTTATTATGATTTTATCCAAACTAGCAATGCATTATTTCTAACAGCAATGCTATTTTTTCCAGTAAAGGCTTCTAGTCCTCCATCTGTTGAAGAACAGCGAAAAATGAATACGAACCACGCACTATCTGTAAAAAAAAATTGACATTTATCACTACGCTAGAAATAGTTGGAGATTTACTGACGCGGCTAGAATCTTTAAATCTATTCTTCTATGGTTGTATTAAGAAAAATATTGCGACAACTTTTTGCAGAGCCTATCGTTTAATGAAACAAATATTTTCAACTTTAATTTCTTTCATGGTCGATCTTCACGTCCAGCTTCAATGTTCATACAAAGTGTTCATTATAGTACAATGAAAATTGAAGTAAAAATCTAATTCCTCGATCACATTTTGTTTAAATTCTTTCTTGATATTGATTCTAATCACGATTTGAAACTAATTTACGAGAATTCGAAGATTGTCACATTTCTTCAAATTGAAATAAGTGTCTCTCAAGCAAATTAATGGATGAAACTTGATTTACGGGCTGTCCAAACAATTCTGAACAATTTTTTAATAAAAGTTTCAATATGACAAAATAAAAGGAGATAGGCAACATCTTATCAAGATACTTACAGAAACAAAAGTGTCCAATGTTAGTGGTGAAAACATTCCTACAGAAAATACAATGGGCTTCCTCATTCTGAGCATAGTAATTATAATTGAACGTCTGATTTTTGTAGGCAAATATATCCATTCACTTTCGTAGAGAGCTTGTGGAACCTCCGCACTCTACAAATACAAGTAGTTAATTACATTAATGTCCGACTAGTTCATTATTGTTGTAATAATAATACTGATTCCAGGGCTATTACGTAAAAAATAATACCCAAGAGCAATATTTTCCAAAATAATGACAAACAAGTCTCCTAGTTACAGCAAGTAACTAGAATAATTTCTCTGACAGAAATCACAATGACAGGACATACATTGCTAAAAATTTGATTGAAATAGTACAAAAGTAGGACATTAAACATTGAAGGCACCACGGGAGTTGAACGGATGATAATGCCTACGGTCAACGTATATACCTCGGGCCGGAGGCCCTCGAAAAGTACACTATCGATCTCAGGCATTATTATCCTTTTAACACCTTTGATACCTTAATTGGAATGGGAAAATAACTTCAATTTTTTTGTTGTAATAAAAGAATAATTCGATTTCACGTTTATGTTCGGATTTAGATTGTTTTTGTTTGTTGAAAAAAAGAAAATATACAACGAATAGGTAAAGGAACAATGTAACAAATTAGTTGTGTAATAATCACCAAAATTTGTCCAAAAATTATTATGGATTCTACGTGTGCACACTATTTACCATCTTTTGGAACAGTATTCCTGTTCACCGCACTTTACAGACTCAGATTGTATTAAGAACTACAAACTATGATTCATTAAATATGTGAAAGAACTGCTTCAATACATAATAGAAAATAACTGGAATGAAAACCGAAATATTTACATTGTCTATCGAATTACATCGCGTTACATCTAAGTATATAGATCACAACACTTTCCACACATTTTGATTATCTCAATTGAGTTGAAAGGTACAGCTACAAACTCTAAATGCTATTTATCAAATAATGGTATTTGTATTTTTTGATATATTTCAATAATAATTCTTTTTACATTAGAATGAATCTTGCAGAATACGATTCTTTCCACAGACTTCAATTATATCAATTCGTTTAGGAGATACAGAGTCAAACAGTGTGTGCTTTTGATTTGGTTATTCTCTCCTCCGTCCGTTACTCAAGTAATACAGCGTGAGATCGTAGCATCCTTATGATGTTTATAACAAGAAAAATTATCACAATCGATTCTTCTTGATATATTTTATCTTGAAATATACAAATATCAGGATATTTAAGTCTCATATTTTAGAAATTAAGCAATATTTGTGATTTTAAAATGAAGAAATAATGAAAAACCTCCAAGATTTGTACACATTCCTGCGAGTGGGTGAAAGTAGTGACTTCCAACCTTACGAATTGTATGAAGAATTACAAACTATGATCCTAAATGTACCAGACTTCATTAAAGATGTGGAAGAATTGCTTCAATACATAATAGAAAATAATTTTAATGAAAACCCAAATATTTATAGTGTCTATCGAATTTTGTTATTGTTGATAATCTTTTTCTCTCATTTCTAAAACTGCAATATTTTGTCAGTTCAGTTTATGACATTTTTATTGATTTTATTAAATGTGTTGGACAAAATGCTCCTTACAAACTTTAATTGTCTTTTTTCGTTCAGAAGGTACAGCAACAAACATTGTGCTACTACAATAGTTGACTTTGAAAATATCATTGAATATTGAATTTCAGTCGATCATATTTGTATTTCTAAAGATATTCTAATGAAACTCTCCATCGCGTTACATCTAAGTATGTAGATCACAATACTCTGCACACATTTTGATTATCTCAATTGAGTCGAAAGGTACATCTACAAACTCTAAATGTTATTTATCAGGTAATAGTGTTCGTATTTTTTGAGACATTTTAGTAATAATTCTTATTACATTAGAATGGATCATGCAGAATACGATATTTTTTACGGACTTCAATTATCTCAATTCGTTTAGGAAATACAGATTCAAACAGTGTGTGCTTCTCGGTGTGTTTCTTCGAGCAATCTAAATGATCTAAGTCTTCATGATTCAGTGAATCATGTTTCTTTGGTCGTTATTCGTTATCCCCACTTCTTCACTTTGTGATCACAAAGTGACAATCCCCTTACCCTTCTGAATCGGACTTTTTGCATGTTCACGAAGATTGCAATAACAGAATCTGTGTAAATTTGAAATATGGCGGATAGAACACAACAAGAAAATCGTTGGTAAAACAATAAATGCACATCCCGAATCTAATATGAAGGGATGAATATACGAATGATCATGCAATAATAAATAGTTCTTGAAAAACAAACTATTTAATGAATTATAATAAAAATCAATACTGAAAAATTCTGATATTTTAACCAATTACAAAAGGAAAAATCGCCAAAAATCATAGTTATAGAATATATTTTTCAGAACGAATATATAAATATTCTCAAATCAAAATATGACCATGATTCGTAGTTAGTTGTTTTCTTGTTTCAAAAAATAATCATGATTCATATACAGCAAATATGATCCTGAGATTCACAGTATGATTGTCGAAGAAACACGCCTTCTGATTCGGCTATTCTCTCCTCCGTCCGTTACTCAAGTAATACAGCGTGCGATCGTAGCATTCTTATGATGTTTATAACAATAAAAATTACCAGAATCGATTTTTCTTGATATATTTTATATTAGAATATACAAATTTCAGGATATTTAGATCTCATATTTTAGAAATTAATATTTGTGATTTCAGTAAGAGCAAACAATAAATTTCAAGATTTACACACACTTCTGCGGGTGGGTGAAAGTATTGACTTTCAACTTTACGAATTGTGTGAAGAATTACAAACTATGATCCTTAATGTACCAGATTTCACTAAAGAGTGAAAGAACTGTTTCAATACATAATAGAAAATAACTTGAAAGAAATTTATCCAGATATTTACATTGTCTATCGAATTTTGTTAACAATACCGGTCAGTACAGCCTCCGCCGAAAGGAAATTTTCGAAATTAAAACTAATACAAAATTATTTGGGAAGTACGATTTTTTTATAACATTGTTTCTTGCGCCACTAGAGGGCCTCGCAAAATGTATCTTGCCCACATCAAATTTTGATCCTGCCCCGCCATTGCACATACTATTAGATGATCATTTATATCATTGGTTGATGAAATGTGTATGATTTTTATTTATCATCGAATGAGATAGATTTAATGTAGTGTAATATATTTTAAGCCAATATTTATTCTTTTATTTTGTGTGTTACAATTTTAGTTGTGTATATATTTTGCTTTTTTCTTTACAGCGATTCACGGCAACTCCATAATATGTTGAACTATATTGCTGAGTCTCAATAAGAATGTAACATGAATCGTCAGTTGCCGTTACTGCCTATTCAGGATGATGGGGTAAGAATTAATATATTAATTCAAATTTTGTGAAATGTTCCTATATTATATACATATTCTGTTTTTCGAAGTATAAAATAACCAAAAATATACTTACTGCTAGCGTCAGCTCGTTACCAAACCAACAATATATAAAAAACTCTAGTCCCACAGCTAACATATACATGATATCACTTAAGAATGACTTATCTTCCAAATCAATCTGAAAATATATGCAATTTATATGTCTTTTGATAATAGAATGAGAAACAAGCTCCGAATTCCACTCTCATAAACCGTATCGATAAAAAATAATATTTTTCTGACTTCCATAACGTATGCAACATATTATTTTTTTTCGACATGGTTTTATAAAGTTAAAATTTGGATCTTGACTCTGTTTGGATTTCGAACCATAGTTATTCAACTACGTGTACTATTTTCAACAAAACATTTTTATAATTTGGATACTCAATTATGAATGAAACATACCGAAGAGACCAAAAAAAGATTCACACAAAAGACCAATAAACAATCTAGCGATTGGCCTAATGTTTGAAATTTATAAATCGATTCCAATGTCTCACTGCACCTAAAAAAGGAAATATGAGCAAAGAATAAAAGATCGACTTGATTATAAATAATATATACAATACCTGATGATGGTCTGCAAATGATTAATACATTTATTGAGTTCTCTATTAACACGTTCATCTATGTCTTGTGGCGTTACATTTACATCCATCATTTCTTCTTTCAAAATTTCAATAGTCCTTCCTCTTAAATGTTTGAAAGCTTCCAATAAAATATTAATATGTGCAGTCAAGTAACACATAGTACCCGTGAATATTCCATCTAATGAAATAATACTAAAGCCAAAAAGTAGAACTCCTGTACATTGAATAAGCGCAGCTGAACCACATCGAAAACGTGAATTAATTTCGAACGGAATATAGCTTGTAAAAGGTAGCTTATCACAAAAAATTGTATTTCCAAATTTATCTACACTATTCACGCTATCCGGATCAAATATTATGGCATAAATATTCCCAAAAAGTGCAGATACTGGTATCAAATTACCCAACCAAAAATGAAACCCAAACACTTTTTTATTAATATTTTTGAATTTATCCAAAATTAAGTTTGGCTTGAAGTGACAGTTATCCTCGTAGAAAAATTCGGGTTCTAATAATGTATCATGAATTTTTATTACTTTGCGACGATTAAAGAACCAAAGGATTATTTTAAACATCAAAAGAAAATGTGTTATATTCCACGCTAAGTTTTTAAATAAGTTTCGAAAATCACCAGAACTACTAATTATAAATAAAACTTCTGAAATGTAGTAAAAGAACATATAAGTTATCACAGAAAGATTGTAAACAGAAAAAAACATATTTTTCCAATATTTATCATAGTTTAAAAACCAGACTCCTGATAGTTTCAGCACAAATATGTTGAAATCAAAGAAATTTGTCTCGTGTTTTCCCATTTTCGAATATTAAATGAACAAGAAATTACTTTTGTTATACTCGTATTTATGAAAGAAGAGTTTGCAAATTATTCATGTTGAAATATCAAATATTGATACAATTTGCGAATTAATGCTGTCTTTCGGAACAATATATAATTTGGGTGCTGCAAAATTTCAATGAGTATTCAATATTTCATATTCATGCATTCATATTTAGGAACTTTATTGTTTGTTTTCTTGAAAACTACTCTAAAATATACATATATTCTGCTTGAATTATTAATAAAAATAGTTCAAACATTTAAGACAATTCATGCTAGTTATGTTATTACAATTCTCAATAAATAAAAAGTTAGAAAGTAATTCTTCTCTTCTTACACTTCTATATCCATGCCAATAAATACAAATTATTATTAAAAGTAACAAATTTTCAGTAACAAATTAAGTATTAGCACAACCATGTTTTCTCATAAATACACAAACAAATTTTGCGCCTTCTAAAAAGCACCTTGAAATTTAAATATATTTGTAAGTTCTATCAGGGAAGTAGTGTCGAAAAATTTGACCAGAATTGGCCTTTCAGCACTTAGGACAGGACCCTGCTTTATAAAGTCTGGCATCCTATTGACCACTAAATACCCGATCGATTCATATATAATATGGCCGTAAGTCCGATCAGGGAACATAAGGTGTAGTCGGCTCTTGGACTATTGGTACTTATTTGTCCCAATTTAGTCCTTATTAAGAATTTTCAATAGCAGACGGAATGCCCACGCACTAGTATAGGCAAAAAATATCTGCCGTTTTCTTGTTCTCAACTTTTGCAATGAAAATAATTTTATGATGCCTTGGCAGACAGGAATCAATAATTGTTCTGTGAGCCCAATTTTTTTTTTTTTTTAGCACGCAATGTGCGAGGCTTGTTGATAGCGAAATAAGAAATTGTTTAAAAACTGCTGATTCTCTTACAATTTCCAAATAAAGTGAAGTAACCACATGGAAAACTTGGAATTATATATACTGAAATTGGCAGACGGGAAGAAATCGAGCTAGTTTTTCTGTTATAAGCCCCTTAGTCTATAACTAGCAGAGCCAGAGATATCTGAATATTTCCACCGCAGCACAGTGTAGGAAAATCAAAATCCAGCGGGATTTAATTCCCAGTGATACTAAATAAATATTTTGCTGATGAATAGTTACAATTTGGGTTAAAATTAATTGAGTTTAATTAAGAAAAGAACTGTAACAAATGAAATTGAAAAATACTTTCACAATAATCAATCTCCGTTTCAACAATTTCTTACAAAATTGGCTCTTTGGAGGTGGATATGGAGAGTAATGCTAAAACTATCACATTATTATTTTCTCTCCCCCAGCATTTAAGCTCACTTGGATAGGTACCATGGAAGTACTGAAAAGATTTTCAACTTATCGATAGAACTTAAAACCTCTTTCTGGACTAAGCATAGACGCCTGATGCTATGATCAACTAGCGACTGTAAATAACATCCAGCAGATGACTGTTACAGTTTTTCCCTATGGATAGCATTGTTTCTAAGCATCTTTTATCTGAACATATGACAGTAATAAATTTTTAGCTAATTTATTAACCCTCTGGCGTATTATTTCATATTGGTGAGTTGATAAATTGGCATCTAAACTCATATCTAATGCTTCATCTGCAGATAAAGACACCGGATCACTGATCATCCTTTCACGAGCTCTTTTAATTGTCGTGTGTCTATTCGGTGAACCAATTGACAATTCATTCATGATAGCAGCAAAGTCTTTTTACCTGCTTTGCGAAGATTTCTTCAGGGCTAGTCGATTCCAAAAAACATCGAATTTTTCGCTTTTTAGTCCTATCACAACATTTTGCAAATCTCTTTCACAGCCTACCTAATTTAATAGAATGAGAATAAGATGAGCTTTGTTGTGCGATAATATGTAGCAAATTTATATTAACATTTAACCAGTCTACGTTCTTGTTTAAAAAACGTTCGCGATGTCGACAACTTGCAATCCATTTTTGCTCCAATTTGAAACACAAGGTCTTTCATAAAGCTTAAATTAATTTCTTCTCTCACAGCTTCAGAAAACTCGATAAATTGGTATCTGATCTTGAGAAAGGCAAAAAATGGCTTTAAAGCGCTCATTTTTTCCCTTAGAAATCCAAATATCAGTTTTCTCGTAATTTCGAAGACTATTTTGAAAATTGAAGAAACTGTATGAATGTCGCAAAAATGCGCAAGAGATTGTAACTTTTTCTGAAAGCCAAGACTCGATGCTATGATATGTATATGCTTTACCACTGGAATAAGGCGGAATAACTGAACTTTAGCACAATTATATCCACAACTTCTTATAAAAAATGTTTATTTTGCCTTCTGATTCGATAGATGTTTTTTTCACAAACTTATCATTATCAGTTTGATTAAATATTCCTGTATTTACCTTGGTTGAAGATACAAGATTTACAATAAACAGAAGATAAAGCAATGTTGTAGGTAAAATCTCTCAGTAATCGAGTTAACAGTTTACGCGAATTCTCGCCGCGTCAAGTGTAAATCAAAAGATCAAATTCATGTCAACATTTTTTAATTTCTACTTTTTTTCTACGATACTTGAAATTTTTTCTAGTATGCAATTATTATGAGCAATTTTCCAACTACAAATAAATATCATCGGTTCACGAATCGGTAAAAGTTGACATTTGGAATTAAATCCCGTTAGATTTTGATTTTCCCACACTGTGCGCAGGCGTAAACGAAATAAATAACTACAAAAATTTTAATTCATATAATTAATTTGTTGCTCTATTTATATTATATATAATTCTATTCAAGCTATTGCAATTTATTCAACAGTAATGGATGCAACAAAGTTCAATAAGGCACCAGTGTTCATCTTTCTAGTAAAGGCTTCTATTTTTCCATTTGTTGAAGGACAGCAAAAAATGAATACGAACCACGTAATATCTGTAAAAAACAATAGATTTCTATCACTAAGCTAAAAAAAAAAGTTTCCTATTCATAATTTAAGAAATGATTAGATTATATTACTCATGAAGAGGTACATCAGTTGACCAGTTTTATTTCTGGTCCTTTGAGCTGAATAGATAATACATTTTCTAATTGGAAGGCCTAGGAAATTTGATACAAAAAATTGGTAGAGAGTATCTACAGGATAAGTACAACTGTAGATATTATATATATATATATATATATATATATATATATATATATATATATATATATATATATATATATATATATATATATATATATATATATATATATATATATATATATATATATATATAGTGGCTTGGACACCCCAGGTGGGATTGCACCGCTTCTACTGAAGCTCTCTAGATCCTTTATTTGAGGGGGATCTGTCCTCATCGCCTTGTTCTAAATTTTCTGACATATTTCTCTCCATGTCTTCCTATCTTCTGTTTTCTCCTTCCATTTCTTTATTTCTGCTTTACTCAGATCTGCTTCTACTTCTTGTAACCATTTCGACCTGGGTCTGCCTTTTCTTCTGTTTCCGCCTGGTTCCCATTGTAAAACTGCCCTTACGGTGTCTTCTTCTCTTTTTCTCCATATGTGTTCTAACTATTTCGTCCTCTGTTGTTTTATTTTCCTTACTATAACCTCTCCTTGCAGTTCTTGTTCTATTTCATGGTTCATTAGTATTCTATATTTTTTTTCTGTCGTTTTTACTAGCCCTGAAATAGTTCTCACTATTTTTCGTTCTACTATTCGTGAATCTTCTTCATCTTTTTTGGTCATTGTCATTGTTTCTGCAGCGTACATTATTATCGGTCTGATTATTGTTCTATATAGTTTTAATTTTGTTATCTTTGTTAGGTTTTTATCCTTAAGTAATTTTTTATTAGCCTAAAAAGCTCTGTTCGCTGTTAATATCTTCTCTTGGATTTCTGTTTTCCTGTCTTCTTTATTTGACAGCATAATGCCTAGGTATTTGAATTTATTTACCCCCTCAAACTGTAGGTTACATATTTTTATATTTCTACTTCCTGATTTTTTCCTATCCGCATTATTTTTGTTTTGTTCTCATTGATTTTTAAGCCCATTTTGTTTCCTTCTGTTACTATTTGTTCGACAATTTCTTCCAATATTTTTCAATTTTTTGTTACCGATATCAAATCTTCTGCGTATGCTATTATTTGTCCGCCTTTAGTTCTAAGTGTTCTTTGTTCAAATTCCTCATCACATATTCTAATGCTATGTTGAACAGAGTTGCCGATAGTGTATCTCCTTGTCTTACTCCTTTGTTCATTTCGAATTCCTGAGTTTCTCCTTTTTGTGTTTTAATTGTGGTTGTTGTTCCACTTAATGTCATCAAGATCAATTGTCTTAGTTTAGCTGTTATTCCAAATTCTTCTAGGACTGTCATAAGCTCTTTTATTTTGATCGAGTCAAACGCTTGTTTGAAATCAATGAATAATAAATCTATGTACATTTTATATTCATGTGCTTTTTCAATTATCTGTTTAACTGTATGTATAGCGTCTGTTGTTGATCTGCCTTGCGTGAATCCGCACTGATGCTCTCTTATTCTGTTTTCTGTTTCTTTCTGAACTCTCTTTCGTATTAGTGTTGATATTATTTTATATGTCGTGTTCAGTAGCGTTATACATCTATAATTTTCGCATGTTTGTTGGTCTCCTTTTTTGTGAATTGTGACTATTTTTCCTCTTCTCCAATCCTTTGACATTTTTTCTGTTCTCCACACCTTCATTATAAGTTTATATATATATATATATATATATATATATATATATATATATATATATATATATATATATATATATATATATATATATATATATATATATATATATATATATATATATATATATATATTCGTGTAGTTCATCTCCTCCATATTTTACTAGTTCTGTGTTTATTCCATCTTTGCCTGGAGTCTTCCCATTTCACCTGCTTCTTATTATTTCTCTGACTTCTTCTTTTGTTGTTTCTTCTAATACTTCTTCGTCCGCAATTTCATCTTGTGTTGTAATAACCACGTTTTGTTGCGGGTCTGTTAGCTGGTTTTTGAAGTATTCTATCCATGTTTTCTTATATCGTTCATCGTTTTCTGGTTTGCTGTCCTTTGCGTCTTTTATACAGTAGGCTTTTGTTTTGTATGTTATTTTTTGTTCATTTATTTTTTTATAGAATTGTTTTGAGTTTCTATTCACACTTTCTTCTTCAATATCTGTTATTTTATCGTCTATCCAATCTCTCTTGTTTCTTCTTAGAATTTAACAACATTTCTTCCTTAGTTTTTCAGAATCTTCTTTGTCTTCTATCCTATTTGTATTCATCTGCTTCAGTCTTGCATTTTTCTTTCTTAATCTTACTATTTCTTGCCACTCTTTGTTGAACCATGTTTTTTTTATTTTCTTGTTTTTCTTCTCCAATCCTTTTTTTTGCAGCTTGGTTTATACAGTTTTGTACCTTATGCCACTTCTTCTCTACATCGTCTTCTATAGATATTGCAGATGAATTAAAAATCGAGAAACACTTAGGCTCGGTTGCACAGTCTTTGGTTTATCCTAAACGTAGCTTCATTATCTAGACAACAATTGTTACTTAAGTAGAGCTAGGCTTAGGATAGACCAGAGACTGTGCAACCGGGTCTTAGGCCTATCCACAACTTAGTTAAGTCGAGCTTATTTACTTTGGTTACAATTGCTGAAATAATTGTAACTAAACTGAGTTCTACTAAATTTTGGATTAACTAAGATTGTACGACCGGGCCTAGATATCGTTTTGAATACACTTTCGACAGATTTAAATCAACACTCCAGATTGAAGTATATTTCAAATTGCTGTCATATTTATATTTTAAAAAAATTATCAAAACGTTGAACATTTTTGTAGATGCTGAAGATGGTTGCCTTGTCAACCGAAACGAACATCATCATTAAATTGTATCTACAATTATGATTATAAAATATTTCGATCCTTTAAACCAACAACATCCATTTGAAACTTAAAACGGATAGGATCAACTTTTTTTATATATTTCTATAAATGTATCCAACTAAAAAACAAAAATTGGAAGTGTGTATTCTTGAAAATGAGATTGGAAAATTTGCGTCTCAATAGAAAGGAAGAAGATATTACAAACTATAATAAATAACGGATTATGTAAAACTTTGAATTCAAATAAATACTTACAGAAACAAAAGTCTGTAAGGTTAATGGCGAAAACATTCCTACAGTAAATACAATGGGCTTCGTCATTCTGAGCATAGTAAATATGATTGAACGTCTGATTTTTGTAGGTAAATATATCCATTCACTTTCGTAGAGAGCTTGTGGAATCTTAGCACTCTAAAAATAAAACTAGTTCATAATTTTAATTATTCAATAGGATAACATAAAATTATGTTACAAGAGATAAAATTATCATCACCCGATTGCATAAGTCTATCAGTCTATTAGTTCAATTAATTATGTGATCGCTGACTGGATGATGAGTTTCAAGTTATTCCGTCAGTTTAGTTTTATCGTCCAGTTAGTCGAGACGTAGGTATTACAGAGCTGAGTTACTTAGTGTGTGAGTTGAGTTACTGAGTGTGCGTGTGTAAGCGTGGAGTGTCTATGATGCGACTTGAAACCGGGCATTTCTAATGCGACTGTAGTTGGTTGCCGATAGTTCAGCGAGCAGATTCGGGCTGTAGTGTGCCGTGGTTGGCCACCAACGATGCAGCGAGCAGCTTTGGGCTGTAATGATCCTTGCCAGGTTGCCAACGGCTGCGATAAAGCAGTGGAGCTGTAGCAATCCTGACCAAGTTGCCAACGAGGGAAAAGTATGAGTGTGTGAGAATGGTATGTTTATAAATTCTATGAAATACTTTCATTTATAATTAAAACTTCACTTACCGCTAGCGTTAACTCATTACCAAACCAACAATACATGAAAAACTCCAATCCTCCGGTAATCATAAACATGATATCACTTAAGAATGATTTATCTTCCAAATCAATCTGAAAATATATATTCATTGCAGTTTTTTGATTATAGATTTCAAGTTTAATGAATTTCTTATATACTAAGAGACAAGCACCGAATTCTGCCCTCAAAAACCATGTTGATAAAGAAATTATATTATTTTGATATATTTAATTGTCTTAATATCTTTTCGGGCGTCGAGATTGGACTTTTAGTTTAGTTTATTGCGTTCACTATGTCCTTTCATTCTTTTCTGTTTAGCACTTTATTTCCTGCTTCTTGCGGGCTAATGTTGTCTCCGCGTAATATTTCTTCTATGTTGCTTTTTCATGTTTTTGCTGGTCTTGCCCATTTTTGTCGGGCAATATTTTTAAGTGCCCATACCATGATAACTATTTTTTCTCTATTGTCTTCTGTATACTTTCTATTTGTATATTATTTCTTATGTGGTCGTTCCTTATCTTATCTATCCTTCTCAAGAACCTCATCTCGGCCGCTTGTATTTTGCATTTTAGTTCTTGGTTCATTACCCACGTTTCGCTGCCGTATATTATTGTTGGCCTATAAATTGTTCTGTATAAAGTTGTTTTAGTCTTCCTTGTTACTTGTTCATTGTTTATAATTTCAATCAAAGCGAAGTAACTTCTGTTAGCTGCTTGGATTCTTTTGTTGATTTCTCTAAGTTTCCCTTATCGTTTAGTGTTGCTCGTAGTAAACGTATGTCTCTTTCATTTAGCGTTATATTTGTTTCCACTTCTTCTTTCGCTATGACCATGACTTTAGTTTTATCTGTATTTATTGTCAATGTTTTCTTAGTTCTGTATCCCATTCATCCAGGTTCGCTTTTTGCTAGAATTGCCAAGTCATCTGCAAATGCACATTCTGCTATTTTTATTTGCTCTAATTAATAATATCCAACTTTCACCTTTTTTGTTTTGTTCTTTATGTTTTTTATTATTTTGTCCAAGAACAAGATGAATAGTAAAGGATTCAAAGCCCCTTCTTGTCTCAGTCCTTGTGATATTGGAAATTCTTCCGACGTTCCACTGTTTGTTCTTTGTTCGATGTTTTTATTGCTGGTATCAATTCTTGGTCTACCTGTCTTTCTCTCAGTATCTTCCATATAATTTTTCTTGGCACTCTATCGAACGCCTTTTCTAAGTCAATGAATGCAATGTATAGTTTTTTGTTTTGTTTTAGGGTTTTTTCTGTGAGTTTTTTTATTGAAAATATATGATCTTGTGTGGAGTGTTTTTCCTGAATCCGCTTTGGGTTTTTTTCAGTGTTTCTTCTGTATATTGTCTAAGTTTGCTCTCTAAGATAGCTTCGTATACTTTTGCTGCTAAGCATAATAGTTATATTCCTCTATAGTTTCTGCAGTCTCTATTGTTTCCTTTTTGTATATAGGAAATATCACTGCTTTCTTCCAGTCTTTTGGTATTGTTCCTTTCTTCCATATTCTATTCAGCAACGTTAGTAGCATTTCTTCATCTTCTTCCCTCATGTATTTCAGCTGTTCTCCTCTTATGTAGTCATGTCCAGGTGCTTTTCACTCTGGATTCCGTTCTATGCGAATGAATCTTTCGCCTTTTACTAATGATTAAAAAATTATATTGGTTTGGAATAACATAGAGGGAAAGTCCACAAAATGAGCAGAACTGGAATTTCCAAAATTCTAAAACAAGCTCAACTATAGTTATTTATGTATCTAGTTTGTTGAGGCGGCAGCTAAGACACAAATCATTCGAAAGTACCAAAGAAATTTTGCGCACGAGTTGCAAACAACATTTTTCCTACAGACGTTAAAAACTTATTGAAAAAATTTTTAATGAATTGACTGCGTGCACGAAGTATTTTTTTTTCTGTTTTCCATGATATAAATGAATCGAATAGCTTGCGACATGGCTTATGATAGTAGAATTTGGGACTAGGCTCGCGCCTCGCGCTTCATTATGTTTATATTTTCACATATAATTGTTATAAATTAAACCTACCGAAGAAACCATGAAATAATTCACACAAAATACCATTAAACAGTCTAGTGATTGACACAATGTTTGAAACTTATATATCGATTCCAAAATCTCACAGCACCTAAAAAAGTAAAGTATATTTCGTCATATCTATGAATCATAAATATGTATAAAAATACCTGATAATAGTTTGCAAATGATTAATACATTTATTGAGCTCTCTATTAGCACGTTTATTTATATCTTGTAGGGTTAGATTTTCGTTCATTTCTTCTTTTAAAATTTCGATAGTCCTACCTCTTAGATGTTTGAAAGCTTCCAATAAAATAGTAATATGTGCAGTCAAGTAACACATAGTACCCGTGAATATTCCATCTAGAGAAATAATATTAAAGCCAAAAAATAAGACCCCTGTACATTGAACAAGCGCAGCTGAACTACACCGGAAACGTGAATTAATTTCGAACGGAATATAGCTTGTAAATGGTAGCTTCTCACAAAAAATTGTATTTCCAAATTGGTCTACACTGTTAATGCTATCCGGATCAAATATTATGGCATATATATTCCCAAAAAGTGCAGATACTGGAATCAAATTTCCTATCCAAAAATGAGCCCCAAACACTTTTTTATTAATATTTTTAAATTTATTCAAAATCAAATTTGGTTTGAAGTAACAGTTATCCTCGTAAAAAAATTCAGGCTCTTGTAATACATCATGCATCTTTATTACTTTGTGACAATTAAAGAACCAAAGTGTTACTTTAAAAATTAAAAGAAAATGGGTTATATTCCACGACAAGTTTTTGAATAAGCTACGTAAATCACTCGTACTACTTATTATAAATAAAACTTCCAATGTGTAGTAAAGGAAAATATAAGTTTTCACAAAAAAATTATAAAAACAAAAAAAAATATTTTTCCAGTATTTATCATAGTTTAAAAACCAGGCTCCTGCTAGTTTTAATACAAATATGTTAAAATCAAAGAAGTTTGTCTCGTATTTTTGCATTTTCAAATTTATTATGAATAAAATATAATTCCTCTTATACATTTATAACAAAATAGTATTCAAATTATTTATATGTTCAGGTATTCAATTTCGATATAATTTGTAAGCTTATTCCATTTTTCGGAATTATACAGGGTGTAAGAGATATTGGTACATTAATCTCAACCAGTAACAGAAGTCGTTTGTTTTGTGAACCTTCTGGAACTCTTCATTAAAATTGTGTCAATATTTCATTCCAACTAGTTATTCGTAAAGCCACACATTTTCACAACAGGGAATATGGATAAAATTTAAATTTAAATTTGGTTCAAATATTTTCATTCCGAAATTTTATTGGCCGGACATTTGTACTAAACCATAATGTTGGTAATTAATATCTTTTCAATTACTTAAAATCAATAAATAAAAGTGCAAATTTAGCGAAGGAAATTCAAAGTTCTAAAACGCAACACCATTGGTTAAAGCGAAATGTGACGTCAAATACTATGCCAACAAGTGCGCACTGCTTACATCTGTATGGCATTGCAGGCTTTTGATTAAAAAACATAGTAATAACGTGTGTGTTGTGAATTCATTTATTGTTTAAGTGTAATTTTAGCATCCTGGTGATATTATAAATCATTTAAGACAGTGGTTTTGTAGAAGCACAATCGGATAATCTGTCAAGAATAGATCCAATCATGATGTCGTTTTATTTTCTTTCAAATCCAAATTTTACGTCCGCAGAAGTAAAAAGAGTGAACACTGCAAAGTAATTATTCAATAATAACACATTATGTCGCTATTTTAATTAATACAATCCGAAATATGATGAGCAGTGAACATAACCTATAATTTTTGTTTATTTTGAAACGAGCAAATGTTAAACGAAGCCGCATATATACACTGTATTTTATTGCTAAAACTTATCACATATAATGCTATTCATGATCTGTCAAATCTATCTCTTCTGATAACCTTACATCATTTCTTACGTATTTTAAAACTTGTCTGGATTGGAAAAAAGACTATCAGGTACATTTCTGATAGTATTTTGCATTCAGGCACAATGCAATACTTATAAACTGACTTTTGACCTTTTTTAATGCTGAAATAAGTTAAGAACGAAAACACCTGTAGTAAACAGTGAACTGTAATGTCACTGGACATGGTATTTGACGTCATCAATAGAGCGCGCGAAAATGGCGGCGTTTAAACAGCTCAAAATTATTCTCAATTTCAAATATTTTTTTAAACTTGATTACAGCACTTTTAAACATAATTTATATTCTTTACTATATTATAACGATGTAAACAGTGAATTAAAAATAAATTCATCAATATACCCTATTCTCAATTAATTTATTCGAAGATATGCGATTTCAGAAACAAGTTATTTAGAAACTTTATTTTTCTGAACGAATTCTATTTCTGTTACATCCTGTATATACATATATTATTTTATTTATTATTAATTTGGATTAAACTGTTTGACATTAAACTTCGTACAAGTAAAAATGATTGTAACTTTAATGCTAGGCTGCACGAAAAGTAATCAATAAATAAATTATTGTATCAATAGTTGCTGGATCAATCATTTATAGATTCACTAATTTAAAGATAGTTGCGTAAAAAATATACGAAACTGTTTAGTTAGTTGATAAATAAATTTAAAAGCTATAGCAGCATGCCATACCATTAGAAATTTATTGTCAGCAAAGTAATTTGTCACTATTCTAATAACTAGTTGAATATTTCCGTGAAATTTGTCCTTACGAAGTTATTCGGAGTGTTCTGATCGCTGGATAGGGTACAGACCCAATTATGTGAAGCCATTTATAGCGATCGCTATTGTGTTACTTTTTTTTTCAAGCTTATAATTCAAGATATTATGCGCTAGTGTTATTTTCTTCATTGAAGACTTCTAGTTCTCTATTTGTTGTAGGAAAGCGAAGAATGAGTACGAAGTACGTAATATCTGTAAAAAGTGAATTATTCAAAATAACTCTTAATAAAGAGAACTGAACAGTTTGTCTTATAGTGAAGTATGAAAGATATTTAATGTCCGACTAGTTTATTATTGTTGTCATAATAACACTGATTTCAGGGTAATTACGTAACAAATAATACCCGAGGGCATAATTTTGAAAAATAATAAACAAGTTACAGCAAGTAACTAGGGTAATTTTTCTGACAGAAATCATAATGATAGGACATACATCGCTGAATATTTTGATTGAAATACAACAAAAGTTGGACATTGAACATTGAAGGCACCACGGGAGTTGAACAGACAATAATGCCCACGGTCAACGTACACACCTTGGGCCAGAGGCCCTCGGAAAGTACACTATTGATCTCAGGCATTATTGTCCTTCTAACACCCTAGATACCTTAATTACTATAAAACTTTATGAAAGTACCAATAATATTAAAGTTTGGATAAATACTTACAGCAACATAAGTATCCAATGTCAATGGTGAAAACATGCCTACAGTACATACGATAGGCTTTTTCATTCTGAGCATAGTAAAAATAATTGAACGTCTGATTTTTGTAGGTAAATATATCCATTCAGTTTCGTAGAGAGCTTGTGGAATCTTTGCACTCTACAAATACATCACATGAATTATAAAATTTAATAATTACTTCAAAACATGAACATAAAATTCCGTAAAAATGTACAATGGTCAGAACTTTGTATTGTTAGTTTTCTTTCTTCGTTTAACCAAATAGAAAAAATTCTTGAAATAAATGTAATATAGGATTGCAAATTTTTATATTTCTTATATCGTATTTAATAATAGTAGAAAGATATATAAGAAAATGAAGTTATTCAATGAGTTTTAAACCATGGAATAACAAAAACATTCTCATATAATAGACTCAGGGTTTTTTTCTAATTCATAGAGACAGCTGTTAGACATTTTTCTAGAGACTTTCGACACATGTATCACCTAGCGGACAACTTCAGATGTAGCTGAATGTCATCATCGTTGATGATAGTCTTCTAAAAATAAGAGATAGAGCCTCTTTAGCTTGATGCCAGCTCTTTGAAATGTGGAAACCGGAAAAAAATAACTATGATAAATAACGAATTAGAAACATAGATGATTACGAAATTAATTTGATGTCAAGCATTGTGCTTACCAACCACCAACATAAATTTGTAGATCATTATCATCTGCACCAACATTCAACTCTCTATAAATGTAACTGTCATGACGTCAAGGACAGTCAAACTGTAACCTGTCTTCAAGCTGTCTCTACGAATTAGAATAAGTACCCAAGATCCAATATTTTCATCCAAAGAGATATGGACTTCAAAATTTCGAGTCACTTGTTACACCATTAAAAACATCGCGACAATTTTTTGGGACTCTGAAACAGTTCTATCACGCATATCTACCATCATAGGCTGTATAATATATTTGCGATTTACATATTACTACATTCATAAAAATATGAAAAAAAATATTTACCGCTAGTGTTAATTCATTACCAAACCAACAATATATAAGAAAGTCCAATGCCACGGCTGACATATAAGTGATAACACTGAAGAATGATTTATCTTCCAGGTCAATCTGAAAACATATATATTTTGTATTTTATTTAATTATGGTTTTCAAGTATCTTTGTATTCTTATAGACCAAAAGTTGAGCTCCGAATCCTACTCTCACAATTTACAAAAAAATTATATTAATACAGCATCCGTTAAAGGTGTCGACCTGCACCGATCAAGTAACCGAATTAAATTTATTTTTCATGCATTAAAATATGTCAACAGAAGTAACGTTGATGAGTTGGCTGGAGGAATCTGCTCAAGGTTATGTTAAATTAGAACTTCAATAATTATTTTGTTCCATATATCTTCACCGATCCTGTAACCGAAAAAATGTAACACTAATTGATAGTATTAAGCCTATAGAATATGTCCTTTTGATTGTTTACTCCGGCCCGTCAGCACCTATGTACGTAGCATATACACTACATTTTCTTTCGAAAAAATCACGCAGAACTGCCAAAACCAAAATCCCTGCTTCATACGATTTACAAATCAATTTTTAGCTTTCACATCTCACAATAAGTATTATAAAATAATAATGTATTATGTTTTGATTCTTTCTTTTAAATGAAATACATATTTAGCACATGATAACTAGCACAAAATACCTAAAATATAAATGATGATGCTTCAGATAAGTAATATCGATGAAATGGTTATCTGCATAAAAGAAAGAAAAAGAATTTACTTGACCCAAGCGCGATTCTAACTTGGTACCTATCAAACCATAGACCAACGCCCTACCTCTGAGCCATAGACTTTGTACATATATACATTACAAAATATTATACACAATTTTCTGCACTCAAATCGAATGAAATGTAGTATTGAAGTATGGTAACATTTTTGAGTTTATTTATAATAGTAGATAATTCGAATATTCAATTTTTTGATTAAGTTAGTAATTTTGAAGCTTTCCTAACGTAATGACAGCATTTATAAGATCAAAAAGTTGAAAATAACCCAAAACAATGATTACTGAAATATTTATGGTTATAGTTGAGTGTATGATGCGAGAGTAATCGGACCGAGGAGAGAACACTTGAAACAATTTTTACTCAATTTTTAAATTGTTGAGCAATTCAAATGCAGTTTTTTCGTGATTGCCAGATAACTACATATAATTATCATTGATTTAGTTCAAATTTGTTGCAATTATACGAAAAATGAGCCCAAAAAATGGCGTTTTAAATTTAACTGTACGAAAACGTATAAGTATATAAGGAAATTTCTTTTGGATTTGATATATTTATTTGATATTATTGAAAATGCTTGTTGGTTGACGGCTAGATTGATCTCAGCTCAATTATCCAAAATCTGGGTGTGTAACATCCACTAAAGGTAGAAAACATGGATGATTTTAATTATTAGAATTTTTTAGTTACAAGATCGGCGAAGATATGGAAAAAAAATTATTGAATTTTCAATTAAATATAACCTTGAACAGATTTCTTTAGTTTTGTTGACATTCTATTTCATAAAAAATAAATTTCAATCGGCTACTTCATCGGTTCAGATAAGGCACTCAATACATGAGTATTATCATCCGCCATTCTGTGTCCTTAGAAAGCGCTTTGGCATATGTGAACAGTGCAGGAAACGCGATAATTGAGTCGAAATAGTTCAATCTTTAGGTATAAAACGTGATAAAATAATATCGGAGTCTATCCAACTATTTATTTTTGGCATGATGTATTATTTGTAATCAAATTACATGCTTTAATTTAGAATGTTCAGTTTTCAAATGTTGAATCAAATTATTCGGTTTTCAATCATATATAATTAGAGTAACATTAAATAGTCAGAATAACATTGTGGAATTTTAATTTATAATCTGTAATACAATTTTTGAAAACAATCTGACAAATTTATTGCATTTCGGGATCTCTTAATATGTAAAACTTTATTGTTTATCTTCAAACTTTGTAATCTTCAACTTACCTAGAAAAACTTTCATGCATATCTATTGGAAGATTCATTATTTCACTGCTCTCACCCAAGGGATAAAAAACATGGCAGTCAACTATTTGCAATTATTTATATCGGATGTCTTGATAAAAAATTGTGAGCTCGTAATATTTTACTTATCAAAGAAGTAATTGATTATATATTATTTATACTTATAATATATTTATATATGTATATATGTATATATATAATATATATTCTATATAATAGGTACCTATGTATAATACATAAATATATTGATCAATTATTGCTTGAAATTGAAGTTAGATTCTATGATCGTGTCTAAAAATTTAGATAAAAATATATATTGAAATGAACTGAGATAACTTCAATCAAAATTTTAATCTGATCATAACTTCAAATGGAAATTTTGACTGAATATACGTACTTTTATATGAAATACTTATAATTCGTCTGTGAATTTCACAGCCACAATTTCCGCTAATAATGATGATAAATCATTCGGCACATTCATGAGTCACTCCGATACTATTTTCTTTTGTTTTTCAAGTTATTATAACATTTTATCCTCGTCAAACAACGCATTCCCTGTAATGTTCACATTAGTTTACATATGCTTTCTTGTATTGACAGGACATAAAATGGCGGATGATAATATCTATGTTTTTAATGCTTTAATTCAGGTCAACAACTTATTGTTCATTTACATTTCAAATAATGCAAATAATTCAATGAAGTGAATTTTTGTCTATTATTTTCTATCAACATTAATTTTCATCTATTATCCCATTCATAGTATTTATAACAATGTTAACAATGCTATTTAACTCAAAGGTGTGCATGCCTCCAATCTGTACTTATTCTCGTGTTTTCTTTGCATATTTTTCTGAATATCTTCATCAATTTCATCTTCTGATTTATCACCAAACCTTTTAGAACTAGTTTCCATATCAGAACGCAATTTATTCCTCTATTATTTGTGAAAGAAAATGCAAAAAATTCTAATTTTTAATTTGACAGAAGTTTGTTTACTCGTTCTTATGAAAATTACGTGACTTGTTACTTGATTCATAGAAAATTAATTCAAAAAAATGGCTTAATTCCTGGAATAGTCCTTCATATACCATTTGTAGTTAAAGTATTATAGACTATTTTTGTGGTGCAATCACGAATGTTTATTGTGCTTGTGAATACCACTCGTGCTGCACACTCGTGGTATTTAAACGCAAGCACAATAAACATTCGTGATAGCACCACAAAAATAATCGATAATACTTCAACTACTTATGGTATAATAAGTGAATATTTTAACATGAGCATACAAATAATTTGGAATTAATTCTGGTAAAAGTAGAGGTATTAAATGAAATACTTTAAATATCTACAATTGGGATCTTTACAATACGAGTAAATACTAATTTATTGTCTTTGATATAGAATCGGAAAAAAATTTGAATTTGTTCGAATTCATTTGCTACTGGTAAATTTTTTCATTAAAATGATGCATGGACTTTTCTGATCAGAGAAGATGTTCTTCTAAAGCACAAAATTAACATGCCTCAATGGTTGTATAATATCACGATTTTACTTATAATTTTAATTAATATTGAAAATTTTCAGTGTAGTACCTTAATATTTGTTATTTTGATACTGTGATTGGTTTTTAGCGCATTTTTTGGAAAAAAGCGCTATTGGCTGGCGTGATGCTGAGTTCTCAGCAACTATACTATTTACAAACTTAAAACTGGTACTAAATAAAAGCTGCTGTTTTGTAGGTTTGCACAAATTGCTTTCATTCAAGCTCAGTGATTGTGGAAGATTAAATTATTCAATTACTTGTTTCAAGTGGAACAATGCCTACAGATATATATGACATTAGGGATAAGGCAACTAAAGTTTATTCATGTAGATAAAAATTTAGTTACAACTTTAGCCGTGGGTGTCACTATTATTATGTACAATTGTCAAATCTGTCCTGGATTCATTCAATGACTTGTTTGACGCAAATTTGAAGCTTATTAGAATGAATTATTATTATTGGATGGAAATTTGTTTACTTTTGGTGTATTTCTTTTATATAGCTTTGATAAAGATCAAATTATTATTTCAAGGTACAGCACTTGACCTCCCGTCAGTCAATAACTAAAAAATGAAGATTAAAAGGTATTTTGGAGTTTGTACGTGGATAAATTATGTACTTATCGAATAGTAAACTTGAAACTAGTACTAAATGGAAGCTGCTGTTTCGTAAGTTTGCCCAAACTGCTTGATTTCAAGCTCAGTAATTGTGAGAGATGGTAATTTGCGAAATCTCTGAAGTAACAAGCATTCATGAGGTGTCAAAAATGCGCTTTTATCATCTAGATGATTCTTCAATTTTTTTTTTCATTTTGAGCTTGAATTTTATCTTCACATAACATATCTAGCATAACATAATATAAGTTTTCTATAATATTCGTTTAGCTTTGTACGGTTACATTCGGTTTTTGCGAATATCTTTTCAATATGATTCAAAAATCTGAGAAAATTCTTTGACTATATATTCTATCTCTAAGAATTCTCTTCAGATCATTCCATGAGTATATTTTGTTACAAAAACAAATTAAATTCAAAATGTTTCATGAGAGAAATAAAATATTTTCACTGCTTCATTGATTACATAATTTGATAGGCTTGTCTCTAAAATCACTCGGTCAGACCTAAGGAAATATATTTTTCATAATACCCGCATTGAAACAACGCGTTTCAACGCCTGTTTTGTCAGTCGAAACAAGACAATTCCAGACAAATGCAAGTGTAGCCGGACAGAAATAAGCCTGTTTCTGCCCTAGGGGAGAAACAAGCTTGTTTCTGCCCGTTAAATTTGTTTCTTACATCGTCTTATCCCTGGCAGAGTCGCATTTGTTCATTGTCAATCTCTAAATGAGAATCATATAACCTTAATTTGACAGTTGTTGTATTCGTAATTGTAAACTAGATTGAAAAGACGATTAGTTTCAAGAAAAAAAGTATTAATACAACAATTTCAAGTACACCACAACATCTTATTGATAAAGCACAAGCAGCTACTCTCGACTTGTTACCTGCAAAATCAAAAGAAAAATATTTACTTTGTTATGACAGTAATGTGGAAGGTTTCAATGCAGGTATTATGAAAAATACAGTGTGTGGCACGGGACAAAACACGATTTCAGCCGAGGGTGATGCCGATAATTTTATTATGGACATGGATATTAAGAATAGAACTTTGATCTCGACTGCCACTCTATTATTTTCTTCATGTTTTTACCTATATTTATTATGAATTATACCTACCGAAGAGACCAAAAAAAGACTGACACAAAGGACCATCAGACAATTTAGTGATTGGCCAAGAGTTTGGTACTTATAAATCGATTCCAATGTCTCACTGAACCTGGAAAATAAATATATAGAACTTGGCTAAAGCTCAAAATACTTTTCAGAGAATCCTAATATATAAAATGTATGGAAACTTCAGTATGATTGATGATAAATATGAAAATACCTGATAATAGTCTGTAAATGATAAATACATTTATTGAGTTCTCTATTAACACGTTCATTTATATCTTGTGGCGTAATATTTTCGTTCATCATTTCTTCTTTTAAAATTTCAATACTCCTTTCTCTTAAATGTTTGAAAGCCTCCAATAAAATATTAATATGTGCAGTCAGATAACACATAGTACCCGTGAATATTCCATCTAGTGAAATAATGTTAAAGCCAAAAAATAAAACTCCTGTACATTGAATAAACGCAGCTGAACCACATCGAAAACGTGAATTAATTACAAACGGAATATAACTCGCAAAAGGTAACTTCTCACAAAAAATTGCATTCCCAAATTGGTCCACACTATTAACACTATCCGGATCAAATATTATGGCATAAATATTCCCAAAAAGTGCAGATACTGGGATCAAATTTCCTATCCAAAAATGGGCCCCAAAAACTTTTTTATTAATGTTTTTAAATTTATTCAAAATCAAGGTTGGTTTAAAGTAACAGTTATCTTTGTAAAAGAATTCTGGCTTTAGTAATGTTTCATGTATCTTTATTACTTTGCGACGGTTAAAAAGCCAAAATATTACTTTCAAAATTAAAAGAAAATGCGTTGTATTCCACGATAAGTTTTTGAATAAGCTCCGTAAATCACCAGAACTACTTATTATAAATAAAACTTCTAAAGTGTAGTAAAAGAAGATATAAGTTGTAACAGAAAAATTGTAAGCACCAAAAAAAATATTTTTCCAATATTTCTCATAGCTTAAAAACCAGACTCCTGATAATTTTAATACAAGTATGTTGAAATCAAAGAAATTTGTTTCGTATTGTCTCATTTTTAATTTTTTTATGAAGCAAACATCATTGCTTTTATACTTGTATTTTAAAAAAAAGATTCATGCTAAAATATTCAATTTCAATATAATTTGTCTTCCAGGACAATATATAATTTGGTTGCTTGAAAATTTCAAATACGTATTTAATATTTCATATTTATGCATTTATATTCAGGAAGTTTATTGTTTGTTTTCTTGAAAACTACTTAAAAATATAATTATATCTATTGCACATATATTATCCTTGAATTATTTATGAAAATGGCTTAAAGATTTGAAAAAAGTCTTGCAAATTATGTTATTCTATTGTTTACTGATAGTAGCTTCTATTTTAAATCTAGTAATAATATTGCAAACTCAAGCAGAAACTAGAAACGTATATATGCGGAATGAAGGAAATAAAAAT
This sequence comes from Dromius quadrimaculatus, assembly GCA_963989225.1. Lineage (NCBI taxonomy): Eukaryota > Metazoa > Arthropoda > Insecta > Coleoptera > Carabidae > Dromius > Dromius quadrimaculatus. Next base: position 44,534,625 of record OZ022334.1, on the reverse strand, counting down.
GAAATTATAATAGTAGAAATGGCAAATTGGGAACAAAAGCAAAAAATCATGGCAGTAAAAAATAAATTACAAGGAACAAAAATAAACATCGAAAACGACTTAACATGGGAAGAAAGGAAAATTCAATGGGAAATAAGAAGTATCGCCAGAGAAATGAAGGCGACCGGAAAAAAAGTCAAAATTGGATACCAAAAATTAACAAGTGATGGAGAAGTATTCAAATGGGCAAAAAACGAGAGAGGACTTGTACGAAAAGGGAGAGAAATAATATCAAAAAACGGTTAAAAAATGAGAAAACAGAAAAATGCAACACGGAGACGAACAAGCAAACAAAACGGACTATACGACTAGGAACATGGAATATTAGAAGCATAAATGGAAAGGAAATAGAATTAGTAGATGAATTTGAAAAAGCGAAATTAGATATACTAGCCATCACCGAAACGAAAAAGAAAGATAAAGGAATAACAAAATTGAAGAATGATCACATACTAATATATAGCGAAATGGAAAACATGGATAGAGCTAGAGCGGGAGTTGGATGTATAATAAATAAAAAACTGGAACAATCAATAACAAACTGGAAATGCGTGAACGAAAGATTACTAATAATTCAAGTAGAAGACAAAACAAATTTAAAGGCAAATATAATGATAGTGTATGCAATAAATGAGGATGAAAATAAAGAAAAAAAAGATGAGTTTTGGGACAAAATGCAAACCGAATACGAAAAACTGAAAGAACCAATATATGTTGTGGGAGATTTCAACGCAAGAGTGGGAAATAAAAATAAGGGTGTTGAAGAAATAATGGGAAGACATGGGGAGCCGACTATAAATAACAATGGAAAGAGGCTCATCGATTTTTGTATCATAAATGGATTAATTATATTAAACACTTTATTTGAGCATAAAGAAATCCACAAATATACTAGGGAAGAAAAAAGCAGAGAAGAAAAGTCAATAATAGACTATTTCTTAACTAATACGCAGCAAAGAAAAAAAGTGAAGGATGTAAGAGTGAAACGGGGTAGTGAAATTGGTAGCGACCATTACCTGGTAATAGCGGTAGTCATAGCGTTAGGGAACGAGACAAAACATAATCAAGAGATCAATTCTAACAAAAAACAAACAGTAAAATTTAGAGTAGAAAAACTGAAAGATGGACAGATAAAAGCAGAATATCAAAATTGCATTAACGAATTAATAAAAGATACACCCAAGCCAGATTTAAACAATATAGAAGAAATGTGGAATACATTCAAACACATACTAACAGAAGCAACAAAAAGAGCATGCGGAATAGTCAAAAATTCACACAAGAGGAGACAAACACACTGGTGGAATGAAAAAATAAAAGAAGTAGTCAAGAAAAAAAAACAAAAATGGAAAAAATATATCAATACTAAAAAAGAGGAGGATTATGAAGATTATAAAAGACAAAGGAAGATAACGAAGACAGAGATAAAAAAATCAAAAGAAAGAACCTGGGAAGAATTTGGAAACAAAATTGAGGAAAACTTTAAGGAGAATCAAAAATTATGCTACAGAACAATTAAGAACTGCAAGAAAGAAAAACACATAACATTGAAACAGATAGTAAACCAGCAAGGAGTCATAATAAAAGAAGACAAAGAAATCATGGAAAGATGGAAAGAACATTTTGAAGAATTATTGGAAGAAATACACATTAACAATGTCAGTAGAGAAGAAGAAAGTACAGATCTGGAAAACACAGAAATAGTGAATCAAGAAAATATTACAGAGGAAGAAATGAAGACAGTAATAAAAAAATTAAAAATCGGCAAAGCACCAGGTCATGACGGAATAAGAGCGGAACAATTAAAATATATGGGAGAGGAAGGAGAACAAATATTATTAATAATGCTGAATAAAATATGGGAAATAGGGCAAATACCAAAAGACTGGGAAATGGCAGTGATATTCCCACTACACAAGAAAGGAGACAGTAGAATATGCAGTAATTACCGGGGAATATCACTGCTATGTACAGCTGCAAAAATTTATGAGGCAATATTAGAAAATAAATTAAGAAAATTAATAGAGGTAAAGATTGAGAAAGCACAAAGTGGTTTCAGAAAAGGACACTCGACACAGGATCACATTTTTACCATAAGAAAACTAACAGAAAAAACCATAAGAGAAGATAGTAAACTGTACATAGCATTTCTGGATTTGGAAAAAGCTTTTGACAGGGTGCCGAGGGAAAAGATGTGGGAAATCTTAAAAATAAGACAGATTGACAAACAGCTAACGCAAGCAATAAAAAGTATCTATAAAAAGACATCCAACTATGTTAGAACAGGAAATGAAATTTCAAAGGAATTCATCACAACACAGGATCTAAGGCAAGGAGGAGCATTAAGCCCACTGTTATTCATTATATACCTGGACAACATCTTAAAAAATATAAAAGACAAAACTAAAAAAATTGAAGTAGGACACCATAACTTAAAAAGGATTATGATAGCGGAGTGCGCCTTTGCAGATGACATTGCAATACTTGCAAAAAGTGAAAAAGACTTACAATATAACATTAACTTGTGGAATGAGGAATTAAAAAAGCACAATATGACCATAAACATAGACAAAACAAAAATAATGGTAATAGCGAAAGAAGAAATAGTAACGGAGATAAAAATAAATCACAGAGAAATCGAACAGGTAGAAACATTCACATATTTAGGACACACATTGAACAACAAAGGTAACTTGGAGCAAGAAATAAACAACAGAATTTTGACAGCAAACAAAAGCTACTACGCAATGAACAAAATTATCCTAAGCAATAAACAAGTTAAGAAAAAGACAAAAATGACACTATTCAAAGTATTATACAGACCAATACTGTTATATGGAAGTGAAACATGGACGACGAATCAGAGAGCAAAGAGTAGAATACAAGCTGCGGAAATGAGATACCTGAGAAAAGTAGAAGGGGTAACAAGACTAGATAGAATAAGAAACGAAGATATACGAAAAAGGTTACAAATAGAGAGTATACATACTACCATGGAGAAAAAACAACTTGCTTGGTACGGCCATCTTATAAGAATGCCAGATGATAGCCAAACAAAAATGGTATGGAAGGCTAAGACGACAAAAAAGAAGAGTAGAGGAAGACCACAGAAGACATGGGAGAATAATATAGAAGACATACTGAAAAAGAACAATATCAGCTGTCAAGAAGCAAAAAGAAAAGCATCAAACAGGAAGGAATGGAAAGATTTCACAAATAACATAGAATAACAAAGGATAGAAAAACTAATCTCGACACCCGAAAGGGTAAAATGAGATTTAAATAGATTATATATAATAATAATATTGTTTCATTTAGTACAATGATTATTTGAATTTGCAATGTCAGTTTATCTTAAAATAATCTTATATTATGTATCTTTTCGAGAATTATTTCACATTGAATTACGCTTGTGAACGGTTCTTGTAGGCTGTGATTAGAGCATCATTTGCATTAACGATTTAAGAAAGTCTAATATTATTTTCCAACATACGATTTTTAACATTTTTGTTGTTTCTGCTTGTTTTATGATTTGAAAACTAGAAAATTGAATGGTCAAAAACAATAATAATTCACTTATAGAACCATTTACCTATTGAAAAAGCTCGGAGAAAAAATCGCAAAAACCGTGTGCTTGTCTCCAAGAAGTTAGGAGCAATTTTACTATAACAAACATCTTGGAAACATCTTTTCGGGAACGCTTTTTGAATGAACAGTAGTTATATCCGATATAACTTTGGTAATTGAATAGTTATCTCGAAAATGAACAATAGTTATAACAAATATCACTTTGGTAATTGAATATTTATCACGAAAATGTCATTTCGGGAAAGCTTTCAGAATGACCAATAGTAATAACAAAAATAACTTTGGCAATTGAATAGTCATTTCGCGAACGTCATTTCGGGAACGCCCTCAAAATGACCAATCGTTATAACAGATATCACTTCGATAATTGCATAGTCGTCTCGGAAATGACATTTAGGAGAACACTTTTCGAATGAACAATAGTTATAACAGATATCATTTTGATAATCGAATATTCATCTCGAAAACCGCATTTTGGGAATGCTTTTTGAATGAACAATAGTTATAACAGATATCACTTTGAAAATAAAATAGTCATCTAGAAAAAGGTCATTCCGGAAACGCTTTTTGAGTAAACAATAGTTATTACAGACATCACTTTGGTAATTGAATAGTCATCTTGGAAACGACATTTTGGGAACGCTTTTCAGATAAACTATTGTTATAACAGATATTACTTTGGTAATTGAATAGTCATCTCAGAAACGTCATTACGGAAACACTTTTCGAATGAACAAAAGTTATAACAGATATAACTTTGGTAATTGAATACCTAGTCATCTCGGAAACGTCATTTCGGAAACGCTTTCTGGATGAACAACAGTTATAACAGTCATCACTTTGGTAACGGCATTTTGAGAACGCTTTTTAAATGAACTATAGTTATAACAGATATTACTTTGGTAATTGAATAGTCATCTCAGAAACGTCATTTCGGGAGTGCTTTTTGAATGAACAATAGTTATGACATATATCACTTTGGTAATCGAATAGTCATCTGGGAAACGTCATTACGGAAACACTTTTCGAATGAACAAAAGTTATTACAGATATATCTTTGGTAATTTAATACCTAGTCATCTCGAAAACGTCATTTCGGGAACGCTTTCTAGATGAACAATAGTTATAACAGTTATTATTTTGGTAACGGCATTTTGAGAACGCTTTTTAAATAAACTATAGTTATAACAGAAATCACTTTGGTAATCAAATAGTCATATCGGAAACGTTATTTTGGGAGCGCTCTCTAAATGAACAATTAATAAAATAGATATCACTTTGGTAATTGAATAGTCATCTCGGAAACCTCGTTTGGAAAACGCTTTTTGAATGAACAATAATTATAACAAATATCACTTTGGTTATCGGATTATCATCTGGAAAACGTCATACGAGAGCACTTTTCAAAAGAATAAAAGTTATAACAGATATAGCTTTGGTAATTGTATACCTAGTCATTTCGAAGACGTCATTTCGGAAACGCTTTCTGGATGAACAATAGTTATAACAGTTATCACTTTGCTAACGGCATTTTGGGAACGCTTCCCAAATAAACTATAGTTATAACAGATATTACTTTGGTAATTAATATTCATATCGGAAACGTTATTTCGGCAGCGCTCTCTAAATAAACAATTGTTATAACAGATATCACTTTGGTAATTAAATAGTCATCTCGGAAACGTCGTTTCACGAACGCTTTTTGAATGAACAATAGTTATAACAAATATCACTTTGTTGATCGAATAGTCATCTGCGAAACGTCATTACGGGAACACTTTCTGGATGAACAATAGTTATAACAGTTATCAGTTTGGTAACGGCATTTTGGGAACGCTTTTTGAATAAACTATAGTTATAACAGATATCACTGTAGTAATTAAATAGTCATATCGAAAAAGTTATTTCGGGAGCGCTCTCTTAATAAACAATTGTTGAATATTCATCTCGGAAACGTCGTTTCGAGAACGCTTTTTGAATCAACAATAGTTATAACAAATATCACTTTGGTAATCAAATTGCCATTTGAGAAACGTCATTACGAGAACGCTTTTTAAATGAACAATAGTTATAGCAGATATAACTTTGGTAATTGAATACCTAGTCATCTCGAAATCGTCATTTCGGGAAACGCTTTCTGGATGAACAATAGTTATAACAGTTATCAATTTTGTAACTGCATTTTGGGAACATTTTTCAAATAAACTATAGTTATAGCAGATATCACTTTGGTAATTAAAAAGTCATATCCGAAACGTCATTTCGGGAACGCTTTTTAAATGAACAATAGTTATTACAGATATCTTTTTGGTTATTGAATAGTCATCTCAGCAACGTCATTTCGAGAACTCTTTCTAAATGAACAATATTTATAACAGGTATCACTTGATAATCGAATAGTGATCTCGAGAACGTCATTCCGGGAACGCTTTTTTACAGGAACAATAGTTATTACAGATATCACTTTGGTAATTGAATAGTCACATCGGAAATGTCATTTCGGGAACGCTTTTTAAATGAACTATAGTTATAATACATATCACTTTGGTAATTGAATAGTTATCTTGCGAACGTCATTCCGGGAACGCTCTTAAAGATGTTTATTTCGTTCAAGTAGTACAAGATTAATGTAAACTCTCATATTTTAAGTTAACAATCTGTGTGGTCATTTGATTAATGTTTTCAATTTATTTCACAGCAATCCTTCAAGAGGCTTGTCTAAGGCAACTAAAACGTTCATCACTCTCTTATTTGAAGAAATGAAGAAATCTACCACTGTGAAAGAGATTAATATGCAGTAAATGGTGTCGTAGCTACTTCAAAAAGTATCAGGACTTTGTAATGAGCTGGCAGCTGTTCTTCAAGTTGAAAACTTGATTTGGAGTCTCAAAGAAGTAAGTATATTTTATTTTTAGTACACATATTAAAAAATACTTCTTATTTTCAAATCGGATAGTACTTAAAATTCAATTGTACATCAATTAATCTTATTTATTTGTGCAATTACAGATCGTTCATGAGATGTTAATGGAGTAGCCTTCATTGCACTCAGTATTGGATCAGTCACTGTCGTCAAAATAAAATTCTAAACAAGAAGTGAGTTTTTCAAATTTGCATTTGTGATTTATTTCGTTTAACTAGCACAAGATTAGTGTAAATTCTCATAGTTCAAATTGAACATTTAAGTGATGTATAAAATTTCTTTTACAGCAATCTTTGTGTATTATATCCTTCAAGAGGCTTGTCAAAACCAACTAGAACGCTCATCACTTTTCTATTTGAAGAAATGAAGAAACCTATCGCTGTGAAAGAGATGAATATGCAATGAATGGAGTCAACTAGCGTCAGGACTTAGTAATGAGCTGGCAGTTCGTCTTCAAGCTGAAAATATGATCTGAAGTCTCGAAGAAATAATTGATAATAATTGCAACCACACTTAGAACAGGCAGCTTCTTCAGCACGTGCCTCAACTATGGACTCCGTAATATAAACTGCCTTATAGGGAAAAAGAAAAAAAAACTTGTAAAATATTTTATTCTTGAGCCTGTAGCTCGTGTACCAATAACAATTGGAGTTGATATTATTTCTGCATAAGCCTACATCCCTCCTAAGTACGTACTCATAATTTGACATTTTTAGAGCTCCTGGTTCACTTGAAAATAATGAATTAGTAATCAAATATTGGAATATTCAATTCTCAAGCCTGTAGCTCGTGCATCAATAACAATTGCTAGTTGATATTATTACTGCACAAATCTACACTCCTCCTGAGTACGTACTTTCAATTTGAGTTTTTAAGAACCACTGGTTCACTAAGAAATAATAAATTTGTAATCAACTATTGGAATATTCAGTTCTCAAGGCTAGAGCTCGTGCACCAATAACAATTGGTAGTTGATATTATTACTACAATAGCCTACATCCCTGCTGAGTATGTACTCACAAATTGAGATTTTTAGAGCCACTGATTCACTAAGAAATGATAAATTTGTAATTTACTTTTAAAATATTTGATTCTCAAGTCTGTGACTCGTGCACTAATAACAATTGGTTGTTGGTATTATTACCTCCTGAGTACGTATTCACAATTTGAATTTTCAGAACCTCTGGTTCATTTAGAAATAATAGATTTGTAATTAATTTTTGAATTATTCAATTATCGAATCTGTAGCTCCTGCATTAGTAACAATTGGTAGTTGATATTATTTCTGCATAGGCTACACATCCCTCCTTAGCAATTGGCAATAATCTATTTCATGACGAAAAAAATCAAATAACATTAATAATCATTCAATTACACGAATATAGTTCAGTAAGTTGCCACCAAAGGGCAATAACATTAATTTCCAATCATCTCTACAAGGCTGAAAAATGTTGCTTTGATGAATTTTGTGTTTGAAAAAATCCAAGATTTGTATTAGGATCACATGATTTTTAAGAGAAATACAAGGGATTAATTTCGAGAACTAAAGGGTTTAGGGACAAATGCTTCGGATAAAAGTTACATAAATTTTAACGCCCTACAAGATTTATTCCAAAGAATTTTCTCTAGGGCTCATAGTTTTTGAGAAACGATATGCTACTACCCTTAATTCAAGGGTTAGAAGTAACTTCTATTCACTTTTTTTGTAGCCCTTTTAAAGCTGCATACGGTGATGTAATTATATTTTGTCTAAGAGCTTTAGTTCAGGAGAAACGTGAACGTCATTCCGGGAGCGTTCTTGAAATGACAACAGATATCATTTAATAATTGAATAGTTACCTCGGGAACGTCATTCCGGGAACGCTTTTAAAATGACCAATAGTTATAACAGATATCACTTCATAATTGAATAGTTACACCGTGTATTTTTTCTATTATAAAAATAAATCTTGTTAAAAATGTAAATAATTTCAACAGTAAACAAAAAGCATTCCATCTTTTTGAATGTTTCTAAAAGTGTTTGTATTAATTGTTTCATTAAATTTGTTTCTATCAATATTATCTTGCATATTCTATACATATTGTATATATTGTACGTATTGTATATATTGTTTATATTGTATATATTGTTCATATTGTATATTTTGTATATATTGAATATATTTTATACATTGTATATACTGTATATATTTGTCATATTATATATGTTGTATATATTGTATATATTTTATATATCGTATACATTGTATATACTGTATAATTGTATTTGAATGCATCGTATATACTGTATATATTGAATGTATTGTATATATTGTATATTTTGTATACATTGGATACATACTATTATATATTATTTTATTTGTTCTATCGTAAAATGCATTATACTATGTTTGTAACCACCCTGTATTTTTTATCATGAGAATAAATCTCCTTGTTAAGAATATCTGTTGTCTTATTTAAATTTATTCCCTCATTTCACTTACAGATTAGTTCTAAGAATGACCACTAGAGGGCGCTCCTATCGACCAGAATTAATGCGATGTTTAGTTAAAATCAATCGAAATCGGTCAAATTTGTATCCGGAGAACATGAATCGTAGGAGCAATTTCTACCAATTAAATTTTTTCCCGCCAAAAATTAATTGGTACTAATTAATGAATATTTTTTCATTCGAGTGTGGCGCCACCTGGTGGCCGATTCGAAACTAGCCTGAAAAAGTGCGATGCTAAGCAAAATTTCATCGAAATCTGTCAAATAGGTATCCGGGGAACATGAATCGTAGGAGCAAATTCAGCCAATTAATTTTTTTCCCGCCAAAAATTAATTGGCTGAATTTGCTCCTGCGATTCATGTTCCCCGGATACAGATTTGACAGATTTCAATGAATTTTGCCTTAGCATCGCACAATTCTTCAGCCTACAGTAGCGCCCCCTGGTGGTCATTTTTAGAACTAACCTGAAAAAGATGCGATACTAAGCAAAGATTTTTAAAAATCTGTCAAACCTGTATCCGGGGAACATGAATCGTAGGAGCAAATTCAGCCAATTAATTTTTTTCCCGCCAAAAATTAATTGGCCGAATTTGCTCCTGCGATTCATGTTCCCCGGATACAGATTTGACAGATTTCAGTGAATTTTTGCTTAGCATCGCACATTTTTTCAGCCTACAGTAGCGCCCTCTGGTGGTCATTTTTAGAACTAACCTGAAAAAGTTGCGATACTAAGGAAAAATTTCTTAAAATCTGTCAAATTGGTATCCGGGGAGCATGAATCGCAGGAGCAAATTTAGCCAATTAATTTTTGGCGGGAAAAAAATTAATTGGCTGAATTTGCTCCTGCGATTCATGTTCCCCGGATACCAATTTGACAGATTTCAATAAATTTTAACTTAGCATCGCACATTTTTTCAGCCTATAGAAGCGCCCTCTGGTGGTCAGTTTTAGAACTATTATCCTTATTTTTATTCAAGTTTATACTTACCTCCATTATTTTCACCTGTAAACAAAGGGTAAGGGACTAAGGGATGATATTGATAGAATAAAAACATAGTATGACATTTTGAATTACTTTATTCATAATTTATGTAGTTTACAAATTCATAATGATGTATAATTGTATTCAATAATCTGACAGATGAAAAGATGCATAAATAAATCAATTATCTCTCAAGTCAATCCTGTAGATTACAAATATTCATTAGAAATTATAGATTTGTAATCAATAGGCTCAACTTGATCAACACAAGCAACAAAATGATTGAGAAATTGACTGATTCTATATTTTGTATATATTGGATACATAGAATTTTCTGTATATTATAGTATATTATGTATGTATTGTATATATTGTATATATCTTATATATTGTATATATTGTATGAATTGTATCTATTATATATAAAATATATATTGCATATATTGTATATATTGTATATATTGAATATATAGTATATAGTGTATATATTGCATATAATATATATTATAGATATTATATAAAGTGTATATATTGAATATATTGCATATATTGTATATATTGTATATATTGTACATATTGTACATATTGTTTACATTGTCTGAATATTTGAAGTTTATACTTTTGAAATTCAAGAAAAAAGTGACAATGCTCTATTTTTCACCCTAAATCATCTCCTACAAATTTAAAATGTATCTATATCCAAGCAAATTCTTGCGTATAGTCCAAATCTGCCAACAGAATTCAAATATCTCCCAACGTTTTCGAAATATTCCAAAATAATGGTTTTGGATGTCCAAAATCAAAGTTTGTTAAATTTCTATATTTTCTACCCCTCAAAACAGACTCCAATTTAAAATTTGAGAGATTAAATTATATATAATTATATCAATTCAACTCTGCAGATTATAAATATCCTACGAAATTTAAAATCTATGAACGCATTTACGAGAAATCGTATTTTTAAGTCAAATTAATCTGAAATGCAAGCAAAATAGATGCGACTTTTGAGGGTGCGACATTCCAACATTTGAATTTGATTTTCTCAGATATTTGTGGGTGTATCAACAAAATAATTACAAAATGTACTTGCTTTTCTGAGACTCCAAATTAGGTTTCCTTCTTGAAAAGCTGCCAGCTCATTACGAAGTCCAGATACTTGTTGAAATAACTACGACTCCATTTATTGCATATTGATCTCTTTCACAGGGGTAGGTTCCTTTATTTCTTCAAATAAGAGAATGATGAACGTTCAGTTGCCTTTGACAAGCCTCTTAAAGGATGTTATACACAAAGATTGCTATAAAATTAATTAAAAACATTACTTGAATGACCACACAGATTGTTAACTTGAAATATAAAAATTTTCATTAATCTTGTACTACTTGCACGAAATAAACATCTTTTTCCATATTTCTTGTGTAAAATATGAATTACAAACGCGGATACGGTTGATAAATATTTCCCCAATGAAAACAAAAGACAACTACAGAGTGATCAATAATGATTGTCTGACAGGTGACAGGCAAAAATTCGCATTATGATCAAAACTATCTTCATGGAATGAAGTTAGTATAAATTTAATCATTTTGAATACTACCTTACCGACATTTCAAGAACACAATGGCATATATTTTGCATATTTTATGACGGATTCATCCATAATCTGGTTCAATAAACAAAAAAGTAAGTAAATAGCTGTATTATTGACTGATTATTGAGAATTTATTATTATTCTCCCAAATTATTAGGTTAGATAGTGTTTTCAGAGGAACTGTCATCTGTCACTTGAAGGTCACTATCTCAAGCAGGCGGCAAAGAAAATATCAGAACAAAGCGGCACGGACAATCATTTTTGATCACTCTGTATTTGGCTGAGGTTATGATTTATAAAATTTCAAAATGTGGTTACTGATAGATGATATTGATAGGTACAAGTATAATGTGTAAATAAGATTGTCTCCAATGATCCGAAGTAAAATTACCAACAACATGACTCGGTTTCGAGGGGCCCAACGAAATTGAAAGCTGGCAAGCACTCCGATCGATGTTTGTGCTTCCTTTTGCAGAGTGATGTGTAAATTGGGGGCTTGTTGTTCGATAACCAACATCAAGTCATGAAACAAAAATATTGTTGTCAGTAAGGTTAAAAATATCAAGAGCTAACGACAGTTCTAATTTATATAAATGATAAATTAATATTGTACGTACATAATTTTATAATCATTCAAGTAGTCTCTGTATTTCAGTCATTTCTGGTTGACATCCAAGTAAAACAATATTATCGTATTTTTATTTTGAGTTATTTACGCTAGCTGATCCGTGACCTTTTAATTTTAATTTAATGTCAATACGGTCAAAAATCGTATCAAACAAGTCATTGAGTGTACCCTGAGCAGACTGTTCAGTCCCCAATTGAGCGTCGCCATCTTGGCAAAAACTGAGATTTTGTGACAGATCAATTCCACGTTGGGCGGTGATATTTAAAATTTAGCTGTTTGGTTTGACGGTATTTTATTTATCAAACATGATGATCGAGTGCATGTTTTGCGGAAAGAAACCTGATTCATCGAGAAATTTGACACTGCACAAGTAATTACAACGAAACAACCTGAAGTAACTGTCGTTATGACTGAAATAAGTAAACATTACTTATTTTTATTGCTATGCTATGATGTGAATATTTTCAAGATTTCCATCCGAAGAACAATCGTTCTAAAAATGGCTCGAACAAATGGGTTTGCCAAACTTAGAAATAGCCAAAAACATGAGGTTATGTTCTCAAAATTTTGTTGCGTCCGCGCTAAAACAAAGGAAAAGATACACGACTCTGGAAAATGATGTTGTTCCGACTATTTTCAACGAACTATACAAAAACTATAGCGTTAACTGCAAACCCAAAAAAAAATGTTCAAATAGTCACACAAGTCTCAATACGGTTTATTTATTGTTTAGATTTATAACAAAAATCGTAAAACTATTCAATGAATTTGATAATTCAGAGCTAAAATGTTTAAAAAATAATTAAAATACTGATACTAAAAAGTTAACAAATATTTTGAGCTATTAATGAATATTTTCAAATATTTCAACTATTATAACAATTTTTAAATACTTTTAACTATTATTGATTATTAATGTGTGCATATTGACGTATATTGAGAATAATTTCATCATCTAACTTGCATTATACTTTGAATTTCATCGAGTGTCTTCTATAAGTGTTTTGAATTTGCCGCCGAATAGTGACACAGAACCTCAGTTTTACTGTCAAGGCCGCCATTCAACCGGGGCCGCTTTCAGATGCCAGAATACGGTCTAAATTCAATCCAGTGTTATATTAGAGATCAGTGAACACAATATATTGGCACAGCTAGTGCCAATTCACAATGAGCGTGAACTTTTATTAGTTTGGAGTTTAGTTTGTTTTATTTTATTGTATGATGTCTGAAAAAGATCTTGCGATTGTTCAATTATTATTGAAACTGCGTTATAAAAGTCGCCAACGAGAGAAATATTAAGACGAGGAAGAAATTGTTGTTTTCTTTATTAATAATTCTATGTCAATCATATTTAAGCATGTTTCGATCCAGGGTGTTGTCAACTATCAGATGAAAACATGTATTCAAAGTTGACGCATGCGCTATTAGTTGTTTCGTACGTGAACATAACATAAAGTTGAATTTATCTCAACTTTACGTTTTCATTACGTAGCTCTTATGTCAATATATAAACGTAAGAAATACGTAAGAGCATTGTGAACACGGGCATTGAAATACATTAGTTCAACTTTATGTTCATGTTTACGGTTACGTACTCTTTACGTTTACGTACATTGTGAATTGGCACCTAGCCGCCTCGCCTTGAAGAGATCTACAAGCAAGTTGTTAAATAAACAATGAGTCAAAAATTAATTTAATGGAAATGGTTCAAGCGTTGTTTTCTGAAATATATTGAATATAAAAAAAGTCAAGTCGAACTTACCAAGTAATATTGCTGGTGCTGTAAACTTGAAAATTGGTAACTTAGAACAATTATGTTACATTTCCTTTATAGGTCGGTATTTTCATCGGAATAAAGAAAGACTGCATCAGCTTTAGAGAAGAAGGGTTTCTTCAAGTGATGAATATGGTGTATAAGTCGTAAATCATGTAAAAATGTATTTTCATAATAGTAGTACTTTACATTTTATTACTATCATTAGACATTAATTTTCCAGTAAGCATTATAAAAATTATGTGTACCAGAGGCAAGCTGTAAGGCTGGATTTATACTTAGTATAAACAGCTATCAAGAAATAATACTAAAAAATTTTCATTCTCTCCGAATAACTGATTATACTATACATAAGTTAAGCGTAAAATATAATAGGATACAAAATAATCTGACACTATTTCGATGCACATTGCACAAATAAAATAACATAAATTATTAAAAATTTATAAACTGAGTTATCTACAATCTTATCAATGCCAATATATACAAAATATTAATAGAAACAAGTTAAGTATTAGCACAACCATTTGTTTTCTCATAAATACGAAAAATTAGTCTCAAAATATTAATTTAATAATTCATTATTTGTTTTTTTAATAAGATACTGTAGCTGCCTTAAAAATAACCCATTTGTCAATACTTATGCGCGAAATCAGTCTCTAATACTGTAGTTGAGAAATAGTAAAATTTTCGAGTATAATAGAAAAAAATAAATATTTGTACAGATCGTTCATACTTATATAAATAATTGTATTAACTATGAAATTTTTGTAATGCGATGCATGAAGAAATAATTTGTTCTGTCAAATTGACATTTGGAAAAAAAATATTGTATTACGGGATATGAAACTTTTCTGGTTTCAGCTTGAGAAACGAAAATTTCACTTTCTCAATGGGCGGTGAAAAAATATATTACATTGAAAAATCATGGCATATTATAAGAATTATTTCTCACAGCACATTCTTTCAATTAACTACTTGTAATGAATTAAATAATTTAAATGAATAAATAATTGGAACTGTTATTACATTCGTCATATTTTATAACATCAATTAATCAAATTATTACTTTCGCGAAATAATAATTGAAGAATAATTTGATTAATCAATATTTTTACATCAGTAAGATATTTACAATAAATCAATGGAATGGCTACGCCATTTATATCTTAAGTACAAAATTATACCTAATATTTACAAATTATTGGGCAAGATCATATTATATACTATTATTGTGGCAATTTTCATAATCGCACTAGTCAAGGCACTTAATATTAATGATTTACAAATGTATCAGGATTCCACCACACCATGGCACTCAAAATATTCAAAAAATTAAGTTCTACAATGATTCATAGACTTCTCCACTGTTTTGAATCCAACTTTGAACATTAATATAGTCATAAAATGAGAATGTAAAATATTATGATAATTTGTACATAATTCTCTCCTAATACAGTTGTAAATATAATTGTATCACTGTGAATAAAATTATTAGTGTTCGTACACTCATTTAGACATAATTTTCTCCAGCTGTTACTTCAGTTTTTAACTTACCTCTGGTCTTCACGTTATCTGTATTTTTTATTTTAGGCGATATTGGTTGCGCATTTTCGTTACTTGCTGATGCTTCAACTGCAGAACAGTTGTTGTTTTGTGATGATAGACATGACATTTCTATCATATTTTGATTCTGAAATAAGATTTAATATATGATAGTAGATTACTAATAACAAGAATAAAAATTAAAGAGTTAGTACAAAGTTTAATTTATATTCGAAACAGAAATGTAGAACATAATAGACTGTTTGGATAGTAAATTATGATATGTGGCAGAACAGGAACATCTATTTAAACTAGAATAGGTCGACATCCATGCCTTAAACTCGTCGATACTTTGTATAGTGGAGTGCCTGGGGATTTAGAGCTCGGAGTTTTGTTACAGTGAATGAATTTATATGGTTGAGGTGGGATTTTGTTTATTATACTATAAACTGCAAAGTTTACCGAATTTTTTTTTGTGCTTTTGTTTTTCTCATTATTTAAACAAAAAACAAACAAAAGGTTATATTTGAGCATATAATTTGAGTTTAAATAATATTTTTCTTTATGTATAATTTGAATTTAACCTGAATTTACATAGAAGAACATCTTCCAAAGATACCTGAGTGTATCAAGGGTCGTAGAGACCTTAAACAGTTAGTAAAACATGTTTCATATACTCTGACAAGCGTAGGCAATTTCTTGGGATTTTTTTTGGAGATATAAATAGCCCGATCAAATTGTATCTATCTTTCTTTTACAAATAGTAACATAGCGTTTGTCTGCCGATCTCAAATCGTATGAGAATCGACTTACCCGATAGGACTCCTTACGCTTGTCAGCATGTAAACGTCTCTTTTGACACGAGCGAATAAGCGACTGCTTAAGGTAACGCGTGTCTAAAAAGTTTATAAAACAAGTTGCATACTATATTTTCTTTACAAACGCAAATTAAGACAGCAAAAATCTATTAAAAAAAATATTCTGGAAAAAATGTCAAATACTAATGTTAAAAATTATTGAAGCTAGCTTCAACCTGTGTTGCATGAGCCTGTGCCAATTTATGGACGTGCTCAAAATGATTGACACCACGGGTTCACCAAGATATGTTTAAAATGTTATTTAGTGCCATGGAAACCAGTTGGTTAGATGTCATTTTAATTACAGTTATAAAAGAACGGAGTTCTAAAATGCTACAGAATGTTTTAGGACACTGCAAAACATTATAAAATGTTCCAGAATATTTAAGAACGTCTCCGAATGCCATAAAATCTTCCAGAATGTTCCAAAACACTCTTAAGGCTGGTTTATGATAGATTTGATTTACAAATTTAGATTTTCTCAATTATAAATCCAGCCAATCGTAGATATTTGTTGGTTTATCAGAGATTCCAAATTGACAACTGTCACAGAAAAGATATCCAAATCATGAATATGGTGGAAGAGCGCCCATTTTTATATGATAAAAGTAATAAGTCAAACCAAAATTCAATCATTTGTGCAAAACTATTTTGGCGATGTAAAATGGCTACTCAAAAAGTCAATTTTAGGTTATATTTCAAAAAATGAACGAGAATAAGGATCTAAAACTATGAATCTAAATTTCTAATTGTAAATTCCTGAATTAAATCCATCATAAAACAGCCTTTATATTGCAGAGCGTTATACTTTATATGCTTTATAATGTTCTAAAACGCTCCAGAATGCTTATGGATACTCCAGACTGATTTACAACGTTATAAAATATTCCAGAACGTTTTAGAGCATCATACAATGTTACAGAACATACCCAAATACTCTGAAACATTTTAGAATACGTCAGAATGTTACACAATGATTTAAAATACTTTAAGATATCCTAGAATGCAGCAAAATGTTCAAAGGCTGGTTTATGATGGATTTAATTTACAAATTTAGATTTTCACATTTATAAATCCAGCCAATCGTAGACGTTGGCTGATATGCCAGAAATTCCAAATTGACAACTGTCACAGAGAAGATATTCAAATTATGAATATGGTGAAACAGCACCCATATTTATATGATAAAAGTAATGAATCAAACCGAAATTCAATCATTTATGTGAATAAAACAATTATGGCGATGTAAAATGGCTATTCCAAATGTCAATTTTAGGCTAAATTTCAAAAAATGAACGAGAACGATGATCTAAAGGCTGGTTTATGATGGATTTAATTCAAAAATTTAGATATTCAAATTAAAAATATGGTGAAACCGCTCCCATATTTATATTGATAAAAGTAATGAATCGAACTGAAATCCAATCATTTGTGTGAATAAAACAATTATGGCTACTCAAAATGTCGATTTTAGGTTATATTTCAAAAAATGAACGAGGATGATGATCTAAAACTACAAATCTAAATTTCTAAATGTAAATTCCTGAATTACATCCATCATAAATCAGCCTTTAGACTATGAATCTAAATTTCTAAATGTAAATTTTTAAATTAAATCCATCATAAACCAGCCTTGTGAGAACGGCTCAGAATGTCATAAAATCTTCCAGAACGTCTCAGAACGCTTTAGAACGTACGAAATCACTGTAAGACATTCCAGAACACAACAGGATGTTATACAATGTTCAAAAATGCTTCAAGATGTTCTAAAATGCTGCAGTATTGTATTTCAAAACATTATTAAATGTTTCAGAATATTTCAGAATGTCCCAAAGCATTCATGGACATTTCAGAATGTTATAGTATTCTCAAATAATTCAGAATGGTCCAGATTATTCTAAAACGTCATAAAATGTTCCAGAATGCTTTAAAATGGCATACAATCTTCCAGAACGTCTCAGAACGTCTCAGAACGCTTTAGAACGTACGAAATTACTGTAAGACATTCCAAAACACATCAGGATGTTATACAATGTTCAAAAATGCTTCAAGATGTTCTAAAATGCTGCAGTATTGTACTTCAAAACATTATTAAATGTTTCAGAATATTTCAGAATGTCCCAAAGCATTCATGGACATTTCAGAATGTTATAGTATTCTCAAATAATTCAGAATGGTCCAGATTATTCTAAAACGTCATAAAATGTTCCAGGATGCTTTAAAACGTCATACAATCTTCCAGAACGTCTCAGAACGTCTCAGAACGCTTTAGAACGTACGAAATCACTGTAAGACATTCCAGAACACATCAGGATGTTATACAATGTTCAAAAATGCTTCAAGATGTTCTAAAATGCTGCAGTATTGTACTTCAAAACATTATTAAACGTTTCAGAATATTTCAGAATGTCCCAAAGCATTCAAGGACATTTCAGAATGTTATAGTATTCTCAAATAATTCAGAATGGTCCAGATTATTCTAAAACGTCATAAAATGTTCCAGAATGATTTAAAACGTCGTACAATCTTACAGAACGTACCAAAACACTCCAGAACACATCGGGATAATATACAATGTTTCAAAATGTTTTAGGATGTTATAAAATGCTGCAAAATGTTCTAGAACATTTCAAAACTTTATAAAATGTTCAACAATTTTTGAGAACGGCTCAGAATGCCATGCAATCTTTCAAAACGTCTCAGAACGCTTTAGAACGTACCAAATCACTGTAAGACATTGCAGGACACATCGGGATGTTATACAATGTTCAAAAATGCTTTAGGATGTTCTAAAATGCTGCAGTATTTTACTCCAAAAAGTTATAAAATATTTCAGAATATTTCAGAACGTTTCAAAATGCCATAAAATCTTCCAGGACGTCCCAAAACACTCAAGAACATTCCAGAACGTTATACAGTGATTTTATATACAGAATGATCAAAAATGATTGTCCGTGCCGCCTTGTTCTGATTTTTTCTTTGCCGCCTGCTTGAGATAGTGAACTTCGAGTGACAGATGACAGTTCCTCTGAAAACACTATTCTAACCTAATAATTTGGTAGAATAATAATAAATTTTCAATAATAATTCGATAATACAGCTATTTACTTATTTCCTCGTTTTTTGAACCAGATTATGGATAAATCCGTCATAAAATATGCAAAATATACACCACTGTGTTCTTGAAATGTCGGTAACTAGTTATCAAAATAAATAA
This sequence comes from Dromius quadrimaculatus, assembly GCA_963989225.1. Lineage (NCBI taxonomy): Eukaryota > Metazoa > Arthropoda > Insecta > Coleoptera > Carabidae > Dromius > Dromius quadrimaculatus. The sequence goes on along the minus strand of OZ022334.1, from coordinate 44,514,990 downwards.
ATTTATACCAACTTTATACCATGAAGATAGTTTTGATCATAATGCGAACTTTTGCCAGTCACGTGACAGACAATCTTTATTGATCACTCTGTACTTTAAAATGCTTCAGAACAGTTTATTTCAAAAGAACATGCATCCAGATTTTCATAAAATTTGCGACCTGTACCATTCACCCAAAAATATATTTCTGATATTGATATCAATTATATTTATAATAAAAACTATGACACAATGGTACTAGCACAAATGAGGCTCGGCGTAAAATACCAGGATACTTCGAATAAAATATTTCCTTGTTTTACTTCTTTTTCCCTATTATTATCTTCGTATAAATAGATGCGTTAACTTAATTTGAATGGACAAAAATATTCGACAGCCTAATATGTATTATACTATTTGAATTGTTGCAATAGAGTACATTGATGAATTTATTTTATATTTTTAATTCACTATTTACATCGTTATTTCATAGTAAAATATATAAATTATGTTTAAAAGTGCTGTAATGAAGTTTAAAAAAATATTTAAAATTGAGAATAATTTTAAGCTGTTTAAACGCCGCCATTTTCGCGCGTTCTATGGATGACGTCAAATACCATGTCCAGTGACATTACAGTCCATTGTTTACTGCAGGTGTTTTCGTTCTCAACTTATTTCAGCATTAAAAAAGGTCAAAAGTCAGTTTATAAGTATTGCATTGTGCCTGAATGTAAAATACCATCAGAAATGTATCTGATAAAGTCTTTTTTTCCAATCCAGACAGGTTTTAAAATACGTAAGAAATGACGTAAGGTTATCAGAAGAGATGAAGTATCATAATAAACTTGACAGATCATGAATAACATTATATGTGATTGGTTTAAGCAATAAAATTCAGTGTATGTATGCGGCTTCGTTGAACATTTGCTCGTTTTAAAATAAACAAAAATTAAAGGCTATGTTCACTACTCATCATATTTCGGATTATATTTATTAAAATAGCGTACATAATGTGTTATTATTGAATAATTACTTTGCAGTGTTCACTCTTTTTACTTCAGCGGACATAAAATTTGGATTTGAAAGAAAATAAGACGACATCATGAATAGATCTATTCTTCGCAGATTATCCGATTGTGCTTTTACAAAACCACTGTCTTAAATGATTTATAATCTCACTAGGATGCTAAAATTACACTTAAACAATAAATTAATTAACAACGCATACGTTATTACTATGTTTTCTAATCAAAAGCCTGCAATGCCATACAAATGTAAGCAGTGCGCACTTGTCGGCATAGTATTTGACGTCATATTTCGCTTTAACCAATGGTGTTGCGTTTTAGAACTTTGAATTTCTCTCGCTAAATTTGCACTCTTATTTATTAATTTTAAGCAATTGAAAAGACATTAATCACCAAAATGATGGTTTTTTAATCAAGATAACAATTTTTCAACATGTAAACATTTATAATATTAGCTAAACATTTTATTTTGAATTTTTAAATTTCATTCACTGTAACTGGAATCCGAGGTTTCCATGTTTTTAATACTACAGGCACTCCACTAGTACAAGTATTGTGAAATCGCAAAAATTCACATTTCGAGATTTTGATGGAAATATCTATTTTAACTATTTTCGGCTTGACGTCGGTACGTACGTATGTACGTACGTAACTCTAAAATCTCAAAGCTCATTGAACGTTTGAGATCTTGTATTTAAGACTGGTCTAAGGTCAAGTTTTAAACCTCGCATTATGGTTGTAATCGTCTATACCGGAAACTTTTTTTGAATTTTTCGCATAAATCCAAAATGGTTAACCGTAAGGTCTTGAAATTCAGTATAACAGTTTTGTTAACCACCTCGTTGTATGTTTGGAATAATTTTAAGAGAAAAAAGTATTTGCAACTAAGTACATAATGAAATACTACTCAACATTCTAGAATTAGCAATAAGTTATAAAAATGTGCATTACATCGAAACTCTACTACATGCAAATATTAGGAAATGATAATTTGATTCTGAGCAAAAAATATCTTGCAAAATAATTCGTAGATTATTACCAAGCATACACCAAAAATAACAAGAAAGAAAATAATATGTACCTCACCTGGTTGTCGTCCGCGTCGGCAAGCGGATTGGCAGTGATTGTAATGCGATTAGGTACACATCCATTGGCTAAACCGCGAGGGATCGCCTTTGTTGTATAACCATTAGCGTTGATATGATGCCGCCGATCTTCATTTCCACCTCTTTTATCTCCATTATCTGTTTGACAAATTTTATATTCTAAACAATTATGTATTTGAAACAAGCATATTTATTCACCTTGATTATCTTCAGATTCTTTACTCTTCTTCTTTTTAACTAACACAATAGCAGCAATTACACCAACTAATATTGCAAAAACTGCTACACCTGCTCCAACCACAATATATAACTGTGAAGGTCCAGTGGATACTGGTAGATTTTTCGCAGGAGGTGGGGAAGTCACTTCGTCAGGTAATCCTATTACATAAATTTATCAGTAAATTAATATTTATTAATCAAATTAATTACTTACGAAGAGTTTTTTGTTGTAGGACAGCACTAAAATCGCTAGGTCCGTAAGATGTATAGCTTTGCAGTTTTATATCGTATGCAGTATCAGGTTGTAAATGGCTGATAATATACGACCTATTATGTTCTCCAAGTACTGTCACTTTGAAATAATCCCCTGCACTACTAGCTAATTGATAATTGACATAGAATCCTTCTATTGTTATATTCGGACTCGTATACTGAAAAAAGATAACAATTTTTTCATTATTAATTCATTTTTTGAATTTTCTGTATTATTTACTTACATCCCAATATATTTTAATAGAGTCAGCAGAAAGGGCTTCGGTTCTGATTAATCTTGGTGCAGGCAAAGGATCTTTAGCAAAGTCCTCCCGTTTCAGATGAAATTTGGCTGAATTAGGTCCAAGTTTGTTATCATTATTGCTGTAAACAGCAGCTATTCTGAACTTATAAATATGATCCGTTTTCAGATTATCAACCTGATAACTTCTCAAATGTGGAATTATATCAGCGTTTGTTGTTTTCCAGCCTTTATTTCTACCCCCGCCGTTACTACCAGGCATTTGAGAAGCTGGGCCGAGTTCTCGATATTGAACTTTGAAGAACTGAATCGGAAGGCCTTCGTTTTCAGGAACTGTCCATCGTACCATTACAGATTCATCGGAAAGTCGCGTCACTATAGGTTTCGATGGGGGAATCATAACAGGTGTTTTATTTGGTCTGGTTTTTTTCGGTTTTCTTGTCGTCTTTTCAGACGATTCAGGATTTTTGTGATTCATCGGATCTGTAGGCGTTGGTATTTGTTTTGGTATAATCCTCAAGAATATAAATTCATAACTAGCACCGACAACATTAGATGCCAGGCATTGAAGTATTCCGGCGTCTTTTTTTTCAATAGGTCGGAAATAAATTTTATTACCAACAACTTCAATATTAGTTTCATTCAAAACACTACGTCCATTAAGTAACCAACTGATATCAGGTTCCGGAGTTCCTTTTACTGCACATTCCAGATCCAAATCTTCTCCTTCAGTTATTTTAGAAGAATAAGTAAAATCAACTTCTGGTTTCTCGTAGAAAAGAAGTGATATATGATGTTCTAAGCGGCCGTGAGCACATACATATGTGCCTTGGTCCTTGGATGTGACATTATTAATTAATAATCCACCAGGAAGCATTACAGTCTTGTTGGTATTTATTTGTCCCCCCAATTTAGTCCATATTACTGAAGGTGGTGGATTACCAACAGCTGTACACTCCATAAATACATTCGCACCTGCAAAAACGAGCAATATTGGTGGTCAATTTTTTTCCAGTTTCGAACGTTTTTCCAATTCATTTCCAAAATTTATTGAAATATTTTTTTATTACAATTATTTTTATTAAAATTGCTCCAAACCTCCAATAAAATCTAAAGGCCGTATGACACAATGCATAATTTCTCTCAAAATTATGTACATTTTTGTGTTTCAAAATTATGATCAAAAAATGTTCTGTGGCATACATCAAAATACCTTCAAAAAAATGTTCAAAAAATGAGGTATTCCACTACTATCAAAATTTAAGAAACTTTCATGAAAATATGGGATAAATAATAGGTAAAAGTAATGAATATGATATTGAATATTGCTTCGTTTTAATAAAAAGACGGATTAATACTTATATGACGTCATGATGACGTCTAACAGTCTATTGTGGTCCTCAAACAGTGGGCTTCATAGATGTATGAATTCCTAGAAAATTTGTTCATATTCATAAAAAAATATTCTTGCGTTGAAATTTGATGTACTTATAAATTATTGGAAATGTATCGGGAAAGTTGAAATATGTATCATTTCTATTTTTCGAATGCTGTTTATAAACATTTTGAGAGGCCTCCAAATTTCACAGGTATGCGCATGGAGAGAAAATTAAGTTTCTAACTACGGTATTGTTTGGTCGAAAGAAACGTGATTTTGACAAGTAAATTTGATAACTGTATAATTTATCTAGCTCGTGGTCTTACTGACAATAATAAAAATAATTTAGATGATGCTAAACAAGCAAGACACTAACGCCACCTATTTAAACTTTACGCCAATATTCTCAAAATGTTTGATGATGAATAAGACCTACCGTTTGAGTGACACAATAGACTTTTGGACCTCACGGAAAATTTTCAAATTGAAAAAAAATATTTCTCAAGTACTACGAGGTTTTTTTGAATCGTATTTTCACTCATACTTTTATTTATTCATGTCCTATCAGAAGAGAGAATATAAAAAAACAGTTGAATACCCCATTGTACAAAAAAATGTAGGACTCGCTCTATTGGCAACTGAAATTACCGTTGGCGGCAGCACTGTGCTTATAAAATGGTGGATCAAAAGTGGCTTACGGCAAGTTTGTAATCTGTTCACAATTTAAATACGTTGATATTCAGCAAAGAAATATTCATATTTCGTTGAATGATTCAATTTAATTTCAATTGTGCGAGAAAGTATTGGCTTTCTTCTTTTATAACATTCAGTTTTTTCTTTTGAAATATTTTTATTTATATATGAATTTTAGTTGTAACTGGAAGACTGAATGAGGTTATGAAATTCATAGCTTCAGAAAAAATAATATTACAAGGGAGTATATATGACATTTTTGTATTGTACATTTCAGCTTTCCCTGTACGAATTTTTCTGATCCACATAGCTTGTTTATGAACTGGATCGTAGTTTCCAAATTTATTTACTACCGACACTTTCCTTTTCCTCTTTTAAGAAATTTATGGAAGCTCAAATCAACAATTCAACTAAATTTGGAATGACATCTATAAACACAACAATTTTAAGCACTTCTTCGTTTAGATTCCATACTTTGAAGAGTAAAATCTTGAGAAAGACTAATTTCAGTATAGCAATGAGGTTATTTAATTTAACAATAAAGTCGAAAGCCAAGTATTTTTCACTGAATTAATTGCAACAAATCCAATATGAACTATTGTAGTATAAAATTACATATAAACAACCTCAAAAAAGCCATTAAATATTGCTAACAAAGCCATTAACATAACATATGATCATATGAAAATTAAGGTTGAATCCACTTTACAATATAGTCCAGCTTATAACCGCTAGGTGGCTAGGGGTTAATTTCAGTTACAAATATTCTTACAAATTTTCCTTCAAAATGTGCGAATACGAATGCGCATTGGCATAAATAAAGATTCTCATTTGTTTGACATTTCATGCCCAAATATGAATTGTTATTAGGGAGTTTTTGCAAGCAACCGCTAATGAAACGTCAACGCTAATGTCAAAAACGATTTCCTTTGTGCATTCGTACTGAAACTGACAAATTTATTCATTTATCTATTTTCAGTGCTCCGAAGGACCAAAAGACATTAATGAAATGGAGACGTGTAATACCGCGAAAAGATTGGCTATTTTCATTGAATTTTTATTTTTTTGTGATGTTTTTGATTTATTATTGTAGTGTTTAGTATTTATTAGTGAATATGTGAATAAAAAAATGATGTATATGATACTTTTTACTATTTTTTTTTATTTATTTCTCGTATGTCAATCAAATGCTGATAAAAAATTATTTCTAGTAACGTGAGACATCTCGATTATTTCGAAATTTATATCATTGAAGAAAGTCAATTATAAAAAATCTAACACAATTTATTAATTTCAACTACCTATAACTTTCGTCCGAAAAGATGAACTATTCTAAAAACAGAATAAGTTAGTATTTGAAATTGATTTCCAATCATAAATAAGTAAAATGATAGCAGGATGTATGAAAATCGTGATAATTAAAAAAAAATTATATTTAGAATTTAGAATCAAAAATAATTTATTATTCATTAAAATTCTGAAAAATGTATAGATTATTATTTATTAATTTGACATAGGACATTTCGGGTGTCAATTTATTTGAGGAAATCAAGACTTTCCACAAAATGCGCATTTGTTCCTTTGCTGAAAGTAAAAGGAATTTCTGTATTTATCTGAAGTAAATCCATGATTTTTATTTTAAAAAATCGCAGGACAAATCATTATAAGAAATCATTTGATTTGAAGCAAATACAACCTGATCAATAATAAATAAACTAAAATTTTAAGTGATTGTCTAGAGTTTTTCCATGTTAATACATGCCTACTATCTTCCATCTCTCTCTTCGTTCGGCGATAAGATTTTGTGCCGTGTACAAGCGCTTCGTTTCAACTCCTATATATATTATACTTCGTGGTTTGACAGTTACTTTTTGTGTACATCGTGGGTTTGAGATATTATTTTTTTCAATAATCACTATTATCTACGATATCAATAATAATTTAAATTTATGTTCCACAAATCTTCTTTCATCCATCTTGATATTTTTGTTCAATCTGACAGTTGTCACGTGAAGTAGCATGTGCGCAGATGCGTGAACAGATTAATGTACAAAATTTTGTAGTAGTGACATATAGGCCTTCAAAATAATGTTAAAATTTTGAGAGAAATAATATGCCTTAATAATATGAATACATAAAATTATTATTACCAGCAGTTGCAGTGTAGTTATTAGGCGGAGCTGTCAAAAATTTTGGTTTCTCATGTTCTCTGTTGTTGGTGACTGTAAGTATAATCTTCTGATCTGCTCTAATATTTTCTCCAGTAATATAATTACTGGCCGAACACGTATACGTGCCACTATCTGCTTTACTTATATTCTGTAGTAACAAGCTCATAGTTGGAAGGACCAACGACTGATCCAAAGCCACATTACTCCTGGAAAAATCAAGGATAACAAATAAAATATTATTAATTGTGCTGTATTATGATTTATTAATATAAAAATAAAATTATTAAACACCAAAGTAGAAGAAAATGTATTTAAAGTGGTAGTGTCACGTGATTAGAATGAATGGGAACAGAATTTACTAAACAAAACATAAATGTGAAAATGGGAGCCAAGTTCAATATTAAAAATATTCGTAAACATTGTAAAATAAACTTAAAACACAATTTCTTGTTTTTTTCTGCTACAATAATGTTTGCTATTTAAAAATGTAGCATCTTGAATTTGAACAGTCGAATTATTTACACAAAGCAGATAACTGAGGATAAATTGAAGATCAAGTTTTTTCTTCGATAGATTGACTTACCTATAGTACTGAACTGAGGCTTGAGGATTGCTAGACGGTAGATCACATTTGATTGCAACAGTATTGCCAACAGGGACGTAGAATCGAATTAATTTAGGAGGAGGAAATTTATCGATTTTGGCAATCGTTATTCTACCAGGAACAGATGCTAATATAGATGCACCATATGAAACCAGGCACTGGTAATCACCTGCTATACTCGTACTATTTACCTAAAATTCACACCATCAGTTTGTAACCTTAGAAAATATCTAATTTAATTTACTTACATTAATTGTGATTGTAGTTCCTTTTCCAGAACTAGAATATGTGTACATGGATTGAGGAACTTCGTATGAAAAATCTCTGTCAACCTTGATGGGAGTCGTACTCAAGGGAGAAGAAATTGGGTAATGTCTCCATCGAAAACTATCTGCTTTTACGTTCATTTCACAGGTAAGAGTTACTTCATCTCCAATCGGCACTGCTATGGGCTCAGGACTTCGAGTCATAATAAGTTCTTCACGATCTGAAAATATTGTCACAAATATATTAGATCACATAATTATTTATTTGAATTCGCTGTAACTGTAATCCTAGTTAGTATTGACAAGGTAGATGTTCAATTGTCGGACATGATTGACAGGCTATTGTCACTAGATGTTCGGTGGTTGCCAAGTAACAATTGTTAAACAATTGAATGCTGGCCCATTGTCGGCTTAGGTATATAAGAGATTCAGTAAAAGCAACTTTGAGCGATATTGTGAAAATACGAGTTTGTAAAGTGAAGATTTTCTCTGTAACCTTGTGTTAATGAATTATTCTGAATAAAATTTGTGACCATATAAATAATTATTATTATTTATAATGATAATTATGCTTATCTCAACAAACAAAGATTCTGCATAACACAAAATATTCAAACAAATTGGCAATCATAGTGAAACTCTTATTGTATTAAATGATTGTTGCTATTTTTCAGCTGTCCAATTTCAAAACCCAGTAACAAATTTTTAGAAATCAATTTTTTGCCATTTTTGTCTCTAATCGAGTCTTACATAAAATTGAGTACATATTTCATGGCAATTTGTTTTTTTTCGAAAATTTACAAGTATTCATCCAAACAATATTGACATCACGAGTTTTTCTAAACTTACTGCTTTTCTCAATAATTGTTCTATTGGTTATTCAACAGAGAACTCACTGTAGTATTTTCAAAGAACTGTTGATAAACTTTTTCGTAAATGCATCAGATGATAAATATTTACTCATGGGCACGAGGTATCACATCCTTGCTAAATCCTTCAGGATTGACACAAATAAGAAGGAGCTTTGATTTGCGTAGGTATCTAAGCAGTAAATAATTATTCCTGTTGTTATAAATGATAGTCCGAAAATTAAATTTTGCAAAAATCATCCTTATAATATGACTCATAGGCACGATGTATCACATCCTTGCTATCATAAGGATAGTTGTTGCAAAATTTAACTTTCGGACAATCATTTATAACAACAGAAATAATTATTGACGTATTAGATACCTATGCAAATCAAAGTTATTTCTTATTTTTGTCAATCCTGAAGGATTTAGCAAGAATGTGATACATCGTGCCCATAAGGCATATCATAAGGGTAATTGTAGCAAAATTCAATTCTCGGGCTATCATTTATAACAGAAATAATTATTTACTTCTTAGATGCCTATGCAAATCGAAGTTCCCTCTAATTTTTGTGAGTCCTGGAGGATTTAGCAAGGATGAGATACATCCTATCTAGGAGGCATATCATAAGGATCATTGCCGCAAAATTTAATTCTCGGACTATCATTAATAACAACAGAAATAATTATTTACTTCTTAGATACCTATGCAAACCAAAGTTCCCTTTGATTTTTGTCAATCCTGAAGGATTCAGCAAGGACTTGATACATCGTGCCTATAGGGGAGATATTAGGGATTATTGTTGCAAAATTTGATTTTCGGACTATCATTTATAAGAACAGAAATAAAGAAAAGACACCCATGAAAATAAAAGTTTCTTTCTATTTTTGTCAATCCTGAAGGATTTTGCCAAGATGTGATACATTTTGTCCATAAATTACATAAAAAGAATTATAGTTGCAAAATGTCAATCATCTTCTAGAAAATACTGATAGTTTTACTTAACGGGCTGCTTCATTTAGAATTTGTCCCAAGACCATTATATAAAGTGTGAAATTCCAATATATTGTAACGAACTTAGGTCTATAAATTAGTAATTTCGGCTCTACTGGTGCTTAGAATTATTGTGGAAATATTTTACATCAAGAAATAGAAGCGAATATATTTGTTTTCCAGAAAATTGCTGGCACCTTCTAGCGTTTTCTAGAAAAGCCTGGACGTTTGCGGGAAGAATGTAGTGGGGAGAGATCGACGGTATATATACGCTGACTAAGCGAGCAGCATGATTGATTTTTGGCTCAGTGACCTTATACTATGGATTGAAATAAATTGTGTTATTTAAAATAAATCAACATTGACATAAATAATTAAAGTTAAGTTATAGTGTAGTGTATAATAATCTTTAGTTTAAATTAGAATTAGTTATTAAAAATAGTGTTAGTTATCTAAGATATTATTTTAATAAATCATGAAAATAAATAGTAGTGTTTAGTAACTTTTGCTCCCTAAATTAAAATAAATAACGTAACAATATCTATTATATTACTATACTTTTACGTTTTTTTCTGCTCATATTCAGTGAAAACTTCCTGTAAATATCGCAAAGTCCAATCTAAATATTATATTCAATTATACCGTGATATAGTGAGCCTTGGTTATCCGCGCTCGCGCATATGACTTGTGGCTTGTTCACAATTACTTCATTTTTGAATCGTCTGCTGCGAATCGTCTGCTAATTTCACTCTCATTTGTGGAACCGATAAAGTTCACTTATCGAGATTTTGATGGATATATCCGTTTTGAGCATTCCCGAATCTATTTTGACTATTTTCGGCTTGATGTCGGTACGTATGTGCGTTCGTAGCTCGCAAATCTCAAAATCCGCCAAACGTATAATGTTGAAATTATATATTTAATATGTAGTTTTTGCTGCAGCGCACCTTTTATCGTAATGAGTTTATACACTCTTGGGACCAAGTCTTGAACATCTTGGGCTTGGCTATACTGTACTGAGGAGTCCTAATAAGGACGAAACATATGTCTACAGTTGCATCCCCGATCTAAGATGATGGTGGCTTCAGCCCCGACTCTTAGATTTGAATTTTCTATGGAAAACAATTCTTTTTTAGAATTATTCATTTTTTGAAGGTTCCATAGCACAAGCACCTCACATATTTCACAGTTTTTGTGTGAATTTTTTATTTATGTGATTTCTTCTTTATATATTCAAGACTGGTATAAGGTCTTAATGTGCACCTCGCATTATGGTTGCAATCGTCTCTACCGGAAGTGCACTTTACTTGAAACTTTTTTTGAATTTTTTGCATAAATCCAGAAAGATTAGCCGTAGGATACTAAAATTCAGTATTTGAGATTGTTGTAGTATCTGAATAGTATTCTATTTTTGTAGCAATCGGCTAAGCCGAAAGTGAACTTTATATAACAGACTTTTTCCCATAAAATCAAAACAGTCGTAGAATATTGAAATTTCATACTAAGCACCTTCTATTATATCTAGTTACCTCGCATTATGATTGCAATCGTCTGTACCGGAAGTGCACTTTACTCGAAACATTTTTTCAATTTTCCGCATAAATCCAAAATAGTTGAACATAGAATGTTGGAATTCAGTATTTAAGACGCCTGTACCATCTAAATGCTCATATCCTATTTTCATTGAGATCGACTGAGTCGGCAGTGCACTTTACAAGACAGTCTTTTAGAATTCCTCGCATAAATTCGAAACGATCAGTCGTAGAGTATTGAAATTTAGTATTTCAGTTTGCTGTAGCATCTTAATGATTGCCTACTATTCTCATAACAATCGACTGTACCGGAAGTGCATTTCAGTAGAATTTTTTTAAAATTTCACCTATAAATTTAGAACTGTTAGCCGTAGAATCTTGGAAATCAGTAACAAGTAAGTCATGTGATGTCCACGTCAGATTTTTGATTTATTTGGAGCTTGTTGGCGTGTTGAGTTCCATAATTTATGTATTGATGATGTAAAAGTGCAAGGCTCCATTATAGTTGTTTATATTAAAGACACAAAGGCACACAGAATTAGAGCATTTACGATTTTAAATCATAGTGATGCGATGGATTACATTAAAAATTATATTAATTTAAAACCAAGGAATATTAAAATTACAAAGTTCATTTTTTTTATAATTCTGAAAAATGTACATGTAATCCAATTGGAATTGATACATTTGGACGAATTCCTGGACTTATTGCCAAGTAACTTTGAAAAGGCACGGTGATTGGAAAAGTAACTTGGTTGCTGAAAGCTGCACTGCAGAATAGCGAGAAAATAAGAACAAAATTGCTCGAAGACTTGGATATATCAATGAACGAATTAATATTTCTTTAACAAACGCTTCAGTTATTATATCATTCAAATGACATATGAATAAGATCATCCAAGAATCTTGGATCGTTCTTAATTAGAATAGACTATTGTGCTGTTCCCCAAACTTTGATTTAATTGCGAATAGTCAAATACGATTTTTGTGATAATGTCAATATGTTTTACATTTTGATCAATAAAAAGGCAATAGTGGGCAAAACCAATCTTGTTTAAAATGAAGCAATAGGGAATATGGATGAAATTTAAATTTGGTTCAAATATTTTTATTCCGAATTTTTATTGGCCGGAAATTTGTACTAAACCATCATTTTGGTAATTAATATCTTTTCAATTGCTTGAAATTAATAAATAAAAGTGCAAATTTAGCGCGGGAAATTCAAAGTTCTAAAACGCAACACCATTGGTTAAAGCGAAATGTGACGTCAAATACTATGCCAACAAGTGCGCACTACTTACATTTGTATGGCATTGCAGGCTTTTGATTAGAAACATAGTAATAACGTGTGTGTTGTAAATTCATTTATTGTTTAAGTGTAATTTTAGCATCCTAGTGAGATTATAAATCATTTTAGACAGTGGTTTTGTAAAAGCACAATCGGATAATCTGCCAAGAATAGGTCCATTCATGATGTCGTCTTATTTTCTTTCAAATCCAAATTTTACGTCCACTGAAGTAAAAAGAGTGAACACTGCAAAGTAATTATTCAATAATAACACATTATATACGCTATTTTAATAAATACAATCCGAAATATGATGAGCAGTGAACATAACCTATAATTTTTGTTTATTTTAAAACGAGTAAATGTTAAACGAAGCCGCATACATACACTGAATTTTATTGCTAAAACTAATCACATATAATGTTATTCATGATCTGTCAAGTTTATTATGATACTTCATCTCTTCTGATAACCTTACACCATTTCTTACTTATTTTAAAACCTGTCTGGATTGGAAAAAAGACTTTATCAGGTACATTTCTGATAATATTTCACATTCAGGCACAATGCAATACTTATAAACTGACTTTTGACCTTTTTTAATGCTGAAATAAGTTGAAAACGAGAACAACTGTAGTAAACAATGGACTGTAATGTCACTGGACATATTATTTGACGTCATTAATAGAGCGCGCGAAAATGGCGACGTTTAAACAGCTCAAAATTAGTCTCAATTTTAAATATTTTTTTAAACTTGATTACAGCACTTTCAAACATAATTTATATTTTTTACTATGTGATAACGATGTAAACAGTGAATTGAAAATATAAAATAAATTCATCAATATACCCTATTAAGTTATTTCTAATTTCAATTCTAAAAGAAAGATTGAACCAAATCGAATGATTATGATTTAATTTTATTAGTAATGTTCTCACGTCATACAATGCATTAAAACGTGGATGAGATTGAAAATAAATTGTATGAATCATTTTTAACTACGATCATATATCATGTCTATTTAAAGGAGTAAATTAAATAACTATAATTCAAAACACATCAGAACAAATATCCTTTCGCTTATGAATTAATAACATGCACTTCTCTGTGCAATTGAGATTACGAATTATTCCATTATAAATCTATTTATTATATGTATATCATTTGAATGCTAACAAAATAAACGTTGGGAGAATTAAAATGCTATCAATATGCGTCATGAAAATAATTTGTAACATTGTAAGAAATTGATAATGACTTCAAGATAAATATCTGAACCTTGTATTCTTTAATTTGTAAGCTTTTGTATTTTTTTAACTGAAGATGGATAGGTCACCATCCGAAACGTCCAACATAAAACTTTTTTAAAATTGAATAAACTGGACTACAATATCTTGAAATTTTCTTGCTCACAAATCAAAACAATAAAAAAAATTACTTACGGTCAACAGCGCGTGCTGCATTGAGTACTGCCAGCAGTACTACCGCAGGAAGCCACAAAACGGCGTAGAAACTGTGACACACCGGCCCCATCGTGCCAACTGCCGCATCCCTGAAACAAACACACTCAATAAGTGTCATGGCGCTATCATACACGTGCTTTATAGTGATCCCGTTGGAGAGCACAGGCACGTGCCCTATCATCGCCATGTCAAGAGTTGAGGTTGCCTCACACGAACAGGAAGTACTTGCAAGCAGGTGTGCTACTTGCTGATAGAACGGAAAATGTGTAACTTATCTGAAATTTGTTATTTTAATCATTATGCGAACTTTTACAGGTCACGTGACGGTCAATCATTTATGACCGCCCTGTGTTAAGTTTATTTGATATTTTTGTCGTAAAATAGTTGGAGAACAGATTTTTACGACTCCTATTCTCAGCCTTCTATTATTAGAAAACAAAAAGCAGACTCTTTCAACAATGTCTGTAAAGTAGTTAATATTTTTTTCGTTTTATTTGAAGACTTATGTATTATTTGTAAATTAATTTATAAATATTTCAAGATATATATGTAAGACTTTTTGTTTTATAATTACATCCAGAATTTTACTTTCAGTATGGACGTCACGTCGTAAGGCACTTTTAGGTACCGGTTAATTATCAGAAGTCTTCATATATTGAACACATGAACAAGAACTAATTTTTGTATCAATAAAGATTAATGATTCCATTCATATCGTATTAAATTATTCTCTACAAACAACACAGAGGAAAAAGTGATATCATTTAACAATAAGTGACAAAAAAATCCATCAGTATTAACTATTTTTTTCACAGTATTATTTTGCTGTGTCAGCCACCGATTTCAACAAAAAATAAAACCAAGATAACAAAGGAATAAAAAACGCATCTCAACCAAATTCTCAGTGTCCAGTCCTTGTTCGGGTCACCTACTGACGCTGCATCACAAAAAGATTCTTGGGACCGCGATCCCAGATAAGAGAACACGAAATCTCCCGTTGCTATCATCACTACACGAACCGTAAGAAAATTTCAGTGTCAGGTAAATAGCGCTGGATGGACGAAAAGCAAAGTTTTATGTGAGACCTAATGGTGTTAGAATAGACGTAAATTAAAGATTTTTTAGAGCTGGGGGATAAAAAGCGACTTGTTATGTTGAAGAAGCTGCAGTAACACTTGACTATCAACCAAAAGTGACATCAAACATAAATAATGGAAATTTTTAGTGCTTGAAGTATCTTATTATTAGTTTTAACTCTACTCAACTAAACCTGATTCTTGGTTTGAAGATAATTATTTTTTCAGGTGAATAACTGCGTCGAGTGCAGCCAACTTCATCCTGGACAATAATGACGGTCGTTCGGTCCTTGTATCATAATATGCTATTATGAACTCTAGACACGTATTGCTCTAGTCTAAACACTTACATCACCGTGTTTAAAAACTTTGTGTCTAAAGAAATGTTTAAAACATTTTCATAATATACTACTTTATTTCAAAGTTATGAGCTGTTGTTGTTGAAGTACGGGGGAAGAGAAATTATCTCCTGCTCTTTTTTAATGTTCAATGTGAGATTACATTCATACAGAATACCTGAGATAGGAAAAAGATACAACTGTCTAATGGGAAAAATAAACACTACTGTGATAATACTATTTAAACATAAAAAAATTTGATTCGTTTTTAATGTTAAAAGTATTTCATAAGTAGTGTCAATATAAATAAATCACATATTCGATGGATTTGTACATCTGTTTTATCAGTGATGAACTACTTAATATTTATTTGCTACCTATAACGAAAAAATTGAGGAATCATCTAGATGATGAAAGCGCTTTTTTGACAGCTCATGAATGCTTGTTATTTCAGAGATTTCGCAAATTATCATCTCTCACAATTACTGAGCTTGAAATCAAGCAGTTTGGGCAAACTTTTGAAACAGCAGCTTCCATTTAGTACTAGTTTCAAGTTGACTATTTGATAGGTACATAATTTATTCATGTACAAACTCAAAAATATCTTTTAATCTTCATTGTTTAGTTATTGACTGACGGGAGGTCAGGTGCTGTACCTTAAAATGATAATTTAATCTTTATCAAAGCTATATAAAAAAATACACTAAAAGTAAACAAATTTTCAACCAATAATAATAATTCATTCTAATAAGCTTCAAATTCGCGTCAAACAAGTCATTGAATGAATCCCGGACAGATTTGACAACTGTACATAATAATAGTGACACCCACGGCTAAAGTTGTAACTAAATTTTTATCTACTTGAATAAACTTTAGTTGCCATATCCCTAATGTCATATATATCTATGGGCATTGTTTCACTTGAAACAAGTTATTGAATAATTCAATCTTCCACAATCACTGAGCTTGAATTAAAGCAATTTGTTCAAACCTACGAAACAGCAGCTTTTATTTAGTACCAGTTGCAAGTCTGTAAATAGTATAGTTGCTGAGCACTCAGCGTCACGCCAGCCAGACAGCCAAAGTGAATATAATAGCGCTAAATCTAAGATTTACATGCGTATAATAATGCCTGGTTTTATAGTTCTACAGTTTCGGCTACACCTTAGCCATCTGCAAGAGCAAAAATAATTGTTTTGTGTAAATGTAAATGCTATGACAGATTCAGGCAGTATCTTCCACAGAAGTCGGTTGTGGCAATTGACAAATAAAAACTTTTATTTCTGGCTTTTTCACTATGTTAAAACATTTTAAAAGACTTATGTGAAATCAAATCTACACAAAATAATTCTTTTCGCTCCTGAAGATGGCTAAGGTGTAGCCGAAACTGTAGAGTTATAAAAGAAAATATTGAATAGTTGACTGAATTTCCTCGTCTCTATTACTCACATAAATATCTATACATATAAATAAAATTAAAATGTATGTCTGTGATTTCGAAATGAAGTCTTTTTCTTATACATTTTAGTAGCAAAGCTACCATCTTCAGAGTACAATAAATCAGAGCAGAAAACAAATCTTATAACTACAAACATGATACAAAATACCAAAACCATATCCAATCAAATCATAGGATTTGAGGTGGGTGGAGCCAAAAATTACAAAATAAGTTTGAGTGGAAACCTAATCAAAGTTATTCAATAAAGATTATCTAAAAGAGACATACGTAATGCAAAACCAAAAAGAAATCAAGTCAAAATACAGAGTTTGAAGTGGGTGGAGCTAACAACTACAGTGTAATAATAAAGTAAAACCACACGTTATTGAATGAATACATGGTTCATTTTATCATCTATTTTTTTTCAATTTGTAGAAAATCGGGTTTTCTAATTTAAATTTATTTGTAAAAACTATTGTATACCATGTTTTTTGAAGAAATCACTCAACTTGTTACTAGTGTTTTCATTTTAATGTATGAAGATAGAATAGATGATAAAATTAAACTAGGTATTTATTCGCTTTGATTGTGATAAAAAAGTACGAAGGCCAAACGAAGAGAAATATTGGGATTAGATTCAAGTAACGTTTTTATCATATTAAATGCAAAAATATATTGAAAACCGCTCTAGCTCACCAACACCATGAAACAGGAAGAAATTTGAAGAAAATAATTTGAAATTGCTGGAAAACTGTAATTATTATAGTCATTTGAACATGTCAGAAGCTATATTTATGAAAAAACGCAAAAATTATTTATTGAATTTCGATCTGTCTCCTCTAGATAACCCTTTATTAAATTGCATTGATAGTTTCCACTGTAGTTTTTAACTCCGCCCACCTCAAGCTCTGTATTTTGACTTGTTTTTTTTTTTGTTTTACATTACGTAATAGTTATTTACATAATTAGTTATGAAAAGTGCCATATTGTTTGACGAAACGTAATATTTGCCAAAACGAGCGTAGCGAGTTTCGCAAATTACGTGAGTCAAACAATATGGCTTTTCATAACGTATTCTGTACAAAATTTTATCTAATTCCGTCAGAATAATTTTAACCATATTTTTCAATGAGAACATCTCTCACGTCACTCACCAAATTCAGATGACTATGATTCATGACCATCTATTGTTACTACAGAAACAAGAGTGCACTGAAATAAACAAATATCGAATTTTCACAAAACGTCAAAATAATTTTTTAGAATGTGCTCAAGCAGTAATATCCTGAGTGATATAGTACCCTTTGATATTAAAGACTCTGCCAATGCTGCATACTGTGAATAATAAATCTTTCTTTTAATTGTACGCAGATAAGTATAATTGATTAGCTCTGAAACATGGCCAGTTACGTAAAGTCATTACGTAACTACTTTATGCTACTTTACGCAACTGTTGCATTGCAGTTATGAAAAATGGGACGTTGCATAACGTCAGAAATTGATGTAAAGTTTGACTTTTCGAAACGGAATTAGATAAATCTCCTTTAGACAATCTTTATTGCATAACTTTGATTAGGTTTTACCTATTGTTTTTACTCAAACTTACTGTGTAGTTTTTGGCTCCACCCACCTCAAATCCTATGATTTGATTGGATATTGTTTTGGTATTTTGTATCATGTTTGTAATTATAAGATTTGTTTTCTGCTCTGATTTATTGTACTCCGAAGATGGTAGCTTTGCTACTGAAATGTACAAAGTAATTTTAATCAAAAGTCAAGAAAAGGTTTTATTGTTTAATCACGTAATTAATTTTATTTTGACATTTTGTTCTTCAGAACAGCGATAAGCGAATAAGTACCGGTATTCATTAAGATTTGTTTTTACTAACCGATAAAAATATTTTATAAAAAAATGATGCCCTTACTCTTTCAAAAATGCCCGGCTTTTTTTGAATTGTTTCACAGCTTTGCTCAATTCTTGTAAATTGTGTACTGGTGTTGCATAGACCAAACTTTTAAGATACTCCCATACAAAAAAAAAAAAACAAGTGGTGGTTAATCCGAGGATTTAAAAGACTATTGAACGAAACCTCCTCTTCCTATTCATCTTCCAGGGAATCTGTAATACGAAGCGTAAAATGAGGCGGAGCATCTTGCATAAACCACATATTCATCCTTTGATTAATTAATATATTTTTTTAAGTATGACATGTGGCTTATAGTAGTCTTGGGGAAATCGTCACTATAAACAAAAAAATAACGGTCCATAATCAGTACCTTTGGGTGATTATAAAACATATCTACATATTGAAGACATGAAATATATCGAATTCTGACTCAAATTTTTTGTTACGGCCCTGGTGCACCTCAGGCTTGTAGTTTTGGCTATTGAGTGACTGCAATAAACCGTTAACTCAATTATCAATACATGAAACTTCATGATTTTGTCTTTGGAGATTATTATAAGATGTTTATTTATTATGTGGCAGTAAGCTGTAAATGAGAATCATGTGGGATAATTATTCACAGACAGCTTCCAGCCTTATCTTAGTTTCATAAGAATGCTTGTTTAATCCCCCTCGATGTGTCAACCAAGCCACCTTGCATTTCCTTTGTCGAGCTGTTCTCACGTATTCTATTCTACCTCTTCCAGAGTCGGATTTAAAAAATGTTCAACACAAAGAGAAGTAGGTACAGCATTTGCTTGAAAAATTGGATAATAAAAGTGGCGTACTGAGAGCTAAAAATTGAGACATCAAACCTCGTAATGTAGCGAGTAGGCGACCGAACAAGATTCTAGATATGTAACAAATATTTTACACTATTTCTATTGTTATAAAATAAAAACTCGCATCTTATAGCCTTTTAGTTCTATAAAGCTTTTGTGTCCACAAAAACAAAACCAACACAAGGCGAAGAAATTTTATTCACTATGATGGTGCAGTTCTAGATCGCCGTTTCTGCCCAGCTGACAATTCAATCCGGCTGCAGCGGAAAAGAAGCCCGAGCCGATCTGATGGTGTTCTCAGAACCATTTTGTGTTCGCTTTTATTTAAGACCGCGCGCGTACCACGTATTTTATTTGCTTTTGTCACATGACATTTTTAACTCAATTAAACAGCACCGATTCGACTGGTTTTTGTTGTGGAGACGCGTTTACAATCGTAGATTTTTATAGCTTGGTACAGCTATAGAACAATTAGGTGTTTATGGATGAATAGAGTATGAGAAATGTGCATTACCATTTTATTTTATTTTCACTGTTAAACAGTCGACTATTTTTGTACATGCAATTATGTTCCAAGAATAATTTTATTGCATAAAAGTTGAAAGTAATAAAATAAAACATTACTTGTTCATTATGCAAAACTTTTGTTGGAAATTATTTCTTGCTTTAAATCTTTTAGTTGTACCTACGTGCGTGTATAAAAATAATGACCTTTTGAAAGATATGAAGTATAGTTTTACTCAAACAATAAATACAGGATGTTAAAAAAAAAAGTATGGGGATGCTCCAAGAAGAGTACATTTCCAGTGCCACTGGTCGATACGAAATTTTGAATGAAGCTAATAAATGGGTATTTAACCAGGAAATTAATTAATTCGCAGTGTGCAACCTCAACGGAACCTAGTTCCAATGAGGCTGCTGATCTGCTAGAGCTCGAGTCTCTGTTAATATCTGAAATGTCCCTCTCCAAAAATGCCTCCCCTTAAACCATCTAGAACTCATCCCTCTCCATCACCCAAACATCCTCATTAATTCATACGAAAGGTACTATCCTTTAACCACAATAAAACCAACTAACACACCCTGGTGGTGTGGTGATCTGGAGAAAATGAGAACAATTGTCAGAAAACTGTTTAACAAAGCCAAAAACTCAAAGATAGAGGAAGACTGGCGCAATTATCAAAAAGAAAAAGCTTTATACAAAAGAGCTATTCGACAGAAACAGAGAACTGCTTGGCGCAACTACGTAAGTAGTTTTGAGTCAACCACTCCTGTAGCTCGACTGAAAAAAGTTCTTTCGAGAGAACCAAATCAACACCTTAGCTGCCTCAGACGTGAGGACGGCTCTCACGCTACTGCCATTGCAGAAAACTATCAGATTCTGCTAAAAACTCATTTCCCAGGCTGTGTAATTTCGCAACGTTCTCCGTGGGTAGCTCGTGAGCACTCTACCTCAGAGGAGGCGCTCAAGTTCTCCTGCGTAGTCGTCAATGAAAATCGCATAGCCTGGGCAATAGAAAACCTGAAGCCATATAAATCCCCAGGCTCAGATGGGATTGTACCAGCCCTTCTTCGGTGGGGGTGCAATCTGTTAATGCATCACCTGGTTTGGATTTTTAGAGCCTGCATTACCCTCACTTATGTTCCACACCTATGGAGGGAAGTAAAAGTAGTCTATATTCCAAAACCCGGGCGTGTAGACTACTTTACACCAAAATCCTATCGCTCTATAAGTCTTACCTCTGTTTTTCTTAAAACCTTGGAGAGACTTTGCGATAGACACATAAGAGATATGGCTCTGACTACCAACCCGCTACACTCCAACCAAAAGCCTATATCCAGGGCAGATCTACCGAGACTGCTCTTCACGCCGTGATCAGCAACATCGAGAAATCTCTGGAATATAAAAATTCCACCCTGGGTATATTCATTGATATAGAAGGAGCTTTTGACAAAGCAACATTCTTCTCCATTGTCCATGCTCTCGAAGAGCATGGAGTCGAAGCACCTCTTGTTAAATGGATTCATTTCATGCTAGAACATAGAGCTATACAATTTCCCACTGGGGAATCAAATAACAAAGGCTACGTTACTAGAGGATGCCCTCAAGGAGGTGTACTCTCACCTCTTCTGTGGGCGATTGTTGTTAACAGTCTTCTGGAACTCCTTAACAATAACGGTTATCATACCATCGGATACGCGGATGATATTGCAATTCTGCTCAACGGTAGATTCGAGACCACTCTTGCCTGTATAGCAGGTGATGCTCTCAAACTCACTGAACACTGGTGTAAAGAACATTCTCTTTTGGTCAACCCAACCAAGACGGAAGTAGTCCTTTTCACAAGGAAACGAAAGATTGGCACACTGAATATGCCAAAAATCTTCAATCAAACACTAAGTTTGTCTAAGTTCGTCAAGTACCTGGGCATCATACTTGACAGCAAACTCAACTGGAGTTTACACCTGAACTTCAAAGTTGAAAAAGCCTGTATAGCCTTTTGGCAATGTCGTCGAGCCTTAGGTCAAACTTGGGGTCTTAGCCCAAAGCTTACCTTATGGCTCTACACTGCTATTATTAGGCCAATTATATCCTATGGTGCATTTGTTTGGTGGCCTAGAGTCAGACAATCAACTGCACGATCAAAACTAGAACATATACAACGGTTAGCATGTCTAGCAATTACAGGTGCCATGTGCACAACTCCAACAGCAGCGATGGAAGTCCTTCTATGTCTTACCCCTCTTAATCTTCACCTTCAGGAGGTTGCTACAAAGGGAATTCTTCGCCTCCTACACTTAGGTTTGTATCCTAAAACTGGAGCTAATACCAGGCATTGCTCCATCTTAAGGGAGGCAACATCGGGAGCTCCTCTCCTAGAGATGAGTACCGACTCCATTCTTCCAAAATTCTACTTTGATAAATCTTATCAAATCATATTAGATGGTCAGATATCCTCAACCTCTCATATTAAAATATTTACTGACGGTTCCAAGAAAGGAAAAGGTTCTGGTTCTGGTATCTTTTCAGAACAAATGAACTTGTATGTCAGTATACCCTTAGGACAGTACCCTAGCGTCTTCCAAACAGAGATCTTTGCAATTTTGCATTCCGCGACATTGATCAAAGAACGCAAATTTATAAATAGAAATATAAAGATATATACAGACAGTAAAGCTGCTCTTCGCAGCCTAAGTGGATGCAAATTCACATCTAGGCTTGTCGAACTCTGTTACCTTGCATTGTCAAATATATCTCAACACAACGTTGTGGAACTTATTTGGGTAAGAGGGCACAATGGAAATGAAGGCAACATCTGTGCAGATAACCTTGCTAAACAAGGCTCGTCAGTCCGACCCTATGGTCCAGAACCAATGTTGCCCCTATCAAAAACTGTTTCTCATAACATAATCCACAGAATTACTTTTGAGAAATTCTCCAGCAGCTGGAACACTTAAACTTACTGCAAAGAAACGAGAAATCTTATCCCCAAGCCATCCACCGAGCTGGCCAATTATCTCCTAAGACTTTCAAGAAGGAATCTAAGACTTCTCACAGAGGTCCTTACAGGGCACGGTCGCTTTAATAAGCACATGCACCGAATAAAAATTTCGAGCAGTCCTCTTTGTAGAGGCTGCAAGGACGACGATGAAACAGTGGAGCATATTCTCCGCTCTATCTCGTAAAAGAAGTTCCATACTGGGGGAAGCATGGCCTTCCATGGCTGCACTTAGCACAACTCCTGCTGCTGACTTGTTAGCCTTCTTCTTCAGCGTTGACTGGCTTCAAGACCAGTCCTCAAAGTAGCCTCGGTGCGCGTGTTCTTCACCCTCCCCCTCTCTATCTATCTATCTATCTAATTAATTTTATTCTGGCGTTTTGTAATAATACCTACACTGTCACTGATCATAAAATTGAGTAGTTGAACATTGGTGTGGCTTCTTTATAAAAGTAATAAGACATGCCTTTTTATTCCAATATTGAAATGACGGCTATAATTTTTATGTATGGTCGTGCTAATAGAACGCACTTCAAGCGCGGCTGCCTTATGAAGAAACCTATCCAAATCGTGTATTGCCTTCATCCAGAAATTTTTCAAAAAGTTCTGCCGATAGTGGACGGCCGAGGACAGTAGTTACACCTGAAGTTGAAAAAAGAGATTGGTCCTCTTTTGAAGAACTCTACATTCTCAGCTTCTACATTCGTACCACGTTCAACGGGTACAAGTCCTTAATCTTCCTGATTATTAAGCCAGAATGGAATTTTGTCTGTGGATTTTACACCAGAATGCCTATAATTTTGTTTCGAATATTCTTTTTACAGATGAAGCCGGTTTCACTACAGATGAAGCCGGTTTCACTACAGATGAAATATTCAATTTTCATAATAATCTTGTTTGATCAGATGAAAATCCTTACGCCGTTGTCGAATCACACCATAAATTTTTCTATAAAATGAGTTACCAGTGCTCATAGAAAATGTATTTATTGGGACGTTTATTCGTCCTCATCTATTTCCTCATCGTCAGGATTAATATCGGACATATAACTGAAAGTTATGATTAATGGTTTCACGTTTTGTAAAATACCATTTGTAGAAGTAATACATTTGCCTGAAATTTTTAACTATATTAATTATCCTATATATTAAGTTGCTTAGTTATTTCCACATTTTATAAAATTATATTCGTAATGTTTTCTATTTTCTACCCTGTACAGGCTACAAGCCGGATCAAAAAATCTAGTCGTCCAATAACGACTGGAATGCAGCCAGGTAATGCTGATAAAATCTTCATCAAACCATTTGAATAGAAAGAAACAGATTTAAATATTACTTAAGACTCATTCACAGCATAGATTTTATCAGTGTTTTTAATATTACCATAATGGAAACTTCAATCTGAAATTATTTTTAACAGCCTCTTAAATTTAAACAGGTGTATCTGGAGAGATGTTCTTCCTTTTTTATTATTTTTGTACATACTTCTTAGGACAACAGTAAACAATTCAACTTCTAAATTTAATTCTTTCAATAAGAACAATGTATTTTTTACTGTATTAAATAGTTACATTTTCACATATTTTCAACGATAGCCTCGCTGATGGCGGGGTTGTTAACTTTGGTGTCGCGGTCAAAACTGCTGACGGTGTGCTCGGGCGCCAATGCGGTCGCAGACGACGAGAAACTTTAAAACAAACAAATCGTAAAGCGATTTCCCAAACGATGGATTAACTTATTTTCGACGCTTGTGAAACCAAACTGGTTCTCAAGTAGTGACTACGTTAACTTGCTCAACGCTGTGAAGCCAATGATGACCCCCTCAACGGTGATTCTACGTTAAAACAATCAAACGCCGCGAAATCAAGATGACTTCGTCAGCGGCGACGCTACGTTAAGTCAATCCAACACTGTGAAATCAACTAAGACTTCGCCAGCGGTGACTCTACGTTAAATTATTCAAACACTGCGAAATCAACAAGAACTTCTCTACGGTAAAACAATCTAACACTGTGAAATCAATGAAGACTTCCCCAACGGTGACTCTACGATAAATTCAAGTTCAAATAAACCTTGCGTGTTTGATGAAAAGTCAAGTGAGACAAGTACTCCTGGCGTGATAGATAAGTCAAGAGGAGTATGATGGGGCTTTGGGTGTGGTTCAGTGGGTGATTGTGGATCCTGGATTTTTATCTTGAAAGATGGTTCTTGAACTATGAATTTCTTCCAAAGGGGTCTAATTTCGACGCTGGTTTGGCTGAACACTGTTTCTCTGTTAGACATGATGTAGGCAGCCTCTTTGAATTTCCTCTTGAAGGTGTATTTTTCTTCAGCTATTATTTTGGCCTGGTCCCAACCAATTCGCCGATGATGTACCCATGAGTGATCTGCACTGCCTGATTTTGAAGTTTCCTCTCTCTGTGTACGACGTCTATGTTCTTTAATCCTGGTTCCTAAAGTTCTCTTGGTTTCTCCGACACATAATTCCCACATTTCCAGTCAATTTGTAATGAAATAAATGAGGCAACAATGCAAGATTTTAACTGGACTGATAAAAACACAACAACCACAATGACAGTCGTAATTACAATTTATACATTACTCAATTTTTACCACCTCATTTATTCACATGAGGTTTTATATGCTCGGGTTTCTGAGAATTCACCCTTTTTAGGGACGAACGGTAGGGACTAGCTTCGTCACACTCTCCTTCCTCTTCGTAAAAAAAAATTAATTTGTTATTTTTTTTTCTTTGTTTCACTCTTTGGCTGGAACAGAGATGCAGCGGTCATGCCACCTCCTCCTGAATGATTTGTTTTTGGCCATCCTCTTGGGCCGGGACTTCTGGAGCTGAGCCATTGTCGATTTCTGCTGTCAAGAAGTCTGCCAACCTAGCAGTGCCTCCAAGTCATAAAATGCTTCCTCCAGAGTTTGAGTTTTACTAGATGTGCGGGTGAGGGGCTGAAACGTGGCCTGGGAAAGGGTACTCGAGGTAGTTAGCATCCTTTCTACACGTACTCGCTCTCTGAGAGTATTTGCGGTTCTCTTCCAACGCTCTAGCGCTTTTCGCCGTGCCTCTTGCTCTTCTATGTCCATTGTGGCTCTTTTTCTTTCCTCTTCCAACTGCCCACATACGAGATTACTAGGAAATCCCTGGAGTAAAGAAAGAGGGATGGAAATTGGATAATTGGATAGGATCCTTTGGCTTTCCGTGATGATTCCTTTCCTTGATTCGGTTGTTGGTAGTGCCGCAGTTGTTGAGAGTACATTTTTCAGTGTTGTTGTCGCCTGAAATCTTGTCTCTATATTGTATTTGTTCGGAAACGCCTTTGATGTATAGAATATATAATTCTTTGCATTCCTTTTTCTCTTTCTCTTGTGTGGATACCATACTATGCTTCCTTAGTATCTTCTTGATTTTATTTTCCGGATAGGCAATTGTTCTTAGCGTGTTGCAGATTTTCTCCACCTCGATTTTATAGCTTCCCTTCGTGTTGAAGTGACTCTTTGCTCTATCCAGTAGAGTCTTGGCCACTCGATGTTCTAATACTATTACCGATTCTTTCATCAATACATCCAGAGAAGGTAGAAGTCTTTGGATTAATTTTTTCCATTGTGAGCTTAATGCTGGTTCTGAGAGAATTAATATGGGCGAAAAATTCCTGGAGATCTCGTTCACTTTGATTCCAGAAGATGAATGTATCATCCACATATTTCACCCATTAGCCATTTCTTCAAAGAATTCCATATATATGTTGGCTATAATTGGAGAAAGTGGTGATCCCATTGGTAGTCCATTATCCGGTTGGTAGAAGTCGGAGAAAACTTGGAAGTAAGTAATTTTCAAACAGTATTCAAGGAGCTCTACGATTGTATGTGTACGACGTCTATGTTCTTTAATCCTGGTTCCTAAAGTTCTCTTGGTTTCTCCGACATATAATTCCCACATTCCCAGTCAATTTGTGATGAAATAAATGAGGCAACAATGCAAGATTTTAACTGGACTAATAAAAACACAACAACCACAATCAACGGTGATTCTACGTTAAAACAATCTAACGCTGCGAAATCACGCAGACTTTGTCAGCGGCGACGCTACGTTAAGTTAATCCAACACTGTGAGATCAACAAAGATTTCGCCA
The DNA here is from genome assembly GCA_963989225.1 of Dromius quadrimaculatus. Lineage (NCBI taxonomy): Eukaryota > Metazoa > Arthropoda > Insecta > Coleoptera > Carabidae > Dromius > Dromius quadrimaculatus. The sequence goes on along the minus strand of OZ022334.1, from coordinate 44,487,685 downwards.
GCGGTGACTCTACGTTAAATTATTTGAACACTGCGAAATCAACAAGGACTTCTCCAGCGGTGATTCTACGGTGAAACAATCAATGAAGACTTCCCCAGCGGTAACTCTACAGTAAATTATGCAAAAAATATTCTAAGTATTCAAGGAGCTCTACGATTGTATGGACAGGTAGGTTTGGAGCTGAATTTTTAGAAATAGGACTACTACAACTAGATGATGAAAATTCAAAATTTATAGGATATAACGGCATAACTGTCTGACGGACCCAAGAGTTGAATTAAATGGTCACACATTGAAGCTGTTAGGAAGTTAACATATCTGGAATTGATAATAACTAAAGATAATAATATGAAAGAAGAACTAGCGCTACAAGCAGGCACGCAACATTAAGAGATGTAATTTACTTTAGAGAACCACATAAACCATAAGGAAGCGAAAATTTGGACGCTCATAAAATCAAACAGAAGATTACTTAATATATTTGAAAGAAAAACGTCACATAAGATTCATTACCCAATATAAGAACAGACAAATTTGTGCAAAAGAAGAACTAATTTGGAATTACATGAATAATACAAAGAGGAAGATGTAATGGAAATAATAAAAAATAATCAGTAGGATGGGAAGGTCATGTAGTCCGGATTTGCAAGGTGAAACTATCATAAAAAAATATATTGCTCAGTTCAATAATGAAAATAAGGCTAGAGCACAACCAAAATTACACTGGAAAATTGGAAGACAACAGCAGAAGATCGAGCAGTGATAATGATGTATGTGTCGACTACACACAATCCGGAAGCACTTGATTCTGACAAAAAATTTATATTCCAGATTCGTTCAAATTGAAATTAATCACAGTCGCTTCATTTTTCAAACAGTCTATCAGTTTCTCATACATTTTAAGTAATTAATTACATATATTATTCATCAAGAGATCATTTGAATATTCTCAATTGTCTGTTCGATTATTCAGATATAAATCAAATTCCATTTAAATTATGTTTATTGAACCAAATATGATAAAAATTATTTTAATTAGACCAATTAACGATTTCTCTACATAGGTTTATCAGTTCAGATCTATCTTATCAAAATGATTCATTTACATAACGAGCTAACAACTGTCTCCAGTGCTCATACTCGTACCTTTTTGAACTTGAAAACTAATGATAATATAACGTGCGAAAGTGTCATAATTTGTAGAAATGAAATAGGCCCTGAATCCGACTCTTTACGTCGCGCCGTTCAATACAAGGGACATTCGAGTAGCTTACTAGAATGAGGTAGAAATTTCTGGACGTATGGACATCCGTATATATAAGGGCGAACAATCTGGCTCACAATATTAGTGGCTTTGTAGTTGAGCTTTAATAGTTGTGAGTGTGAAATAAATTTTAAAGTGTTTGTTTTAATTGCATCGAAGAATAGTGACTTCTACTTTAATAATAAACAATACTTTTAAGAGCAAGAAACATTACAATATTCATGAAATTGTATCATAAATAAAAGAGTAATGATTTTATTGTCACCCATTCACCGACAAAGCGCTATCATTGGGTGATTCGCTGATGGGCGCTTCGTTGACGATTGACTGTGAATACCGGCTTCAGACTTATTTTTTTTTCTTCCAGTTTTTGCTGAATTTGCATTACCCAATTCCAATGAAGCATGTATGTATACTTTCGATAAATTAATCAATTATATTTTAACAACTGCATGGAATTTCATTAATTCTCATATCTCAAAAATATGATATAATTAAAATAATATTCTCCATACAATCATTGGTAGTACCTAGAATTATTTAATGTCCACAAAACAATTTCTTCTCATTTTGAAAGAATAAATAAAATGCATTTCTAAGTAACTGCAGAACCTGTATACATAGCTTAACATGCCGTGCAAATATTTCAGAAAAAATCTTTCTCACAATTGCAACGCGACTGAACAACAAACAAAATAAAATACTGCACGATTCTTTGAAACAAAAGGCTGCGCGCCGAGTGAAACAACGAAAAGCGAAACAAATGAATAAAAACATCTGATATACGAGTTCGTAGATTCTTACTATTGTTTAACATTGACGACCAATCGATATTTATATTTCAAATGTTCATAGTTTATAGAAAAGTGATTCAAAATTATTTTAATTGAGTTCTGTATAGGAGCAGGAGGACTTCAATGAGGAGGCAGGCAACGAACCTCTATGTAATAGAGGATCCAACATATACAAATCCAACACAAAATCCTTGTGATACAAATAATATTAGGCCTGAAAAGCCGTTCTTTTGGCACAACATTCTTATTTTATGAGCCCTAGAGATGCATGAGATAAATTTGGTTCAAATAGTTTTATTCCGAATTTATATTGGCCGGACTTTTGTACTAAACCATCATTTTGATATTTAATATCTTTTTAATTGCTTAAAATTAATAAATAAAAATGCAAACTAAGCGCGGGAAATCCAATGTTCTAAAACACAACACCATTGGTTAAAACGAAATATGACGTCAAATACTATGTCAACAAGTGCGCACTGCTTACATTTGTATGGCATTCAGAGCCGGAACTAGGGCGTGGCGAGGGTGGCCTCTGCCACAGGCGCAGATTCCTAGGGGGCGCAAAATTCTATGAGCCACATTAAGCAAATCATTCAAATTCAAATTTAAGAAATGTTTCATGACGGGATTTGAGTGAGAAAGTTTATACCGTTATACTACCTGCTACCCATCTCATCTTAAGGTCAACTATAAAATTTTACTTGGGTTTGTATTGGTTATTGGAGATGTACACTAGCTCTATCAGCAAATAGTCTAGCTTCTGCATTTCGTGCATTGATTTAGGAATGTCGAGCCACCCGCGTGGGTTGATTTGTTAAAAAAGAATATATTTTGAATTTTTAACTCCCCATTTATTGTTCGGAATTATTTTTTTCTGGTTTTAGACCCCACTGAACCCAAAAGATATAGTTTCGAGAAAAAAGGTTAGTCTGTCTGTCGATTCGTCTGTGTGGAAGCACGATAACTTGAGAACGCGCACGAATTTTTTAATGAAATTTCATATTCAAGTTTTTCAGCTAAAAGCTAGATTCAAGTTCGTAGATGAGCTTTTTTCAATCAGTGGTACTAAAACTTTATTGACGGGGCTTTTTGTTTTTTTGCGCTTATTTTAGAAACGGTAGTATTTATCAAGAAATTTAAATTGACTAGAATTGATCCTCGAATAATTTGGCACAACATTCATTCTAAATATTTCTCGCAAGTCTCAGCAATGCATTTGTCATCATTAATTTTTAAATTTTTATGAGATTCGTTATGATTTTCTGAAGCAAGGAAATTATGAGAATCATAATATAAAATTAGGATTATTATCACTCATATCCGGACATCACATGCAAACGTTCATCAATTGTTCTTTTAAATTAAGTAATTTAGCTCAATCGTGTTTGGTATCAAATTAAAGCTCTTGCGAAGATATGTAATTGTAGTGGAAGTGTCAAAGAGGATATTTAAACGATCATCAATTGTTTGTTTTACAAATTATTCAAATGATATCTAATTTGGTATCAATTTAAAGCTCTCGGGAAGATAAAATTAGTAGATATCAAGAATGAATATTAACTAGTGGAATCCACGATACCACCTTTAAAATACACTTCCGGCGGTCAAATGTCATGACTGTATGTTTCAATGAACTAAAGACTCCAAAAATCTAGAAAAGGACAATTTATTTTCCAAAATACTTATTTCATGAAGGACATAAAATATAACTGCCATCTGACCCTTTAACATAGACAGTTATCCCTTTGACGATGACAGCTGTCACTTTGACAATGGCAGATGTCACTTTGACATGACAGCTGCCACTATGAAATATGTAATTAATTGATGCGATACTCTAAATTTCTGAAACAGTGATGAAACTGGCCAGGAAATTTATGGTCAAGGAAGTACTGTGTGACCACAGCAGATTTTTTTGTATAATGACATCGATTTTTGATTCATATTTAGATATTAAGATGTTAGTTATATTTAATGCACCTGATTCATGTTAATTTGGTTTTTATTATGTCACCACTTGGTTTGAAGAGTATATATGTATATTTTTTTTGTATTATATCTTTTTGCCTCATATTCATAAAAATAGGGGCGCAATTTTATGATTCGCCACGGGAGGCCAATATCCTAGCTCCGGCTTTGATGGCATCGCAGGCTTTTGATTAGAAAACATAGTAATAACGTGAGTATTGTAAATTTATTTATTGTTTAAGTGTAATTTTAGCATCCTAGTGAGATTATGAATCATTAAAGACAGTGGTTTTGTAAAAGCACAATCGGATAATCTGTCAAGATTAGATCCATTCATGATGTCGTCTTATTTTCTTTCAAATCCAAATTTTACCTCCGCTGACATAAAAAGAGTGAACACTGCAAAGTAAACATTCAATAATAACACATTATGTACGCTATTTGAAAAAATACAATCCGAAATACGATGAGCAGTGAACATAACCTATAATTTTTGTTTATTTTAAAACGAGCAAATGTTGAACGAAGCCGCATACATACACTGTATTTTATTGCTAAAACTAATCACATATAATGTTATTCATAATCTGTCAAGTTTATTATGATACTTCATCTCTTCTGATAACCTTACATCATTTCTTACGTATTTTAAAACCTGTCTGGATTGGAAAAAAGACTTTATCAGGTACATTTCTGATAGTATTTTGCATTCAGGCACAATGCAATACTTATAAACTGACTTTAGAATTTTTTAATGCTGAAATAAGTTGAGAACGAAAACACCTGTAGTAAACAATGGACTGTAATGTCACTGGACATATTATTTGACGTCATCAATAAAGCGCGCGAGAATAGCGGCGTTTAAACAATATTCTCAATTTTAAATATTTTTTTAAACTTTGAAACATAATTAATATTTTTTACCATGTTATAACGATGTAATCATTGAATTAAAAATATAAAATAAATTCATGAATATATCCTATTACTCTCTCTTTCTCTTTCCCTCACTTTTTCTCACTTTTCCTCCAAATTGAAATAAATATTGAAGAAATTCAATTCTTTAATTATATTCATAGGCAAAAAATACAAATATGATTCACTCGATTCTTCCAGTTAGGTTCGCAATACAAGAGCTGAAGACGATGAGTCGGATGTTGTTAGCGAATACACAATGAATGCTTCAGGCAAAGCGACGTAGTGCTGGTACGGGGTAACGAATGAACTCTGTAATCCATGGAAGATGCCGATGTTGATGATCAAGGATTGACCTTCACCTTTACAGATAAATTGACAAGTGTATAATTTGTTGCAAAATTTGTTCAAATACATACTAAAATTTTACTGCAACAGGAAACTAAGTGTGTGTAAATATTATTAAGAATAAGAACATATGTGAAAATATATAATCAAGGATTTGCTTGTTTTGTAACTGGAAAATTGACTGTTATTTTTTTTTCATTTTGGGCACTTTAGTTCCGTTGCAAAAATAATTAGTATTTTCATTATATAACTGCAATTTCGGCGTGAAATTGTTTCAAAATAAAAATGTTGAGAGTATTTATACTCGGTTATATTGTGAAGACTTAATTTAAAAGATAATAGTGATGCATAAAACAGTTTTATTCTTTAGTTTTTTTGTATTTTGTTTGTGATTCTGCATACAATTCGTAAGGACTGTGTATAAATCTTGAAAGTTTTTTATTATTTGCCCTTTCTAAAATCACAAATATTACTTAATTTTTTAAATATGAGGCCTAAATATCCTGAGATTTGTATATTCTAAGATAAAATATATCAAGAAGAATCGATTCTGATAATTTTTGTTGTTATAAACATCATAAGGATGCTACGATTGCGCGCTGTATTACTTGAGTAACGGACGGAGGAGAGAATAGCCGAATCACAAGCACACACTGTTTGCCTCTGTATCTCCTAAACGATTTGAGATAATTGAAATCTGTAAAAAGTATCGTATTCTGCACGATTCATTCTAATGGAATAAGAATTATTATTGAAATACCTCAAAAAATACAAATACCATTACCTAATAAATAACATTTAGAGTTTGTAGCTGTACCTTTCAACTCAATAGAGATAATCAAAATGTGTGGAAAGTGTTGTGATCTACATACTTAGATGTAACACGCTGGAGAGTTTCATCAGAATATCTTTAGAAATACAAATATGATCGACTGAAATTCAATACTCAATAATATTTCTAAAATCGACTATTGTAGTAGCACAATGTTTGTTGCTGTACCTTCTGAACGAAACAAGATAACTTAAATTTGTAAGGAACATATTGTTCAACACATTTAATTCAATCTATAAGAATGCCTTGGAACTGACAAGAAATTTCTGTTTTAAAAGTGAAAATTAAACAATAACAAAATTCGATAGACAATGTATATGTATATTTGTATTTTCATTCAAGTTATTTTCTATTATGTATCCAAGCAATTCTTTCATATCTTAAATGAAGTCTGGTACATTTAGGATCATTGTAATTCTTCACACAATTCGTAAGGTTGGAAGTCACTACTTTCACCCACTCTCAGGACTGTGTGTAAATCTTGAAAGTTTTTTATTATTTGCTCTTTACATCGTTATAACATAGTAAAAAATATAAATTATGTTTGAAAGTGCTGTAATCAAATTTAAAAAAATATTTAAAATTGAGAATAGTTTTGAGCTGTTTAAACGCCGCCATTTTCGCGCGCTCTATTGATGACGTCAAATACCATGTCCAGTGACATTACAGTCCTTTGTTTATTACAGATGTTTTCGTTCTCAGCTTATTTCAGTATTAAAAAAGCTCAAAAGTCAATTTATAAGTATTGCATTGTGCCTGAATGCAAAATACTATTAGAAATGTTCCTGGTAAAGTATTTTTTCCAATCCAGGCAGGTTTTAAAATACGTAAGAAATGATGTAAGGTTATCGGAAGAGATGAAGTATTGTGACGAAGCTACTGCCTACAGTTCGTCCCTAAGAAGGGTTAACATTTATAGTATTTCTGTTGGACATTTCTAGTGCTCGCACCGTGAACTTGACCTACAAACAATAGTGGATTAAAACATTTTGTGAAAGAAGATAGACTTACTTACGTAACATCATTTACTGAGTTAAACAGAGTGAATTGAGTGTTAGGCTAATTATCAAGACTATAATTAAGTGTTAAAATAAGTTTAAGTTATAATTGTTGGACATCTGTCAGATTTGACAGATAAAAGCGCCATTGCGCGGAAATATGTATAGCCAAGATGGCGGCGTTACGAATAAGTTTCAACTTTGTGATAAGAGATGGCGCTGCCGACACTTAATCGTTCTACTGTCACAAAGGCACTATGGATTTCATAGGGCTGACTTGCATTTCCAATTTCACTTCTCTGAGTCTGTGGGTTCAGATAATGGAAGCACCTTCCTTGTGGAGCGCTACGCTATCTAATTCCCATAAGACAACTGTAAATTAGATTTTCAGATTTAGTTCATTTCTTCTAAATGTGGTCTGGTTGGTAGCATTGTTGGGTTTGAATTAGCACCTTCTTCGCGAAGCGCTTGTTCAACAATGGAATCACCCAGGGCCTAGACAATTAGATCTAAATTTGATTTGTCAGATTTATTTCATTTCTTCTAAATGTGGACTGGTTGGTAGCATTGTTGGGTTTGAATTAGCAGCTTCTTCGCGAAGCGCTTGTTCGACAATTAAATCACCATAGGCTGTTCTATTCATTTTCTAAATTATTTTTGAAAAGCTCTAAATTCTTTTAAAAATGCCATCTCTCTTAAAACTAATTTCTATTTGTTGAATAATTGTTTATGATAAATTAATCCGTTGTGATTATTATTTGATTCATGATTTATTACCTTGTATTTGTTTTAATTGGATTGATGAGTCAATCTGTTGTAAATATTGTTTCGTTTGTTTCATTTATATTGCTTTGATCAAATTAAATTCCTAAAACTCATTCTATGGTTTCATTTTGGAGAAAATATTTTTACATTCCAGAACCGGACTTCCTTTGATAAAAGTTCCAGTGTTTCGCTTCTTTTAAAATAAAAAGATCCTGGCGCCCGAGCATATAAAACCACATGTGAGTAAGTGAGGTGGTAAAGTGTGAGTAATGTATAAATTGTAATTACAACTGTCATTGTGGTTGTTGTGTTTTTATGAGTCAAGTTAAAATCTTGCATTGTTTGCTCTTTTGTTTATAATACATTACAAATTGGCTTATTTTTAATTGACGTTACAAATTGGCTTTAGATTTATACAAGTTGCCCTCTTTATACGTCGCAGTATCATAATAAATTTGACAGATCATGAATAACATTATATGTGATAAGTTTTAGCAATAAAATGCAGTGTATGTATGCGACTTCTTTTAACATTTGCTCATTTTAAAATAAACAAAAATTATAGGTCATATTCACTGCTCACCATATTTCGGATTGTATTTATTAAAATAGCGTACATAATGTGTTATTATTGAATAATTACTTTGCAGTGTTCACTCCTTTTACTTCAGCGGACGTAAAATTTGGATTTGAAAGAAAATAAGACGAATGGATCTATTCTTGACAGATTATCCGATTGTGCTTTTACAAAACCACTGTCTGAAATGATTTATAATCTCACTAAGATGCTAAGATTACACTTAAACAATAAATGAATTTACAACACACACGTTATTACTATGTTTTCTAATCAAAAGCCTGCAATGCCATACAAATGTAAGCAGTGCGCACTTGTTGGCATAGTATTTGACGTCACGTTTCGCTTTAACCAATGGTGTTGCGTTTTAGAACTTTGAATTTCCCTCGCTTAATTTGCACTTTTATTTACTAATTTTGAGAAATTGAAAAGATATTAATTACCAAAATGATGGTTTAGTACAATTGTCCGGCAACATTGCTACATTGAACCGCGTCGTAAAGAAAATTGTATCAATTTACGAGGTATGAACAATAATCTTAAAAAAAAATAACAAGTGTAAACATTTTCCCACAATTTACTTCCCCGCACGATGTTCTTAACAAATCCATATCAGCAATCAGAATTCCCACACTAATATCAAGATCAACATTCAATCTTTATAAGCACACATATACACACACCATTACATGGTTGTGAACACACGGAAAATGTATTCGTAATATCATCACAGCAGGCAGCAATAGAACAGCAAGATCCGTTATTGAATGTTAGCCATTTACGGAAATATCATGAGCAAGAGCCAACCAAGAATGTTGATTCTAGAATGCAGCCAGTTAGTACACTCAATACACTAAGACAACTTCTTGTTTTGTCTTTATATGCAATACGCAAAAGTGTCTCAATTTGGTAAAGAACGGTTGCTCTAATTTCTATACTCATTTATTATACCATAAGTAGTTGAAGTATTATCGATTATTTTTGTGGTGCTATCACGAATGTTTATTGTGCTTGCGTTTGAATACCACGAATGTGCAGCACGAGTGGTATTCACAAGCACAATAAACATGAGTGATTGCACCACAAAAATAGTCTATAATACTTTAACTACAAATGGCATATGGAGGACTATTCCAGGAGTCAAACCATTTTTTCAAAATAGTTTTCTATGAATCTAGTAACAACTCACGTAATTTTCATAGGAACGAGTACACAAACTTCTGTTAAACTGAAAAATTAGAATTTCTTGCATTTTCTTTGACGAATAATAGAGAAATATATTGCGTCTTGATATGGAATCCAGTTCAGAAAGGTTTGGTGATAGATCAGAAGATAAAATTGGTAAAGATATTCAGAAAAATATTCCATTAAATTAGAAGAAAGCACAAATTTGAGATATCCACATGTTTGAGTAAAATACTCACTCTGACCACTAGTGTAATACCCGATGGTATTTCTACACGTCCAAATACCCACTGATATGCACCGTTTTTATGGCGATTTAGCATTGTTAACATTGTTATAAATACTACGAATGGAATAGTCAATATCAATTAAAATTGTAACTGTTTTAGCTGTCTTTAGTTGAAATACAAATAATAAAGAACACAATAAGATGTGTGATGAACAGAAGTGGGATCCTGGAAATGCAAGAACAGTTGAAAATTATGATAAAATTCATGAAGACGTCGGCAACTTAACAGAAAGCGTCGGCGACTGTCATGAAGAAGAAAATGGCCGAATCTACGGAAAGTATAAAAATGGCCAGCCCTGTTTGTAATTATAATTAATTGCAAGCTGCCATCTGCAATACCTATTTGCAATTAAATCAGATATTAAATTATCAATCAAAAGATCAGAATGTAATAATTAGTTTTATAATGTGATAATTATATTTTTCAAAAGAATTCCATGTAAGAAAATAAACAAACAAATTTCTGAGTAATTGAGGAAAAAAGAAGCTACAAATTTTCCTTTTTTACTTTAATAAACTTGTTCAATGTGGGGAAGTATCCAAGTGAGAGAGCATGGTTTTATATTTGCAAGATTAATTCATATTACACGGCCCAATATATTGCACATAATGTAACAACGTAATCATGAATTGTACTCGAATGCAGTGTGAAGAACCACGAAGGAAAACCAACACTATCAGGCTTTTATAGGTTTCTCATAGTACGTGCATCGGAGTACCCGCTCTCAAGAATGCAGAATACACTCTACGCCAGAAACACGACCAATCACCTGTACTATTCTTGCATTTTAACTTTCAACTGCTTTCCTTCTTACCGGACTATACATTTACGGTCCAATTTAGATACCGCACGTTGTATACGTTCGTTTGTAGTTGGAAAGCCGCTAGCGCTCCAACCGAAAAATAAGAAAAAAACATGGAATTGAATTCACAGAGGATGGAGTGTGAGTTGATAATAATAAACCACCTTGCACCTACGTCTACAATATATTAACAGAAAATAGATGCAAGAGTTCTCCTTCCATACGTCCAAACAAATGCAATCCGCATTACAACGGTGGGAACAACCTACAAACTAAGATAAGATCGTACCAGAACATGCTGCAAAAAAAAAGGAATCGAGTACCCAAATTAAAAATGTATTTCAAACTTCCATTGTCTTTTTTTAAACACTTGATAACAATTGGAGATTGTGCCAATCTAAACACCGTACATCTTAGTTTGAAATATGCTGAAGCAACTAATAAATACATGAACCAACATTTGTACTTAACAATGGTAGTTAGCTTAAGCTCAGTGAGGAATTACCGGTGTCAACAGTTCCAACACACATCAAACATTTATACACACTTTTTCCTCGTTGGTAACCTGGTCAGGATTACTACAATCCCACTGCTTGATCCCACCCGTTGGCAACCTGGCAGGGTTACTACAGCCCAAAGCTGCTCGCTGCTCCTGACCAGCCACGGCAACTACAGCCCGAAGCTGCTCGCTGAGCCGTCGGCAAAAAATCCCAGTCGCCTCACACATGCCCGGCTTAAAGTCGCTTACACACTCACACGCTCAACTCACACACCTAGTAACTCACTCAACTCACACACCTAGTAACTCACTGAACTCACACACCTAGTAACTCACTCAACTCACACACCTAGTGTGACGATAACCTCGCTGATGGCAGGGTGGTTAATTCTGGCGTCGCCGTTAAAACTGCCAACGGTATACTCGGGCGCCAATACAGTCGGTGACGCAGTTTCTGACGGTTGACGGCTGAGTAGCTCAAAGGAGTGGGTCAGGGTGTTTTTAGGAATAATATTCAGGATGTAAGTATAGCTATCAGATTTATTCACACACAAAAAAAGATCTGTTGTACACACATATATGTAGCAGGGATTTGCACTGAGATCGCTGGGCTGAAGGCTAACGACGACGATGCGGCAATTGCCCAAGACAATCAACATTCGCGGAATCGTGGATCAACTTTACTACTCGTTCTACGCGAGTGGAACAAAACTTGCTCCCTCACAATGATTCTACGTTAATATGGTTCGATACTGTGAAGTCACCAGGTGACTCCTCCAGCAGGGCTTCTACGTTAAATCAATCAAACGCTTCGAAATCACGAAGACTCCTTCAGCGGTGCTTCTACGTTAAATAATCAACGCTTCGAAATCACGAAGACTTCTTCAGCGGTGCCTCTACGTTAATCCAACGTTCGCGGAGCGGACGGTGGAAGTTGAACAAAATGACTCTAAGTTGTATCTTACAAAAATATTCTGAGTTCAAAAATAGCAAAAATATTCCAAGTGCAAAAACGGCAAAACAATTGAAGAATAAACTAAGTTCCTTTTACGGACAAAATAATCAAACTTACAACTTTGCCTTGACAAACGCACTAACGGACTTAGCACGAAAACTTCGAACGGACGTCGAACGGTAAACACAGTATATAGACTCTGGAAGATGGCTCGGAGAACTAATTTACAAAGAAGTGACTTAAGTCGGCCAGAAGGCCTTATTTATACCCATATTTTAATGAAACCTTACTTAACATGTTTTTAAAATTAAATCCATATTAGCGCTAGCAATAATATAAAGAAGAAATACAGAAAAAAGAAGAAGTAATTTTACAAGTACAAATTTCATTACAATAATACATTTCCTAATACTCTCCTGTCGGATACATCCTTTCCTGATTTTATTTTCTTAATATTAAAATTGTCCTAGATAGTTTTCCAATCGGTCGATAATATAGTTTATGTCGGTAAGTTAAAACTGTCAAACGTCAGGTGATTTTATTTGTGTCTTGTCAGAGGTCATGAACATAACATCAAAAAATATACAATATACAACATATTTACGGGACAACGGTGGATTACATTCAGACTTTATTACGGTAAGACACAAGACATAAATACCGATCATACGATATCAATTTCTTTTAATTTCAGGTGTTTTTAAAACCTAATCTTATTCATCCACATGTGGAATATATTAAACGTATTTAAAACAGTTGAAGACCGATGCACTGACGGTAAGCGATGTTGTATGTTGAAGCAGAGTTACTGAATTTAAAGTTTACAGGGTGCGCAAGAAGTGAATTAATTGTGATGGACTAAAAAGTTATTGACGGTAGCAGAAGGCTCTGAGATGTGCAACAGTGACGGATTTTGGGGCCTAATTCGTCACACTAGTAACTCACTCAACAGCACTAGCGCAATCACTTCATCAACTCTGTAATACCCACGTCTTGACTATCTGGACGATAAAACTAAAGTGACAAAATAACTTGTAACTCATCATCTGGCTATGAGCGAAGACTGATAGACTTATGAAATCGGGTGATGATAATTTCACCTTTTGTAACATTTACGATTGAAACTAGTTCTAACCAAGAACGCAGGTCAAGTACTTTAAATGTATTCAACTTCCTTGATCGAATTTGGATTGTTGTTGACCGGAAATGGCTTTTTTTGACACTTAGGACAGCATCCTGGTATTATATATACGAACTATAACACTCTCTGGTATACACATAAAACAGTATCATCAGGGAGCGCCGACCAGTCGACCTGCTCAACCTTACTGGGAGCGCCTAACTGTCGACCTGCTTAACCTCTGCCGGGAGCGCCAAGACTACGTCTTGACCTGCTCAGCCTCGAGTCCTCAAGACGACGTCAGCCCCTTTGGCTCGTCCGTCTTGGAGTCGAGAGTAACTCAGTCACATCTGCCCTGAATTACTCTAGCTGCGAAAAGCCCCTACCGTATAGTAACCCAGCGAACACTTGCACAAGTCTAGCAATTGTGCACACAAACATATATCGCCTTCAGAGCTACGTCCTCACAACAAAAGCACAAGGGATATCACAGGGATATAATCACAATAACTTAGGCCTAACGTATACACAACTATTCCATCAATGCTCACTGTCAAAACGCACTCTCAACCAACACACTGCATACTCATTCAACTCACACACCTAGCAACTCAACTCACATGGTACATTTTGTTCCAAGTTATCAAAAATTTGAGTTATTAAGTCATCTAAAATTAAGTCATATTCAAGTCCAAGATTTGTGCTTGTTATAATGTAAGCATTCTTTTTTTCCATTTAGAAATGAATAACGGCCAATGCTGTTTATATTGAGTCTGTGGATTGCTATAATATTATATTACATAGCCCAGGTTCAGACGTAATAAATTCCAAGTATAAAGGGTTGATTTATAACTTTAATATGAATTCGAAATTTATACGAGGCTTAAAGGTCGATTACACCTGCAGTTCAACTTGTTCTTCTATACGTACCGCTTCTGGCTTAACAACTTCAACCTGGCGTTAAATTGGACACCACTACAATATTGCTTTCATTGTGGCGATTAAAGAAACTTTATACACAGTGTGATTCTATATTGGAGTTCATGATTGGGGTCGCGACAGTATTAAGTTACTACACCATTAGGCTCAATCAGCAATATTCTGTTCTCATAGATTAGTTCCGTTTATATTTGTATTCATGATCTAGATCTCTAATCAGTTTCTGCTTTCTAACGGGTTGGGGAAGAATTATTGTTCTTGTAACTTGTTTTCTCGGTATCTATATATGACAAGAAAAAGTTTGCCAAATCACAAAATGCATTCAGATGCTAAGCCCATCGATTATTTGAGAAGACACTTGAGTAAAAATAAATAACAAGTTGAATGGACCAAGGTTGCGTTGAAAACAGTAATAATACATCGCTGGGCAACATGCTGGTAAACGCAAACATGAAATATGTTACACCACTACAATACCCACACCCAAGTTGCTATAAAGCCCTGTATCTGCATTACTGCATATCTGTTCTGTTCTGTCTACAACCCACATGCTCTGTTGTGTAGACACAGCAATCTTGATTTCTCAATCGTCCTCTTCAACTGTTATTCTTCAACAGATTTCATGAAAATAAAAATTTCACTTGTAGTGGAATGTATATTGTGGGTGATTCTAAATGGAATTTTCCAAAACTATATGTCGTTCACATTCGTTCCTTATAATGTAGGCACAAAATACGTGATTATCATGTCGCGATAGCGAGCACCATTAGATGTTTTTGCCTAATCAGCTGTTCGAATGGTATCTCCAGCCCAAAATTTGTAGAATGACAGATCTCAATAACAATTGATGAAATATCATTTTGTTGGCACATACGGACACTTGTAGAAATTTCCATGGCCATTTTACATACTAAATGTGACAGAATTTCGTAGATACAGCACTCAATTTCAAAAACTATATGTCGTTCACATTCATCCGTACAATGCAGGCACAAAATACTTGATTATCATGTCGCGATAGCGAGCACCATCAAATGTTTTTGCCTGATAAGCTGTTCGAATGGTGCCTCCAGCCTAAAATTTGCACCAAACAGTGACACGTTGTGGATGCAATTGTATCTCAACAATCTCTCGTGGATTTTTTGAATTATAAATGCGACATCATCATTAACGAAGCCATCAATATTAAAATAAAACTTGAGAGTAATGCAGATTCGGATCGAATATTATTATTTGTAGAATGACAGATCTCAATAATAATTAATGAAATATTATTTTGTTGGCACATACAGACTCTTGTAGAAATTTCGATGGCCATTTTACATACTAAATGTGACAGAGTTTCTTAGATGCAGCACTCAATTTCCAAAACTATATTTCGTTCATATTCATACCTCACAATGTAGGCACAAAATACGTGATTATCATGTCGCGATAGCGAGCACCATTGAATATTTTTGCCTGATCAGATGTTCGAATGGTGCCTCCAGCCCAAATTTGCATCAAACAGTGACACTTTATGAATGCATTTGTGCCTCAACAATCACTCGTGGATTTTTTGAATTATAAATGCGACATCACGATTAATGAAGCCATCAATATTAAAATAAGTGTCATCACTGAAAATTGAGAGTTATACAGATTCGAATCTAGTATTATCATTTGTAGAATAACAGATCTCAATAATAATTGATAGAATATTATTTTGTTGGCACATACGGACTCTTGTAGAAATTTCCATGGCCATTTTACATACTAAATGTGACAGAATTTCGTTGATACAGCACTCAATTTCCAAAACTATATGTCGTTCACATTCATACCTCACAATGTAGGCACAAAATACTTGATTATCATGTCGCGACAGCGAGCACCATTAAATGTTTTGTGTCTCAACAATCACTCGTGGATTTTTTGAATTATAAATGCGATATCACGAATCACGAAGCCATCAATCGCTGAAAATTGAGAGTAATTCAGATTCGAATTGAATATTATTATTTATAGAATGACAGATTCCAATAAAAATTGATGGACATAAATATACAACTTCAGAACTATGATATTGATAACTTGAAATTATCAATGAACGTTCTGTAACATTGTAAGTCAGATTTTGTCAAATTTTTTAAAAATCAAAACATTCTTCTTACAAGTTCGGTAAAACTGCAATTATCACCAATTTTTTCGTTTCTTGAAAGATTGATATTTGAATAAATATAAAACACAGCCAGAAGCAGATTTTCAAAATGGTATTTGTTACTAAAATCAGCCATAGGCTATTTGTCATCTAATAAATAAATAATAAAATTAATTTAATTAGGTTGTAGCCACAGAATAAATCTAGTAAGAAAGTCATATTCACACTACTTGAAGAAATTGAAAAATATTTTCCTAAATTATTATTTTGAAATATATTGTCGCTGAAATATTGTAAGACATTGCTCAAAATTTTTAAATTCAATAAATATACAGAATCGTGAAACTTTCAAATTCTTTCATATGACAGACGAAACGCTATTATTGGCCAAGCGCCGCTGTGACGTCATTACGCATGTTGGCGATCGAGAGTCAATGTTAAAGAGATAGGAACCATGGATTGATTCGACTTAAAATAGAATCAGATACAAATTGAGTTCTGATAGGTTTGTAAAGAGACAATCAGATAATTTGCCAGAGGTTGTCGTATTTTTCTCGAAAAGTGAGTTTTCAACGGAGTTGCTTCAAAAAAGAGGTGTCAAAGTCCAGATGTAATTCTTTATTACGGTTCTTTCTTTAGACAGTATAACGTCTATTTTTATGTGCATATTATGATAAAATACTGTTTTAGTAACTTATAAATGACAACTGGAACGTCTTGGTGAATATTTGTAAGCATTATTGTAGTCATGCAATGTTTATTTGTTGTAACTTGTATATTATTATTTTGTTACAGGAAACTAACCCAAAATTTCTAATACATACAAAATAATGAATAACATTATATCTAGATGGATGTCAAGTTTGTTTCCTGTGCCTTGTTGAGGAGTTTCATATTTTGTTTGGTACTGGAACTCTTATAGTAATTAAGGTATCAAGGGTGTTAAAAGGACAATAATGCCTGAGGTCAACAGTGTACTTTCCGAGGGCCCTTGGCCCGAGGGTTGTACGTTGACCGTAGGCATTATTGTCTGTTCAACTACCGTGGTGCCTTCAATGTTTAATGTCCGACTTTTGTTCTATTTCAATCAAAATTTTTAGCGATGTATGTTCTGTCATTGTGATTTCTGTCAAAGAATACTATTATTTGATTTTAAACAGGCATTCGACTCAATTAAAGGAGGAAATTAATGGCAGCTTTAAAAGACTTGCAAGTACCAGGAAAATTGAGAAGATTAATAGATATGACCAAGAGAGGAACAAAAATAAGCATTAGGACTCAAAAAGGAGGAACAGAAGACATAATAATAAATAAAGGAGTAAGACAGGGCGATGCCCTATCAGCCACGTTATTTAATTTAGCCTTAGAGCACGCAATGAGAAATATAACAAAGGGAACACTCAGAACAAGAGGAGGACAAATAATAGTATACGCAGATGACATAGCAATTGTAGCAAAGAATAGAAAAGTGATGAAAGAAATAATGGAGGAAATAATAAGTGAAGGAAAGAAAATAGGGCTAGAAATAAACAAAGGAAAGTCCAATATAATGATAATCGGAAACAAGGTAGAAGAAAATATAATTAAAATAGGAGAGTTCAAATACGAGCAAGTAGAAAAATTTAAATATCTAGGAGTATTGTTAACGAACAAAGGAGATAGAGAAATAGAAATAAAAGAAAAAATAACTTCAACAAATAAAGCTTTCCACGCAAACAGAAAACTTCTAGAAAATAAAATAATATCGAAAACTACAAAAATGAGAATATATAGAACCAAAATAAGACCAATAACATTATTCGCAGCGGAAACAATGTCAATGACAAAAAAGAACGAAGAACAGTTGAGAATAACTGAAAGGAAAATAATAAGAAGAATATTAGGACCCATAAAAATAACAGATACAGAATATAGAATTAGAATGAACCACGAGATTGAACAAGAACTAAATGGAGAAGACATAGTGAAAAGAATAAAACAACAAAGGATAAAATGGCTTGGGCATGTATGGAGAGCCAGCGAGCAAGATAAAATCAAGTCAATAATGCAGTGGAACCGTAGAAGCAAAAGAAGAAAAGGAAGACCAAGATCAATGTGGATAAAGGTAGTAGAAGAAGACTTAAGATCAGCCATAATTAGAGATTGGAAACAAAAAACAGAAAACAGGAAAATATGTAGCAACATAGCCAAGAATATTTAAAATTGTAATGGAGAGCGATCCCCTTCAAAAAAAGGATATATATATATATATATATATATATATATATATATATATATATATATATATATATATATATATATATATATATATATATATATATATATATATATATATATATATATATATATATATATATATATATATATATATATATATATATATATATATATATATATATATATATATATATATATATATATATATATATATATATATATATATATATATATATATATATATATATATATATATATATATATATATATATATATATATATATATATATATATATATGGAAACCTGATAATGCAACATTTTATTAAAAACATAGTCTACATATTTGAATATATCAAATTTTGAATCAAATTTTTTGTTACGACTCTGGTGCACCTCAGGCTAGTGGTTTTGGTTATTGTGTACTGCAATAAACCGTTAACGAATATTAGATACATGATGGCTTTTAGCCAAAGAATAATGGAAATTAATGACATTTGCAGCGGATTATAATCAATGTTATCAATATTTAATATAAATATTCTTATTAAGAGCATAATAATATTTATGGCTCGTGAGCAAGCTCAACACATCGTTTATAGACTTCTATACGTCATAAAATATTTAAATTTATTCATAATTGTTATTAAAGTCTGTTATTATAAACGCAATGTTATACTTAGTTTATATCATCAATAAATTTCTTGTTGCACCTCTTTAATTTACAGGCGTTTACCGTCCAATTTCAATTAGCATTTTATCTTATGAACATTTATTACCGGATTTGCGTGGGGTTGAAGCATATTTGCGAAGGCTGTTTAGTTAAATCGAAAGATACTCGTTCTGTTTTAAATCAGAAGACGCCTACTTTTAGTGAAAGTGAAATCTAAACATCTAAGCTTGATTCAAAATTTACATACGCATTAGAACTAAAACTATTCACGTTATTTGTAGTTTCGTTAAAAATTACTTTTGAAGTACCAAAGTAAAAAGTATTTAAGTGAAGGATGTTGTATATTTGTTCATTTAAGTCAATATTTTGTAACGGATGAGAGATTTTCAGAAAAATACAACACAAGGATATCCGAGAACTGTTCTTTCATTCATTCGTGTACCTACCAAGAAATCATAAAAGAACTATTTTCAGACCTCCATCAATTCATTTTGTTAGTATATAAAGAGGTAGAGAAATATCTCGAAACTACAAAATAAAATATTTAAAAAAATGGAAGAATCATCTAGATGATGAAAGCGCAATTTTGACAGCTCATGAATGCTTGTTACTTCAGAGATTTCGCAAATTACCATCTCCCACAATTACTGAGCTTGAAATCAAGCAGTTTGAGCAAACTTACGAAACAGCAGCTTCCATTTAGTACTAGTTTCAAGTTGACTATTTGATAGGTACATAATTTATGCATGTACAAACTCAAAAATACCTTTTAATCTTCATTGTTTAGTTATTGACTGACAAGAGGTCGAGTGCTGTACCTTAAAATGATAATTTTGATCTTTATCAAAGCTATATAAAAAAAATACACCAAAAGTAAACAAATTTTCATCCAATAATAATAATTCATTCTAGTAAGCTTCAAATTCACGTCAAACAAGTCATTGAATGAATCCCGGACAGATTTGACAACTGTACATAATAATAGTGACACCGGCGGCGAAAGTTGTAACTAAATTTTTATCTACTTTAATAAATTTTAGTTGCCATATCTCTAATGTCATATATATCTATGGGCATTGTTTCACTTGAAACAAGTAATTGAATAATTTCATCTTCCACAATCACTGAGCTTGAATTAAAGTAATTTGTGCAAACCTACGAAACAGCAGCTTTTATTTAGTACCAGTTTCAAGTCTGTGAATAGTATAGTGGCTGAGAACTTGGCGTCACGTCAGCCAGCCAGCCAAAGTGAATATAATAGCGCTTTTTTACAAAAAATGCGCTAAAAATACAAATAAACATATTTAGAATTGTCAACCAGTCACGGGCAGGTGAATATAATTGAGAAAATTATACCCTTAGTCTCCGGCGTATACAATTATCATAAATTATGACAAGCTTTCAACAATAATTGAGACACACAGTTAAATAGCGCAAAATAGAACTTTGGATCGGGCCTTAATTGGCTCGCGATGAATAATAAATGCGTAAACAAGCACATGACGACTTGCAAATTATTGCCTACAGATTGTATATTCATTTCATAAATTTCTTTCTTGGTTTGAGTTCCAATTCAGTGAATTCGCCTAAATTCACTACCTTTCCACTAGTAGAAAGACACAAAATAAATCAATTTTTCAATACAAAGTGCAGGATATACCTAAAATTGATCTCAGTTACTCAGGATAAAGATGCATCTAAAAATATGATCACATCCGGCTGAATATTTTCTATGAAACAGCTACCAGCGATGAAATAAAACACTTGAATGGATGCATGAAAAAACGCGTCGGTAAGGCAAACCACAACATATAATTACTATGCATCGCACATATGACCGTATTTGGTGCTGATTATCTATAATCATTTATTTTGTTCCAGCTCCCACGCCTTGTTCTTGCAAGCATCTGTTTTTGTCGATTGTTCTTGTTCAGTGAAAGATACCGTTTTGTAATACTTAATGATTATAACCCACATGATAATTCAATATACTATAGTTTATAATTATGTAATTCATTTACAACTATTAACTTTCAATAAATAACGAAAAAATTTACATTTTCCAGGTGGGAAGTGATTGAACAAAATTGGAAGCCTGGGGGTGATGTTTCGACCTCAATAGGTTTGAATATCACAACTCCAAAACAAGGCTCCAATTTTGACGCCAGAATTAATTACAACTCAGAAACTTTTACAAGCAATCAAATTTAATATATTTTTTTAGGAATTACTCACACACCCAGTAACTCAGCTCAGCCAGCACTAGCACTATCACTCCACCAACTTTGTAATTCCCACGTCTTGACTATCTGGACAATAAAACTGAACTGACGAAATAACTTGTAACTCATCGTCCAGTTATAAAAGATCACATAACTAATTGAATTAATAAACTGATGTCTTATGTAATCGGGTGGTGATAATTTAACCTTTTGTAACAATTGTAACAGTACATTACATGCAAAAGTAGTCCATTTCGATATTTCAATAACTTGTCATGGCAACTGTACAAAAATCATTGATTTTTTTGGACAAAATCAAGAAGTAAATCACGTCACATAGTTCGTATCTCCTAACTATGCGTAAGTCATTTTCGTGGAACTGGCTATCCCATGTTGGTACAAATTTTTATTCACGATTCCAAGCACATGGAACTCAAGTTTTAACACTTGTCACTTGAATAAGTCGAGGTTAGTACAATGTTTTACTTTTAAAATGGTTGATGAATTAATTCTTCAATTTCATACTAAATTAGAAATGAAATTACTTATCAATTTCATTCATGTTTATGTATAAAATAATTATGTTTAACACGTTGATCTGGCCAATAGTGCGATTCCGGTCGATTTCAAACTTTCTTTGTGTGCGGTTCCGGTCCCCGGGGACCGACGCTAATCGGTGCATTTATAGCCATCTCTATCTGCGAATTATAAGTAAAATCATCTTGATGTCGCAGGAATCTTTGCTCAAGATGTTATGTTTCGAAACGCACTGATCTCCGGCGACTGGAACCGCACAGACATGCAGTAAATTATGAAGGTATTATTGCATGAGGATTACGTATATATCCCCGGAGACCGTTAAACGCACAGCTGTATAGAAAAAAAATCATTTGAGTAGAAAAATCACTGGAAATACAAAACGAAATGAATTTAATTTTATAACTCCACAAATAAATTAATAGGTGTGAGTAGAGAAATGAAATGGAGAATCTATTCCTCCCAATGATGTATTTGCGGAGTAAAAAATATTATACGGATACAAAAATAATGATGTATCCAGTCCCGTTAATGATAAATATTATTTAAAAAATATAAACATATCACTCCACTGCAAATGCGGTGAGAACTTGAAATTTTGGAGACTTCTCATTTCTTAATTTTGTTCATCAACTTGAACATTTGCAACCAATTGCATTGTCTATTTAGCACAAGAAGACATGCTGAACCCACAAATAAAAGCATTCAACTAATGAAGTCAAACGGAAACAAAAAAAAAAACGAGTTATGTAGAAACAATAATTTATTCGCAAAATACATTATTCGCGTACCGGTCCCCGGGGACCGAAGCCGCACAGGACAATCGAAGTTATTATTTCAATGTATTTTTTCAATCTCCGATAAATTTAGACTCCATTGAAAATTATTGTACCTGCAACATTTAAATTGGCCAAGAAATGAGAAAGATATGACCTCCGCACAGACGGAAAGTTTGATAAAAATTTCTACGCACAGTTGGAAAGTTGAACAATGGTCCCCGCAGACCGATAATGCAGTCAACGTGTTAATACCGAGATTTAGATGGAAATATCCATTTTGACTATTTTCGGCTTGATGTCGGTACGTATGTATGTTTGTAACTCGCAAATCTCAAAACTAGTAGAACGTATAATGCTGAAATTCTGTATTAAAGACTGGTATAGGATCTAGTTGTGCACCTCGCATTATGGTTGCAATCGTCTGTACCGGAAGTGCATTTTACTTGAAACTTATTTTGAATTTTCCGCATAAATACAGAATGATTAATCGTAGAATACTGAAATACAGTATTTGAGATTACTGTAGCATTCAAATGATTATCTTCTATTTTTGTACCAATCGGCTGAGCCGAAAGTGCATTTTATTCGACAGAATTTTCGAATTTTTCGCATAAATTCAAAACAATCAGTTGTAGACTATTGAAATTTCGTATTGAGCACTTCTATAACATCTAGTTGTACACCTTGCATAATGATTGCAATCGGCTGAACCAAATTTTCAGAATTTTTCGCATAAACCCAGAACGATTGAACATAGAATGTTATAATTCAATATTCAGGACTATAGTACCGTCTAAATGCTCTTATCCTATTTTCATTGAGATCAACTGAGCCGGAAGTGCACTTTAGTTGACAGTCTTTCGGAATTTTTCACATAAATTCGAAACAAATGGGCGTAAAGTATTGATATTTAGTATTTCAGTCTGCTGTAGCATCTGAATGATTGCCTACTATTCTCATAACAATCGAATGAGCCGGAAGTGCACTTCAGTTGAAATTGTATTCTAATTTTGCGCATAAATTCTGAACTGTCAGCCGTAGAGTTTCGGAAATCAGTATTTAGAAATGTTGTAGCATAAGAATAATGTGAGTAAAAAGTCTTGGGAATTCAGTCAATATTTCTGTTTTAATTTCTTTCCTACTTTACAGTTTCGGCTGTACCTCAGCCATCTTCAGAATCGCTACAATTTAATTATTTTTTATCACTAATTATTTATGCTAATTTTATCGGAAATACTTACAAAAGAACTATATTATGAAAAATTAAAAATGTACATTGAAATGTGATATCAAGTTGGTAAAATAGCGGAAATTTTTTTTTTCATTTATCAATGCCACAACCTACATCTGTGGGAGACGTTGACTAAGTGCGAGTAAAAAACCGTGCGTGCACGCATTGTCAAAAAATTACAAAATATCACAGGTAGAAATAAGTTAGTTATAGTGTCAAACAATTAAAAATATATGCAAGCTTGTGCATCACGTAAGGTGTCAAAAATATAAACAAAAATTAGGAAAAGTAACATAGATCTTAAAGAATATTGTTGTACATAGTGCTAAGTGCAATAGTATCTGTTTTTTCACTAATATTTTGTTTGTCTTGTTTTATATACACCATTTCTAATGTAAGTCTTTTGTTTAAGTTGATTTCATTATGGATAATACTAGTTTCATCAAAATTGAAAGTATGTCCTGAATCTATCAATGTACATTTCTAATTTTTCACAATATAGTTCTTTTGTGAGTATTTCCGATAAAATTAGCATAAATAATTAGTGATAAAAAATAATTAAATTGTAGCGCTTCTGAAGATGGCTGAGGTACAGCCAAAACTGTAAAGTAGGAAAGAAATTAAAACAGAAATATTGACTGAATTCCCAAGACTTTTTATTCACTCAAATTCACTCATCCAGTCAGCTTCATCAATTTTATCTAATAAGAATAATGATCTACTATTTCCATAGCAACCGACTGGGTTGAAAGCACACTTTATTTGACAAATTTTTAGAATTAGTCTTGGAACGACGAAATTTTGCAGTTTATCGTATTTTCTAGCCTAAAATTGAATGCATGCACAGAATAATTCCATCAGGAAACTTCATTGAGAAAATTGCAACATATCACCTTCCCACAAAGTTCAATATTAATCATTTATAAAATGTGATAAGGTTATTGATTTTTGTTTCAGACACTATTTCAAACAATTTTAAGTTTGAAGCTAAGTAATTTATTCAATATTCGTCTTTCTAAAATATGTAGGTATGCCTGGAAAATTCTTGGTCGCATTGAAAGTTGAATTTAGAATAATTAATCAGATGTTGAATATCATCTATTAAAATAGACATGAATACTAACACAAAAATGTTGAACTGAGATACCAAAGCTAATGCCCACTTCCGTTCGATTTGCTTTCTTGACCAATTCGAATATTTAATTTTTTGATCAATTCAATCATGAATCAATCATATTTCATAAAATCAAAATAGTCTCCTCCATTTTTTGAATTCAGTAGGAATGAAACAATTTAATCGATTAATCGACGTTGCTCCGATCCGCTAGCATCTGACAAAAAGCATTTTGTCTTGTTGGTGTAACGTTCCAATAGTTCTGCAATCATGATTATGGATATTTGTTATTAACATCAATTTCTTTTTTGATCAATCTGATTAGATATCGATCACAAATTTTCAAAGTTACACAGTCCTACTCCTTACGTTTAGATGAAGTAATCATTCAATATTGAAGCTAGATCCATATTGTAACGAATTTAAGTCTATAAATTAGTCATTTCGGCTTTACTGGTGCTTAGAATTATTGTGGAATATTTTACATTTACAGTGAAAGAACTTCATTCGGACCAGAGAAGAAATTTCGAGTCGGCCGTCTTCCAAAACGTTTGTAAAATCTTGGGAATCCACAAAACCAGGACCACTGAATTACATCCGCAGTCCGACGGCATGGTTGAAATGAACAGAACAATCAATCGATATCAGGCAAAGGTTGTCTCCGACCATCAACGAGACTGGGACCAACACCTTTATCTGTTTTTGTTGCCATACCGTACACAAAACAACTGGGCAGACACCTGCGAACATCTTATTTGGACGGGAGTTGCGCTTGCCATGCGACCTAA
Source organism: Dromius quadrimaculatus (assembly GCA_963989225.1). Lineage (NCBI taxonomy): Eukaryota > Metazoa > Arthropoda > Insecta > Coleoptera > Carabidae > Dromius > Dromius quadrimaculatus. The sequence continues at coordinate 44,461,732 of OZ022334.1, read as the reverse complement.
TATTTGGTAATGGACGACATTCATGGCCGAGTTCGTTCAAACATCCAAAATGCCAGCGACCGAATGAAGGAAAATTATGACATCAAGGCCGAGAAAGGTGGTTATCAACCCGGGGATTTGGTATGGCTTTATAACCCCCAGAAGCGCCGAGGGTTATCACCAAAACTTCAGCGGAACTGAGAAGGTCCATATGAAGTAATGAAGAGAATTAACGACGTCGTCTACCGGATACGGAAAACTTCAAACGGAAAGCCGAGAGTCGTCCACTTTAATCGGCTAGCCTTATTCGCTAGCGACCAACATGGAGCCATGGTTCGACGAATTGTTGAGCAAGAACCAACCTTTGAAGAGTTAATGGCCAACTATTCCAACGGTCGTAAAGTGCGGTACGGCGTGACGAAAGAAGAACAACAAGACCTGTTCGCAGTGCCTTTGTAGCGAGTGACTTGAAGATGTCCCAAGGAATAGCGTCCATTTTCAAAAAGAATTATGGAAGATTAGAAGAACTGGCCAACCAAAATCCATCAGTCGGGAAAACACTACACCTAATGGACACCCGCACGGAGCACAAACTATATGGTGACTAAGTCATGCTCCTACCAGAAACCGACATACCGCACTATGTGGAATGCTCTGCTCGACCTCCGGAAGCATCTATTGGACAACGACGTGATGAAGCTGGCAATACCGAAGTTGGGTTGTGGACTAGATAAATTGTATTGGAGGGTAATAAGGAATATGTTGGAAACCTTCTTCCGGTCTACCGGAATAGAAATCCTCGTCTGTAGCTACAACCCTGAACAGCAGACGAATAATGGACGGACCATCGACTGCTACTTCTACAAAACACCCGATGTACCAAGGGTGGCCAATGTAGATTCCGACATGACTCTTCAGGAATTCGTGAAGAACCGTTTCGGGACGAAACAGTCCTAAAGATGGGGCAGTGTAACAAATTTAAGTCTATAAATTAGTCATTTCGGCTTTACTGGTGCTTAGAATTATTGTGGAAATATTTTACATCAAGAAATAGAAGCGAATATATTTGTTTTCTAGAAAATTGCTGGTACCTTCTAGCGCTTTCTAGAAAAGCCTGGACGTTTGCGGGAAAAACGTAGCGGGGAGAGACCCACGGCATATATATCAGTGGCTGACTCAACGAGGAGGATTATTGATTTTGGCTCAGAGACCTTATAATATGGACTGCTAGTGGTTGAAATAAATTGTATTATAAATATTGACATAAATAATTAAAGTTGAGTTATAGTGTACGGTAATAATCTTTGGTTGAAATTAGAATTAAATAAGGTTACAATAATCATGTGCACTCTAAACGACATTCAAAAATTAATAAAAATAAAATGAGATACATGTATGTTATTAAAAATTACTGATTATAATAAATCAGTTCCAATTATTTATAATTGAATTCTTCAAATGTGATTTATCTATGTGAAACTAGATGAACGAAATACAAAGATGATTTTAAAAGATAATTACTTTAATTTCATACCACGGCATGTATATTTAATATGCAATTTGACCTGATTTAATATGAAAGATACATTAATTATCTCCCAGGATCTTTTATATGTCATATTTTAAATGTCATGCAAGTAAAGGTAAATTCATTCATCAATTTAAATTTGTTTTGATGTAGGCAATTTGAAGTTAACTAAATCAATATTCAAGTACCTACCTACTGATTTATAGATATTCCAGAATTACTTCTCAGCTTACCTGAAACAAAAAAAAAAAATTATGAAAATGAGTTCCAAAATTTTCAATTCATATAATTATTAAAAATGTAATGGAAAAAAAGATGTGAGTAGTTCTAGACGTAATAAATTGAATTATTATTATCTGCCTATCCTCCGGAGTTATGAAGGAATGCGTCGGCATTGTCTGCTCTCTCTCTCTCTTCACAGTTTCGTTTGTATTTATAGAGGGCTACTAATGAAGTAAATTGTTTTATTTGTGCCAATTCATTACAGGAAAGTGAAGTGATTGAAGTAAAAGAACTTTTCGTAAGTCAAGTATTAAAAAAAAGGACAACAAGAATAACTTTTTGGTGGAAATGAGATCAAGTGGATGACGATATATGTTGAAAACGGGACTGTACTACTAGGGAAAATTGATTAGTTGTTTACATCAGTTGGAATGATTCATTGAAGTACTGCTAGAACTCTCAAGTTCAAGAATCGTATTACAAAACCTCAATTGGAATGTGTTGTAATAATATTTAATTCATAAATACTGAAATTTGAATAACATTTTTATATAAACACTCCTATAACTTTCGTGATGAATAATCCTTGCTTATGGACAATAGTAAAAAATGAAAGTAATTCTTATTTTTGTGAAGCACTAAGATCATAATTCAAGATGAAGCATTCTTATTTCTGACAACCTCACACAAAGAATCACTTGACTACGACCTGTAAAACATTAAGAACATCCACATTCTTGACTGTTCTCGCACAGTTGCTCCACTTGGCATCGTGCCCGTGGGCTGCACGTAAAATCGACCATCAGATATGTTTGTCAATCTGGCAACCCGGAACTTGTCTTTGAAGAAGCATACCTCAAATACTTCACATGCCAGCCACTTAAATTCATTTATATTGTAGCTGAATAAATAGCCAGATTATCGAAGAACATTCATCTTGAGGTTTTTTGTATAATTCAATATATGTCATCAAATCAATTCATTTTCTTGAATAATTGTTCATTGTTCGAATAAAAATCACTATTTAATAAATGGAAAGAAAATAAAGGTTTTATTCTTCGTTGCAACACTAAAACGACCACTGTACAAGCTACCAATATTTATTTACAACAACTTATTTATTTATCACACTCTGAATATTCCACTCTGTTTCACTATTCACTTCCCTCAGTTAGGTTGTTTGCCCTTATATATACGGAAACCTAACATCCAGAAATTTCTACGTCATTCTCGAATGGCGCTTGGCGCGACGTCTTCGCCCAGACAACAGCGACGGATTCAGGGCTTATTTTATTTTCACGAATTAGGGAACGTTAAAACAATTTACTCAAAAAATTATTAAATAAAAATGTACCGTTTTTATAAATCCATGACAAATGAGTAATAAAAAATTAACAACTACTTTTTATTTTTATAAGGAATGTCAATATTTATAAGCAACATTTAATGTACCTTCATATAAAGAAGCATGTATTCGAAGAAAACATTTGCATTTAGATGGATTCCACACAAATATTAAAAAATATGTAAATTAATTTGTAAACATTCTCAAGATTGCATGTATTCCTTAAATTTTATCTGATTCTTATGAATTATATTCTCATCAAGATGAGGTGGTTCATCTTTTGTTTTGAAAAGCTCGATGATATTTCATGTTCAAACTTAGAAACCAGAACAAGGCAACGGCTGTCGGCAAGGGAAAGACGTGGATGCACACCATCACTCACAAGTTCTTGCCACTCCCGAACCCAAACGCAACGGGTGTCATCCGTCAACGCACTTTACCTGGCCAAGACAAGCACGCATCACGCAATCCTAACCCCAACAACCATCAAACCAAAAACAACTAATCACACTAGTATCATCTCGGAATAGCTATTATTAGATCTGATGTCTGACGTGGTACACTACAACCACTTGAAGACAAACTATAACATGTACTGTATAATTTATCAAATATTGCAGATTTCCGGAAGTATATTCGATGCAGAATCGTTTTTGGCTATCCATTTTTTCAATTTGACTAACTTTTTCTTGATTAACTTTCATATACAGTGCGCCATGCGATAGAAAGAGAAAACAATATAGACAAGTCAGCGCATAGCGCTGTACTAGTTGGCCGTTACATACTGTGACGAATTATGTCCCAAAACTCCGTCACAGTTGCACATCCCAGAGCCTTCTGCTACCGCCAAATATTTTAACGTCTTGCACATCCTATAAATTTTAAAATCCGTGATTCTGTTTAAACATACATACCGTTTACCTTAATATTATCAGCTACCAGTTGGAATAAATACATTTTTATATTTCATAACATGTGGTGGAATGAGGTTATGTTTGAAAATATCTGGAATTAATTTCAATCTATATTAGTTTGATCCGTATTTATGTCTTGTGCTTACCGTTAATGAATCCTGAATATAATCAACCGTTGTTCTGTAAATATGTTGTATATTGTATATTTTGTTTGATGTTCTTCGTGACCTTTGACCATACGCAAATAAACATTTGACATTTGACAGTTGACCGACAGAGGACTAAATCGTAACTACTTTACCGACAGACAAAAAGAATGTAGGATAATTTGAATTTCAACGAAATGTTTACAAGGATGTATTCAGTAGGGGAAGAATATGAAATTTATTTTTGTAAAGAAATTTGTATTTGTAAAATTACTTCTTCACGATCTGTGAGTTTGTTTGTTTTTTAAAAGTCCGTAAAAAGAACTTAGATTTGTTTGCTTTTGCTGTATTTGAACTTGGAATATTTTTGCATAATTTACCGTAGAGTCGCCGCTGGGGAAGTCCCCATTGATTTCACAGTGTAAGATTGTTTTACCATAGAATCACCGCTGGAGAAGTCCTTGTTGATTTCGCAGTGTTTGAATAATTTAAGGTAGAATCACCGCTGGCGAAGTCTTTGTTGATTTCACAGTGTAAAAAAATAATATTCGTGAAAAAATAGAAGGAATCAAAGTGATCTATTCTTTGCATCTGAGTGTGAAAGAATAATACTAATTTAAACTGACATTGATGTACGTACGTAAGTACTTTGCTAAACCATTTGCCAAATTCTGTCAAGTTGAATATTCGACGCAACAAAATTTGGCATCATTACTTGGATAATGCATTTTCTATTCATGGCTCCAAATCTAAGTACTCAACACGTGTAAAACAAATAAATGATATTGTATGAATGGAATTAATGGCACTATAAATTATTAATTATGGTTTTATTCTTAAATTGCTCTATTACTAGTATTGTAGTACGTGCTAGTAAACAAAATACAATTATTTTCTGATATTTACGAGCATTTGTAATGTAGTAAAATCATTGAAGTTAAATGCTAATCTGTAACTTAATTCTCTTATAACTTTTAGCACCAGAATACGCTAAAAACATTTTTCTACAGTCGTCATGGTTACATTTTCAAGCTTTCTTTGATATATAATGTGCGTAAACGTAAGGAGTACGTAACCGTAAACATAAACGTAAAGTTGAACTACTGTACTTCAATGCCCGTGTTCACAATACTCTTACGTATTCCTTACGTTTATGTATTGACATAAGAGCTACGTAATGAAAACGTGAAGTTGAGATAAATTCAACTTAATGTTATGTTCACGTACGAAACAACTAATAGCGCGTGCGTCAACTTTAAACACATGTTTTCATCTGACAATTGACAACACCCTGGATCAAAACGTGCTTTGAATATGATTGACATAGAATTATTAATAAAAAAACAACAATTTCTTCCCCGTCTTAATATTTCTCTCGTTGGCGACTTTTATAACGCAGTTTCAATAATAATGAAACAATCGCAAGATCTTTTTCAGACATCATACATTAAAACAAAACAAACTAAACTCCAAACTGTTAAAAGTGGATCCAAAGAAAAACAGTAAAAACGAAACAGAATCGAAATCAACAGAATATTTGAAAATGACAGTCAGAGAAACCAACAAATACATCAATAACCCTAATTTGTACCAACGTAACATGAAAAAAACACTTTATTTTGATATTTTACGTTACGACCACTGTGAACGTACATAATTTCTTACGTTTAAGTTTTTACGTACTCCTTATGCTTACGTATATTGTGAATTGGCACTTATAGTCTCCGCGTCGTGCCGCTCCACACATTCGAACATTCGAGTAGCTTGCTAGAATGACGTACAAATTTCTAGAAGTGAACATTTGTATATATAAGGAAAGTGACCTGATTGAGTGACGAGTGAATATCCAGACCGTAATTTCGGATTAATCTTGAGAAGATTCTTATTTTTCCAGCAATCCCAGCCGCAAAATAAGACTAATTTTTGGATCGTCTCCAATGATTTGTATGATGTAAAATCGTTCTGTGTCAGTATTGGAAGCAAAGGGCTAAAAATTACAATTAAATTTTTTAAATGACTCTCCTACCCCCTTAAAATCTTTCCTTGTCCAAGAACATTTTTAATGTTAATATATTTGCACTCCAGTTTGGTCTATCGAGACATTAATGTTATCAAAAGCGTAAATATGTTTACACTATCAAAATATTTGAGTAGACAGACCAAATCATGATAGGCTACGATCCAGACGGCATGCAGCATCGAGAAGTTATTGATAAAATCAAAGTGCAAACCCTGCATCTCATATTTAAATATCTAAATAATGCGATAGTTTTATATTTTTTTCATGATGAATAATAATAAATTTTGGTTATAAACAGTTGACAGTCTTTTTTTAATGGCTGTTGAGGCCGGTGAAGGGCAAGTTTATTGTTTCCATTAATCTAGCTAGAATGTATTAGGTTTTGGACATCTCCAAAAAACATAAAAATAAACAAAGGTAGCGTAACTAACTGAGGTTACTTGTAAAACATCGACGAGATAGAATAAAATTAGAACTCAAAACCAAGAAAGAAATTTAGCCTCAACTTGCTAAATTGGATGGTAAAGAACTTAGTTCCTTTTAGAAGAAAATTAACCTGGAAATTCGTTTGGATCATCTCGATAGTTAATAATAATAAATATCGTTAAAAAAATTCAGTCCACTAAATTTGGCTTATTTATTAAGAGCCACGCTAATGGCAGAAATTTTGTTCAGCTTTCGGCTTTATTTGGGCCGTCATCAGGACACTAAAAAGCGATCATATTCACAGATCAAAATATACTGCAACACCATTTTTACTTACTTGTACAAAGTAACAAGTAAGTATTGTGAAACCGACAAAATTCCCCTATCGAATTTTGATGGAAATATCCGTTTTGAGCATCCCTGGATCCATTTTGACTATTTTTGGCTTGATGTCGGTACGTACGTTCGTGCGTGCGTTCATAACTCGCAAATCTAAAAACTGTTTAAACGTATAATGTTGAAATTTTGTATTTAAGACTGGTATAGGGTCTAGTTGTGCACCTCGCATTATGGTTCCAATCGTCTGTACCGGAAGTGCACTTTACTTGAAACTTTTTTCGAATTTTTCTAATAAATCCAGAATGATCAACCGTAGCATGTTGAAATTCAGTATTTGAACTTGATGTTGTATCAGAATGGTCATCTGCTATTTTTGTATGGATCGGCCTAGCCAGGAATGCATTTTACTTAAAACTTTTTTTGAATTTTTTGCATGAATATAAAATGATCCGCCATAGCATATTGGAATTTCGTATGAAGAACTTCTATAACATCTTATTGTACATCTTGCATTATGATTGCGATCGGCTAAACCGGAAATGCACTTTACTTGAAACTTTTTTAATTTTCCGCATAAATTCAGAATGATCAGCCGTAGGATACTGGAATTAAGCATTTGAAATTCCTGTAGCATCTTAATGGTCATCTTCTATTTTTGTAACAATCGGCTGAGCCGGCAGTGCACTTTATATGACAGACTTTTTGAATTTTCCGCATAAATTCTGAACAATCAGTCGTAGAATATTTAAATTTTGTATTAGGCATTTTTATAATATCTAGTTGTACACCTTGTATTATGATTGCTATCGACTGAACCGGAAAAGCACTTTATTCGAAACCTTTTTTTGAATTTTCCGCATAAAGCCAAAACGATTGAACATAGATTGTTAGAATTCAGTATTTAGGAGGATTATACCGTGTAGATGCTCATATCCTATTTTTATTGAGATTCACCGAGCCGGAAGTGCACTTTACATGACAGTCTTTTGGAATTTTTCGCATAAATTCAAAACGATCAGATGTAGAATATTGAAATTTGGTATTTCAGTCTGCTGTAGCATCTGAATGATTGCCTACTGTTTTCATAAGAATAAACTGAACCGGAAGTGCCCCTCAGTAGGAATTTATTTTTTAATTTTGCGCATAAATTCAGATCTGTTGGTAGTCGTAGAATTTTGAAAATCAGTATTCAGGAATGTTGTAGTATAAGAATAATGGCCTACTGTTTTTGACAATGATGTACAAGTAAGTCACGTGATGTTCACGTCTGATTTTTATCTTTTAATTACGTACATTCTAGTTGGATTTTCTATTTTCTGAATTTGAATTAATGAAGAAAACGTTTAATTAAATTATGTCTATAAAGATTGTTCCTAAAGATTAAAATTTTGCGACAAGAATTTAATATAATTACTTGAAATATTTTTATTGCTTGCATACATCTCCATAACAACGCAGTATAGTGAGCTATAATAAAATTTTATTACAAAATTTTCAAATTCTTCGTTTCATTGAACATTAGTACTGTAATCATTTTGTAATCTTCAAATTTACAGCGGAAAGCGTCTAATAATTCAAATGAGTAAGTTATTATTATACATTTTGTATGTTTTTAAAATCGTATTCAAGTAATAATGGAGTGTGAACTTTTAAAAATGTTTTTGTTGCCACCCCCACAAACAAAGCAAGATCTTGTGCTTTCTGCATCCGGATTTAACTTTCATTTATGGACATCACCGCCTAGTCTCAATATTCCATAGCAGTACAAAGGTATAAGTATAGGCTGGCTTAACCGCCCGACTGCAGGTAACCATGCCACTCGTTACATTACTGAACTATGCCATTGTAAATAGCCGGTTGTTTTAAGCCCACGTTTTACTTTAGCTTAAAATCTCGATCCGTCACACAACAGTTTCGTAAACAGAAATAAAGTGAAATAAAGTGGTCGACACGAAATTTTTAATGAAGCTAATAAATGGGTATTTCAAACACGTCATTAATGTTGAACTTTTTGAAAAATTTCTGGATGAAAGCAATGCGCGATTTGGATAGACTTCTTCATAAAGACGCCGCGCTTGAAGTACGTGTCCATTAGCATGACCATACATAAAAATCACATGATGAAAGCGCATTTTTGACAGCTCATGAATGCTTGTTACTTCAGAGATTTCGCAAATTACCATCTCCCGCAATTACTGAGTTTGAAATCAAGCAGTTTGGGCAAACTTACGAAACAGCAGCTTCCATTTAGTACTAGTTTCAAGTTGACTATTTGATAGGTACATAATTTATGCATGTACAAACTCAAAAATACCTTTTAATCTTCATTGTTTAGTTATTGACTGACGGGAGGTCAAGTGCTGTACCTTAAATTAATAATTTGATCTTTATCAAAGCTATATAAAAAAATACACCAGAAGTAAACAAATTTTCATCCAATAATAATTATTCATTCTAATAAGCTTTAAATTCGCGTCAAACAACTCATTGAATGAATCTCGGACAGATTTGACATCTGTACATAATAATAGTGACACCCGCGGCGAAAGTTGTAACTAAATTTTTATCTACTTGGATAAATTTTAGTTGCCATATCCCTAATGTTATATATATCTGTGGGCATTGTTTCACTTGAAACAAGTAATTGAATAATTTAATCTTCCACAATCAATGAGCTTGAATTAAAGCAATTTGTGCAAACCTACGAAACAGCAGCTTTTATTTAGTACCAGTTTGAAGTCTGTAAATAGTATAGACAGCCAAAGTGAATATAATAGCGCTTTTTCCCAAAAAATGCGCTAAAAAGCAATAGATCATGAAATATCTTGCTATAGCTTCCTCCATTTCAATTTATTTACATTCCGAAACGACTCATTGTATTTATCACGATTCAAAATATTTTATCAGGTTACAAAACTAGAACTACCTACTCAAATATTTTTTTCACAGATAAAATATTTTGTTCATCTTTCCAACAAAAGAAATCTATTACAGATTAAGCATATCAGCACAAAGAATGCGGTGCCCAACCCAGATTAGTAAATGACAGGCCAACACAAAAAATATACGGCAACAGACGAAAATATTTTGGAAAACAGATCAGACCAGCTTTATTTTGACAGACATCCAAGGTAGAAATGTTGTTGGATTTTACGAAACATATAATTCAAATTAACGACTAACTATGGTACAGTTTGGACAGAATTCATCTACCTAATAATCGTTAACGGTTGCAGTCACACAATAGCCAAAACCACTAGCATGAGGTGCACCAGGGCCGTAACAAAAAATTTGATTTACAATTCGATATATTTCATGTCTTCAATATATAGAATATGTTTAATAAAATGTTGCATCATCAGGTTTCCATAACCACCCAAAATGTACTGATTGTGGGCCGTTAACCTTTGTTGATAGTGGAGATTTTCTCAAGAGGTCTATAAACCATGTCATTTTTTTAGTCTTTTAATTTTGAAATGTGTGGGTTTTACTTGTTCCTAGATTAATTTAGTAGAATCAAATCTACGAAATATTAAAAATTTCAAAGGTTAAAACGTATTTTGATAATTTTGCGCATTTCTGTATGTGTCCAAGGCTAAAATGAGAATATCCGATTTTTTAAGCCTATAAATCATAAATTTCAATATTTTGCTAGAGCAATCCCACATGGATGAGATCATTATTGACCAGAGTTTGTATTTATCAATTGCCTGACATGACACCTCAAGATATAATTTTGACCTTCAGACAATGTAACGTGCGAAAGTGTCATAATTCATAAAAATAAAGTAGGCCCTAAATCTGACTCTGTCTGGACGGAGCCTTGAATCTCTTTATGTCACGCCACCCTAAACAGTCGAACACTTCTAGCAGCCTCAGATCCGGAACTAGGGCGTGGCAAAGGTGACCCCTGCCACGGGCGCAGTCTCCTAGGAGGCGCAAAATTCTATTAACCGCATTAGACAAATCATTCAAATTCAAATTTAAGATATGTTTTATGACGGGATTTGGGTGAAAAAGCTTATACCGTTATACTACCTGCTACCCATCTCATCTTAAGGGTTTATATAGGTTATTGGCTTAGGCCTTAGATCATAAGGTTTTTGCTCTATCAGCAAATAGTCTAGCTTCTGCATTTCGTGCATTGTGTTAGGAATGCCGAGCCATCCGCTTCGCTTGATTTCCATCTATTGTTCAGAATTAATCAATTCTGGTTCTAGACCCCACTGAACCCAAAAGATATAGACATACCGCGAGCTCTGTTTTTGGCTCTACTAGGAGATTTTCTTAATCTCTTTAAAAAATAATTTTCACGTTTACGTTACGGAAAATACATTTAACTAAAAAAATTTATTTTGATATTGCTATTAAAAAATTTAGGAACATTTATATTGCTTAAAACTCTTCTTCAAACAACAATCTTAGTATAGCCAAAAACAGAGTTTGTGGTTACAGCCATAGTTTTTAAAAAAAGTCGGCCTGTTCGTCTATATGGAACCACGATAACTTGAGAACGCGCACAAATTTTCAAATGAAATTTCATATTCAAGTTTTTCACTAAAAAGAGTTCAAGATCGTAGATGAGTTTTGTTCAGTCAGTGGTACCAAAACTTTATTGACGGAACTTTTTGATTTTTTGCGTTTTTTTTAGAAACGGTGGTATTTATCAAAGAATATAAATTGACTACAATTGATCCTCGAATAATTTGGCACAACATTTATCCTAAACCTTTTTCGCAATCATCAGTGGTTCATTTGTCATTATTAAAATTTGAGTTTTTATAAAATTCGTTGTTTTTCTGAAGCAAAGAAATTATGAGAATCATAATGTGAAATTAGAATTATTATCACTCATATTCGGACATCACATGCAAACATTTATCAATTGTTCTTTTAAATTAAGTAATTAAGCTCTTTCGTGTTTGGTATCAAATAAAAGCTATTACGATGATATTCAATTGTACTGAAAGTGTCAAAGAGGATATTTAAACGATCATCAATTGTTTATTTTACAAATTATTCAAATGATAGTTTGGTATCAATTTAAAGCCCTCTGGAATATAGAACTAGTAGATATCAAGAATGAATATTAATTAATGGAGTCCACGTTACCATCTTTAAATTACACATTCGGCGGTCAAATGTCAAAACTGTATGTTCCAATGAACTGAAGACTCCGAAAATCTAGAAAAGGACTACTCATTCTCAAGAATACTTATTTTATTTAGGACTTTGACAGCTGCCACTTTGAAATATGCAATTAATTGATGCGATACTTTAAATTCCTGAAACAGTGATGAAACTGGCCAGGAAATTTATGGTCGAAGAAGTACTGTGTGGCCACAGCAGATTTTTTTGTATAATAACATCGATTTCTGATTCATATGAAGATGTTAGTAATATTTAATGTACCTGACTGATTATAATTTGGTTTTTATTATATCACCACTTGGTTTGAAGAATATATTTATATATATTTTTTGTATTATATCTTTTTTTGCGGCGAAATTCTAAGACTCGCCACGGGCGGCCAATACCCTAGTTCTGAGCAGCCTGCTCGAGTGACATAGAACATTTCTAGAAATATAAACATTCGAATATATAAAGGCGAACAACCTGAGAAGTAGTGAATATCAAGAGCTTGATCAGCTAAGAGCGAAGTGTAATAAATAAATAAGTTGTTGTAAATAAATATAAGTTGCTTTGTAGATTACGTTTAATAGTAGTGAGTAAGAAATAAATTGCATAGTAGTTGTCTTAGTGCTGTATCAAAAACTTTAATTTATTTTTCTTTTTCCAATCAGAAGGTTCAAATCGTAGTCCGTTCTTAAATGAAATGAACTATAATAAGATATTCCTTCGATTTGCTGGGATTTTAAAACTCAAACAAATGTCATTGTTTGTATTATCTACGTATAATGTAACAAAATCTGTGGACAAGAATAATAAGAACTGCAAGTGCTGCTATTGTAATTGTGTTGTAAGCATGACCTCCTTATCTGTACATTATTCTCTGAAGTCGCCATATTCAGCCCACATATTAACAATATAACAATTTTCTAAACATGTTCTAAATGTTACATTTTAATCAAAATAAAATTATTTGATAAACTTTTGAATAGGGTGGCAACTGTAGATACGTGTTTCGTCCTTATTAAGATTATTCAGTACAGTACAGTCCCTCTTAAGAACCAAGCAATGAAAATGCCCCCGATTCAATAAGTATAATCTATACAGGAAAGTTGCACTTCTGATGTTAGCATTTTTCATCTAAGTACTAACTGTTCGAGCACGAACCATATAAGACGATAACTCGTATTGCATGAGCCGCTATCTCGATAGCAAGAAATGACGGCGTTTACGTTGGCTGTAGCAGCGTGGGTTATGTACGTTACCAACCACAAACGTGGGAGGAATTCACAGAGAAAGGACCAAGGTAAGACTAGCTCTTATTACAGCAACGCAACGAACGCGAAGGTGGAGATAATAGTGGTTGTTATGACGTGGTTAATATAGAACTAATGATACATCATATTTAGGAGAGTGAGTTATTGATGGGATTTATAATACACTTTTGAGGCAGTCTTTATAGCCTCAGTACATGTTTAGAAGAATTTTCATCATACAAGCTGATTTATTGACTCACTGACAGATGTCTGATTAAATCTGTTGTAATTTGGAGGAGAAATGTTGTGGGAGCATAAATTCCATTCTACTTACGGCCAGCTTTCATACCTCACAATGTAGGCACCAAATACTTGATTATCATGTCGCGATAGTGAGCACCATTAAATTTTTTTGACTGATCAGCTGTTTCTTCGAAACATGCATTTGTTTCTCAACAATCATTCGTGAATTTTTTGAATCCCAAATGCGACAATTCTCACGACCAACAAAGTCATGAAAATTATTATTTGTAGGATGACAGATCCCAATAATAAATTTTATTTTCTTTCACGATTTACAGCTTTATTAGGTTATGATCAGAATAAAAATTATTTTCATCATTAACATAAAAATTTCAACGTCACAGCAGAAACATTGACTATTAAAGCACGGAGCTAAGATTTGTACCTAATTCTAGATTCATAAATATGTATAATGTAAATAAGACTACGCCAACGTGTTACAAAAATAGACAATTTATAGAACGTTTACTAACCGGTAAATTTACTACTAATACTATGCCATGTAATAATAGTATGAATGAAGTTTTGAAAACAATGTGACATTTATTTAATGATAACACTACACATTCTTATTTACTATTCCAAACAAGCATTCTTGAGAAGAGTAAACAGTGATTCTAATACATTAATTAAATTTCCTAGTTAGAATCATTCTGTTATTTATTACAATAATTTTGTATTGGATTTTGTTGGCACAAACGGACTCTTGTAGAAATTTCCATGGCCATTTTACATATTAAATGTCGTCCACATTCATACCTTACAATGTAGGCACCAAATACTTGATTATCATGTCGCGATAGTGAGCACCATTATATTTTTTTGCCTGATCAGGCAAATATTTGATGGTGCTCACTATCGCGACATGATAATCTACAAGAGTCCGTATGTGCCAACAAAGTCGTAAGCCTGATTCACTCCAATACAAAATTATTGTAGTGAATAACAGAATGATTATTGTAAAAATTGTTTCGAGTTGCGCAATAAATTTACAAGTTTACCTGAATATGCTTAACTTTTGGGCTCATGTATATCGTCTGCCAATAAACATTCAGTCGATTTTGCAAACTTGCTGTACATTTGAGAAAAAACAGACTGTAAAAAATTGTTTGAAGAAGCTATTTTTCAATATGCACTAACTATTAAATATGACCTTTGACACTAAATGAGAATATGAAAACAAGTAAAATTTGAGAATATAATTTTATTGCATGTAAGCTCGAAAGAATTCGAAGCGCGTATGTAAATTTTCGACGACCGGTCGTCCAACCGCGCGATACTCACTCAGCATCTAGTTGCGGCTTGCGGCATGTAAAATAAACGTTTCAGGTTGGCGCCAACATGTGTTAGCCGTGCACACAAAAACGACAGGTTTCTGAAAGCAGTGCTTATAGCGTATCGTAGTGTTGGTGAATTCCTAACTTGTGAATCTCGCCTCAACAACTTCCAAAACTGTCAACAGACCAAATTAATAGCATTACATTGTGCTTACTATATCCCATTTGAATTTCATGGCCTGTTTTACTGTTTGAATTTTTCTCTTCATTTCACAACTTCATTACAATTTACAATTTATCGTTACTTTACGTTTAGTTTTCCATATTTTATGTCTAAATTAGGAAATTAATATTTTAATAAACAAGGTGTGAGCGATGGTGACGGACACATCCGTTACAAAAATATCCATCAAACATTTTACTAGTTGGCTCTGTTAACAGCCAAAACTACGCTGTATTACACAGCCTTCCATCAAAGAGACCCAACAAATCAAAAACCAAAATTTTGGACCACATCCAAACTAACTTCAGCAGAAATACAAATTGAGATTGAAATTATGTTAACTGTGCCTCTATTAAATTAATTTAGTGTTGATTTAATATGAAGATATAATCCGCGGTACAGAACCCCTTTCTCCGGATTATTAACACTCTTTTGAAACTTTGTGAGTGGCTTCATTCTGATGAGTCCGACAACTTTTTAATTTGCGAAAATTTTTGAAACTACTGCATTTCCACCGAACCGCCAAAAAAGACGTCGATTTTATAGTTTAATTGTGAGATGATAATAGCAAAAACACTCACAATATTCTGTCCGACAAAAATATTGCGGCGTTCGGCGCAACCTCCAACTCCAACATGTCAAAATTACAAGTTTTGCTACATTATTAATATTCTGTCGAATTCCTCAGTTCTATCAAATAAACATTAGTGAAGTTGAGTGGTGATATTGTCCGACAAAATTTCTGCTGCATATTTTCAGACCGAAGCTCTGAAAATGTCAATTCTATGAGATTGGTTTGCTGATTAACACTTGTCGGGCAAAAATCATACATATAGGTAAGTATATTTCTTGATCAAATAATATATTGTCCGACAAAAATAGTTTGCCGTTTTGCTAGTCCGAAAATAAAAAGATAAGAAGTAGCGTTTTCCGTGTTTATATGTGCACAATATTGAATCTACCTTTCAACCAAATTTTGTGCATTCATTTGTTTGATCAAAAAATAATATTCGCTAAATTTCTACGTCTTTATTTCTATAACATGGTCCAGAGCGATATTTCATTCGCAATTTTTTTTCTCATGTCTTCTCCACTATAGTGCAACAAATAAAAAAAGGAATTGAAGAAATATCTTGATGAAAAACTGAGCATACAATTTAAAAATATCATTATTATAGGCAAAATTTTCAAGGAAAAGCGGAAAATTGGTAACAGATGTGAAACAAGAAACATAAAAACATGCTTAGAAACAATTTTTTCAATATTAGAAAACCTATTGTCGAAATGATATTTTCCATTACGATTCGAAAATATTGATATTGTAACGTTATTTATTTTAATTTAGGGAGCAAAAGTTACTAAACACTACAATTTATTATTTTATGATTTATTAAAATAATAAATTAGATAACTAACACTATTTCTAATGAATAATTCTAATTTAAACTAAAGATTATTATACTATCTTTAACTTGACTTTAATTATTTATGTCAATATTGACTTATTTTAAATAACACATTTTATTTCCACCACTAGCATGTCCATATTATAAGGTCTCTGAGCCAAAATCAATAATGCTCCTCGTTGAGTCAGCCACTGATATATACTGTGGGTCTCTCCCCAATAAGTTTTTCCCGCAAATGTCCAGGCTTTTCTAGAAAGCGCTAGAAGATACCAGCAATTTTCTAGAAAACAAATATATTTGCTTCTATTTCTTGATGTAAAATATTTCCACAATATTTCTAAGCACCAGTAAAGCCGAAATGACTAATTTATTGACTTAAATTCGTTACAATAGATAATAATAATGTATGTATGCAAAATGAAATTTAGCAATTGAGTTCAATTTATGTATGTACATTCTTGCATCTTACCAAAAAAATTGTATTATACATCAAATTCCGACTTTTGCAAGTAGAAATTGCATTCATGAAAGTAATTTACAGTTCATTATTTTTGTGGTGACACGTTATTATCTAACGAATTAAGAAATAACAAGAACCACATTTACTATCTCTGTTATACACATATGTTCATGTCATTTATTAAAATTGATTTGACGTACCAACTCACCACAACGCTCGTTTATAATTTATAGCACTCCGCAAAGCTTTATTTGTCTGAAATTCAAGCAATCATTGGATTCCAAAGTATATTTGTCTATTTCGAATACTTTACTCTTTTCAGGACAAAAATGGAGTATTTCTAATTGATTATTCAGCATCAGCATATAGTTTGGACAGACTTCATGTACCTAATAATCGTTAACGGTTTATTCAAGTCACACGATAGCCGAAACCACAAGCCTGAGGTGCACCAGGGCCGTAACAAAATTTTTTATTTCGAATTCGGTATATTTCATGTCTTAAATGTGTAGACTATGTCTTAAATAAAATGTTGCATTATCAGGCTTCCATAACCACCCAAGAGACACTTATTACGGACTGTTAATCTTTGTTAATAGTGGCGATTTTCCTAAGAAGCCTTAAAAATATATTTATTCGGACATTTACTCCTCCTCGTCTTTCTTCTCATCCTCAGGATTAATATCGGACACATCCAAATCACTGAAAGTTATAATTAGTGGTCTTTGTAAAGTGATACAAATTCATCTTCTACTTTTATTACATGTTGAATTGTCGCTGTCCAATATTTTCAATTTCAAACTACACTGGAGTTTAATTGCGGCAAAACATTTTTTTTTTTCTAATATTGTCTTTTAATTCGCTCCAAATTATCTCAATAGGATTGAATATACAATAATAAGGCGGTAAACAGGTGCATTCAGCGAACATTTATCTTCATCATCAACCCATCCTTTCTTAACATCATGTGTGTCATAAATATACAAAATTACCTATAAGAGAATAAGTAATTTTCCCAAGAATTCTTATTATAAAAGATTAAGGCATTAAAATTTGAAATACAGTACTGGTAATAAGCTTCGAAGAACTTTTGATCTACCATTGGAAGAGTGGGGGTAAAATATATACAAATATGGTTCTTATCTGCGGGCTAATCTTTTAGGATTGCAATTTTGGGCTTTGTATGACTGCAATATACCTCTAACGATGATTAGGTAGATGAAGCCTGTCCAAACTATACCAGAAAAATTCACATAAGATCTGCAAAAATTAGGCTTTGAACTACATGATTATCTCTCATTTTCTTCTGATTTAGCACAATAGTTTTCAAAAATTAGAAAGACTTTTGGAAGTACACAAAATCGTTCAAATGAAAAATTAATAAGATTGATTTGCAGAACACAACATTTTTTTTGTTGTCTACAATTGCTTTCCGATTATTTATAAAGTTTGAATTTTTATTTTGCCATCTGCTGGGTCATAAAACCTGGTAAATTAAAATGCTATATAATATATTCTTTCCATATTTTTACTTCTCGACCTATAATATAAAAGGGGACGTATTGTAGTCGTGATTTTTTAACAGTTCAAGATTTTGATGAATCTTAACGAAAAACATAATTTAAAAAAAAAAAATCGGTCGGTCTGGAAGCACGATAACTTGAGAACGCGTACGAATTTCCGATTGAAATTTTATATGCAAGTTTTTCATCAAAAAGCTAAGTTCAAATTCGTACCAGTGGTACCAAGACTTTATTCTATTTTTTTTTAGTTTTTTGTATTTATTTTATAAACGGTAGTATTTATCATAAAATATGAAATGACTAAAACTAATCCTTGAATGATTTGGCACAACATTCACCTATAACATTTCTCAAAATTATCAGCGGTTCATTTGTTATTATCAAAATTTAAATTGTTATAAAATTCGTTATATTTTTCTGAGTCAAAAAAATAATAAGAATCATATGTGGAGTTAGAATTATTATCACTCATATTTTGACATCACATGCAAACATTCATCAATTGTTTTCTTAAAATAAGTAATTTGGCTCTATCGTGTTTGGTATCAAATTAAAGCTCTTGTCAGAAGTGTCAAACAGGATATTTGAACGATTGTCAATTGTTGCTTTCACAAATTATTTAAATTATATCTAGTTTGGTATCAATTTTAAGCTCTCGGAGAGATAAGCTTAGTAGATATCAAAAATAAGTGATTAACATCTTCAAATTACACTTCCAGCGATCTAATGTCGAAACTGTATGAATCAAAGACCCCAAAATTTAGAAAAGAACTCTTCCTGTACAAAAATACTCATTTTATGTAAGGAGTAAGAAATGACCGCAGTGGCGTGCGGTGACTTTCTATGATAGGTGTGCACAATCGGTGGTAAGGAAGGGGATATATACATGGCCAACAATACAGCTTATTTTGCTCACAACCAGCAACCCATTTGAATTTTTCATATATTTTAATTTGGAAATGTCGCACGGACTGCTGGCCTTTAATTTTTATATTCTGAGTGAATTTTATGTCTGGCGTTGGTCTTGTTTTCATAATTTCATTTTTTGTTCCGACATCACGACGTGAAAAAGGATTTTCCAGTAGATCACAAATTATAGATCTATTTTCAATTGTCATTCTACAAATGATAATTTCACAAAAATACATAATTTAAGAAACGTATAAAATAAGTATTTACCTAATATTGTTGTCTTAAATAACGAATAACAATATTTCATCTATTTTAAAACAAACTAATGAAAGGCGTTTGAAAAATAATTCAGTTAAACGTTGAATATTCAGCTCCAGGTGCAGAAAGTCTGCCTGCACCCAGCGAGGGAGAACGAGCGATAGAAGATCGCTAATTTCGGTATGCTTTTTCTCTGTCAGACTCTATTCCTTCATTTTCCTTATACTGACTATGCTAAACAGACCTCGCTCGCCGTGCAGGCGAGAAATCTGCACCTCAAGCGTCAACATTCGTTTCAAATATATAGCAGAGTGGCCCGCGAGGCACGCTCGTATTTCTGGTTGCATAAATAGATAAAATACACTCTTTCTCTGATTTTATAATGAAAATTTGTGAAATAAAATGAAGTATTCAATGAACCATTATATCAATTTTATTTACGTAATTTCTAATATTTTCATAGGGTGTGCGGTGCACACCCTGCACATATGGACTGCACGCCACTGAATGACCGCCATCTGTCACTTTAGCAATGACAGCTGCGGCTTTGAAATATACAATTAATTGATGTGACACTCTAAATTTCTGAAACTGGCCATGAAATTAATGGTCGGGAAAGTACTGTGTGGCCACAGCAGATTTTTCATATCTAGATTGAAAATATTCTAAACTGGGTGTAGATGATAAAAATCATATGATTTAAATCATGATTATAATCAAGTGACTTTTTCAAAAAAATCATTGATTTTAATCAAAATTAAATTATTCTTTTCAAAGAAAAATACCACAGGAGAAAATAAACTCAACTACTTATTATAAGAAAATTAGAAACAAGAAACATTAGCAATTAAATTATAACAAAAAAATTTTAACTTAGGATTAAAATGAGCAAAAAATTGTATTGATTATTTTTTCTAAATCATGATTTTTTCCTGATTCTAAATTTTGGAGTATCCACTCAAAATATTTATTTGTGGAATAATGGTGACACTTTCTAAAAATATCTCATTTTCATAAATATTAGCACACTTGGGAAAGTATTATTTATTTACTTAACGAGAAAAAGTGCATAATCAAAATATTGGCACGAAATCATAAAAAAATGTTACTTTCAAGTACACAATTTACATCAAGAGCTTATTTACAAAGTTTGACTTGAAAGATGTGACAAAAACATTTCCGTAATACAAACAATAAAATCAAAACAAATAAACTTCGTATTCACTGAACACTGATATGAAAAATTAATGTCCGTATCAAACGTTCAACAATTAAAAACTATATTTGTTGCATAATTTCTCGAATTTACTAGTTTTGGACCATTCTTAACTGGAACAGAGTATAGAAGACATTTATTTAGTGTTCTTAATTATTACAGCTGAAAAACAGAACACTCAAGTGATTAAATGAATGTCTGTGATTATTTTTCAACAAAAAGACGTCCAACGTCGGAATTTTGAGGTTAGGAAATGTTTTTCATCTTAATTGAACTATTTTTGTACCACTTGAACTTTACCACTTATGCATCCAACCACTTGAGAGGCGCAATTTAGTTTTCTCAGTGTAGTTCGTAGATATTAGAACACTGAGGCTTTAAAATTCTTTCAGCAGCCACTTTCTTGAGCTTCCTCTATTTTTAGCGCATTTTTTGGAAAAAAGCGCTATTATATTCACTTTGGCTGTCTGGCTGGCTGGCGTGACGCTGAGTTATCAACAACTATACTATTTACAGACTTGAAACTGGTACTAAATAAAAGCTGCTGTTTCGTAGGTTTGCACAAATTGCTTTAATTCAAGCTCAATGATTGTGGAAGATTAAATTATTCAATTACTTGTTTCAAGTGAAACAATGTCCATAGATATATATGACATTAGGGATATGGCAACTAAAATTTTTTAAAGTAGATAAAAATTTAGTTACAACTTTAGCCGCTGGTGTCACTATTATTATGTACAGTTGTCAAATCTGTCCGGGATTCATTCAATGACTTGTTTGACGCGAATTTGAAGCTTATTAGAATGAATTATTATTATTGGATGAAAATTTGTTTATTTTTGGTGTATTTTTTTATATAGCTTTGATAAAGATCAAATTATCATTTTAAGGTACAGCACTTGACCTGCCGTCAGTCAATAACTAAACAATGAAGATTAAAAGGTATTTTTGAGTTTGTACATGCATAAATTATGTACCTATCAAATAGTCAACTTGAAACTATTACTAAATGGAAGCTGCTGTTTCGTAAGTTTGCCCAAACTGCTTGATTTCAAGCTCAGTAATTGTGAGAGATGGTAATTTGCGGAATTTCTGAAGTGACAAGCATTCATGAACTGTCAAAAATGCGCTTTCATCATCTAGATGATTGTTCCATTTTTTTTACTGCACATATTATAATTAATTCGCAAGCTATAACTGCTCTTGTCCGACGATTATATCCGGCAACTTTCATATTTAGAAGAGTCACAATAAGTGGCGCAGCTTGCTCCGTGTGCCTCGGAAACTAGTGTCACACCAAGCGCAGCTCAAAGCGCAAAAAAACTTGCTGCAAATTAAAACTCGAAATTATATTAATTGTACGTTGTTGTCAAACAATAAACGCATTATTCAAAAAATACTTTCAATGCGTCTGCAACTTGCAGAACAAAGCTGTAAAGTTGGTAGCGTTTTGAAAAAGATAAAAGTCGAGTAATCCTTGATAGGATTTAATTGTTGGAATATCTATAATCTTTAAAGGCATCTGAAATACGTATTTATGATTGTACAAGACATTAACACAATATATGGATTACATTCGTATGCACCTGAATCCAATTTATATGTAAATAATCCTTGCACCTGTGTTCAAAAATAGCCACAAAACAAATGACATTATTTCTGCTTGTACCGGTCCCACCGATGGAATGTCGCTCCCAACTGATTACGCTCTACGTCACAAACAGTGGAATATCTGTCGCTTATAATTAGGCATATTTATTCGGATTAAAACCATTCGTAGTGTTAGTAATGGTTCAGATAAAACGATTCAACACTTGTGCATATTAAACAGATTCGAAATACTTGGAATCTGCAGTTGCGTGTTGCGTTTTTTATTTTATTTCGAATCAGGAATGCCAACTGAATTTTTATAACTTAACTTTGAGGATTAAATTAATATGGTAATTTTAATAAGAAGATTTATTCTCGAGTGGAATGAGAAATAGTAAAAAATAATTTATTAATTACAGGAAAAGGAAGTGGATGAATTAGACACAGACACAAGTACCAACATAAAAAAAAATGTTCTAAGAACGCTACTTGATGATACATACTTGGCTACCTTCCAAACTGAATTATTAGACCGTGTCGTTTATTTACATTTGTCTATCACATTCTCAACTGTTTGAGAACTGTTGGACAAATATTTCAGGATGCAAGTTATAATCTAATAATCGAGTGTCTATGAATGATTCTCCACTTAATTAATTTGTAAGCAGCACTAAAATATAGCATACCAGACATACCAAAGCTAACTGCTGCACTATTTTACAAATAAGTAAACAACCGCCAACTTTTAGTTTTGCTACAGATAGTTTTGGATCCACTGATAGTATTTTACAAATGTGTAAACATCGGCTGCAAGATCAAAGGTTTAGTGACTAGTGCGAAAGCTTATAATCCAAAGATTTAGTGACCAAGAGTGCGGCAAATACAAAAACTGTAATAATTTGTATGTGCTCTTTAGATTTCAACATAAAAGATTTATTTGTTTTGAAAAGCCGGTAGGCGGTATCTTCTCATTGTTTTCTTTATGTAAAGGATTTAGCTTGAGAAGGTAGGCTATTTAACGGTTGATACTTCAATACAAATTCTTTTTTGCACATGGTTTGTCATCAACAACAAGCCTCAAAATCTTTTGAAAATTGTCCACTCAGACGCAGAAGCAGGAATTATCCGTTTCCCATTAACGTCTCTGTTGTCTGGGCGGAGCCTGTTATGTCAAGCGACATTCGAGAATAATGTAGAAATTTCTGGATGTTTGGTTCCCATATATATAAGGGCGAACAATCTGACTGAAGAATAGTGAAATGGAGTGAATATTCAGAGCGTGATAAATAAATAA
The DNA here is from genome assembly GCA_963989225.1 of Dromius quadrimaculatus. Classification (NCBI taxonomy): domain Eukaryota; kingdom Metazoa; phylum Arthropoda; class Insecta; order Coleoptera; family Carabidae; genus Dromius; species Dromius quadrimaculatus. The sequence continues at coordinate 44,437,965 of OZ022334.1, read as the reverse complement.
GTTGTTGAAAATAAATATTGGTGACTTTGTACTTGAGGTTTAATAATAGTGAGTAAGAAATAAAATGTAGTGTTTGTTTTAGTGTTACAACGAAGAATAAAAATAAAACAGTATTATAAAAGTTTTTTGACCACTGAATTAGATATTTTTCCGCTTAAAATTAATACGATTATAATTATTAAAGTGATTCAATTACAAATCATGTCTAATCACAGTTATTTAGCTGGTAATTAATTAGAGACTTATTAGATTAATTCCAGATCTGAATTAGGAAACTAAAAATAGGTACTATGGAATAAATTATTAATGTTCGCTCATTATATTGTAGGTACCTCATTCACGGTTTGAATATATAAGATTTAAGTGTCGATGTCTAGTTGAACAATTAAACACAAATATTGGTTTGGTTTATCTCAAGAAATTAAATGAGAATCAATATAGAACTATTGGCGCCAACTATCTTCAGAAGCACAATACATTTTGATAAAATAATTATTCCACAATTACAGTGAAAAAAATAATGAATAGGAAGCAGGTGGTTAATCGTAGTTACCAACAAAAACTATCAGGTATGCAGAGGCGTGCAGTCCATATGTGCAGGGTGTGCACTGCACACCCTTTGAAAATATTAAAAATTACGTAAATAAAATTAATATAATGGTTTATTGAATACTTTATTTTGTTTCAAAAATTTTCATTATAAAATCAAGGAAGAGCGTATTTTATCTATTTATGCAACCAGAAATACGGGTGCGCCTCGCGGGCCACTCTGCTATATATTTGAAACGAATGTCGACGCTTGTGGTGCAGATTTCTCGCCTGCACGGCGAGCGAGGTCTGTTTGGCATAGTCAGTATTAGGAAAGTGAAGGAATAGAGTCTGCCAGAGAAAAAGCATACCGGAATTAGCGATCTCCTATCGCTCGTTCTGTCTCGCTGGGTGCAGGCAGACTTTCTGCACTTGGAGCTGAATATTCAACGTTTAGCTGAGTTCTTTTTCAAACGCTTTCTATAAGTTTGTTTTAAAATAATTGAAATATTGTTCTTTGTTACTTTAGACAACAATATTAGGTAAACACTCATTTTATACGTTTCTTAAATTATTTATTTTCCTAAAATTATCATTTGTAGAATGAGAACTGAAAATAAATCTATTATTTGCGATCTATTGGAAAATCCCTTTTCACGTCGTGATGTCGAGACGAAAGATGAAATTATGAAAACAAGACCAACGCCAGACATAAAATTCACTCAAAATATCAAAATAAAGGCCAGCAGTCCGTGCGACATTTCCAAATTAAAATATATGAAAAATTCAAATAGATTGCTGGTTGTCGCGAGAAAAATAAGCTTCCTCACCACCGACTGTGCACACCCATCACAGAAAGTCACAGCACGCCACTGCAAGTATGATATATTTTTCATACTCTCTACCCCTTTTGGTAATTACAAACATTTGTTATTATTATAAAAATCTTTCTGAAGCAAAGAAATAATGAGACTCATGTAAAACTAGAATTATTTTTACTCATATTTGACATCTCATTCACATGCAAACGCTCGTCAATTGTTTTTTTTTTAAATAAATAATTTGATTCTATTGGTTTTGATGAAGCTCCTGCGGAAATAATTCAGTAAAAGTGTCAAAAAAGATTTCCAAAATTGTCCTTTGTTTCTTACAAGTTATTTAAATAAAACAGGATACATAAGTAATGTCAATGAAAAAACTGATACTTTGGCATTTAGTGCAATATACAATTGTGAGATAATTTGTAATGTTGCTTCATTAATTTCTTGCCACTGTGGCCATCTTTATCCTTCTCATTCGCATCTTTATGTGATATTTCTTTATTGGTTGACTTCTTCAACCGACAGTTTTTTATTTGTTGCTGTTTTGCAAATTAGGTTATGCGTGTACGCACATTCTTATCGTGTCACTTAGTCTTGGGTGTCCATAGCTGTAAGTTGTTGCAATTTAAAAGTTTTACGTTTTTCTGATTATTATCAGTAATTATAACATGAGGATTTTTGTCTTCAGAAATACAGTGTTCAATTCTTTTGTAAGTACAGTTTTTGTTAATAGTTTTCAGTATAATTCAAAATTATGTTGATACGTAGCACTCTTAGATAACCCAGGTGGGGTCAAAACTATAAAGGAAAAAGAATCAAAATTTTTGACTGAATTCCCATATCTAAATTTTTCATCCTTCAACTTGATAGTCCTCTAAATCTAGAAAAGGACTAAAATATAACTTTCGACAATTACAGCTGTCACTTTGAAATATATTGAATTGGGAAAGTACTGAGGTGGCCACAGAAGATTTTTATAACAGTTATAGTTTGGACTGACTTCATCTACTTATTAATCCTTAACGGTCTATTCGGGTTTTATTGCAGTCACACAATAGCCAAAACCACAAGCCTAAGGTGCACCAGGACCGTAACAAAAAATTTGAGTTAGAATTCGATATATTTCATATCTTCAATATGAAGACTCCGTTTTTAATAAAATGTTGCATTATCATTTACTCGTCTTGGCCCATCTCTTCCTCCTCAGTATTAATATCGGACACATAAGAATCACTGAGAATTATAATTAGTGATTGCACGTTTCAGTAAAGTGATACAAATTTATCTTCTATTTTTATCACATTTTAAATTGTCGTTGTCCAAGCTTTTCAATTTGTCTGATTAATTCAACGACACTGGAGTTTAATTGCGACGAAATCCTTTCTTAAAATCATGTGCAGGTCCCTTTTTCCCACTGGGCATTCAATTTTAAAATGTTATCTACTTTGCTGCCATCCTCAATGTAAATTGGTTGTATTAACATCGCAGGATATAAGCAGATACTCATTTCTTATCTTTAAACATACAGAGATTTTCACATACGCATAATCAAATATTTGAGAAATCTAAATATAATACTCAAGAGGATTGAAAACATCCACATTTAGGTGTCAATATTTACGGAAAAAAAAGTACGCAGTCTGTTCATACTTAGAAATCAATTAATAAACAAATATTCTATATCAGACAGCTGCGCAATTCAATTTTTAATAAATGGGACATAAATAATAATAATAAAAAAATGTGGGCTGAATAACAGATTAGAAAATACTATTCACTATTGTATTAACTTTATGAAATATATGAATATATAACTGGAAACAATTATTACTCATATCTTCTTGAAAGTTTTTTTATCGACTATCAATTAGCCTGAATCAAAAATTATATTGCAACTGACAGATAGCCAAGTGCGATTTATGTGCTAATCTGAAGGCTTAAATTCTAGTCCCACAAGAGACTTGGACGGTTATTAACTTGAATAAACTATAATCTAAAAGTGCAACATAATTGTAATATAAATTATTAATCAATATCTTGTTCCATCTTGTAAAATTAGATACTACTTTATAACTTACATATTTTAATAATAAATAATAACACCGACAATAGCACAAGCAAAACGAAATATCGGTAATTGGTTTTTGAAGTGAAACTTCGTTTAAAATTTCTCCAATAATCCCTTAAAAATAAGTAAGAAATTAAACTCAATTATTTCTCAATCATAAAAATTTAAAATTTTTATTACCGAATGACAGCTAACATAACCTCAGATATGCCGATTGTCAAATAAATATATTTATTGTAATGTTTATTTTGACGAATTTGCCGGTAATGTTTTTATTTGAAAACTTCAATGTCAAAATATACGCAGGTGCAAAAAAGAAACGAATTCATCTTTGTATAAAAAAAGGATCATCATAAAAATGATCAAGAATTCGTTCCGATCTCGTATTATTTAGAAGTTGAACAACCGATCAGGTATAAAGTGGCCTTGACTAGAAATTCATCTTAGTTTACTCGCATCATTTATCATCCTCAATACAACAGAAAAAAAGTAATTACAATATTAAATTCACAGAACAGTCATTAAAACTAAGACAAAATAACAAAAAGATAACCTTACCTTTCTAAAACTTGTAGGATATTGATTGAAACTAAGTTTCTTCTGTTGTTTATATTGTTTTGCAGTTAAAACATCAATTCACTCACTTTTAGAAGTTTTCATCAGAACTACAACAAATACTATTGTGTTTATAGTCACTTCACTTTAAAAACAACTTTGTTACACTGACTTCTTGAAATCTTTTAAGTCAAGATACACATAACGTTCAACTTTCGACTAAAGAATGCACCGCACAAGACACAAGCCAACTACAAGCGCACCACAGCGACAAAGAAGCACAACATTCTAATGCGTTGAATGAACTGAGTAAAACATACCTTGCTCGCGCACCAATGAGACATTGCCTGTTATTTCTGTCTCGTTCTACTGCATCTACCAAGCTTCACAAAGTGTGATGCTGACAGGTGCACCCATCTATTGAAAGCATTTTATTTTACTCTTAAAACAATTTGTAAACAAATATCATTCATATTTCTACCTATTGGTGGATGTAACACCCAAATTTTGAATAATTAAGTCGAGATTAAACTAGCCATCAACCAACAAGCATTCTCAATAATATCAAATGAATATAACAAATTCAAGAAAAATTTCCTTATATACTTTTTTGTTGTCATATAGAAAAATTTGAAACGCCAATTTTTGGGCCCATTTTTTGTATTATTGCAACAAATTTGAACTGAATCAATGATAATTATATGTAGTTATCTAAAAATCACGAAAAAACTGCATTTAAATTGCTCAATAATTAGAAAATTTAGGGAAATTGATTTTAAGTATTCTCTCCTCCGTCCGAATACATTCATGTACAGCATTATTTTAACGATAAACATAAATATTTCGGTAATCAGTTTTTGGGTTAATTTCAACTTTTGGGCCTTAATAATGATGCCATTACGTTAAGAAAGCTACAAAATTACTAATTCAATAAAAAAAAAATACATATTTGAACTCTCTACTCTTATAAATGAACTCAAAAGTGTTACCAAACTTCAATATTACATTTTATTCGACTTGTGTGCAGAAAGTTGTTCAAATTTTGTGAATCTGGCAGGTGGCATGTGAGGAATAGACGTCAGCCAAGAAAGGATTTTGCAACAGGGCTGAATTAAGGAGGAATCTATATTAAAGTTCTATAGTTTTGTCGATAGAGGCATGAAATTCAGGAGTTAGGTAGAAAACTTGAAGAAAATAATTACCGCAATATTAATTTTTCGACAAAGTTGAATTTTTGGGCTCATTTTTCGTATTGTTGACACAAATTTGAATTAAATCAATGATAATTATATGTAGTTATCTGAAAATCACAAAAAACTGCATTTAAATTGCTCAATAATTTGAAATTTCAGGGAAATTTATTTCAAGTATTCTCTCCTCCGTCCGACTACAATCATTAGTACAGCATTATTATAACTATGAACATAAATATTTCAGTGATCATTTTTTTGAGTTATTTACAACTTTTGGGCCTTAATAATGCTGCCATTATGTTAAGAAAGCTTCAAAATTACTAATTCAATAAAAAAATTACATGTTTGAACTCTCTACTATTATAAATAAATTCAAAAGTGTTACCATATTTCAATACTACATTTAATTCGATTCGTGTGCAGAAAATTGTGCATATTTTGTAAATCTGACATGTGAGGAATAGACGTCAACTAAGAAAGGATTTTGCAACAGGGCTGAATTAAGGAGGGGTCTATACGAAAGTTCTATGGTTTTGTCGGTAGAGGCATGAAATTCAGGAGTTAGGCAGAAAACTTGAAGAAAATAAATACCGCAATATTAATTTATCGACAAAAATGGATTAAGGTGGTTTAGAGAGGGATAAATACTATATGATTCCTACAACAGGGATGGACTAAGGTTGTCAATGGAAATAAAAAAATATAATTATGCTAAAATTTCGCAAATAGTTTGTGCAGAGCAAACGTCATTTGAGAAAGGATTTTGCAACAGGGCCGAATGAAGGGAGTATAAAAGACGATTGCAAGTTTGCAATGAGAGTTTGATCTTTTGAAGCCGATTAGGCTGTTTGGCAGGTGGTTAGCATGTCGGAAGTAGACGTCAGCTAAGAAAGGATTATGTAACAGGGACAGATTCAGGTAGATTTATATGTTTTTGTTGGTAGAGGTACGAAATTCAGGAATTAGTTAGACAATATGAAAAGAATTAATACCGAAATATGATTTTTTCAACAGAGTTGAATTAAGGTGGTGTTTTTGATGTCAAGAATTTTGCTCATAAGTTTAATGTTTTTAATGTCGATATCTGGATAAATATTACGATACGATTTCTACAACAAGACAGGGATGAAATAAGGTTGTCAATGGAATATTGAAAAGCACAATTTAAATCAAAATTTCACGGGGAAGTAGTTTGTGCAGTATAAAGGTCATTTGATCAAGGATTTTGCGACAGGGCCGAATTAAGGGAGTAAAAAAGACGATTGCAAGTTTGCAATGAGAGTTTGATCTTTTAAAGCCGATTAGGCTGTTTGGTAGGTGGGTAGCATGTCGGAAGTAGACGTCAGCTAAGAAAGGATTAAGTAACAGGGACAGATTCAGGTAGATTTATATGTTTTTGTTGGTAGAGGTACGAAATTCAGGAGTTAATTAGACAAAATGAAAAGAATAAATACCGAAATATGATTTTTTCAACAGAGTTGGATTAAGGTAGTGTTTTTATTAATTTAATCAATTGATTTTGCTCATAAGTTCAATGATTTTGATGTCGATAACGGTACGATTTCTACAACCGGACAGGGATGAAATAAGATTGTCAATGGAATATTGAAGAGCACGAATTACATCAAAATTTCACAGGGAAGTAGTTTGTGGAGTGAAAAGGTCATTTGATCAAGGATTTTGCGACAGGGCCGAATTAAGGGAATATAAAAGACGATTGCAAGTTTGCAATGAGAGTTTGATCTTTAAAAGGCTGTTTGGCAAATGAATAGCATGTCGGAAATAGACGTCAGCTAAGAAAGGATTATGTAACAGATTCAGGTAGATTTATATGTTTTTGTTGGTAGAGGTACGAAATTCAGGAATTAGTTGGACAATATGAAAAGAATTAATACCGAAATATGATTTTTTCAACAGAGTTGAATTAAGGTGGTGTTTTTGATGTCAAGAATTTTGCTCATAAGTTTAATGTTTTTAATGTCGATATCTGGATAAATATTACGATACGATTTCTACTACAGACAGGGATGAAATAAGGTTGTCAATGGAATATTGAAAAGCACCATTTAAATCAAAAGTTCACAGGAAAGTAGTTTGTGCAGTATAAAGGTCATTTGATCAAGGATTTTGCGACAGGGCCGAATTAAGGGAGTATAAAAGACGATTGCAAGTTTGCAATGAGAGTTTGATCTTTTAAAGCCGATTAGGCTGTTTGGCAGGTGGGTAGCAAGTCGGAAGTAGACGTCAGCTAAGAAAGGATTATGTAATAGGGACAGATTCAGGTATTTTTTGGAAAAAAGCGCTATTATATTCACTTTGGCTGTCTGGCTGGCTGGCGTGACGCTGAGTTCTCAGCAACTATACTATTTACAGACTTGAAACTGGTACTAAATAAAAGCTGCTGTTCCGTAGGTTTGCACAAATTGCTTTAATTCAAGCTCAGTGATTGTGGAAGATTGAATTATTCAATTACTTGTTTCAAGTGAAACAATGCCCATAGACATATGACATTAGGGATATGGCAACTAAAGTTTATTCAAGTAGATAAAAATTTAGTTACAACTTTATCCGTGGGTGTCACTATTATTATGTACAGTTGTCAAATCTGTCCGGGATTCATTCAATGTCTTGTTTGACGCGAATTTGAAGCTTATTAGAATGAATTATTATTCTTGGATGAGAATTTGTTCATTTTTTGTCCAAACTGCTTGTTTAATTACCTCAGCGTAGATTGTTGCAGTTCAATTTAACTGGAACTGTGTAGCGTACGTAAGGATTTCTTGTACAAGTATTAAGAAAGAATTTAAGGAAATAGGATTTAATATATATTTCAAACAGTAGTTGAAAATAATTTATAATTATAAATTTATTTTAATATTTGATATGTACAAGTCTGTACAGTTTTGTTTACATTGAGTAAAATATATTAGATTTTAAATAACAAAGCATTCCATTCAATATTTACAAACCAAAACTAAATATTTATAAAAATTTCAATTGATTAACATCAAACTAGAACATTGATAATAGCAATATGCATTTTGATTAACTTAATCTAATCATTCATTTGGTCATAAAATGTTATTGCTTATTTATAGGAAAAAAGACTTCGATTTTTTCAACATCAAAACTGAGAACATGTATTTGTATCACCTTTTTTCGTTTCAATATTAATTAGAGCTTAACTCTATAACTACACAGGAGTACTTAGCAACCTCGTAAAATTTACGTACTTCAAAATAATTCACATTCAAGCATAAACCGTGGAAGACAGGTTAAAGAAACAAAACAATTGTGAAAATTGAGTAATTAAATGTAAGAATTTGGCACACTTATAGAAGACGTTCATAAAAAAATCTTGAATTAGAAGAGTATTATTTTTCATTTCAGGCAAAAGTGGTATTGCTATATGATTTAGAATAGTCATACATATTCTATAAGCTAATGTAGATAAATTAAATAATATAATTCCATTTCACATTGTTCCGCAATTTTACAAATAGAAATTGAAAGGATTAATAATCTGCACGACAAAATAACGTTCGAAAAAATGGCAGACTGTAATAAGTGGTTAGAAGTTCATATTTGCCATTGAAATGATTTATTTTGTCGAACATATTGGACAAACCAGTTTTGAAAAGGTAGGTATATTCAAATTTATTTTTTGGAAAAGGTACTTCTTATAAACATCGAACATTTATGATTGTTTTATATTTTATATTAATATATAATATTCTTTAATATTTATAGGAAGAGCGTTATCATATCACGGGTGATAGAAAAAATATATCATTAGTCAACTATGTAATGTAGAAATACTAAGGTGTTCACTATATTCATTTTTATAGAAACCAATTGTTTCGCGTAAAGTAGTTAAAACTTGGTTTCTACAAAAACCTGTATTTCATATGGCTACTTTTTTACACAATATATAATTTCTTTGTCTCTCTCTCTCTACTATATATAAATATTTCATTATTGCTTCTATAAGAATCATTTTGAATAGAATGGAAGGCATCAATCATTAAACACAACTAAAATAAAATAATAAAATACGAAGCACATGGAACGCTTATTTAAAAGCAACTAGACTAATAATAATATTAATAAACATAATTATAATAAAAGTTGATATATTCTGCTATAACGCTAATAAAAAGTATTTTACTATAAAACAATTGATGTAATGGAAATTACATTTGTTCAGCTCGTTTTACATTGAACATTAAAATCAGGAATAGTTTGTACCATGAAAAAATGAAGTCAAAGTAAGCCACGGACGAAAAAGCATTCTTAAATGAAATATATTCTTAACCCCGTCGTTTTTTTTTTATTTAAATCATGATTTAAATCACTAAATTTATGTTCAATTTATTCAGGGCTTACTTCGACTAGTTCTACTTTTAATCACAGTAAAAAATCCGAAAAATCAATATACAGAATGCTCCATATTATCAATCTATTCTGTACCCGTAATATTGTAGAATAACATTTCTTTTCAAGAATATTTTATATATGATATCGCTATATTTCTTCACTTCGTGAAAACATATTTATAAAAGTTCAGACTATATTATACGTTTACTTATTTTTAATTTGGAGTCTCATAGGACTCAAAATTCATTTGTTTATCTCTCCACTTGAATTTAAAAAGAAAAACTGAATATTTGCATATTTTATAATATTGATCCCAATTAAATTCCAAAAAGTTTGAGGCCTGTTCTTTCAATCGCCGAATATTTATATTCGTTAAAATACTATTTTAACAATTGTTGCAACATTTGTTGCTATAGATTATCCACCAAATGAAGTTATTCGTACGTGGAAAAATCGGGTCAGAATTTCTTCACGACAGCAGAATTATATCATCATCTAACAGAGTAATTATTCTCCAATTCATAAAACCGCTAGAATAAACGTAAAAAAAATACTTTCCTATTTTTATTACAAAGAAATGTACAAGGGCCAGTTCAAAAGTATCTATAAGTTATATATTTTTGTGATATTTCGCCTTCGGAAATATTACTGATTGCGCATGCGCGCGACATTTTTATTATGCTTCAGCTAGACTTCAGCCTGTATTACAAGACACAATTTATTGCCCAATGAATTGACCAAGTTTTCAACAATTTATTGTCGAGCTCAAAAATATTTTGTATATTACACGATACAAGTTTTCATCACCAACTTATAATATTTGACGTAACTTCAAAAAGTGTGGTTAGTGAGAAAGTGTGACAGTACAGATGACGAAAAATTAATATACTGAAGGCAACTGTAAATAAAATTATATTAATACTTTGTCAACCCTAAGATTATGTTTGCAATGTTTGTCTTTCTTTAGGTTAAGTCAAATATGAAACGCGTGTTTCATTTGACGCGAAATAACTAATATGAGTAATGTTGGCAACGACAAATCGGACAAAAATATCCCTAGAATACCCCAGAATATTGGCGAAAATTAGAGCCAGTTCTATTTCAAAAATAACTTCGTCAATTATTGGTCAAGAAAAAATTGTTTTTGGACTCATAACACACAACAATAAATTGAAGGTCAACTTTTGAAAATTATTGACCAATGGGTTGCGGGCTATCATGTGACTTTTTGTTCCAACCAATCTCAGTTTGGGTAGCAAACGTCAAAGTGACATTTCGTAAGCATTGCTTACTCAATATTTGTTTGCTTGATTTTTGTGTTACTAGTATTTATTAGTGTTTTTGACGTTTTTTTGTGTGTATATTGTGACTTTTGGACTATTTCTTTTATTGTTATGTGTATTGTGTTAGTTTTAGTTCTAAATTTTTACTTTTAAAGGTTATGTGAAGATAAGTCTCGTTGTGTGTGATGGTGCTGTGAATGCTGTATTATTTTTATTATTTTCATGTGTATTGTGTTAGTTCTAGCTTTAACAGCCCGTTTCTCGAAACAATTTAAGCTAGTTCACAGTTTTGAATTAATTAGTTTCATCATAATTTTGATATTTTGTCCATCAAAACTTATGGAATATTCCTTCTGTCTGTTTCACATTACCAGGCAAACTTTCAAAATAAAAGGACATCATTCTTTTAGAAAATATCCAGCTGATAGACACTGAAACTATGAGCCACGTGTTTAACCTCGAACTAAAAGTAAACAAATAACTGTCACTTTGACGTATGTTACCCAGACTGGTATTGGCTGTAGCAAAAAAGTCACATGACCGCCCCCTTGCTATAGCACGTGTAAGAAGACCACGCCCCTGGCATGAAGTTACGTTGAAAGAACTCTACATACATTTCTTGACAAAAAAATAAACGCACTATAAATACCGATTTTTCAAACCGCCATAATTCGGTTGATTTCAATCCAAAATGGATGAATCTTTGAGTTTTGAAAAGTTTGAAGCTTTCTCTTTCAGGGAATTAAATTAATTCGATTCAAAGTTCATTGCACTTTTCTCCAAAACCCTGATAAAAATAATATTCTTGATGTCAAAAAATGTCAAATTTTGACAACTTGTACTGGGTGCAAAAAAATGTGGACTCAACTTACGACTTAGGACATCAAGTTCATTCATTATCCCTTAAATCGCAAAAAAATCGAATGTCTGCGACGATTTGTCGCAAAGTTCTAAATAAAAGAAAAAAACATTTTGGTTTCTCTATAACTCGGCTAATTTTGCTCGGAAATATTTTCTTTGGCGGGTGCCAGGTGAATTTAATTAGACGACACATTAATTTGCACAAGAAAATTCATCAATTTCCGTGCCAACTTAGCCGAGATAAGGCCAAAAAAGTGCAAAATGTATTTTTTTTTTTGTTTAATTCATAGCTTTGCGCCAAATCATCGTAGACACTCGATTTTTTGCGCAATTTCAAGAAAAATGAATGAACTTGATTTCCTGGATCGTGAGTTGAGTTCACAATTTTTTTTGCATCCGGTAAAAGTTGTGCAAATGTTTATATTTTTCTCAGAGGTGTGGTAGGAAGTGCGACAATCTTGGCGTCGGATTGACTCACATGTCCTGAGAAAACAAACTTCCCAATACTTAAAGATTCATCCATTTTCGAAGAAAATCAACCGAGTTATGGCGGTTTGAAAAATCGGTATTTTTTTGCCAGATATTTTAAAATTAAAGAAGGGGCGACAAAAAATGTTTGCAGGCGCTTCACTACCCAGCAACAGCCTGATTGCAGGTTTTGAGAAGCAGAAAAGCTTTATTGAAATTATTGAGTAATCTCTTCACGTTGCAAACGTTTCGGTTTTTATCAAACCTTCATCAGTGCCTTAGAGAAAAGTAGAACATAACCAAATTTTTACAAGATTGCGCAGAACCATTTTTACACTTCTACAATACAGAAGCAACTTGTGAAAATTTGGTTATGTTCTACTTTTCTTTAAGGCACTGATGAAGGTTTAATAAAAACCGAAACATTTGCAACGCAAAGAGATGATTCAATAATTTTTTATCCTTCATTTTTATCCATCATCCGATGATCTTTTGAAATATATAATTCATTGAAACAGAAAGTTTGTTTGTTATTGTTATCTTCCGCACTCTTTAATTATTATTATTGGATGGAAATTTGTTTACTTTTGGTGTATTTTTTTTATATAGCTCTGATAAAGATCAAATTATAACTTTAATATTTGCTTTAATCGATTTTCATTACGCAGCCAGAGATTCAGAAATGAAAAACCATATTTTGAATTAAAAAATTGAAGAATCATCTTGATGATGAAAGCGCATTTTTGACAGCTCATGAATGCTTGTTACTTCAGAGATTTCGCAAATTACCATCTCCCACAATTAATGAGCTTGAAATCAAGCAGTTCGGGCAAACTTACGAAACAGCAGCTTCCATTTAGTACTAATTTCAAGTTGACTATTTGATAGGTACATAATTTATGCATGTACAAACTCAAAAATTCCCTTTTAATCTTCATTGTTTAGTTATTGACTGACGGGAGGTCAAGTGCTGTACCTTAAATTCATAATTTGATCTTTATCAAAGCTATATAAAAAAAAATGTAAACAAATTTTCATCTAATAATAATAATTCATTCCAATAAGCTTTAAATTCGCGTCAAACAAGTCATTGAATGAATCCCGGACAGATTTGACAACTGTGCATAATAATAGTGACACCCACGGCTAAAGTTGTAACTAAATTTTTTTCTACTTGAATAAACTTTAGTTGCCATATCCCTAATGTCATATATATCTATGGGCATTGTTCCACTGGAAACAAGTAATTGAATAATTTAATCTTCCACAATCACTGAGCTTGAATTAAAGCAATTTGTGCAAACCTACGAAACAGCAGCTTTTATTTAGTACCAGTTTCAAGTCAGTAAATAGTACAGTTGCTGAGAACTCAGCGTCACGCCAGACAGCCAAAGTGAATATAATAGCGCTTTTTAGCGCATTTTTTTGGAAAAAAGCGCTATAATATTCATTTTGACTGGCTTCAAAACATTGCAAATGTCCTTGAACATTTTTAGAATATGTCAAAGCTCCGAGATGTTCTTTTAAGGGGGTAACTCGAACATACTTGGTATAAGATAAAATTTTAAATTTTATAGCAAGTTACAGATCACAAGCACATATTCGACTCAAAAAAATTTTGAGAACATCTTATGGGTCATTTAAATAAAGAATAATAGTTTTAATAACGTTAAAATAACACAGTGCCTTATGGCAGACTGCAGCAAGATTATTTCATTGGAATATAAATAGAACTTAACGATTAGATCTTGCAGAAAATCAACTTCCTTCTTGTCCACTAATAATCAATGTTTAATTTTCATAAAAGAAAAGCACACTTCACCGACGTATTTTTTTAATTATAAGGAAAATAATATGAAAACATCCAAGTTACAATTTCTCAAGCATGGCTATCAAAGAAGCGACAACGTCGCTTGCCAAACGTCATTCATGACCTTAATATTGTTCTAGAGGTCACTTCTTCTACCGCGGAAAAATAAGAAATTCAAATTTTTTTATCTCAAAAATATAGATTTACAAGTGAAATTTGTATATTAAAATGATACAATAGTATGTGGCACACACACTATGTTTCTCCATCAATAACCAATATATTAGAGCTATTATAAAATAATTAGGTTATTTTACACCATGCTCAAAACAAATTACAAAGAAAACAGCGTTGCCAGATCTGTTTCAACTATTTTCACAAAAATCAACTGAGCTACTAAATACAACATTCTTTTTAATTATTGTTGATATTCGCTTCCAAGAAACTGTCAGATTCACTAATAAATAAAAAATGTTTTTTTTTAATTGTCTATATCCATTATAAATTGTTTTAACAAAAGTTTAAGTACTTATGTTATTAAAGATACGGCCAGTCTTCGAGTTACCCCCTTAAGACATTCCAAAATATGTCAATACGTTCTAAAATGTATCAAAACGTTCTGAGATGTTTCAAAACTCTCTAGAATTTGTCAGGTCGTTCAAAAACGTCCTAAAACGTTCCTGAATATTTTAAAACCATGCTTGGAAACGTTCCAAAATGTCCCAAAAGGTTCCGGGATGTTTCAAAATCTTTCAGGATGGTTTAAGACATTACAGAATGTGTCACGACGTTCCAAAACATCCCAAAACATTTTAGAATGCTTAAAAATGTTCCAGAATGTATCAGGACGATTCAAAATGTCCTAAAACGTTCTAGAATGTGTCAGAATGTCTTAATACGTTCCAACTGTGCTAGGACATACCAAAATGTCCCAATAAGCTCCGAGATATTTAAAAACTTTCCAGGATGCTTTAAGGTATTCTAGAATATGTCAGAACATTTCAAAATGTCTTAAAATGTTCCGGAATGTTTCAAAACACCTCAGGACATTTCTAAATCTTCTAGAATTTGTTAGAACGTTCCAAAATATCCTAAAATGTCGTGGAATATTTCAAAGCAATTTAGAATGTTTGAAAATGTTCCAAAATGTATCAGGACGTTCCAAAATATCTAAAAACCTAAATTTTTAGAATATGTTAAAGTGCCGAGACACTCCAAAATATATCAATACGTTCTAAAATGTCTTAAAAGGTTCTGATATGTTTCAAAACATCCTACGATATTTTTAAACTTTCTGGAATTTGTTAAGTCGTTCCAAAATATTTCAAAACCTCCCAAAATGTCTCAAAAGGTTCCGGGATATTTCAAAACCTTTCAGGATGGTTGAAGCTATTACAGAATATCCCAAAACATTTCGGAATGTTTGAAAACCTTCCAGGATGCTTCAATACGTTCCAGAAAGTGTCAGGACGTTCCAAAATCTTGAAAAAACGTTTTGGAATATTTCAAAATGTTTTGGGATGCTTCAAACTTTTCTAGAATGTGGCAGGACGTTCAGAAATGTTCCTAAACATTTTGAGATGTTTTAAGACAACAATACAATAATTATCTTCACCAAGATTAACAGGATTATTCTATTCAATTTTTATTAATCAGGCATGCAAATTTACTTTACTCAATCCTCATTTTATTTGTTGATTCTCGGCAAAATAAATTGTCATTAGTTTTACCGCGCTAAAAACGCATTAAAAATAAGTATGCTCCGTTTGTGTGTAATGTAAACAAATCTTCATTATTATAACTAAAACATCAAATGAATACCAATACCAGGAAATACCACCGCTCTAACAAAGCGTTTCTTCGACTTACAAAGACGTTACCTCAACATTTAACTCGTAAAATTTTACCCAAAACTGGATGTATGAATACAAATATCAAGCAGTTTTTTTTAAAAAAAGCGCTATTATATTCACTTTGGCTGTCTGGCTGGCTGGCGTGACGCTGAGTTTTCAGCAACTATACTATTTACAAACTTGAAACTGGTACTAAATAAAAGCTGCTATTCCGTAGGTTTGCACAAATTGCTTTAATTCAAGCTCAGTGATTGTGGAAGATTAAATTATTCGATTACTTGTTTCAAGTGAAACAATGCCCATAGATATATATATGACATTAGGGATATGGCAACTAAAATTTATTGAAGTAGATGAAAATTTAGTTACATTTTTAGCCGCTGGTGTCACTATTATTATGCACAGTTGTCAAATCTGTCCGGGATTCATTCAATGATTTGTTTGACGCGAATTTAAAGCTTATTAGAATGAATTATTATTATTGGATAAGAATTTGTTTACTTTTGGTGTATTTTTTTTTATATAGCTTTGATAAAGATCAAATTATGAATTTAAGGTACAGCACTTGACCTCCCGTCAGTCAATAACTAAACAATGAAAATTAAAAGGTATTTTTGAGTTTGTACATGCATAAATTATGTACCTATCAAATAGTCAACTTGAAACTAGTACTAAATGGAAGCTGCTGTGTCGTAAGTTTGCCCAAACTGCTTGATTTCAAGCTCAGTAATTGTGGAAGATGGTAATTTGCGAAATTTCTGAAGTAACAAGCATTCATGAGCTGTCAAAATGCGCTTTCATCATCTAGATGATTCTTCCATTTTTTCCAAAAAAATGCGCTAAAAATAATAATTTTGGACTGACCCACCATACTTAATTCTTTGAGAGGAAAACAGCAATCTGTTGCAAGTGAAATAAAAACGCTACAAAATACGCATAAAGAGTTAATTAGGAGTTGATATCAGTATAAAACGAGCTAAGAAGAAACATAAAAACAAGTATATCTCCAATGAAACATATCAAACAAAGCTGGATACCATATTAAATAGAATTATTAAACTTTCCAATATACAATCTAAACTATAAATGTAAACAACATATTTTATAATATATTAATTTATTATAAATATAAATCTCGCCTACCCTGGCTAGTGTTCCTGATAAATTTCTCACGAATCTTACATTTGGGGGCTAGCTTTTCCACCTGAATTTGTACATTTTAAGATAAATAGAAAATAAATAAGCTTATCAATTAATATTTTTGATATTATGTTAGTGCGCAAAATATCAATTCATAAGTTCGTATAAATTTGAATTGTTTCAAATACCTTCGAGATGACCACAAGCTCCCCAATGTACACAATAAATAACAAGCCAGCAATTAAAATACCAGAATATAAAAGTAGTATCCATATATAGCTCAAATAGACTTTTCTTTTTTGTAACAAAATTTGCTAATAGAAAGTTATTGCATTACAATTAATTAACAACAATAATTACCGAGCTGGACTCGACTCTTCAATTGCTTTCCGATGTCTTACCCAGTCATTCTTCAAATTATTGTTGTTGAGTGGTTTCCGTTTCTGATTGTCGATTCTCCGCTTAGTGCGGAGGAGTCTCGGTCGAAACTGGCTGGGACGTTCATATTCCTCATCGGCGTCTAAATCATCATCGACTTTGTGTAGCCGTTTCCGTTTTATGTTTGAATCGGTGTTACTGTACGTACGTTTACGCAAAGTAGAAATGCCGGCCAAGTTAAGTAAAGCGTCGGCGCCTTCGGCGATTTTGCGCTGCTCCTCGAGATCGGCTGGCAGAAACGGAAATTGCTTCAAGCTGAAGTCCGACGGCGATTGGCTGACGTAAAAAATTATTTTATTATTGTTAACTCAGTATATTTTATTAAAATAAATACCTGTCATCGCTTTCGAAGGCTTCATCAGGCGACCCAGCATCTTGATTCGTCGCGGCACTGTACGTATGATCTTCACTTGGAGATGTTGTAATCACTTGCACTAATTCCAACGGACTGTTCACTTTTACCACCCGCCGTCTTCTTTCCTTCAGTATCCTAGGTCCATGTTTTAGGGCCAACATTACGTTGGCAGCATCCATGTCGTCCAAAGAATCATCGGATGTTTCGGTCTTCATTTCAGATGCAGCCAGCCGACGAGATAAATACGGAAAGAGCTCTGGGTCTGGTAGACGAGGAGTTTGTCTTGATTCTGCAGTAGATTTAGGAGTTGTGTAATTATTAGGATCAAGAGTAGAGCAAGGATGGAATGGAGATCGGTTGAGAGCCTGCAGAAGATTGGGACGGTATTGTTGATCAACCATCCACAAAGAGCCCTTGCCTAAATTCTGCAACAACTATTGACTATAAGACATTTATTCTAATAAATAATTTTAATACTAACCGGAGCCTTTTCGACCTTCTGGAAGCACTTATTCAAGGACAGATTATGCCGAACACTATTCTTCCAGCCTGTAGGAGCATTTTTAAAGTACGGAAAATGGTCCAATATCCAAGCGTAAATTTCTTTTACTGGTAACGCTTTCTGTTCTGAGTTTTCAATTGCCATGAAAATCAAACAGGAAAATGAATATGGTGGTTTACTAGTCGTGTGAATTTTCGGGTCATACGGGACGTTGTGTGGGTGTTTAAGCCGTGAAGAAAATGTCGAATACGGTACTGGTGAGTTTAACGAACTGCTGGAAGAATCTGCTGCCGATGTGGATGATTCGTCCACATAATCACTTGTTGGAGAAGGATGTGATAACATGTATTCAGTAGCATCTTTGCTACTAGCATGATCACCGTTAGCATATGAAACTTCGTCCGATTCACTTTTGTTCAAATTCATTCCTAAAAAAAAAAATAATATTAATATAGACTCCTACAATCGATAAAATTTATATTTTTATAAAAAATGGTTCCAAATTCATAATTCACAATCAATTCCGCCAGCAATTGGTCTACAAGTCGTAGGAACATTAATTAATTGATATTAATACTGTTTCCGGAAGTAAAATATTCAGCATAATGAAGACAAATTACTAGCGTGCGACTCCCGCCAATTTTTTAAGATAACTTTGCAGTGCGCAGATTGTGCGCGCACGATGATATTTCAAAAATAATATGGCGTGCCACTAAATTGTCATTTTACCAGATATATTTTTATTGATTACTACATTCTACCATTCAATCAGAGCAAAATCTAAAAAAACAAAATTGAAAACTTGATAAAAATGAAAACATTACGACCGCCATTATTTTATAAAATAAAATAGAACTATAAGCTCTTTGGTTTTGTACAGAATTGTCGGGTAGAATTAACATATTCAAGAAAAAAAATTGATAACTCGAATTTTTTATTTTTTAGTTCATAACGTGTCAAATAACACGTCTCATTTGTACTCAGCTACGTTGTCAGGCAGGCTGTAAAAAAAATCGTCAGAAACTGCCAAAAACAGTTTTTTGCGTTTTACAAAAAATCTATGCATCTGACGGAGAAGTGTTCTGTTAAAAAAAATGCACAATAAAAATACGAATCAAATGAGTTCTCTTGAACCTTAATCAGTCCAGTGGCTTTTGTTATATATTGCGTTATATTTTTATTGTGATTTGAAATTTTTACGGAACGTGGGTTCAGTAGCATCCAGCATACGCATCAAATTTCAAGAAGATCGACTGTAAACTTTTTGAAAAATGTTTAAAAATCCAAAAAAGGTCCTTCCGAAAAACTGCCATGAAAAAGTTGTTAGTCAACGTGGACTAATTTTACAAGAAGCTTTTCCTTTCTCAAGAGTTATTCTACAATGTACTTGAATGGCGTTTTTTTTGAGTGAGTGAAAGTATGAAAAAAACGGTCAGAATGCGCGGAGCCGGTCCACGCGAATGGGGCATGAGGAGTGAAATGACGGAAACCGACAGATTTTCGAACGACACCGACTCTTCCCTCATCAAACAGCCTCGATTGCTGCTGCTACTCTCCAGCTCTCTTCTCTCTCTCGCCTCCATCCAAGCGACCTCTACTATTGCTGCTGGGTGCCGTTCTCCTTTGTCTCTACTCCTCACCTAAGCGGCCACTACTACAAGCGAATGACGCGTGGCAATAATAATGCTTTATCTTATAGTTTAACCATCGAATGAAAATTGCCTGCCAAATTATTTTATAGATGTGGTTTTCTTTCAAAAAATTTAGTTATTACTCGAATTGTAAATAAAACTGATCTTTACAAGTACCCACTGAAATACTGAACTAGGAATCCCCAGAAATATATCAACATGAATATTCTTGATACCACTGGATTACTGGAGACATTGAAAATGATCTTAGCAACAGGGTTTCAGGGATGTATTACGACTTATTTGTCTTATTACCAAAGTATCAGGCAGATAGATAACTTAGATGACAATTTTTAAAATGTGGCAACCGTGGGTCTCTGGTGATTCCAATAGGAATGAATCTTCTTTTGAACCATTTCTACAAAATATATTTTGTTAGAATCAAAATAAATAATAAAAAATACGTTCAATGCACCCCTGTCTTGTTCTCCACTATCCTGTAAATATCAGTCATCCATCTATTTCAAGCAAGTTATACTAATGTATTTATGGGAATTCTTAATCCAGTATTTGAATGGGTGCTTGCAAAAATTCTCGGGGCCTGAATTCTAATCTTTGCTAACCATTCCGTCATAAAGTTTAGTTTTCTTTGAGATTTGAATAATAGCTAAATGTTCTGAAGGAAAATCACATCTATAAAATAATTTAAGAGTCAACTTTCATTCGATGGTTAAACTATACCTCGTCATAACATATTTCGAACTTTGATCTAATTTATATTTTCACATCATTTTTTGTTAGAGAAGAAATTTTTTTGATTTATTCACCTTTATTTACTTATAATTGTATACTAAATATAAGTAATACATTGCTTTTTACAAAAAAAAAATATAGAAAATATTCCTTGTATTGATGAATTTTTTTTTGTACTTACACTCGCTCAAGAGAAACGCCATTTGAATACTTTGTAAAGTAACTCTAGACAAACGAAATGCAATCTGTAAAATTGGTCTATGTTGGCTAACAACTTTTTTATGGCCATTTTTCGGAAGGGCCTTTTTTTGGTTTTTCCAACATTTTTCAAAAAGTTTACAGCCGATCTTTCTGAAATTTGTTGCGTATGTTGGAAGCTATATATCCCAAATTATATCAAATTTTTAAGTCTAAATATTAAATAGAAAGCGAGTAATAAATTTTCGAATAAATTACCAAAAATGACTGTTTTTCGCAATTTACCCAAAAGCTACTGGACCAATCGGGGCTCAAATAGTTTTTTGATTCTAGATTGCGAAATGTCACTTTTGTATTCGAGAATAAAAAAATTTCTTGTGAACGTAGCGAGCAAAAAAATTATTTCGCAATCATGTGTCAAACAACGTTTTTTTGAAAATAATGTCTCAAAATTAATAAAAATGTAAAAAGAATATTTTGACATTTCGAATCAATGAATGTTACTTTTAATGTTGCTATGATACCAATACAGTTTATCTGAATATTTCGCATCCTGGCTGCGAAGTATTTTGCGTCCTGTAAACAAAGCAATCATTTCGCATGTTTGTAGTTGCCTTGTAAATGTTCACTTTTAACCCTCCGTTAGTGTTCTCGAAAAAAGTTTCACGGTTGGTGTTGTGGGGTATGTCATACCCCGTATGAAAGTCCTCTCAAGCTATTTTAAATTCTAAAATATGATAATTTTTCTGTTTGCACATGTTCTACAACTTGTTACCAAGTGATATAAACTGAACAAAATGTATCCAGCTATATTTATTGTAAAAATATAAAAGATAAATCAAAATAACAGCAAGTCTGCCTTGGAAAAAACATACATCAATATTATCGCTCATAAATACTTCTAAT
The DNA here is from genome assembly GCA_963989225.1 of Dromius quadrimaculatus. Lineage (NCBI taxonomy): Eukaryota > Metazoa > Arthropoda > Insecta > Coleoptera > Carabidae > Dromius > Dromius quadrimaculatus. The sequence continues at coordinate 44,416,225 of OZ022334.1, read as the reverse complement.
ATCATCACACATCAAAGATCTCACAGTATTTTTCGAGAAGAAGGATCAAATAAGTAAAGCAAGAAAAAATTACTCAAGTATCACCAAAGAAAAAAAAATTATTGCTCCTCAAACTGGGCACAGTTTTTGCAACTCAAAATTGCATGTTCCAAGCACAGTGGAATTCTATATCGCTTACAAGCATTAAATGTCTTTTTATTACTCATGCAGGATAAGTACTATTTTGCGCATGTTTTTCAGGGCGATAAATGGCTCTTTGGCTTTTGAGTGCGCCAAGTATAATTTGCGTGCGACAAATTTACTTTATTTGACGTCCGGAAAAATAAGCGCAAAATAGTACTTATCCCGCATTCGTAATAAAAAATAGTATCTGCAACTCGTGCGGTGTTGTCAATTGCCCACTTGAGCGAATGAGCGCACTCACTTCGTTCGTGCGCCCAACTACGCTCTCGTGGGCAATCGACAACTTATCGCACTTGTTGCACAATATACTATTTTAATACATAAGCACTATTTTGCGCACGTTTTTCTGGGCAGTAAATGGCTCTTTGGCTTTTGAGTGCGCCAAGTATAATTAGCGTGTGACAAGTAATCTTGTCGCACGCAAATCATTTACCGCTTAGAAAAATTAGCGCAAAATGGTATTCATCCCGCATTCGTAATAAAAAATAGTATCTGCAACTCGTGCGGTGTTGTCAATTACCCACTTGAGCGAATGAACGCACTTGCTTCGTTCGTGTACGCCCAACTTCGCTTTCGTGGGCAATCGACAACTTATCGCACTTGTTGCACAATTTACTATTCTATCTTTGTTTCTAGGACAAACAGAACATCTTCTGCTTGACTTTTGTCATTTGGCTGAATTGGCCTTGAAAAATACCAAAATATGAAATAGCTTATTGTATAACGTAATATAATTTTAAATTTAGAATGACATCGACAGAAATTGAAATTTTAGCTTCGAATACTTTATATATTTTCCGATAAAAGTTGTCAATTCGCGGAAAATCGAGGAATAATTTTGTATCGTCTAAAAACGTGCTAGATGCTGCCATCTACTAGCCTCTTGTGGAACTATACTCCAAATTTCAATGAAATTGCAGTAAATCGAAAAAAACTTTCAAGTAAACTCATGTTTTTTTTCGAAAATAATTAGGGTTTTTCATACAATATTTTTTGATTGGAGCCCTAATTTTGACAGAAATCGGCGAATTATGGCAATAATACGGATTTCTGACTGAACCAGAACAGTAATCAAAAAATTGTAGATGACAGAGTTGAATTATTTTTTGAAAATAATATGACCTTACTTGAAAGATTTTTTCGATTGACAGCCTTAATTTCGAGTTGACAAAGCAAGCAATGTTTTCATATAATTGTATCAAAATCTCAAAATTGGGGTCATGAATCTAAATTTTCTTCCAAATAAACCTATATTATTTTTTGAAAATAGTTGGGGTACTTTATATAAATTTTTTCGATTAGAGCCCTCATTCTGACACAAATCGTTAATATATGGCAATAACACTAATTTCTGACTGAACCAGGGCCGTAGTAAAAAATTAGTTAATGACAAACTCTAAATATTTTTTGAAAATATTATGAGTTTACTTGAAAGATTTTTTCGGTTAACGGTCTTAATTTCGAGTAAACGGCGTCAGAAACTTTTGTTCAAAAAACGATAAATTACTAAAAAAATTTCACGTAATCGACAGAAATTGAAATTGTAGTGTCGAATTCTTCATTTATTTCTCGATAAATGTAGTCAATTCGCGGAAAATCGAGGAATAATTTTGTATCGTCTCAAAACGTGCTAGATGCTGCCATCTACTAGCCTCTTATGGAACTATACACCAAATTTTAATAAAATTGCAGTGCTTCGAAAAAAACTCTCAAGTACACTCATGTTTTTTTTCGAAAATAATTAGGCTCTTTCATATAACATTTTTTGATTGGTGTCCTAATTTTAACAGAAATTGGCGAATTATGGCAATAATACGGATTTCTGACTGAACCAGAGCCGTAATCAAAAAATTGTAGATGACAGAGTTGAATTATTTATTGAAAATAATATGACCTTACTTGAAAGATTTTTTCGATTGACAGCCTTAATTTCGAGTTGACAAAGCAAGTAATTTTTTCATATAATTGTATCGAAATCTCAAAATTGGGGTCGTAAATCTAAATTTTTTTGCAAGTAAACCTATATTATTTTTTGAAAATAGTAGGGGTATTTTATATAAATTTTTTCGATTAGAGCCCTCATTCTGACACAAATCGTTAATATATGGCAATAACACTAATTTCTGACTGAACCAGGGCCGTAATCAAAAATTAGTTAATGACAAACTCTGAGTATTTTTTGAAAATATTATGAGTTTACTTGAAAGATTTTTTCGGTTAACGGTCTTACTTTCGAGTAAACGGCGTCAGAAACTTTTGTTCAAAAAACGATAAATTACTAAAAAATTTTCACGTAATCGACAGAAATTGAAATTGTAGTGTCGAATTATTCATTTATTTCCCGATAAAAGTGGTCAATTCGCGGAAAATCGAGGAATAATTTTGTATCGTCTCAAAACGTGCTAGATGCTGCCATCTACTAGCCTCTTGTGGAACAATACTCCAAATTTTAATAAAATTACAGTAAATCGAAAAAAACTTTCAAGTAAACTCATGTTTTTTTTCGAAAATAATTAGGGTCTTTCATATAGCATTTTCTGATTGGAGCCCTAATTTTGACAGAAATCGGCGAATTATGGCAATAATACGGATTTCTGACTGAACCAGAACCGTAATCAAAAAATTGTAGATGACAGAGTTGAATTATTTTTTGAAAATAATATGACCTTACTTGAAAGATTTTTTCGATTGACAGCCTTAATTTCGAGTTGACAAAGCAAGTAATGTTTTCATATAATTGTATCGAAATCTCAAAATTGGGGTCGTAAATCTAAATTTTCTTGCGAGTAAACCTATATTATTTTTTGAAAATAGTTGGGGTACTTTATATAAATTTTTTCGATTAGAGCCCTCATTCTGACACAAATCGTTAATATATGGCAATAACACTAATTTCTAACTGAACCAGGGCCGTAATCAAAAATTAGTTAATGACAAACTCTGAGTATTTTTTGAAAATATTATGAGTTTACTTGGAAGATTTTTCCGGTTAACGGTCTTAATTTCGAGTAAACGGCGTCAGAAGCTTTCGTCCAAAAAACGATAAATTACTAAAAAAATTTCACGTAATCGACAGAAATTGAAATTGTAGTGTCGAGTTATTCATTTATTTCCCGATAAAAGTGGTCAATTCGCGGAAAATCGAGGAATAATTTTGTATCGTCTCAAAACGTGCTAGATGCTGCCATCTACTAGCCTCTTGTGGAACAATACTCCAAATTTTAATAAAATTGCAGTAAATCGAAAAAAACTTTCAAGTAAACTCATGTTTTTTTTCGAAAATAATTAGGGTCTTTCATATAACATTTTCAGATTGGAGCCCTAATTTTGACAGAAATCGGCGAATTATGGCAATAATACGGATTTCTGATTGAACCAGAACAGTAATCAAAAAATTGTAGATGACAGAGTTGAATTATTTTTTGAAAATAATATGACCTTACTTGAAAGATTTTTTCGATTGACAGCCTTAATTTCGAGTTGACAAAGCAAGTGATTTTTCCATATAATTGTATCAAAATCACAAAATTGGGGTCGTAAATCTAAATTTTCTTTCAATTAAACCTATATTATTTTTTTGAAAATAGTTGGGGTACTTTATATAAATTTTTTCGATTAGAGCCCTCATTCTGACACAAATCGTTAATATATGGCAATAACACTAATTTCTGACTGAACCAGGGCCTAGCATTGCAGTGAGATGTGCGTTCATATTTTAGGAATAATTACACAATAAATTATTGGGATGGAATATCAAACAAAAATGTACATAGGGCCTTTCTACATCTACATAAGAAGTTACTTTTAAAGTGTACCGGGGTATATCATACCCCAACCAACTTCCAGCAAGTCTGATGCTCAATTGAAAGTTTATACATAGTTGTACATAAGTCTGTTCTCTTTGTTCAAGTATAATCCTAAGCTACTGAGAAAAAGAAATCACTTGTTTGTCTTAAATTGATTTTACGATTGGAAATAGAGTTAATGGGGTATGATATACCCCACAACACTAACGAAGGGTTAATGACAGTTTTCAAAAAAAACTTATTTGATTTCTGTTGCGCACTTTTTTTATCAAAACGTCTTTTTCCGTCAGATGCATAGTTTCTTTGTAAAACGCAAAAACAGTTTTTGGCAGTTTTTGATCTTTTTTGAGAGCCTTTCTGACAACGTAGCCGCGTACAAATGGAATGTTATTTGACACGCTATAAACTAACAAATAGAATAGAAATATTTCAAGTTATCAATTTTCTTGATTTGAGCTTGTATTTGCGCTAATTCTATCCGAGTAACATTTGTTGGCCTGTAAATAATGATGAAGATTGACAAAAATTGATAATCAACAAATAACTTTAACGTGGATTTTTAGTAGATATCTTTTTTCGTGATTTGTTTAAACAATTGTGCTAGATATAACTAAAAAAATAAGGCATTATTCACATGAACTTCTTTCTCTGAAGTCCTGCCTATTTTAATTCGTATGTCATCAGTCACATTTATGGGAACTTGAATATTGTTTATTGGTACACATTTATGTTGTTGGTAAATCAAATTCAATTCATTTTTCTAATTCATTATTAACTATAGTAGTTAAATGATGCTCTATTTCTATTGTTACTATTTGATAACATACAAAAGTCGAAACGTGACATTAAGGAGAAGAAACTGCTTTAATCACTTCTTCATTATCCGATAGGTGGTACAAGTGTCGATAAATTCTAAGATGACGTCAAGAAACTGTCTCCACGAATTAGAATTGAACCCCTGATTTCTATGAGCTCTATTCTAATTTGTAAAGATAATTTTCTGACATTTTGAAGGGACTCTCGATACTTGGACAACCTAGCGGATAACTTCAGAATTCCAGAAGTGATTTAATGTCGTCATCTTTGAAGACAATCTTCAAAAATTAACAGACAGCTAAAGAAGCTTCACTAATTACCATGGAAATGTATTTTATCTCTTTTTTATTTAGTTATTGTAACATATATTAGTCTTTATTAATGATATTGTAAGGTGCGAAAGTATCATAATTCGTAAAAATAGAATAGGCCCTGAATCAGACTCTTTTATCTATTTGCGTCGCGCCGCTTTATACAAGCGATATTCGAGTAGATTACTAGAATGATGTAGAAATTTCTGGATGTATGGACATCTGTATATATAAGGTTGAACAACCTGACTGAGAACAGTGGATATGCAAAGCGTGATTAGCTAAGAGTGAAGTGTAATAAATAAATAAGTTGTAGTAAATAAATATTAGTAGCTTTGTAGTTCAAGTTTAATAATAGTGAATGAGAAATAAATTGTAAAGTGTTTGTTTTAGTGAAATCAATTTGATTTTAAGCATCGTACGAATTAAAATCTAATCCATGGACAAAATATATTTTTCATCACATAATTTTTTTTAATGAAATATAAATAAATATAAAAACATTTGCCAATTAATTCTATTTTTCAAAACTGAATTCAGGAAATATTAATCAACAAAATTCGATCTCTATTTAATTATCGAAATGATTTTTAAAATATGTCTGCGTGTGTGACCAATTTGTATTAATTAAATATTTACGAGGCGAGATTTTTGAAAAATCAATAAATATCGAAATAATGACGAAAAAATTATCTCTTTTCGTACTTTAAAAAGAAAAACTGACGGCTCTAATTACTTTTTAAGATCTCATTAGGATATCGAAATTAAGGGTATTCAAAAAAATTAAGCTTGGTCGGACGTTTTCCGTAATTAGACCTTTGCAAGTCTGCAGTCGTGATTGATTGATTATAAATAGAAATTTTACAAATGTAAAAAATATTTTGCAACAAAAACATTCAGCGGAAATAAACGAATCTAACATTCCCATCTCCTTCAAATATTTACTTTTGTAACAAACTCATCCGAATAAATATGAGTGCGTACTGTGTACATTCCATTACATCTTAAGATAAGTTGACATAACTCGGTGTGACATATCTATGAAAGATAAATAAGTACCCTTGAGAAGATTGCGGTCTTGGAGCCACGACAAACTTGTGAGATCGTCGTCATTCGTCAGGGGTATAGCAGATACATTAGTTTCCAGAACGACTTGATGTCCGTTTTCAACAGCAATAAGAGGTGCCTCGGCTTCCTGCACGTTCGAGTTGTCGACTTCCATTGCAACTACATGTGGGGCTACTGCTTGGGGGGACAGGGGGGAGTCGGATCTTTCTGGAGACATGTTCAAACTGCAAAAAAAAATTAAGAAATTAATCACCTTCAAAGATTAGTCTGATAGGAATTGCATGCCTTTTAGTACTATTTCACGTAACAAAGGCATGCAAATATTGTCACAGAAAAACTTTAGAAAAACGATTTTGCTTAATGATCGGAAAGTTTTCATCTTTTTTATCAAGGGGTAGAATTCATGTGACGTCAGTTGTAATACAAATAAATCACAAAAGGAATTTCAGTACAAATGCTACAATTTATAATCCGACTTCATCCGAGGTTAATGATGTTTACGAAATAATGTAATGTACGAAATAATGTAAATTTAAATGAGCATAAGGCACAGCTATCTGCGCCAGATTCTTGTATTTGTGTCAAGTGTGACAAAGCACTGACGAACGATATAAGTTGTCACTTTGCTTTGGAGCTTTCTTCGTCGCAAATTCCTGAACTGTGAAGTAAATCCTTAATGTTACTCGTACACAATTGTTTATTTTCCTCAACGGAATAAGCTTGAAGAGGCGAAATGAAAGAGGATAGAATTAGTTGTGAGACAACAGATGACGCTAATTAGTTGTTATTCTCGGAATATAATGGAGATTTATTCAAGAGTAGATAATTATGTGAATACTTATTGTTCACTGCAGTTCTTTTGAAAATCATAATAAATTTGGATTGTCATTAATTCTTACAGACTTCTATTTTATAAACTGGCGTGATTAAAATTGAATGAAAAGCGTGGAAGAGAATACGAATAGATTATTCCCAATTCAGGATTCACCTTTAGTTTCAACTGTTTCAACTGTTTCAACGGTATAATGAATTTCTTTTCTCCAGCTTCTAAATCATGAATAATTCATGTTTTAAATAATAAATGCTTAATTACCCTAAGGAGTGGCTATTTCCCCTGAATCCGGCTCTGTTATTTGGACTCTTTGCGTCGCGCCATGCGATATTCGAATGGCTTACCAGAATGATGTAGAAATTTCTGGATGTTTGGCTTCCGTATATATAAGGGCGAACATAGTGAATATCAAGAGGAGTGAATATTCAAAGCGTGATAAATAAATAAGTTGTTGTAAATAAATATTAGTGGCTTTATAGTTGAAGTTTAATAGTAGTAAGTGAGAAATGAATTGTATAGTGTTGTTTTAGTGATACTTCAAACAATAAAACTTTTATTTTCTTTTCATTTATTAAATAGTGACTTTTATTTTAAGAAACAATTCCTTCAATATCAAGAGACTATAAAAAAAATCCACTTCTCAATCTAATTCAAACAAATGCAAAGGAATAAATCCTAAACCAAACAATAATTACAACAGATTGATTTATCATAAACAAATATTCAATAAATAGAAATTGGTTTTAAGAGAGATGGCGTTTTTAAAAGAATTCAAAACTTTTCAAAAATAATTTAGAAAAGGAATAGAACAGCCTATTCTAAACTTTGGGTGATTTTATTATTGAACAAGCGCTTCGCGAAGAAGATGCTAATTCAAACCCAACAATGCTACCAACCACAGTCCACATTTAGAAGAAATGAAATAAATCCAAAAATCTAATTTAAATTCAGTTATCTCATTAGAATTAGATATAGATAGCGTAGCGCTTCACGAAGAAGGTGCTTCCATTGTCTGATGCCACAGACTCACAAAAGTGAAGAATGCATACCTCAAGTACTAAACAACTCTTCGTTTTCATTGGAAATGCAAGCCTACCCTATTGAATCCATCCCGCCTTTATGACTGTAGAACGATTAAATGTCGTCAGCGCCATCTCTTGTTACAAAATTGAAACATACTCGTTTTGCCGCCATCTTGATTACACACGCTTCTGCGCAATGGCACCTTTATCTGTCAAATCTGACAGGTGTCCAACAATTATAACTTTAACTTATTTAAACACTTAATTATAGTATTAATAGTTAGTCTAACACTCAATTAACACTGTTTAGCTCAGTAAATGGTATTACAGAAGTAAGTTCATCTTCTTTCACAAAATGTTTTAATCCACTATGGTTTGTAGGTTATGTTCATCACAGCGCGAGCACCAGAAATATTATAAATATTCAGGTTTCCAGGAATTCACCCTTTTTATGGTCGAACGGTAGGGATTAGCTTCGTCACACTCTTGCGAGCTGTTTACAAACTTGCATTGTTTTGGTGAAGGATGATTCGTCGTTCAGGATTGGTTTTTAGAAGCTCAACATTCGGCAAACAAATGATTGTCGGATTTTCTTCACCTTATTTTATTATATGGTATTTATTTTTCATAAGAGTGGGTTCATAAGAGTACCTCAACACAAACAATGAGCAGTAGAGCACACGTAGCTTGACGACTGGTAACCGCCCCCCAGTCTGAAGAAATATCTATCTACCAAGTGTACTATAAATGTCTGCCACACCCGTAGCAGGCAAAAGGCGTGATTTCTATATTGTCACAAATATTTGTTAACATTATTATTTATTTGAATTCGCTATTTAGCCAATAATTTATTGTAACTGTAATCGTAGTTAATATTGATCAATTGTCGGACGTGTTTGACTAGATGTTCGGTGGTTGCCAGGCATCAACTGATATACATTTGAATGTTGGCCCATTGTTGGATTAAGGTATATAAAAAGCGTGAGTTAGGAGAATTCATTCAGTTAGAGTAACTGTAACCGGTAAAAATATTATCTATACAACAAAAATACAGATTGTCGCCGTTGGTAAAAATATAACATCAACTCTTTTGAATCATGACGTCAAGTTCTATATTTATCAAAAAGTACAAAAGATATTGTCTGAAATATATCATCCAGTAACACTTTAGAACTAAGAGAATTAATTAATAAAATAGATTATTTCACAGATTTCTTTGATTTAAATCAGATTTATTTGATTTAAATCACATTTTTTTTGCATTTAAACTAAAACAGGGAAAGCATCAAAACTAACTTACTTATATAAAAGGTTGAGTTAGATTATAATCTGATAGATATTTGGATAAGAAATTTTTATTAATTTAAATCATGATTTTTTTACTTGATTTAAAACATGATTTAAATCAATTGATTTAAATGATGATAACCTTAGTAAATATGCATAATTTATAATTATAATGAATAAATGGAACAATAAATCCATTTGTACGTACGATAACGAGTAGGAAAAGTAATCTTGTAACCTAATAAAATTCAATTCAATTAATTTTTGCTTACTTGTACAAAGTACAAAGAAGAATTGTGAAACCAACAGAATTCACATATCGATATTTTGATGGATATATCCGTTTTGAGCATCCCTGAATCCATTTTGACTATTTTCGGCTTAATGTCGGTACGTATGTATGTGCACAAATCTCAAGATAGGTCCAACGTATAATGCTGAAATTTTGTATTAAAGACTGGCTTAGGGTCTTGATGTGCACCTCGCATTATGATCCCAATCGTCTGTACCGGAAGTGCACTTTACTTGAAACTTTTTTCGAATTTTTCTAATAAATCCAGAATGATCAATCGTGGGAAGTTGAAATTCAGTATTTGAACTTGATGTTGTATCAGAATGGTTATCTGGTATTTTTGTAAGAATCGGCCAGGCCAAAAGTGCACTTTACTTAAAAAATTTTTTGAATTTTTTGCATAAATATAGAATTATCCGCCATAGCATATTGAAGTTTCGTATAAAGAACTTCTATAACATCTTATTGTACATCTTGCATTATGATTACGATCGGCTGAACCGGAAATGCACTTTACTTGAAACTTTTTTTTAATTTTCCGCATAAATCCAGAATGGTCTGCCGTATGATACTGGAATTTAGCATTTGAAATTGCTGTAGCATCTCAATGGTCATCTTCTATTTTTGTAACAATCGGCTGAGCCGGAAGTGGACTTTATATGACAGACTTTTTGAATTTTCCGCATAAATTCTAAGCAATCAGTCGTAGAATATTCAAATTTTGTATTGGGCGCTTTTATAATATCTAGTTGTACACCTTGCATTATGACTGCTATCGACTAAGCCGGAAGAGCACTTTATTCGAAACATTTTTTTAATTTTCCGCATAAATCCAAAACGATTGAACATAGATTGTTAGAATTCAGTATTTAGGACGATTATACCGTCTAGATGCTCATATTCTATTTTTATTGAGATCCACCAAGCCGGAAGTGCACTTTACTTGACAGTCTTTTGGAATTTTTCGCATAAATTCGAAACGATCAAGTGTAGAATATTGAAATTTGGTATTTCAGTCTGCTGTAGCATCTGAATGATTGCCTACTATTTTCATAACAATAGACTGAACCGGAAGTGCACTTCAGTAGAAATTATTTTTTTAATTTTGCGCATAAATTCAGATCTGTTGATAGTCGTAGAATTTTGGAAATCAGTATTTAGGAATGTTGTAGTATAAGAATAATGGTCTACTGTTTCCATAGCAACCGACTGCGCCGAAGGCGCACTTTACTTGACAGATTTTTAGAATTTTTTGGATAGATCCAAGACTAATACTTAATCGTTTTCATAGTTGTTTTGAATTTGCTCATTTAAAGCAGTATTATTTTTGTATAATTCAATGGATAAAGTTATGAAATACGTTAATACATTTATAATGTATGTAAAAGCACATCAGATAACGTGCATCTAACTAAATAATAAATAATATTATAATTACTAACAACCAAGAAACTGTAGCTACTTTAACGTTTTGTGAATTAGCACGTCATAATTCAAAGCTAAATAGCATAAATTAAAAACGAGACAGTAAATACAGTTAACATAAATTAATTCGTAATTATTTTGGAGCAAAAAATTCGCAACTTTTACGAGTTTCGTGTATTTTTGCATAATTTACAACATTAATGTAATTCGCATTTCTCTACCTCTACCCTCATTACCATTCAAAGCATTCGTTGCTTACATAATTTACAAGTTTTAAGTTACACTGTAGTTGTGCTGCAACTTTTTCATGTAGGTAATTTTATCACCAAAGTTTGAACCAGAAAAACTTACAGGAGCATTTATTTCTTCGAGAATTTAGCTAACAAATTCCTTCAGTTTTATATGATAAAATAGTCTCGAATATCAGTTCTCTATTGCCTACACTAAAAGTGATGATATCGCTATAATGAGATGATGGTGTCAGAGATCCAGCAAGTATATCATACATTTCAAGTCGTGCAGTATGTTTTGTTCGCGTTGCTATGACAACCGACGCTCAACTTTGGTTGCTAAGGCAGTTACTACGCATCAGTGTTATGCAGCACGCTGTTTCATCCCACTGGATCGAGCGGACGAGATCTGAATTTTATTCTACTCACGAGACTGCCACAAGTAGGTGAACATCACGTGACTTACTTGTACATCATTTGATATACACACAAATTTATTCAATAAAGTTTTCTTAATTAAACTGATTGTTTTATACGGCAAATTCTGAATGTCTGTTATACATATAAACTGCACTTCCGGCTCAGCCGATTCATACAAAAATACTAGATAACTATTTTGATGCTGCAACAGGTTCAAACACTAAATTTCAATGTGCTATGGCTGATCATTCTAGATTTATGCAAAAAATTTAAAAAAAGTTTCAAGTAAAGTGCACTTCTGGCTTGGCCGATTCATACAAAAATAGCAGATAACCATTCTGATACAACATCAAGTTCAAATACTGAAGTTCAACATCCTAAGGTTGATCATTCTGGATTTATTAGAAAAATTCGAAAAAAGTTTCAAGTAAAGTGCACTTCCGGTACAGACGATTGGAACCATAATGCGAGGTGCACAACTAGACCCTATACCAGTCTTAAATACAAAATTTCAACATTATACGTTCAACCAGTTTTGAGATTTGCGAGCTACGAACGCACATACGTACCGACATCAAGCCGAAAATAGTCAAAATGGATTCAGGGATGCTCAAAACATCATTAATAAAAATAAAACTAAAAAATATATATTTCTTTTATTATTACGTTTAAATATCACAAACGTCAAACACTAAAATAACGCTGTGATTAAAAATATTAATAGTCCGCAAATTAACAAAAAAACATTAATGAACTGCCAAACAATATCACAGAAGTCAAACACAATTAAGTATGTAACAAGTTTCAAGGTATTGGGTGTTTGAACTGTAAACGAAGTGTGAAATAGAAAGTGGTTAGTGTCGCCAACTAAAATATTCCAAAAAAACAACAAAGAATTTGCAATTTTTACAAATGTTCAGTGTTTATTATTATATCGACATTACTTGAATACATTTTTCAATAAATTCCTACTATGCCAGAATTTATTTCTTTAGTTTAAAAAATATGTAGCGTCATTACATAGTTTTCCAAACTTTGCAGGGTTGGTATTGGAGCATTATGACGTTTTTCATACCCGTGACGTCATGCTACTCCCAAAATTTTTCCCTATAGTAATAGGACAAAATATTTATAATTGCACCGCAATAATGATTGTTGCTTTTCTTTACGCTTGCAATTTCATTAAGGCCGTATTAACATAGCTACACACACACTTATTTTGTTTTTAATAAAATTGAACCTAAATGTCGTTTTTATATATTATTTATTACAAAATGAAATTCTTTTAAATGTGCGGATTTCATCATGAGGAACATATGACAACATAAAAGAAAGTTCTTTCATTGCAACAGTTGCCCCCCCTAAAAATTACAAGTAGCATAAATGGTGTTCTGACAGATTATTTTTAAATTCTCAAATATATTTGCACCGCTGTTTCTTAGCTTCTTATGTGCTTAACTGAATAATATTGTAAAGTTATTTATTTCAATTTAGGGAGCAAAAGTTACTAAACACTTCTATTTATTTTTATGATTCATTAAAATAATAAATTAGATAACTAACACTATTCCTAATAACTGATTCTAATTTAAACTTAAGATTATTACACTACACTATAACTTAACTTTAATTATTTATGTCAATATTGATTCATTTTAAATAACACAATTTATTTCAACCACTAGCAGTCCATATTATAAGGTCTCTGAGCCAAAATCAATAATCTTCTCGTTGAGTCAGTCACATATATATACAGTCTCCCCACTACGTTTTTCCCGCAAATGTCCAGGCTTTTCTAGAAAACGCTAGAAAGTACCAGCAATTTTCTAGAAAACAAATATATTCGCATCTATTTCTTGATGTAAAATATTTCCACAATAATTCTAAGCACCAGTAAAGCCGAAATGACTAATTTATAGAATTAAATTCGTAACAATATTGTATCAAAATTCAATAATAAAAAGTGAAAACTATTGCTATCAATATTTTGATAGTGATGTAACGAATATTATGAAATATAATGATTATTTATGTATCTAATGCGCAAAATTATACTTTGGTGCTTGGGAATACAAGTTTTTTGTCGAGCCAGTAACCGAGGCACAATTTCGCGCACTAGTTGCATACAATATTTTTTCAGATGTCAAAAAATGATTGAAAAGAATTATCAAAATCATAATAAATTAAAACAACTTCAATGCGACATTTTACATACTGTAGAAAAAATATATAACATACGTAAAGAAACAAAAACGTATTCCTGTCTTAAACTTTTATCATTGATCAATCTTCATGAAAATCTGATTTCAAATTGAACATAAAATAATCATCTTTTAATAAACTGAATATTCGCATTCCCATTCGCGAATATCGGCGTCAGATATTCGCATTCGCGAATGCTTAAAAATTGATAGTCTGTCTCATTTAATTTTACTCCTAGATATTTTTCAAATTATCAATTTAGTCAGTAATAGTGGCCATGAATGAAAACAAAAACATTATCGATAATTACATAACACTTGAGTACTTCAAATGAGATAAACCAAAAATAGGAAAATTATCAAATGAGATAATTGTTGTATTGATGTAGTGTGCATATGCCCAAAATAAAGACTGATATAAACAACATTACACTAAAACTTTGTATAGAGACTAGTCTATAGTTCAGGAGTAACAAAAACTTGCTACTTTTTTATTTAATTTTTATTTCGTGTCTAATTCTGGAGCATATTTTTCTACTGCGCTATCCTGAAAAACGTTTAAATTCAGCCTTTTACACTTTTTCTCATTTCTTGTTGGTCTCGTGTTAAAATGCATTCCAAAAAAAAATTTATATTGGCCGGACTTTTGTACTAAACCATCATTTTGATATTTAATATCTTTTGAATTGCTCAAAATTAATAAATAAAAATGCAAAGTAAGCGCGGGAAGTCCAAAGTTCTAAAACACAACACCATTGGTTAAAACGAAATGTGACGTCAAATACTATGCCAACAAGTGCGTACTGCTTACATTTGTATGGCATTGCAGGCTTTTGATTAGAAAACATAGTAATAACGTGTATGTTATAAATTCATTTCTTGTTTAAGTGTAATTTTAGCATCCTAGTGAAATTATAAATTATTTAAGACAAAGTGGTTTTGTAAAAGCACAATGGGATAATTTGCCAAGAATAGATCCATTCATGATGTCGTCTTATTTTCTTTCAAATCCAAATTTTACGTCCGCTGAAGTAAAAAGAATGAACACTGCAAAGTAATTATTCAATAATAACACATTATGTACGCTATTTTAATAAATACAATCCGAAATATGATGAGCAGTAAACATAACCTATAATTTTTGTTTATTTCAAAACGAGCAAATGTTAAACGAAGCCGCACACATACACTGTATTTTATTGCTAAAACTCATCACATTTAATGTTATTAATGATCTGTCAAATTTATCTCTTCTGATAACCTTACATCATTTCTTACGCATTTTAAAAAACCTGTCTGGATTGGAAAAAATACTTTACCAGGTACATTTCTGATAGTATTTTGCATTCAGGCACAATGCAATACTTATAAACTGACTTTTGAGCTTTTTTAGTACTGAAATAAGCTGAGAACGAAAACACCTGTAGTAAACAATGGACTTTAATGTCACTGGACATGGTATTTGATGTCATCAATAGAGCGCGCGAAAAAGGCGGCGTTTAAACAGCTCAAAATTATTCTCAATTTTAAATATTTTTTTAAACTTGATTACAGCACTTTTAAACATGATTTATATTTTTTACTATGTTATAACGATGTAATCAGTGAATTAAAAATATAAAATAAATTCATGAATATACACTATTATCAATCACGCTTTTTACCCGATTCGGGTGTAGCAGACCCTTATAGTTTGATTGATATTTCCTCGACCGTACCAGTCGTCAAGCTACGGATACTTCTAGTTTTTTTGGAGTATAATTCAGTAAAAATCTTACTGCCTATTTTTCCGTCGGTGGGATTTACAAAGCCAGCATATTGCATTACAAAAATTATGTACAAAATCAAATTGTCCATAATTTCGATGATTTATCTCGATTATTCAAACGATAATAACATTACTTTTATATGTAGAGTGAAAAATAAAGGGTTTGAACTGTAAATGTACAGCTGGGTCTTTATTTTTTCTCCAGAGGCGTATACAGAAAATGGCAAGTAGGGCACAAATCATGTGCCCCATTGAGAAAGGGGCTCCATTAGGTAAGTTATATTAACTTGTTCAAATAAACGATTTAAACAGTGTCTTAATATTTCTCATTTATTTTAGTGAAATCAAGAAAAGTTTTGTTTACAATTATGTATTTTGTGATTAATAAAATTGTAGTTTTTTCAGTCCTTGCCAGGAGCTCCATTTCACCTAGGTACGCATCCATTTCTCTCTTCTTCGGCTTTGTACATAATACAACACCAATTTTTCAATCCTTATGTCTGATTTTAAAAATAAAACTCATTTGGCAACTATCATTCTAAACGAAAAAAACTTTTGTAATGACCGGATATAACCTCGAACATGACTATCAAGGTATTTACTAACTAATATAGTTGATAAAACTCTCTAGCTTAAATTTTAAGTTTCAGTTGAACAAAAAATTGAAGAATCATCTAGATGATGAAAGCGCATTTTTGACAGCTCATGAATGCTTGTTACTTCAGAGATTTCGCAAATTACCATCTCTCACAATTACTGAGCTTGAAATCAAGCAGTTTGGGCAAACTTACGATACAGCAGCTTCCATTTAGTACTAGTTTCAAGTTGACTATTTGATAGGTACATAATTTATGAATGTACAAACTCAAAAATACCTTTTAATCTTCATTGTTTAGTTATTGACTGACGGGAGGTCAAGTGCTGTACCTTAAAATGATAATTTGATCTTTATCAAAGCTATATAAAAAAATAAACCAAAAGTAAACAAATTTTTATCCAATAATGATAATTTATTCTAATAAGCTTCAAATTCGCGTCAAACAAGTCATTGAATGAATCCCGGACAGATTTGACAACTATACATAATAATAGTGACATCGACGGCTAAAGTTGTAACTAAATTTTTATCTACTTTTATAAATTTAAGTTGCCATATCCCTAATGTCATATATATCTATGGGCATTGTTTCACTTGAAACAAGTAATTGAATAATTTAATCTTCCACAATCACTGAGCTTGAATTAAAGCAATTTTTGCAAACCTACGAAACAGTAGCTTTTATTTCAAGTCTGTAAATAGTATAGTTGCTGAGAACTCAGCGTCACGTAAGTCAGCCAGACAGCCAAAGTGAATATAATAGCGCTTTTTTCCAAAAAATGCGCTAAAAATATCGAATCGGAATAATGACAGCAATATTTATGTCATATTTGACTTTTGAGTCTTGATATGATATTGTTCAATTAAGTGACACTTAAAATTTAAGGGACAGCGGTTCAACTGACTATAAAATCTTTTACTCCAATTAATATTCTCTGGATGAATTCCATTATGCTGCTTTAGCTAGTAGAGTACTGTTCATCTCTTTAGTAACGTATTTCTAACTTCCCCTATTTTCGAACGCCTTTTAGTCTTCCAATTTGAGAGAATTATTGATTCTTTGATTTCTGTCAACTCCTGTATTTATTATATAGCGAAGTGAAGTTAATTCCAGTTATTTTAGAATTCTTTCACATGTAAATTTTTCTGTGCCGCCCCACCAATTTTGAATTGTCTAGTTCTGTCAATGAATGCCATCAATCAATCAAACAATAATTACATTTTCTGTGACTTGTTTCTTTTTAAATTTTAATTTCAATGTCAGTTTTGCATTCATGTGTACCACCCCTTCGCAATAAATCATTTTTGGAATTTTAATATATATTTTGAGTTATTTCAGTGAAGCGGCAATTTGTATTTTTATTTAATTTTGTTCCACTCGGTGAATTTCAATTTTGTTTTTTGTTTTTGTTTTCATGTTTCTGGCAGTTCAATAGCACATGCGAAACTTTTTATAGTGGGACTCACGTTGTTTCTCTGTTCAGCTATTTTTCATTATATTGTTAAATCACACCACACCTTTTAGACGCTACTGAATAAATTGAGAACGCAAACGAATTTTCGACTAAAATCTTATATTTAATTTTTTCATCGAAAAGCTAAGTTCAAGTTCGTGAATGAGCTTTTTTCAACCAGTGGTATCAAAACTTTACTGACGGAACTTTTGCGTTTATTTTATAAACGGTAGTATTTATCATAAAATATGAGATAACTAAAATTGATCCCCGAATAATTTGGCACAACATTCACCTAAAATATATCTCAAAATTATCAGTGGTTCATTTGTAATTATTAAAATTTGAATTATTATATTTAGTGACGTCTTTTACACGAAAATGCGATAAATACTAATTTCCACGAATTTAAAGCATTAAAATTATATGCAAAACTTGTCTGACTTCAGTATTCAAATCCTCCAAGAAATAATGAATACAAAGTGAACAAAATAAGTGGGTTTATATTTTGCCACATAGACCTTTCAACAGCGCAGCTGTTCTGGAAATTCCAAGTTAACCATATTCATACATTATTTTTAGAGTTGCGGGTTGGAGCAATACAAAATAATTATGAATAAAATCATGCAAAATATTAGCTTGCTTGATAAATATAGTAATTAAGGTATCAAGGATGTTAAAAAGACAATAATGCCTGAGGTAAACAGTGTACTTGCCGAGGGCCTCCGGCCCGAGGTGTGTACGTTGACCGTAGGCTTTATCGTCCGTTCAACTCCCGTGGTACCTTCAATCAAAATTTTCAGCAATGCATGTCCTGTCATTGTGATTTCTTGAATATTATTTGTTACGTAATAACCCTGCAATCAGTATTATTATAACAGTTATAATAAACTAGTCGGACATTAAATTTTCGGTGCTGATAGCCCATAAATAAACTACAGTTTCTATAGATATGATTGATAATGTTGACTGGAACGATTAATGTAGGTATTGAAATAATGAGTCAATAATTTATTGTACTACTTTTCCGCACAGTTTCGGACACACCTTAACCATTCTCAAGTCAAGAGTACTATAAGCTTACATTTTGAATAATTTTATTTTCAAATATAAACAACATTTTTAACGCATTTTTTTAGTGCATTTTTTGGAAAAAAGCGCTATTATAATCACTTTGGCTGTCTGGCTGGCGTGACGCTGAGTTCTCAGCAACGCTACTATTTACAGACTTGAAAATGGTACTAAATAAGAGCTGCTGTTTCATAGGTTTGCACAAATTGCTTTAATTCAAGCTCAGTGATTGTGGAAGATTAAATTATTCAATTACTTGTTTCAAGTGAAACAATGCCCATAGATATATATGACATTAGGGATATGGCAACTAAAATTTATTAAAGTAGATAAAAATTTAGTTACAAGTTCAGCCGCCGGTGTCACTATTATTATGTATAGTTGTCAAATCTGTCCGGGATTCATTCAATGACTTGTTTGACGCGAATTTGAAGCTTATTAGAATGAATTATTATTATTATTGGATGAAAATTTGTTTACTTTTGGTGTATTTTTTTTATATAGCTTTGATAAAGATCCAGTTATCATTTTAAGGTACAGCACTTGACCTCCCGTCAGTCAATAACTAAACAATGAAGATTAAAAGGTATTTTTGAGTTTGTACATGCATAAATAATGTACCTATCAAATAGTCAACTTGAAACTAGTACTAAATGAAAGCTGCTGTTTCGTAACTTTGCCCAAACTGCTTGATTTCAAGCTTAGTAATTGTGGGAAATGGTAATTTGCGAAATCTCTGAAGTAACAAGCATTCATGAGCTGTCAAAAATGCGTTTTCTTAGATGATTCTTCAATTTTTTGTTTAAGTTGAACAATAAAACATATTAAAATAAAACTACAATGGTTTTTTTTTCGTCACAACCGATAATTATAGAAGCAACCAACTAAGTGCAAATCGTTGCACGCACAATTTTCGACTAATTGACATAATTGTCGGTTATTGTGATAGACGAAAAAAAATCCATTGTATTTTTTTGTTCTAATTATATTCTATAATTTAACTGTATTCTTGTTTCGTAAATTTTGTAGATCTTCCAATAGAATCACCCCAAGTATAAACTTGTAGGATTCATGAGGGTGGTCAAGATGTGTCCGAAACTGTAAATTATGTACTGTATTCCGTTGTTATTTTAATACTTCAATTCAGTTCATATATTCAAGCTTATGATTCATAAATGATAATTTCGAACAAGTTCCGTTATTTGGAAAGAACCGTTAAAAATAAATCAGTATTCCATTCAATGTTATTTCTTATTTGGATGTAAATATCTCCGGACGGATTCTTGACCAAATTGGAAGCGGAATACCTACGTATTTATTCATAATGGAATATTTTTTAAATACACTTCTTTGTATGTTCAAATTTTTCTAATAAATCCAGAATGATCAACCGAATACTGGAATTTAGCATTTGAAATTGCTGTAGCATCTAAATGGTCGTCTTCTATTTTTGCAATAATTGGCGGAGCCGGAAGTGCACTTTATATGACAGACTTTTTGAATTTTCCGCATAAATTCTAAACAATCAGTCGTAGAATATTTAAATTTATTAGGCACTTTTATAATATCTAGTTGTACACCTTGCATTATGATTGCTATCGACTAAGCCGGAAGAGCACTTTATTCGAAACATTTTTTGAATTCTCCGCATAAATCCAAAACGATTGAACGCAGATTGTATGAATTCAGTATTTAAGACGATTATACCATCTAGATGCTCATATCCTATTTTTATTGAGATCCACCGAGCCGGAAGTGCACTTTACTTGACAGTCTTTTGGAATTTTTCGCATAAATTCGAAACGATCAGGTGTAGAATATTGAAATTTGGTATTTCAGTCTGCTGTAGCATCTGAATGATTGTCTACTATTTTCATAACAATAGACTGAACCGGAAGTGCCCTTCAGTAGGAATTTATTTTATAATTTTGCGCATAAATTCAGATCTGTTGGTAGTCGTAGAATTTTGGAAATCAGTATTAAGGAATGTTGTAGTATAAGAATAATGGCCTACTGTTTCCATAGCAACCGACTTGGCTGAAAGCGCATTTTACTTGACAGATTTTTAGAATCTCTTGGGTAAATCCAAAACAATTAACTGTGGAACGATGAGATTTTGTGTTTGAATATATATATCCAATGATGTACAAATAAGTCACGTGATGTTCACGTCAGATTTTTTTATTTGTATTGGGCATGGAAACTAGTCAGTAAAATAATGAAAATAATAATAAAATTAAACGTCTTGTTTTTGCAAACTGACACGTTTGTCATTCAATTATAAATAATAATTTGATTGCATAAAAATTGCAAGATCTATTTTAAAATTCAACAGAATTATTTGCTTACTAATGCTTTTGTATTGCAGCATTTATAAACAGCAATTAGGAAAAATGCACAAATCGTCAATTTCTCAATACGTGCTTCTTACTAAAGTGCTGTTTCAGTTTTCTAATCATCATAATGTTATTCTTCATTTTATCACATCCAAAAATATTTAGTACTGTGCTTGTACTTTAATCAAATGTGTGATTTTTAGCGCATTTTTTGGAAAAAAGCGCTATTATATTCACTTTAGCTGTCTGGCTGGCTGGCTGGCGTGACGCTGAGTTATCAGCAACTATACTATTTACAGACTTGAAACTGGTACTAAATAAAAGCTGCTATTTCGTAGGTTTGCACAAATTGCTTTAAGTCAAGCTCAGTGACTGTGGAAGAATAAATTATTTAATTACTTGTTTCAAGTGAAACAATGCCCATAGATATATATGACATTAGAGATATGACAACTAAAGTTCATTCAAGTAGATAAAAAAGGTGTTTTTTTCATTTTACGTTGGTACAAATTAGGGTTATTGATGTATTGTGTTGGTTTCTCTGACTGTCATTTTCGAATATTCTGTTGATTTCGATTTTGTTTCGTGTTTAATGTTTTCTTTGGTTTCACTTTTATTAGTTTGGAGTTTAGTTTGTTTTGTTTTATTGTATGTCTGAAAAAGATCTTGCGATTGTTTGATTATTATTGAAACTGCGTTATAAAAGTTGCCAACGAGAGAAATATTAAGACGAGAAAAAAATTGTTGTTTTTTTTTATTAATAATTCTGTCAATCATATTCGAAGCACATTTTGATCCAGGGTATTGTCAACTGTCAGATGAAAACATGTGTTTAAGTTGACGCATGCGCTATTAGTTATTTCGTACGTAAACATAGCATAAAGTTAAATTTATCTCAACTTTACGTTTTCAATACGTAAACGTAAGAAATACGTAAGAGCATTGTGAACACGGGCATTGAAATACAGTAGCTCAACTTTATGTTTATGTTTACGGTTACGTACTCTTTACGTTTACGTACATTGTGAATTGGCACTTAGCAATAAAAATTGAAATGGACTCAAATCCTAATTACCAGAATAATTAATCTTTAACACCTCAAAGTTCTTATCATGTTTTTCCCAATCTCTGATTTCATTTCGAAATCTCTTTTCGGAAAAACCAAATATGATGTTGATGTCATCACAGGGAAAGTGAAAAAACACAAGTGTGGCAATAAAAAGAACTGGTTAAGGTTTTTACAGAAAAAACAAAAATATTTTTAATCGCACTGTTCTCAAAATTTATTTAAAAATTTAAAGAATTTGCAACAATATTTATAGCTTTTATTTTACTTTAATTAGAATTTATAGTTTCGAACTGTCGTTATCAAATTGGTTTGTTATCATTGTACGCGTCATATCGTACACATTCACGATAATCCAAAAAGAACAAAAAAACTTAAGGTCATACATGAAAGTTCTTCAAGTGATGCGATTTTATCTAATCAGTTCAAGTAAATACAGTTTTGACCAAATGACACAAAACACAAATTATTTACTATTTGATAGTGACGCCATCATAACATAATTTGCTCAATAGTCTAAGAATAATTTCATTATTTTCATACATATTTACAAATAAAAAAACTTTTTGGACAGAATAGGGTATATTCACTGTTTACATCGTTATAACGTAGTAAAAAATATAAATTATATCTAAAAGTGCTGTAATCAAGTTTAAAAAGATATTTAAAATTGAGAATAATTTTGAGCTGTTTAAACGCCGCCATTTTCGCGCGCTCTATTGATGACGTCAAATACCATGTCCAATGACATTACAGTCCATTGTTTACTACAGGTGTTTTCGTTCTCAACTTATTTCAGTATTAAAAAAGCTCAAAAGTCAGTTTATAAGTATTGCATTGTGCCTGAATGCAAAATACTATAAAAAATGTACCTGATAAAGTATTTTTTCCAATTCAGACAGGTTTTAAAATACGTAAGAAATGATTATCGGAAGAGATGAAGTATCATAATAAACTTGACAGATCATGAATAACATTATTTATGTGATTAGTTTTAGCAATAAAATACAGTGTATGTATACGGCTTCGTTTAACATTTGCTTGTTTTAAAATAAACAAAAATTATAGGTTATGTTCACTGCTCATCATATTTCGGATTGTATTTATTAAAATAGCGTACATAATGTGTTATTATTGAATAATTACTTTGCAGTGTTCACTCTTTTTACTTCAGCGGACGTAAAATTTGGATTTGAAAGAAAATAAGACAACATCATGAATGGATCTATTCTTGACAGATTATCCGATTGTGCTTTTACAAAACCACTCTCTTAAATGATTTATAATCTCACTAGGATGCTAAAATTACACTTAAACAATAAATGAATTTACAATACACACGTTATTACTATGTTTTCTAATCAAAAGCCTGCAATGCCATACAAATGTAAGCAGTGCGCACTTGTTGGCATAGTATTTGACGTCACATTCCGTTTTAACCAATGGTGTTGCGTTTTAGAACTTTAAATTTCCCGCGCTTAATTTGCATTTTCATTTATTAATTTTAAGCAATTAAAAAGATAATAAATACCAAAATTATGGTGAAAAAATATTTGAACCAAATTAAATTTCAAGCATATTCCCTATTCTATACTAAATAAATCTTTATTCGCACAAAAATCACCTGTATTTTATGTCCCATACCAACGTCAAATATTTAATGCTGTAATTCACAAAGTTACTGACAATAAAAGTAGATATCAATGGGAAAAAGAGAAAATGAGGTGATAAAATGTATAAAATGTTAGTTATTTGCTCTAGATTTGAAATTATAATCTATTCGGAAAGCAGTTTGGCATCACTTGAGAAAGTTCAGGGTCAGTCTACATTGTGTGTGCGCACGTTCCTGATCCAACGCACGTGACTTTTTATCACTTAATCACCTATTCTGTGAGATGATTCGTACTACAGGCTATCATAATATTTCTCTAAAATTCAAAAATATTTTATTGTGTATTTATTTATATAGTTTGAGATAAGAAACACAAAATAATCAAATGCAAGTCAAACTCATCCTCCATTCTAGACATCCTTGATTTTTGCACATTTTTATTTACTTGTACTAAGTACAAGAAAGTATTTTGAGCATCCTTGAATCCATTTTGACTATTTTCGGCTTGATGTCGGTACGTATGTTCGTAACTCGCAAATCTCAAAACTGGTTGAACGTATAATGTTTAAATTTTGTATTTAAGACTGGTATAGGGTCTAGTTGTGCACCTCGCATTATGGTTGCAATCGACTGTACCGGAAGTGCACTTTACTTGAAACTTTTTTCGAATTTTTCTAATAAATCCAGAATGATCAACCGTAGGATGTTGAAATTCAGTATTTGAACTTGATGTTTTATCTGAATAGTTTTCTGCTATTTTTGTATGAATCGGCCAAGCCAGAAGTGCACTTTACTTGATACTTTTTTCAATTTTTCGCATAAATCTAGAATGATCAGCCATAGCATATTGAAATTTAGTGTTTGAACTTGCTGTAGCATCAAAATAGTTATCTATTATTTTTGTATCATTCGGCTGAGCCGGAAGTGCAGTTTATATGTATAACAGACATTCAGAATTTGCCGTATAAAACAATCAGTTTAATTGAAATGAAAAAGTAGGCAATGATAATCTGTTGTCAATTTTTTGATTTTGTTTGACATTTTATATGTCAAAATATTATTAAAATTATATTAATTATAATCTGAAGTGACAGAAAACTTTATTGAATAAATTTGTGTATATATCAAATAATGTACAAGTAGATCAGTAAACAATATAATTTTATGTAGTTCATATGAAAACTGTAATATGTGTGACAAATTGCATCATCATTCTAACTAAATATGTCAACCTTATTTACATTATTAACAATTGTTTACTCTAATACATATTTTAAAAAGTGAATTGAAAGGAAGAGGATGCATATCGTAAGAAAAAATGATCTGAAAATGGGTGGAAATTAAATAAGAGTGAATAACAGCCCTTTTCAAATTTTGGACATACATATTTTTCTTTTTATAAATATTTATCAGGGCCTAATCTACTACATTAATTAAATAGACTGAATTGGATTTTTTTTGTGGTGACCCAGAAATGTCTACCTACAGCAAATTTTAAAAAAAGAAACAAACTATTTGAAAAGTTATGCAATCATTAAAACCCGGCGTTGCCAACTGTCCTATTTTCGCGCAACATTCAGATTTTCTGAAAATGTATGTCATTCATGAAACAATTGTGCAAATTTCAAAGGTTTTGTAGGAATAACATTTGACATTTGTACTAAGCCATCATTTTGGTAACTAATATCTTTTCAATTCCTCAAAATTAATAAATAAAAATGCAAATTGAGCGAGGGAAATTCAAAGTTCTAAAACGCAACACCATTGGTTAAAACGAAACGTGACGTCAAATACTATGCCAACAAGTGCGCACTGCTTATATTTGTATGGCATTGCAGGCTTTTGATTAGAAAACATAGTAATAACGTGTGTGTTGTAAATTTATTTATTGTTCAAGTGTAATTTTAGCATCCTAGTGAGATTATAAACCATTTAAGACAGTGGTTTTGTAAAAGCACAATCGGATAATGTCAAGATTAGATCCATTCATGATGTCGTCTTATTTTCTTTCAATTCCAAATTTTACGTCCGCTGAAGTAAAAAAAGTGAGCACTGCAAAATAATTATTCAATAATAACACATTATGTACGCTATTTTAATAAATACAATCCGAAATATGATGAGCAATAAACATAATCTATATTTTTTGTTCATTTTAAAACGAGCAAATGTTAAACAAAGCCGCATACATACACTGTATTTTATTGCTAAAACTAATCACATATAATGTTATTCATGATCTGTCAAGTTTATTATGATACTTCTTCTCTTCTGAAAACCTTACATCATTTCTTACGTATTTTGAAACCTGCCTGGATTAGGAAAAAGGCTTTATCAGGTACATTTATGATAGTATTTTGCATTCAGGCACAATGCAATACTTCTAAACTGACTTTTGACCTTTTTTAATACTGAAATAAGTTGAGGACGAAAACACCTGTAGTAAACAATGGACTGTATGTCACTCGACATAGTATTTGACGTCATCAATAGAGAGCGCGAAAATGACGGCGTTTAAACAGCTCACAATTATTCTCAATTTAAATATTTTTTTAAACTTGATTACAGCACTTTTAAACATAATTTATATTTTTTACTATGTTATAACGATGTAAACAGTGAATTAAAAATATAAAATAAATTCATGAATATACCCTATTATATCCTTGACCCAAAAAAAAATTTCACGCCGTTCAGTCAAAAGGAAAAATTTTCAAAGACACTCTTTTTTATTATAATAATTACGGAACTATTTCTCAACTTTTTATCTTTTGTAGTTTTACTGATACTTCTAGGATTCCAAGTTGAAATATCTATGAGGTAAATACTTATTGAAGTAATTACAATTATAACTTTAATTATTCTAGATTTCCTAGAATTATACTTGAAAATAAAATAAATTTATTCTAGGAATATTTTCATATGATGTGAGTTATAGAAATAATGAACGAATCATATAAAAAAAACCACAGGATTGACATGAAAAAATACACTAATGCCTGTATTACACGATACAATTTATTGACCAATAAATTGACCAAGTTTTCTGTCAAGTTTTCAACAATTTATTGTCGAGCCAAAAATATTTTGTACCATATTACACGATATAAGTTTTCGTCAAGAAAAATCAGAACTACCAACTTTATAATTTTTGACGTTACTTCAGAAAGTGTGGTTAGAAAGAAAGTGTGATAGTAGAGATGACAAAAAATTAATATACTAAAAGCAACTGTATATAAAATTATATTAATACTATGTCAACACTAAGATTATGTTCGCAATGTTTGTCTTTCTTTAGATTAAGTCAAGTATGAAACGCGTGTTTCATTTGACGCGAAATAACTAATATGAGTAACGTTGGCAGCGACAAATCAGACAAAAATCTCCCTGGAAAACCCCAGAATATTGGCGAAAAATAGAACCAGTTCTATTTCAAAAATAACTTGGTCAATTATTGGTCAAGAAAAAATTGTGAAAATTTTGGGCATATTACACACAACAATAAATTGAAGGTCAACTTTTGAAAATTATTGACCAATAAATTGTATCGTGTAATACAGGCATAAGATAGTGAAACAGTAATGTTTTGTCTGCCTCATTTAATTTGGTAATATTTTTACAATTCATCCAAAATATTTTCATGTCCCGTTGCAAACTGGACTATAGAAAGACTAAATATCGTAGAGATGAACTAAGTAAAGGATGCAACACAAAAGATTTTATACAGCCCTCGCACATGAATAATAATAATAATAATGTAACGTGCGAAAGTGTAATAATTCGTAAAAATAAAACTAGCCGTGAATTCGGCCCTGTCTAGGCGGGACTTTTCGTCTTCTTTGTACCGCACCGCACAGCACCACATCGCTCTGCACGGTCGAAAATTCTAGTAACGTGTTCTCGACTAATCTAGAATATTTCTAGAAACGGACATCTGTATATATAAGAGCAAACGACCTGACTGAGGAACAGTGAATAGTGAAATAGTGAATATCCAGTGAGCGATCAGTGTAATAAATGAATAAGTTATTAAAAATAAATATTTGTGGCTTTTTTGATGAAGTTTAGACAATAATCACTTCTTTAAGAGCAATAAACATTACAATAATAGTTTGAATACTTGATCTTAACCGGCCAGGATTTGAATCAAGGTCCCCTGAATTCATATACATACCAGGTTTAACTTGATTAAATCATTTGATTCAAATCACGATTCAAATTTGTTTGATTTATACCCAATAAAAAATTATTATTATTTAATATATTTGATCAAAAATTCAATCCTTTAAAAACATTCTTGAGATTTCAGTGCAGCATTGAGCTCTCAAACTGTAAACTCGTTTATTTTATATTCGTGCAATAATTTTAAATGCGCAATCAAAATCCAAACTAATTATATTCTAGTATTCTAGAGGTATTTTGCATAAATAAAAATGATTTGATGAAAAATGACTGATTAGTTTCATCCAAATCTGTGATACAATTTTAAAAAACCTGCTGTGGCCTCACAATCTTTCCCTTACCACAAATTTCATGACCTGTTTCATCGCTGTCTCAGAAATTTAGAGTGTTGCATCAATTAATTGCATATTTCGAAGCAGGACGTGAGGAAATTATATTTTTTGGGAAAAATTAAAAAACACGATTTTTATTAAAAAACAAACATGATTTTTCAGATTTTTTCTTCTAGTTCTGCCTCTAATACTAATTTAATATTAAACTGGCATAAAAAATGCGTCAAGTGTTTCAGGGATTTCAGGTCGAAGCATGTTTGAAAAACTCATAAAGTTTCTTAAAACAATTTTTTGTTTATTCCCAGTTGAAATTATTTATGCCTTAATTCAATTTATGTTTTATTTTCTACCATAATTTTTTATTTTTGATGAAATATGTATGTTTCCTGTTCCTAATTTTTTTTATGATAAGTATTTTACTTCGTTTTCCATTGTAGAGTTTTTCTTTAGAAGAAAATATTTTGTTTTTGATTAAAATCAATGATTTTTTTGAGAAAATCACTTGATTAAAATCTTGATTTTAATCATCCGCGCCATGTTTCAAAGTGACAGATGTTATTGTCAAAGTGACAGCTGTCATTGTCAAAGTGACAGCCGCCATTGTCAAAATGACAGCTGTCATTGTCAAAGTGACAGCTGTCATTGTTAAAGGGGCAGACGGCAGTTAATTTTAGTCCTCACATAAAATAAGTATTTTTGAAAATAAAGAATTCTTTTCTAGAAGTGTAATTTAAAAATGGTAACGTGGATTCCACTAATTATCTATTTTTTATATCTACTAGGAGAACTTTAAATTGATACCAAATTAGACATCACTCGACTAATTTGTAAAAAAAAACAATTGACAATCGTTCAAATATCCTGTTTGACACTTCTACTATAATTATCCCCGCAAGAGCTTCAATTTGTTACCAAACGCGATAGAGCCAAATTATTTATTTAAAAAAACAATTGACGAACGTTTGCATGTGATGTCCAATATGAGTCATAATAATTCTAATTTCACTTTATGATTCTCATTATTTCTTTGCTTCAGAAAAATATAACAAATTTCATAATATTTCGAATTTTAATAGCAACAAGTGAACCGCTGATAATTTCGAAAAATTTTTCAGGTGAATGTTGTGCCAAATTATTTTAGGATCAATTTTAGTTATCTCAAATTTTATATTTTATAAAATAAACGCAAAGTTCCTGCAATAAAGTTTTGGTACGAACTTGAACCTAGCTTTGTGATAAAAAACTTAAATATAAAATTCCAGTCGAAAATTCGTACGCGTTCTCAAGTTATCGTGCTTTTTATAAATTATGTTTTTTGGGTTCAGTATAATAAATTCCAAATTCACCAATAAATAAATGAGTGTATTATTTTGTTTCAAATTGAAGAATAATTCTGTGAAGAAGCACGTGCCAGTTTTGTTTACATACTCCGGAAGCTTTTATTAATAGACACTTTAGCATTTTATACAAACTATTCAAGTTATTCAAAGATGTTATAAAAAGTGTTCGCGTCAACAAGGCCATTCTGATTTCGTGCGTCGCATCTCCAAGTCCAAATGGTGCAACAGCTAACGCGTCACGTGGTTTCCATGACGACGGCGGATGGTGACGAGCAGCAAATAAGCGAAAGACAACAGCAAGAACTGGTTACCGGTGCTTATTGTGTCTAGGATCTAAAACTTGGAATAAAGACGTCATGCGACCAACAGCTGCGTCGCGACGGACAAAACACGCACCATTGTTGCCGGAGCCTTTGTTGCCGGAGCCTTTGTTGCCTACAGCAAAGTGCTATTAATATTTAAAAAAAAAATTGTACTTTATATTATGACCTTGTAGGATAATTAACGTATAAAGATAATACTTTGTTTTGAACTTTGTAAGAGATAAATAAAATTAGAACATAATTGATTGTATTTTCGATCAATTTAGCGCAAAGTATTGTTTCACAAAATTATAAATTCAGGAGTCAGTTTTTACACAATCAAATGCAGACACGTGTTTTGTCCTCATTGGAACTCTTTAGTACAATCAAAATTATAAAAATAAAGTTGATACATGGCATGCAGAAATATAAATGTACAGCAGTGCCATCTACCGTAATATAGTTGAACTGGTAGGCTTGAAAAAATACAGGACACTGTAAAGTGACCTTCAAAAAATGTCCGTGATAACATCAACTTCTTTTTTATGCGTAAGCATAAGGAGTACGTAAAACATAAACGTAAGAAATTATGTACGTTCACAGTGGTCGTAACGTAAAATATCAAAATAAAGTGTTTTTTTTTTCATTTTACGTTGGTACAAATTAGGGTTATTGATGTATTGTGTTGGTTTCTCTAACTGTCATTTTCAAATATTATGTTGATTTTATTCTGTTTCGTGATTAATGTTTTTCTTTGGTTTCACTTTAATTAGTTTGGAGTTTAGTTTGTTTTGTTTTATTATATGATGTCTGAAAAAGATCTTGCGATTGTTTCATTATTACTGAAACTGCATTATAAAAGTCGCCAATGAGAGAAATATTAATACGAGGAAGAAATTGTTGTTTTTTTTTATTAATAATTCTATGTCAATCATATTTAAAGCACGTTTCGATCCAGGGTGTTGTCAACTGTCAGATGAAAATATGTGTTTAAGTTGACGCATGCGCTATTAGTTGTTACGTACGTAAACATAACATAAAATTGAATTTATCTCAACTTTACGTTTTCATTACGTAGCTCTTATGTCAATACATAAACGTAAGAAATACAGAAGAGTATTGTGAACATGGGCATTGAAATACAGTAGTTCAACTTTACGTTTATGTTTACGGTTACGTACTCCTTACGTTTACGCACATTGAGAATTGGCACTTTCAAGGAAAAAACGTTCAATTTCTTCAAATTAATTCACTTTCAGTTCTTTTAATCTTTGATATATTCCTAAATTGATCCAGGGTTGCGGTTATGATTACAAATTTACCACACCGCGTTAAAAAACCTAAAAAACAAAACAGTTCTTCCAAACAAATTCTATAATTTGAAATAAATTGTTGTATAATGTCAAATTTAAATAATTCTCAAATATAATCCAAACATTAAATAGTTGTAGATTAATTATTATATTTGACACGCTTTTGTTGGCAATATTTTCAAATTAAGAATATTATTGTAACGAATTTAAGTCTATAAACTAGTCATTTCGGCTTTACTGGTGCTTAAAATTATTGTGGAAATATTTTACATCAAGAAATAGAAGCGAATATATTTGTTTTCTAGAAAATTGCTGGTACATTCTAGCGCTTTCTAGAAAAGCCTGGACGTTTGCGAGAAAAACGTAGTGTGGAGAGACCCACGGTATATATCAGTGGCTGACTCAACGAGCAGTATTATTGATTTTGGCTCAGAGACCTTATAATATGGACTGCTAGTGGTTGAAATAAATTGTGTTATTTAAAATAAATCAATAAAGACATAAATAATTAAAGTTAAGTTATAGTGTAGCGTGATAATCTTTAGTTTAAATTAGAATTAGTTATTAGGAATAGTGTTGTTAGTTATCTAATTTATTATTTTAATGAGTCATAAAAATAAATATTAGTTTTTAGTAATTTTTGCTCCCTAAAATAAAATAAATAACGTTACATTATTATTATTACTAGTGTTGAATTTGAACGTTATTGAATTCAACTCTCCATCTCCGAGAGTTGGTGGTTTCAGGTAAAATTAACTTCGACGCTCTATCCGAATCTGAAATAAAAATAGTCGTTTCCATTCAAGATTTTGGAGGAATTTCTCCTACCCCTGCCCCTCGGAGGTAGGGAAAATCCTTAAACTTTTACTTCGAACATTTTTATTCGGTGCATATTTCTCGACATATTCCAGCCAAAAATTATATTGTCTTATAATCTCACATTCCTTCGAGAGCGCGGTACAAAGTTTTCTCTTCAGGTAAAATTAAAATAGGGCATTTTGTATATAATTTCAGCTTTCTTTACTCCTCAATATGAACTTCAAGTATGCCAAACCTTACATTCCTTCGTGCGCGCGTTACAAATTTTTCTTTTCATGTAAGCCCGAAATGGGACATCCTGTAAATAATTTTAGATTTCTGCACTTCTTTTCCATATGAACTTCAAGTATACCAAATCTCACAGTCCCTTGTGCGCGCATTACAAAGTTTTCTCTTTACGTTTTAAATGGGACATTCTGTAAATAATTTTGGCTTTTTGCATCCCTTCTGTAATTAAACTTCAAGTATGCAAAATTTCACATTCATTCGTGTGCACGATACTAAATTTTCTTATCATGTAAAATTAAAATGTAACACCCTGCTTATAATTTTAGCTTCCTACACTCCTTCTTCATTTAAACTTCGAGTATTCCAAATCTCACATCCTTTCGTGCGCGCGTATCAAAGTTTTCTCTTCATGTAAGCCCAAAATGGGACAGCCTGTATATAATTTCAGCTTTCTGCACTCCTTCGCCATATAAACTTCACTAATGCAGAATCTCACATCCCTTCGTGTGCGCGGTACAAAGTTATCTCTTCACGTGAAATTAAATAGAAGCCTTCCGCATTTCTCCATTTGAACTTCAAGTATGCTAAATTTAACATTCCTTCGTGCGCGCGTTACAAAGTCTTCTATCCACACGAAATAAAAATGGAACACCGTGTATATCATTTATATACATTCCTTCGTGAGCATGTTGACGTAAAATTAAAATGAGACACCTGTATATAATTTTAGCTTTCTGCACTTCTCCATATACTTAAACTTCAAGTATGTCAAGCAGGGTGTATACCAAAAAATTAAATGAAAATTCCTTGACTTTTCCAGGTTATTTTCAATAAAATTCCAGGCAGTAAAAAACAAAAGTTTGATAGAAGTTTACATATAATGATATAATCACAGATTAATGTTACAATTCTGTGTGAACCTTATAAATCTGAAAATTAAAAACAAAATCTTAACGAACTTGATATCCTTATGAACGAATTTACATTGATCGACAAAAGTAGATACACTTTAATAATTTTTTTTATGGTTTTAAAGATCTAGAAGACTTATAGATTTGCACAGATGGCCCTAATAGTATCTTACAGAGGAAAAATGTACTTTTATGAGTAATAATGCATAAATATCCCATAATTTATTTTTTCCAGACAAATATCAGAAATTCCTTGACGAATCCATGACATTTCCAGTTTATCTAAATTCCCTGACATTTCCAGGTTTTCCAGATTTGGTATACACCCTGGTCAAGACCCACATTCCTTCGTGCGCGCGATACAAATTTTTCTCTCGACGTAAAAACAAAATCGGACACTCTTGATATAATTATAGCTTTCTGCACTCCTTCTCCATATAAACTTCAAGTATGCCTAATCTCACATCCCTTCGTGCGTGCGGTAGAAAGTTTTATCTTCGCGTAAAATCAAAATGGGACAGACTTAATATAATTTAAGCTTTCTGCACTCCTCTAAATGAACTTCAAATATGCTTCAAAAAGGGGTACAAAATTTTCTTTCAACGTATTAGAATATTTGAAAAATGGTATATCTGTATATAATTCTCACTTTCTGCACTTCTTTTCCATTTTTACTTTGAGTATGCCAAATCTCACAAGCCTCTGTGTATGCAATATACTTGAAAAAATTTCTCTTACGTATTAATATATAGATTAAAATTAGACATCCTGTAAATAATTTTTGTTTTTTCAAGTATGCCAAAACTCACATCCCTTCGTGCATACAATATACTTGGTTATATATACCAGGTTTTATCGCTG
Organism: Dromius quadrimaculatus; assembly: GCA_963989225.1. NCBI lineage: Eukaryota > Metazoa > Arthropoda > Insecta > Coleoptera > Carabidae > Dromius > Dromius quadrimaculatus. The sequence goes on along the minus strand of OZ022334.1, from coordinate 44,382,139 downwards.
AATTAAATGATGCGTAAATAATAAAATATAAATTAGATAATTTTTGTACGATGTGCATTATATCAAATTACATCGAAATACTTTCAGATAACACTTTTTTCATATCTTTACATTATTATATTTGCACTTATATATTTCTACATTGTCCTAAACAATAAATAGTTGGACGATTTTTCAAAAATAAGGCAGAAATTAATAAATCGTTGCCTACTTTACGTCTTTTATTTATAAAAATAAAACTATCTGACAGATCATTAGGAAAATCATAAGAATTGTATTCTACATAATTAACCAATCGATAAAAAAGTTAATAGGACTTTATTCAAAATTTTCTCTAGATATTATCGTTTGTTTCAGCTTATGTTAATCAGCACAAGTAATTAACTAAAATAATACATAGTCTTATCACTAATTTTTCAGTAAAAGTCATTGTTAAATATATTAACTGATTAAAACTTTTGTTAGTGTATAAACTAAATAATTCAATGATTGGAATGTAATTTTTTCATTTTATCCCTTGTAATTCAAGTAAAAAAAATCATACCAACAAATAAAAAATTTATCCAAACATAGTAAAAAAATGTAATGCAAGCACTAGAAAATCGAGTAAAATCCACCAAAATTACAAATGAATACTGTTGGCCTGTTGCTATAGAAACTGTTGCAACTGCGAAAGCAAGAGCGCGTCATCAGCCTGTTGCCTAGCAACCACTTTTCGTTCCCCCACTAACACAGCCCAGCAAACAAATATAAACTCTTCTATGCTAATTGCTTTGAAAGACCATCTAAACTGAAATTCGATTTATTTTGAAGTGTCTATTTCTGCATAAATTAAGACATGAAGCTGTACTAGAATCCCCAACCATTAGAACTCAAGTTAATAAATTTAACCACCAAAACTATATTCGCAGAGCATAAAACAGTTGAATTACATAATAATTTCATTTTATTTTATATTTTAGCCCAATTGTAATACGTACGTAAACTCTTGAGGAAAATAACAGTAAAATATACTTGTTGCATTACTGATGAATCACCACACAACAAAATACCAAATCAAAATCCATCTTAAACCTTCAACAAAATAGGTTAATTGTTTACTATAATTAAAACTCAAATTTCACTATTAAAGAAAAGTGTAATACGTGGACATATGATTATTTAGTTGCTGATTTTATAAATAAATATTTATAATAGATATATGAAATAAAAATCCTAAAAACCTTAACCTATTGCCTGTTTATTATCGCATTCAATTGTTAACACTTTCCATCAAGGCCGTTGTTAGACAATTTTTAATAAATATAGGTCAGAATTCGGCCATTGCAAATATTTCAATTCAAGCGTGGTGATCAGGCATTTTTAATAAAACACAATTTACACAAAATAACACTTCTTAAAATTAACATCATCTGGAAGAATACAAGTTTATTCACTAACATACATGCATAAAAATAATAATTCACTTACATTACTGACGTAATTCACAATAAATTAAGATGACTTTTCAACTAAAGCACCATTTTCGCCACCCAAACATATGATACACAAGTACACACAGTGATTTTTGTTTGTACAACTGGATAATTGTGGCATCAAGACTTCTTCTTCATATATTCCCCTGGCAAGCTAAGCGAAAATGAACCTTATGGATTAATATTGCAAAAATTTAGCGAAATGCACAATAATTTAATATTAATGAAAGGCAAATCGTAAATATGAATAAGACACGAATTAAATAATTTGTAGGACAACTTGTTAATAGCTTCACATGCTTTCCGTCTTCCATTAACTTCTTATTAGACAAGGACAGATATCTTTAAAGTTTGATTTCGACTAGATTTTTTTTTTAAATTTTATTTTAGCATAATGTAAATCAATAATGTAAATAAAATTAAATAATGTAATGTTTCTATTCGAGTTTTGGAAACTCGGGAACGCATGCGCAGTTTTGCGGCCAGTCACACCAACCTTGTAATTTTTGATGTTTATCAGAGCCATAAAAAATAGAGCGGATATTTCTTTCTAACGTGATTTGTTTTATAGTGGCTGCCAAATATGACTGAATCTTTAATAGAATTGTACGAATTAAACCCTGTTTTATATAAAACAATTCAGTTTTCACAGCAACTAACCTCAATCTGTCATATTACCATATTTCTTTTTGAAAGTTGCCGAAACTGTCTACGCTTTAGAAAATTAGAAAAAAATTGAATTATTTACCAAATCCTTTATTCAGTCAATAAAATTTCTTATAAATTGTCACAACTTAACAGTGTATAAATTTCACAAATTATTACAAGCAGCTACACATGTAAATTATGATTAAATTTTTTATAATACACGGGTTGATTTATAAAAATACTCAATACAAATGAATCCCTTGTATAACATCAATTTATAAGATACAAAATGAATTTTATTTGTAGGAATGTATACCTAATGTCATTATATGAATTTAATAGAAAATTACTGTAAGTAAATGCCTGTAAATACCAATTGTGAACCTAAAAAATGCAAGTATTTTTTCTAATATAAAAATTTAAATATTAATTCAGCACCATATTGGTAAATTTACCTTAATAAAATGTTGAATTCTTATCTATAGTTCGTATACGAATACAATTTAAATGACATTCATGTACCTACTAAAGAGACAAATTCATCAAACGATGATTTGCGATTTTTAATATGATAGTAAAACAGCTTTCATCATAAAACTAATTAAATTGCAGCGTGTTTTACCATCATAATACCTCAATTTATTGATACGAATTTAAAAATTGATTATTACTGTATAAATATAACAATGACAAGATCATAACATATTTAGTGTAATGTGGCACACAATTTTCTTGTAATTATTTCAACATTTGTATTATATTCTATTCAGATATTTTAGATTTAATAACATACCATAACCAAAAAACTACATAAAATATAAATAAAAATCAACTTATATAATTATCGAAAAAATATATCACAAAAATGCTTTTAAACAATTACAAGAAAATAATGAAGTATTGGATAAGTTACTCTTCCTTAACACATTTATCACACACTCTTACAGGATTATCCCACCCTCTCAACGGGACAGGTTTTCTTGTAGTCGAACAATCAGCACAAACTGCCTTTCCACACTCTCTGCAGTGATGTAAAGGATTATTAACCCCGAAAGAAAAATCACAGCACATGCAGCCGGTTACTTCCGAATCTGGTACCCAGTAGGCTGGTCGCGCCGTTTCCTTAATCAAACTTTTTGGGTACTCAAGTACCGACGCTACAGAAGACAAAGTATTAACCACTGCTTCGCTGTATTTCCGGACTCGGACTTCCTTGTCATCTATGCTTTGAGATAAACTGGGAGGTGTTGGTTGATAACAGGAATCGCACACACGGACGTCTTCGAACCACCCGCGTGATGGAACCGGCTGACTTTGAGAGGAACAATCGTCGCAGAAGCCTTCACCGCAAGCTCGGCAGTGGTGCTTTGTCTCGGAGTTCATAAATGTCTTCTTACAAGCATAACAATGCTACAAAAAAATTATTTTAATTTTAACTCCAAATTTGTATGAATTATTTACTTTAATTTCATTATTTGGCCTCCAATAACTAGGGGCAACTTTATCAGCCACCCAAGATGATAATAACTTTGTTGGATGGGCACCAACATTTGCCACAGCCTCACTGAGATATGTAACTCCGTCAAGAACTTTTTGAGCAGAATTTTGAGCATTTGTGAAATTTTTACTCTAAAAAACAAACATTAATAATAATAATATCAGCATTTTAAAATATCTTACCCCTGGCCAAATATGTATAATTTCAGTTCTAACAGCAACATCTTCCGGATTCTTGTTGCCGAACCAATACTGCCTACTGCGATAAATTTCCCCACAATTCGGACATTCAATTACGTACCCCGACCACGCATACTTAGCCAAACCATACCACGAATTTTCTGCCGCAGTCTGAACTCGAGAAGTCACAATTACTTCCCTACCGTTAGCATGACAAGCCTACGACAATAATAAACTAACTATTTACAGCAAACCAAATTGTTGATTCAAACTTTACCTTACACAAATAAACGCAATTTTCGTACTGATGTTGATATCTACATCTAGATGAATTATAATGTGCAATGCCATCCCTGATATGACCCATTGATTTTTGGCAGCCACTATCACAAGACTGACATTTTACAGGACATGTAAAATACTGATCAGGGAATAGAAGTGGCACTGCATTCACTATTTCACCGCTAAATTTATCATTTAATGCCTGGAAGAAATTATAAAATTATATATATTTCTAGTGCCACTGGTCGACACGAAATTCTTCATAAAGCTAATAAATAATTATATCAACCACGTAATTAATATTGAATAACAAATTGATTTTATTTTGACGTTGTTCTTCAGAACAGCGATAAACAAATGAGTATTCATCAATTGAATTGTTTCACAGCTTTGCACAACTCTTCTAAATTGCGTACTGGTTTTGCTTGGACCATACAAAAAATCAAATGGTGTTAAATCCGAAGATCTAGGAGGCCATTATACGATACCTCCTCTTCCTATCCATCTTCCAAGGAATCTCAAATACGAAGCGTGAAATGAGACGGAGATCCATCTTGTATAAACCACATATTCATCCTTTAATTAATTAATACATTTTCTAAAAGCACTGGTAGCTCATTTGGCAGGTGGCGAGTAGATGTCAGCTAAGAAAGAATTTCGCAACAGGCCCGAATTAAGAATGGATTTATATAAAAGTTCTATGGTTTTGCTGGTAGAAGCATGAAATTCGGGTGTTAGGTAGACAACATGGAAAAAATAAAAACCGCAATATTATTTTTCCGACAGAGTTGGATTAAGGTGGTTAAGAGAGGAATAAAACTATCTCCGGGAGCTTTTGATGTCAGGGACTTGAATTATATTAAATAATGCTTTTGATGCCAATGATGAATATTATGATATGATTTCTACAACAGGGATGAACTAAGGTTGTCAACGGAATATACTGTTTGTGGGGAGTAAAGGTTATTTGAGAATGAATTTTGCGCCAGGGCCGAATTAAAGAATATAAAAGATGATTGCAATATTATATGAAAGTTCGATGTCTTTGCTGTTGGAGGCATGGAATTTGATATTCAGGTAGGCAATGTGAGAAAAATATATGCCGTATCATTATTTTTTATTCCTTTCGTCTCTGATATCAGGGACTTGAGTCATAATCAAAAATCCAATGTTTTTATTGTCAATTTAATAATGAATACTGTAATATGATTTTTGAACAAAAGAAAAGAACAAAAAAATTAATACAAAATGCTAAGCAACAAGAATGGGAGGATTTCGGAAAATGTATAAATGATAACTATAAAGAAAACGAGAAAATAAAGTAGCGAAGAATTTGAGAAAGAAAGAGAACAGCCTATTAAACAATTAAAAGACAAAATGGAACAATACTGAGAAAGGATACAGACAAAATAAAAAGATGGAGAGAACATTTTGAAGAACTAACCATAAGCAACGCGTACAATAACGACCCTGTACCAGAGCAAAATCCATAAATTACAAAAACAGAAATCAGCATCGAAGAAGTTACAATTGCTATTGGATAGTTAAAGATAGGAAAAGCAGCTGGATATGATGAGATAAAACCAGAGCAGCTAAAATATATGGAAGAGGAAGGAACAAAAATGCTGCACACATTAGTAAACAAAATTTGGGATGGAGAGCAGACACCTTCAGACTGGAAAAAACAATCGTACTGCCAATATACAAAAAAGGAGACAGCCGCAACTGTTGCAATTATCGAGGGATCTTACTCCTATGCACAACAGTAAAAGTGTACGAAACGATACTTGAAAATAAACTACGAAAGTTAGTAAAAGATAAGTTTGGAGATACTGAAAGCGGATTTAGAAAATATCAAAGCACCCAAAACTATGTATTTACAGATAACGGAAAGAATCCTAAGACACAACAAAGAAATCTTAGCATGCTTTATAGACCTTGAAAAAGCTTTCGATAGGGTTGACAGAGAACTGTTGTAGGAAATATCAAAAAGTAGAAATATAGGACAGAAACTACTAGAAGGAATCCAAAATATTGTAAAGTGCGAGAGTGAGGAGGTTCATAAAAGTGGAGTAGGCTTGGACTTGACCGCGCCTAGGCGGTGCCTTTCGTCCTCCCTGCATCGCGCTGCACTGCATTACATCTCCCCTCCCGATGGAAGCCTCTATCAATACTCCAGAAATGTGGTAGAAGATTCAAGAAATTGATATTTCTATATATAAAGGCGGGAAAACGACTTGAGAGTGACTTTTAATTTAACTATAAACTATTTCTTTAATGATCGGGCCACATTTACGTCTAATGTCATTAATTGAGGCATTATTCAATAATGAACACATTGTCAATGACAATATGTCAATTGTCACATAACGTCTTATTTAACGGCATTAGACATAAGTGTGGCCCCTGCATAAGCAATAAACGTTAGAATATATATATAAAGATAACATAAAGTATGTAAGAACCGCTAACTTATTATAAGAAGAATTCAAAGCAGATGGAGGATTAAGGCAAGGAGGAACTCTAAGTCCTTTATCGTTCATACTATACCTATACATGGATGAAATTAACAGTGAAGCAAACAAAAGAACAATAAAAATTGACATGATATTCAAATTTAAAACAAATGAAAATAGCAGAGAGCATTTTGCAGGCAACATGGTAATCTTTGCTAATACAGAGAAAAATTTGCAAGAGAACTTGAAGATATGGAACGAAGAATTATTCAAAGCAAATATGAAAATAAATGCCAACAAAACAAAGGTAATGATAATAGCCAGAGAAGAAAAACACTTGGAAATACAAATAGATAATAAAAATATACAACAAGTCCAAAGCTTTAGATATCTAGGAAGTATAATCGAAAATAATGGAGGGTACGAAGATGAAATAAATAGTAGAATACAGGCAACAGTAGGAACTTACCATTCAATTAACAAGGCACTATTAAAACACAAAACAGTGAACAAAAGAACGAAACTGACCATCTACAAAACAATAATACCACCAATGCTGCTGTACAGCTCAGAAACCTGAGTACTAAATAAAAGACAACAAAGTAAAATCACAGTGGTAAAAATGAAATGTCTTAGAGCTATAGAGGAATAACAAAACTAGACAAAATTAGAAATGAAAAGATTAGACTTAGAGAGAGATTGGAAGTACAGTCAGTAATGAAGAAGATAGAGCAGAAACAATTGGGATGATATGAACATCTAATTCGACTCGAGGATAAAAGAAGAGTAAAAGAAATATGAAAAACAAAAACAATAGGGAAAAAACCGCGAAACGGAAAACATGTAATACAAGAAATAATAACCAAAAAGAAAATAACAACCAGAAGAACACACGAGCTAGCAAGGGACCGAAAGAATGGAGAAAATTCATAGAAGACATTTGAGCGAAGCAACCTCGATACCCAGTGGGTAGAAAAAACTGCCAGCGAAATATCGAACACGATTTCAAGCTCATAAGAAAGCTCTATGTGTTTGCTGTTAGAGTAATGAAGGATATTTGACTCAACATACCGTAGGTAATCGTAATCTTCACAGATAAATAAAATTGAAGTGTCTGTCTTATTAACAAGATATTATAACTCAAACAAGCATTTTTTGAATTTTTGTCTGTCTGTCTATTTGTTTGTTCAGACTAATCTCCAAAAAGAGAGCTACATAGATTGAGTTTTTGACTTTTTCTCAATCTCATATGGTCATTTGCAGGATACCAGAAGCCAAACATGAGCTTAATAAATTTTCATCTGTTCAGTCTGTCCTTTTGTTTGTCCAGTCTAATCTCCGAAACGCCTTGATCAACTATGTTGAAACTTTCTACATTTGTTGTTGACACTTACGTGAAGATCTCTGACATAAAACCATCAACATACAATAAGTGACGCACGAGTCGTATTTATTCGCTTGCAAACTTTGTACAGTGCTTATTGAATGTTGCATGGGAGTTTTCGATACAACAATATTAACGTAGTAGGTGACGCGCAAGTCGTATCGTATTGTCCTCCTTGCATCGCGCCGCACCGCATCACATCGCCCCTCCCGATGGAAGCCTCTAGCAATATTCCAGAAATGTGGTACAACATTCGAGAAATGGATATTTCTATAAATAAAGGCAAGCAAACGACTTGAGAGGGTGGTGTAATAGTGAACTAGAGAAGTGAATATCAAACAGTGATGTGATCAGTGTATACAAATAGTTAAAAATAAATATCTGCAGCTTTTTTCAAGTCAGTATTAAGTGATAAATAAGTAATATAGTGTTGTTAGTGATATCCAGAAGAATAAAACTTTTATTTCATTTTAAATTATTAAATAGTGACTTTTATTTTAATTATAAGTAAAAAAAACACACACATCCGGACCCGACGGGCTGAAATTTTGGCATTATATTTCTATAATGACATGGATAACCACTAATTAAGAATTTTCTAAAATTTCATCATCAAGCAGAGCAACCATATTTCCCGAGAGCAATATCATATTTGTATGAGAGAGACAATTGGATCGGTTAACCTTACAGGCCGTGAGACAAGGCTCAAATGTTTCGTTGATTACCGCTCACTTGAAACTTTGTGAGTGGCTTCATTGTGATGAGTCCGACAGCTTTTACATTTGCCAAATTCTTGATTTGGAGGCGTTTTTCAGCGAGGGCCAACTAAACACGTCAATTTCATGAAGCCTTGTAAAAGTATTACCATCATCTTGATCTTTACACTAATCGAAAGATTTTTTAAATAAAATGAAAAAAAAAATCTTGGCTCTCGCTGAAAAACGCCCCCAAATCAAGTATTTGGCAAATGTAAAAGTTGTCGGACTCATCACAATGAAGCCACTCACGAAGTTTCAAGTGAGTGGTAATCAACGAAAAATTTATTTGAGCCCTGTCTCACGGACTATTACAATAGTGCAACAAAAAATTTCTATAGCATAGGGCTACCGCAGGCAAAGAAAGTAGTTTGCTTTGGTGCTGCTGTTAATGAATAATTTTATTTTCCTTGATTTCAAGAAGTTACCTCGTGCAGAGTTCACGGTTTTCCCGGGTACTGTAATCAGTTTTTTTCATTGATTTGCCTAGGTGCTGTTGTCAATTATATTTTTAAAGAGAAGTCAATTGGATTGATTAAACTTGAATTTGAAAAAATCTAAAATGTCTAAAACACATTGTTTGATCCGGTACTGTCAACTCCGGGTATAAGTACTGACCTCAGCCGTCCACTATCGGCAGAACGTTTATGTAATGGACCAGTATCCCTCAGTCGTTGGAAACTTTTTGAAAAATTTCTGGATGAAGGCAATGCACGATTTGGATAAGCTTCTTCATAAAGACGCTGCGCTTGAAGTGCGTTCCCATTAGCACGACCATACATATTAATCATATCGCACATTTCAATTTTGGAATAAAAGGACATGTTTTATTATTTTCATAAAGAAACCACACCAATGTTCAACTACTCAATTTTATGATCAGTGACAGTGTAGGTATTATTACTAAACACCAGAATAAAATTTATTAATTACATAGTTAAAATACTCATTTATTAGCTTCATTAAGAATTTCGTGTCGACCAGTGGCACTAGAAATGTACTCTTCAACTAATTTTGCAAAATTTGAAAAATTATATTAAAAATAAAACATTTTCATGTGGATATTAAGCAAATTATTACCTTCAAGGTCCGGAATACAACATGCGGATGTCTAGCCGAGCGAACTGAAGTGTTTTCAAGTTCCATCTGAACTGCATTTCGTAATTCTGCAAACGACGTCGGCGGTGTTAAAGTCTGTATTCCAATATATTTCAAAGAACTAAAAGCTTCTGTTTCTAGTCGCATAGATGCAAATCTTTCTCGTAAAATATCTTCCGGAGATTCTGAAACGCTCGATTGCAAAGTTTTTGTATTTCGCGTTTCGTGAAATATAATTACAGCAGGTCCCAATGCAGACAACGAGCCACCAAAGTCACCTCTCAAACCCACAGCTTGCAAAGCCCCTTGAAAATGTTGTGTGTAGGCTTTAGATGCAGAGCCCAAAAAAGTGAACATATCCCGGTGCAGTCTTTCAGATTTTGTGCGGTAAATTACAACGTCAGAAACAGCCAATACTTTCAACAATAATCTTGTACGTTGATTTTCATTAGTTGTTGCACCTAAGAGTCCTTCAGTATCTAAACAAATTACTTTTAAATTTGAATCGAAAGCTGCCCACACCCCTAATGTACAGGAATTCTGCTCTGCAGAAGTTTTAAACAATTCATTTCCATCAAAAAACGTATGATTTAATGTGTGAGATTTACCATCTCCTGTGTTACCAAATATAGAAACTACTTTCACCTTGGTCATATTATCCGGGATATGTATTCGTTCCATAAATTTCTCTGGGGTTGATACTTTTAATCTTTCTAACGCATCCAGTAATAAAAAACTATTGCCACTGTTTTCACTCAAATCTTCATTTAAATTTAGTGACATTAATTTGGGCGACAGCCGGTCTAATGTATCTTCGCATGTCTTTGTCATAATAAGGGATGGATTTTCAATAGACTCCATAATTGCAGGTGATTCTAAACGTTGATGTTTAAGTCTTGCATTTCGGACAAGTGTTGATTCCATATTGCGGTGAATATTTGACACATGGCCTATTGGAGGCACTAAAACACAATCAGCATAATAATTAGTAAGCATGACATATTTTTGTCACACAATAGACAATATTTACTTATCTAAAGATATTGGAAAGCAACTACTTTTGTACAACAATATCATAATATGATTGACGTTATGCACATTCAATGATTTTGCAATGCAAAATTGTTATTAAATTTTTATTTGTTGAATTACAAATGCAAGGTCATGATAACCTCAATACAAATTTCCACGTAATTACTTACATTTCACAAACATATTTCAAATCGAGTATTTGATTTTTCTTACCCGAAAACTTTGCACTGCAAACATCTTAATATTACTTACACATGACACTTAAAATTTTACCACGTTTTGACAATGACAAGAAACTGTCACATTTAAAATGGATACACTTGAATACAACAACATCGCTCACAAATCCCCAACACCCTAACAAACGACGCAGTGTTCACCTGTTATTTTTAGTCAGTAAAGTAGTCGTGAAAGTATTTGTGGACATTGCACTCTTCCAGAAAAATACAAAAAAACATGTTAAAGTTTACAAAATTTCAATCATTTTTGTGGTTATAGGCATTACTAACACAAATTGATAATCTTCAACAAAATTATTCAAAATATTTAGAACTGAGTATCATTTAAAATAAAAATCTGATAGTGAATACAGAAATTTATCTTTCAAATAAGAACATATGTTTACCTTTTATTTATATGTAACTGTGTTGAAATTGAATTTTAAGTGCAAATTTTTCAGTTGTAGATTACTAGCATTCATTAATATACATTTGATATACAATTGAAAACTAAAATTAAAAATTTTCTACAACATTTTTGATACAATGAGCCGTTTGGCCAAAAATATATTTAATTTCCATTTATTCCAAACGAGCTATGTGGTGCCATCTGTGTACCGAAATGTGAACTAGTTGCTGGACTTTATAATTAAAAAATGAATAGGACAACCAAGAAAAAGTTTCAAGTAAACTCACATTATTTTCAAAAAATAGATGGGGTACTTCATTTACTACTTTTTGATCAGTGCTCTCGTTGCGTCAGAAATCACCTTTTCACAAATTATCGATTTCCAAGTGAACAAGGGCACTAATCAAAAAAAAATACATGAAGTACCCCAACTAACTTTCAAAAATAGTATGACTTAATTTGAAACTATTTTTCGATTGTCGTACTCATTTTCGAGTTATTGATACTTGAACTTACATAGGTTATGTACCAATTACTCGAAAATGAGTACGGAAAGCAGAAAATAGTTTCAAGTAAAGTCATATTATTTTTGGAAAATAAGTGGGGTACTTCAAATAATTTTTTTTGATTAAAGCCCTTATTTACGAGAAAATCATAAATTCATCTAAGTACTAATCACTTTAATATTATAAGCCACAGAAAAAAAAATTTGAACTGATAGCATTAATTTTTGATCTATGATATAATTTATTTCAATATCTTCCGGATTCAAGCCCTTGTGAGGGCTGTAATTAATAATTTCCACCCCTGTAAAACTGGTACTTAATTCAAAAATTATTTTATGCTCCATCAATGCACAATTATAATTAAGTGATACTATATCATAAAGAATATTTTGAAATAAGTTGCCATTTAGCCACAAAAAAATAAAATTACTTTAGGGTTTCTCAAAACGTGATACATGCTGCCATCTCTTCAATTCTCGTGAACTAACAAGTAATCAGCTCATACATTAAAACTGCTCAACAAATAACCGTAGTTTCAAACGTCAATTTCTAGTTGAGAGCTTATAAATTGCCTGAATAAATAATTTTAGATCTATTAATCAACCTCTAATAGGAAGTTTATATTATGTTATTCATTTAAAAACCAAATCCAGTCCTTTATCTTTCAAATCCACAAAGAATAAGGGGCAAAATAGTGCAGTGAGAATTTAGTCATACATTTTAACTGCTCAACAGATAACCGCAAATTTGTAAATCAATTTCTAGTGAAGAGCTTACTGTTGGCAAATTTGAATTATTTTTTTATATTTTGATTGATTGGATTAAAATTTATATTAAAATATATTTGGTTGGCAAATCAAACAACAGTTATTTTATTGCATACTTCTTTAGCGGGAGCTGTCAGATTTAACCGGCAATCGACGCGTCGCTTGCCGGCATTGACATTAATTATAAGCCAATATATATACTTGTGAGAATTTAATGAAGAGTATATTTTAATTAAAAATGATGTATAAAAATTCGTACGTCAACAATCAACATATCTTTGAATAGGCATTAGTTTGTTTAGCTAGTCAGAGATAGCAGCACTTAGCACGTTTTTGAATGAAATTTCTTAAAAAGCAAAAAATAGCGACTATTTGGCATGTTTATTTATACCAGAGCCTTTTAAATATCTTATTCTGAATAATTAAAATAGTAAAAATAAATTTATTCCATAAATATTTAATCTCAACAATACATTTTAATTTTCAATTGTATTTACTTTAAAAATGAAACATACAAGTTATTAGTGAATTTAATTTATTTTGCAAACTATTTAACAATATATTTATTTTCCTAACTACTCCTGAAATCAATAAAAATAGGTTTTAGAAATAAATACAACAGTAAATTTTGGGGAAATGAGTTTATTTTGGAAATAAGGAAAGGGTACAAAGGTTCGAAGATTAATTGTTGATTATTCGATGCTGCTGTCTTGTTGGAAGTCTTGTTCACGATGCTGTTGCGTTGTTGTAAGCCTTGTTCGCCCCCAGGCAATGACTAAGGGGAAAGAGACGAACTCTTCTCCAGGAATTCTCCCTATGGGTCTAGGAAAACCCCAGCGAAACCTAGACCAGAGAAGTGGCTTCTTCGCGTGCTGCAACTGAAAAAACAAAATAATTATTACAAGTCGAAAAATTTTAAAAGAAATTAACTTACTTGAACTTTGCAAGCCGCAGGCCAAAATTAATCAGCTGACTTCCTTAAAGTTGAGTTGAATCTGGGACCTGGAACAGTTGATACTGATGTGTTGATCTGCTGCAGTTACTGGAGGACTTCTTGGATGGTTGCTGGGCTCTGGTTCTGATGCTGCTGAAGGATTTCTTTGACGGCTGTCGGGATTTTGTTCTGCTGCTGCTGGAAGACTTCTTGGATGGCTGCTGGGCTTTGGTTCTGCTGCTGGGCTCTGATTTTGCTGCTGGGTTCTGATTCTGCTGCTGGGTTCTAATTTTGTTGCTGCGCTCTAATTTTGCTGCTGGGCTCTGGTTCTGCTTCTGGGTTCTTATTCTGCTTCTGCGGTCTGATTCTGCTGCTGGGCTCTGGTTCCACTGCTGGATGATCTAAAAACATAAAAAATACAAATAAATTAATAAATTGAAGATAAGTAATTTACGTGTTTAGCAGTAGTTAAAAACAGTTACATAATGAGTAATATTATATTACCTAGCTGATGATGCGGTGATGTTATGAAGATCTACGGCCGGCGACCTGAAACAGAAACTTGAAACAAATTTTGGTGAATCTCATTCAACAAAAAAAATATTGAGAGTTGATTTTGGCAGCTGGGCTCATCCTCAGCTCCTCCCACGAAGTCCATTCCCACGATGTCCATTCCCTCGATGTCCACCTCATCAGCTGGGCTCATCCTCTGCAAATGATCTGAAAAAATACAAATTAATTAAAAATCAGCGAAAAAATAATAAAAGATAGCTGAAAAAAAATTGATTAGAGCCTGAAAAGCAAAGTTTATTAGTCAACTTACGTCCTGGTTTTAATTTGTTGGAGGTGGTGATGAAAGAAGAAGCTGAAAGGGAATTTTTATTAATTACATTCATTCAACATTCGTTCAACATTCAAACGTGTTTTGTGTGTGTGTTCGCGCCTTTTCCACGGATTTATTTATTCGGAGAGTTAGCTAACGCGATTGATTGTTGCTTATTAATTTCGCGAGATTATTTAAAAGTGCTCTGATATATTATGCTACTGATTGACTCTACTTTATTACCCCAATGAGTGCCTGAGCGCTCAGACACCCAAGCACCGGTGTGCTCGTCGTTTGCAAAAAAAAAATACGTTGTTTGAATACGTGGCCAATGCATATTCCGAGGCCCGCGATACCGCCTAATTACGCGATATGGTAACCTTAAGTAACGGTCTCAGCTAATGTTGTTTCTTGAACTTAATCAAGGACCCCCGCCAATTACCATATTTTCCGACTTCCGATAGGTACATATCGAGAGTATGCCGTTACTCCCCAGTTAATTCGCTCGTTCGCCCTAGAACTCATTGCAAATCCACGCGGTGGTGTTCACCAGGGGGGGTGCCTCTCGTAGCGGTACCTACGTGTGCACCGATTCCCACGTTGGACCTTTCATTACAGGCCTTTGCAAAAAAACCAAGACATTTTATTAATTTATTACATAATAAAAGCAAAGACTAACATCGCAAATACGTGCCCCTAACGGACACGCAATGCGGAACAAATTCACCCCAATTTACATATTTAAATACACAAAATTTTGATCTCTACGTTAATAAGCAATATTTAAAACCCCAATACACCATAAAGCACTTTTAAATAATTATTTTTCAACGTTTTGTTGTAGAGCGAAGTGATTTTAATGTTAACGGTACGACT
Source organism: Dromius quadrimaculatus (assembly GCA_963989225.1). NCBI lineage: Eukaryota > Metazoa > Arthropoda > Insecta > Coleoptera > Carabidae > Dromius > Dromius quadrimaculatus. The sequence goes on along the minus strand of OZ022334.1, from coordinate 44,366,799 downwards.
TGACTAGCAACAATGAATGAAAAGCACATGAAAAGAATGCAACGAGACGTAACTTCGTTTATTTTGAATCTACGAAGTACGTTCGGCTGTCTATAGCGCGCCATGCTCACGAGAGAGAACGCAATATCAAAAGACACCTCGTAGCGCTTATACAGTTTACGGCCAAGTCCGCACGAAACCAAACTAAACAAGATTGTGTAACATCAGAAATAAATTTAATCAATTCTGGCATTGAAATTGATTAAGAATTGTGAATAAATTTGTATTTTGTATGTAAAATGAATAAAAATATTCAATAAATATTGAAAAAAAGTAAATTCAAAATGCATTTCAAATGCAAATGACAATTTTGCGAGAATATTATTTAATATTACATGATTATTTTAAATTGTTTGACCGTTTATTTTCTGAAATAAAAAAAAGACAATTGGAACCCAAAGTATTTGATAATATTTTAAAATTGCTCAATGAATATAGATGCAGCCCTAATCATAATTGGTGCACGAGCTATAAATTTGATAATAAAATACTCTAAAAGACAAATAATTTATTATATTAAACCGCTCTTAGTAAATTTTTTTTTTTTACGTATACCAGGAGTTTTAGAAAATTCAAATTTAGAGTACGCACTCAAGATGGATGTAGATATTTGCAGAATAATTGGAAGTCATTAATTGTAATTGGTGCACGAGCTATAAATTCATAAATGAAATACTCTAAAAGACAAGTAATAATTTATTATATTGAACCGCTCAGAATAAATATTTTTTTTGCGTATACCGAAAGTTCCACAAAACTGAATTTGAGGATACGTACTTAGGATGGATATACGTATATGCAAAATTATTGGCAACCATTAATTGTAATTGGTGCACGAGCTATAAATTTATGAATTAAATATTCTAGAGCAGTTAATAATTTATTTCACTGAACCGCTCAGAACAAACTAATTTTTTTTTGTGTATACCGGGAATCGTAGAAAACTCAAAATTTGAGCACGTTTTCATGATGGATGTAGGTATGTGCAAAATAATTGGCAGCCATTAATTGTAATTGGTGCACGAGCTACAAATTTATGAATTAAATATTCTAAAGCAGCTAAAAAATTTTTACGCTGAACCGCTCAGAACAAAATATTTTTTTTTGAGTATACCAGGAGTTGAAGAAAATTCAAAATTTGAGCACGTATTTACGATGGATGTAGGTATATGCAAAATAATTGGCACCCATTAATTATAATTGGGGCACGAGCTATAAATTTATGAATGAAATATTCTAAAGCAGTTAATAATTTATTACATTATAGCGCTCAGAACAGACTAATTTTTTTTAGTATACCAGAAGTTGTAGAAAACTCAAAATTTGAGCAAGTATTCGCGATAGATGTAGGTATGTGCAAAATAATTGGCAGCCATTAATTGTAATTGGTGCACGAGCTAGATGTGTATAAAGTGGCTTCAAAATTTGATAACTAAAATGCTAAAAATCTCAGAAACCTTCAGAAATAGATACATAGTTCTAATGACAAACTTGTCTTGATTTTTACAGTATAATTCAAAACTTTTGAAGCCACTTTACACATACCCTGTATAATATTTAAGTCATCACAATTACTTTCACAAAATTTATTTTTATACCACAATATAATCAACTCACACGATAAAGCTAACAAACACAAAATTCACTATAATTATTTTGAAAAGTCCTACGAATTATATAATACCAATACGAAGATATATATTATCACATATAAATAGTAAAATGTAAGAAGTAATGCAAAATACATAGCATTATACTTTCATTTGTATCTTCTTTTGCTGGTTTATTAAAGATATTTTTTCAAGGAAGGCATATAGTTCTGCTTTGTACTCATCTGGATAAAATCGAAAATGGCCAACATGTGGAGATTTGTCAAAACAATTCCAGTAAACCTATAAAAAAAATTTGATTCAGTTAAAAATTTTATGTAAAATGATAATTTACTTACTGGTATGCCCATTGATTCCCAAGATTCTCTAGCTTGCTGATTAGCTCTTATAGATCCAATAGTATCTTTTTTGCTTACAAAGAATAATGCAGGCGCTCTAACAGTGTTTGTGTGAAACATCTGACTTCCTCGGATATAATGTGTGGTTGCAACTTTATGGAAAGCTTTCAAATGATATCTGGAATTATTAACAATATTTAACGACGAAATGAAAAATCAAGTAAATCCAGTACCGAATGTATTGCTGTAAGGCATTTTGCAGAACTTTATTTCCTGGAAAAACGGCAGGCGGGACTCCGATGTGAATTTCCGTAACATCTACTGAACTGTCCCAAATCTGACCGCAAATTCTGTCCATCACACATTGATATTTATCCTTTTCAAGGGAGACTCGGACTAAAACTTCACCCCATAAATAAGCACCCACGGAGAATCCGTGAATTAGAAGAGGTGAATAACTTTCATTTGCTTTTAGAAAGTTCAGGACATCCTTGGCAACAAACTACAAAACATATTCTGATTTTATTATTAAGAATCTTTATAATTAAAAGTGAAGTTAAATGGCATTGTTCACAATACTCTTACGTATTTCTTACGTTTATGTATTGACATAAGAGCTACGTAATGAAAACGTAAACGAAACAACTAATAGCTCATGCGTCAACTTTAAACACATGTTTTCATCTGACAGTTGACAACACCCTGGATCGAAACGTGCTTTAAATATCATTGTCATAGAATCATTAATAAAAAAAACAATTTCTTCCTCGTTGGCGACTTTTATAACACAATTTCAATAATAATGACACAATCGCAAGATCTTTTTCACGCATCATACAATAAAACAAAACAAACTAAACTCCAAACTGTTAAAAGTGAAACCAAAGAAAAACATTAAATACGAAACAGACTCGAAATCAACAGAATATTTGAAAATGACAGTCAGAGAAACCAACACAATACATCAATAACCCTAATTTGTACCAACGTAACACTTTATTTTGATATTTTACGTTACGACTTTTGTGAACATACATAATTTCTAACGTTTATGTTTTTACGTACTCCTTATGCTTACGCACATTGTGAATTGATGAATAGTAACGAAATAGTTCACAACTTCATGAGTCCACAACTAATAGACAATTCATTTAAGTTAATTCAAAAGAAATTGGCGGGGCACGTGATTGTAAACAGTTAAGTCATGCATTTTATTTTTGAACTTTGGTATGTACATAAATGTATTATTTTTGTCAGTGGCTCTAAAACAGTGTTTTTTTTAGATAAAATAATAATTTCGCTCGCATTCTCGGAAAATATCTCTGAATTGTACCAAATCGTGCTGCGCGCGCCTATGGAACTGAACTTGAACCCGAGACAACAGAAATCTAGTTTATTCGAGAGCTACTGCTTACAATAACTTTGACACAAGCGGGTAAAGGAAGCCATAAAGAAAATAACTGAAATTCTTGGATTTATAGCAAAAAATGGAAGAATCATCTAGATGATGAGAGCGCATTTTTGACAGCTCATGAATGCTTGTTACTTCAGAGATTTCGCAAATTACCATCTCTCACAATTACTGAGCTTGAAATCAAGCAGTTTGGGCAAACTTACGAAACAGCAGCTTCCATTTAGTACTAGTTTCAAGTTGACTATTTGATAGGTACATAATTTATGCATGTACAAACTCAAAAATACCTTTTAATCTTCATTGTTTAGTTATTGACTGACGGGAGGTCAAATGCTGTATCTTAAAATGATAATTTGATCTTTATCAAAGCTATATAAAAAAAAATACACCAAAAGTGAACAAATTTTCATCCAATAATAATAATTCATTTTAATAAGCTTCAAATTCGCGTCAAACAAGTCATTGAATGAATCCCGGACAGATTTGACAACTGTACATAATAATAGTGACAGCCGCGGCGAAAGTTGTAACTAAATTTTTATTTACTTGAATAAATTTAGTTGCCATATCCCTAATGTCATATATATATCTATGGGCATTGTTTCACTTGAAACAAGTAATTGAATAATTCAATCTTCCACAATCACTGAGCTTAAATTAAAGCAATTTGTGCAAACCTACGAAACAGCAGCTCTTATTTAGTACCAGTTTCAAGTCTGTAAATAGTATAGTTGCTGAGAACTCAGCGTCACGCCAGTCAGCCAGCCAGCCAGCCAGCCAGCCAGACAGCCAAAGTGAATATAATAGCGCTTTTTTTCAAAAAATGCGCTAAAAAAAAAAGTTTAATTTGTATATCGGATGTTTGCCAGTCATTCATCACATGGATACAAATTACGAAGTTAAAAGCATGAACATTATTATTCAATTAATGATTTTTTGTGGAAAATTGTGTATTGTTTCAATTCTATAAAAATTAAATTTTAGGAAAAATAACTGAAAACTCTTACATGAATAAAGTAAGAAATGGAAAACAGATAAAAGTCATTTCAATAACTCAAAAAATGTAAAATTATTGGGTTTTTACAAATTTAATTAACAGAATGAAAATAATTACCGATTTGATCGATAAATAAAATTCAATGTTTGTTGGACAATACAGAGGCAGTCATGGTCATGGACAATTAAATGAAAACATAAAAAAATCACACTGATGATTCATTGTGTTGATTTGCTTCCTGTGTTCGACTAATAATAAATTTTGTAACTTAAAATTCCGATCTGTTTTTAGAATTGAAAACGGACTAAAAGTGGGACGGACCGTCTTCAACTTTTTTTGAAAAATAACTAGTATTACAAATACAGTATGAAATATTTAATTAGTATTTTACCATTAACAATCAACAACAAATCCAAATAAATACATCTAAATAAATAAATAATAGTAGATTGTTTGACAAGTAAAGAAAAGTGAGAGTTTACTAGCGAGTGTAAATTTACACGAGCAAAGTAATATTGCTTTTCTTACGTATTTTTTTGTATATTTGATGAAAAAACTCGAGTGGAAGACGTCAAGAATAGAAGTAATTTTCAACAGAAATACTAATCAAGGTTGTGTTGTTGCAAAAACGTAGTTACTGTTTTGACAACTGCCAAGCAAAAGCATAGTAACAAATAAACAATTAAAAATTAATTTGTCAGAAACGTCAGAAGCTAAAAATTCTTGCAAAATTCTGGATGCAGCTAAAGAAACGACTTTACATTTGTTTCCGGCGAAATCGAGAGAATTTTGTTTTCTTATATTATTAACCTGTAATTTTTTCTTAATAAGGGTAGAGCTGTCATTTTTGTTTGTTATTTTTTGTTGCTAATTAGAAAAATGTTGCTAATTGGAAAACTGACACTTTTCTTTACTGATTTCTACATACTAAATCTGATGTTTTCCATCAAATATACAAAAAAAATGCTTTTTCCATACCACTTATTGATGTTTGCACTGCAGTGCGAGCTGTATTTTGATGATACCAAAAACAACTAAACCAAGTTTCAGCTCAATTGGATGAACGATACGCGAACTAATAAATACAACTCGTACGTTGATAATACTATATCAGAAACTGTATGCAAGTACCAATAATAAATGTAGAAGATTTCAACTCAATTGATTCAGCAATTTCGGAGATTGGCTCTGACAAACAAACAAAAATTTGAAAAACGCATGTTTTGGTTTTGGTATACTGCAAATAACTATTTGATATTGAGAAAAAGCCTCTATTTCGAAATCACAGACAGATACTTTAATTTTATTTATATGTATAGATGATGAATTCAATATTTTTTAATGATTTTTGTTCACTCCAGATATAAAAACTATAAATATTTTAAACAATGATTATTGTGACATTACTGAATACATATCAAGTCTATCAAGCAACTGTTACTCCACAGTGTACACAGTTTTTTTTTTTTTTAAGTCTATTGTCTATTCCAGACTTTCATACATAATAATTATCAACATTTCAGATATTATTGTGTCATTACTGAATACATAATAAAGGCAATATGAATATCAATCCATTTTAACTTTTTAAAAAAAGGAAATAAAGTATAGCTTTTTCACAAAGTTAAATATGTAATTACTTAATTTTAAAAAATAATCTAAATTTTTGTGCATCTTTTACATTATGTGGCAAATTATTCTGTTTTAAATTGTATATCATAAATTATTATCTTCAAAAATATGAATATTATGATTCTCCAATCAAATTTTGATGTATTATTTAATATTTATCGCGGGAAAAAAATCTGCGCAAAAAAGTATATACATGAACCAAGAAAAAAAATTAAACAAGTAAAAAACCTTGCAATGAATTAATCTAGTCGAAAAGTAAGTTTCCTGAGAAAAAATAGTTCAAGAAATATGAGCAATACTTAAATTATTAGTGGAAAAAATATTATTATTATAGAAAATGCAAAAAAAGGAAAAATCTTGTGCTGTAACAACCGCGCGGAGCCCTATTTTCAACATTAAATTAACATTATAAATAATAGAGATAGAGTTCAGGAATATAGAGTTTTTATACTGGAAAGCCTTTCCTCTTTAAAAATAATTTTTTTGAGTTCAACTATCGCCCATAGTTTTTCAGTTATTACCTAAAAACTAGTCGATTTTTGGCGAAAAAAATCCTGAAAACGTCTTCTTTTGGATGTTATTCCGACTCGAATTTTTTGAACTCTTACAACAATTTTTGCTAGAAAAATTAATTCTCGACTAGATTATTGATATTTATCTGGAGGGAAAAATTTGCGAAAAAAAAATGTGCATGAACCAAGCAAGAAAAACTATGCCTGTATCAGATTCAAGACATAAATCTTTGCAATAAAAAAAATTGCATGGTAAGTTGACTGAAATTTTATACGAAATTTATAACCGACACAATGAATAATTAAATTAAAATTTGCTTGTAGTTTTTTCAAGGAATTACTTATCTATACATCTAATATTTCGTAGGAATCGAAATCACAATGTGCTTAAGCATAAGCAGTACGTAAAAACATAAACGTAAGAAATTATGTACGTTCACAATGGTCGTAACGTAAAATATTAAAATAAAGTGTTTTTTTTTCATTTTACGTTGGTACAAATTAGGGTTATTGATGTATTGTGTTGGTTCCTCTGACTGTCATTTTCAAATATTCAGTTGATTTCGTTTCTGTTTCGTGTTTACTGTTTTTATTTGGTTTCACTTTTAACAGTTTGGAGTTTAGTTGGTTTTGTTTTATTGTATGATGTCTGAAAAAGATCTTGCGATTGTTTAATTATTATTGAAACTGCGTTATAAAAGTGGCCAACAAGAGAAATATTAAGACGAGAAAGAAATTGTTGTTTTTTTATTAATAATTCTAAGTCAATCATATTTAAAGCACGTTTCGTTCCAGGGTGTTGTCAACTGTCAGATGAAAACATGTGTTTAAGTTGACGCATGCGCTATTAGTTGTTTCGTACGTAAACATAAAGTTGAATTTATCTCAACTTTACGTTTTCATTACGTAGCTCTTATGTCAATACATAAACGTAAGAAATACATAAAAGTATTGTGAACACGGGCATTAAAATACAGTAGTTCAACTTTACGTTTATGTTTACGGTTACGTACTCCCTACGTTTACGCACATTGTGAATTGGTACTAAGCATTGCTCTAAACAGTCTAAACAAAGAAAGAAGACTATTCTCCATAACACAATAAAAATTATAGATTCCATAATAAAACTTAAGTAACATTAGTTCTGGAGAATAAAATTAATTTTTATAGTTTTATATCTGTACTTGATAAGTTCACAATTGATAAAAGATTAATTAAATTTTACAAAGGCTATAAAAATAATGAACAAATAGAAATTAATTGCAATGTGGTTTTTTCTGCATATTGCAATAAAACAGTAGAAAATTAAATTAAATTCATACTGGTAAGTAAAACTTGAGTGATTTTTTTTTTCAGGGAACAGTGGCGGTTCGTTACTAAAATTAAATGGGGTGCTTTGTTGTTTTAAAATTGCATGAAAGGAAACAAACATGTATAAAAATAAAAAAGGTTTATCGATAATATCAAGTGGAAAAAGAGGGTGCTGCCAAACATTTTCCTACTTATTTAGTTTGGAATTTATTCGAGACGGAAGAAAGCGAATAAAATCAGTGAAGATTAATTTTTTGTGTTATTAAAAAAGAGAATAAATACCCTTTTCAACTTCAATATCTAAGAATGAGGTCTAATTTGTTGGTTTACCTGAATTCCTTTTGCTGGCCAAAGCACTTGCCACGGAGTACTTGTAACATTCAATACATCAAAACCTTGATCCAAGTATAGGTTGGCATATTTCATAACATTTTTTCTTTTAGCCATTAACCATGTCAGACAAACAACAAGTGGTTTTTCTTGAGGCTTTGACAATTTCAGGTTCTTTACTTTGGTATTCAATTTTTCATTTGTTATTAGTTCAAGATGCTTTGAAATTTGAAGTATGGAAACACTTCGTACGAAGAAAAGTGATGATTTATTGACCTAAGAAATGAAGCTACAATTAAAAGAGTGCAAAGTTCTGGTGATGGCGTCGCTAAAGTGTACAGTATCAAGTTATAAAGATTTTTCCACTAAATTGAAATTTTTATTAATACATTAGCATTGCTATGTCAATATTCTTAAAACACTGTTAGCTAAACATTGATCCTGCTAACATAATAATAAAATATATAACTCAAAATACTGTTGGATTTATACTAAAATTTTGTGATAAATCTAATTATCCAATTTTGAAAATATACTTACATTATAAAATTGCTGATTTTTAGTAAATCCATCAATATGCGTAGATAAATGTCTATTAGCAGAACGGATTATTACTCTGATTGTTGTCACTGCAAAATAAATATTAGCTTAATAGAACAAAAATACGGAAGTTTATATTTTGTGCTTTTAAAAAATGTACTTACTAATTCTGAGTTAACACTTGCGAATCACTTGCTCGAAACTATAAGTAGAAATTAAATGAACTTTAATTGATAACAACCCTGGACATAACTAATAATCCATTCTGTCTTATATTATAAGTAATTCGTCTCTAATAACGTCTAGCTTCTATCATAACTGAAATTTGAACCCAGATTCCGGCTGTCATCTGGTTGACCAGCTAATTTATTGTTTAGTTTTGAGAAATCGAGGCTCTACCGTTTTACAAAGCCAATGCGCATATATACGACTTGTGCTGCCGGCTGTAGTGTACACGTGAACACTGCATGATTTTTAAATGAAGAATAACAGTGGCGTAGGTCAAAATGGGTAATATATTCATTTAGATGTTACAATTGTTTTGAATACTGAATTTCATGATTGTACAAATTAGTAAAAATCAAACCAAAACAAACAGCAATTGGTTTATTTGCATATAAGTGAGAAATAAACTTTTTAAAACGAATTTATATTTTCCCGACTGTACTTGTACATCAAATTATTGAAAAATAACGGAACTGATGAAAATGGGTTTTTAATTGCGGAACTGGAAATTAAAAATGCCTCTTTTAAGAAATATATTACATTTGTCTCACAATTAAAGTATAAAAAAATCATATTTCCAAAGAACAGAAAAATATAAGCAATAGCTCATTCGATTCGGAATAAAATTAGAAAGCGTTTTTCGAATTTTTCCCCAAAAAAAATTGCTATTGTTATTAACAAAAAAAGTCGCCTAGTTTTCTTGCAATAACTGAGAAACTATGAGTGCCAATTCATAATGTGCGTAAACGTAAGGAGTACGTAACCGTAAACATAAACGTAAAGTTGAACTACTGTATTTCAATGGCCGTGTTCGCAATACTCTTACGTATTTCTTACGTTTATGTATTGACATAAGCGCTACGTAATGAAAACGTTAAGTTGAGATAAATTCAACTTTATGTTATGTTTACGTACGAAACAACTAATGGCGCATGCGTCAACTTTAAGCACTTGTTTTCATCTGACAGTTGACAGCACCCTGGATCGAAACATGCTTTAAAAATGATTCACATAGAATTATTAATAACAAAAACAACAATTTTTTCCTCATCTTAATATTTCTCTCATTGGCGACTTTTATAACGCAGTTTCAATAATAATGAAACAATCGCAAGATCTTTTTCAGACATCATACAATAAAACAAAACAAACTAAATTCCAAACTGTTAAAAGTGGAACCAAAGAAAAACAGAGTCGAAATCAACAGAATATTTGAAAATGACAGTCAGAGGAACCAACACAATACATCAATAACCCTAATTTGTACCAACGTAAAATGAAAAAAGCACTTAATTTTAATGTTTTACGTTACGACCACTGTGAACATACATAATTTCTTACGTTTATGTTTTTACGTACTCCTTATGTTTACGCACGTTGTGAATTGTGAATTGCTACTGAGGGAAAGTGGAGATCCTTAAAGAGGAGAAAATTTTTAATGAATAAGTCTCGCTTCCTAATCTTCATCTGTATCATTTATAGTTTTAATTTAATGTTGAAAATAGGGTTCCAAGCAACCTTTATAGGCTGTTGAGAGACTACAGTACATAAAATAATTTTTTTATTGTATTAAATAACAATTGAAAAATTTGAAAAAATTATGGTGTCATCTTGAAAGATGAAAGAATAAAGTTTTGTTAGAAAAAAAATATTAAATTAATTTTTAAGAAAGTGAGGCTATTGTAAACTAACAATTTTTTTTTGAACCTCCGTTTTCATTGAGAGCATCAAGAAATGTTTAAATAATTCGTCTATAAATTTTTTGCTTCTTAGAGCCTTTCTTACATGTTCACTCAACAAGATTTCGTCATAAGTGTTTAAAAGTAGCTCATCTTATTTATTATTAATTTTTGAAGTTGACAAAAAATGAAAAATGTAATAAATGTCGCAAAAATTTTTTTTTGTGTATGTTATGCTATTGCTGGTTTCATATTGTGATGTTTATTGCTCGAAGAAATAATTTATAATTAAATAAAAGTCACTTTTTATCAATTTAAAATGAAATAAAAGTTTTATTCTTCTGGATATCACTAACAACACTGTATTATTCATTTATTACTTAATACTAACGTAAACAAAGTCGCAGATATTTATATTCAACTATTTATATCCACTGATCACTTCACTGTTTGATATTCATTGCTCTAGCTTCACCATTACACTCCACTCAAATCGTTTGCTTGCGTTTATATATAGAAATATCCATTTCTCGAATATTCTACCACATTTCTGGAATATCGCTAGAGGCTTTCATCGGGCGGAGTGTTGTGATGCGGTGCGGCGCGACGCAACGAGGACGAAAGACTCCGCCCATGCAAGGTCATCTTTACGAGCCTCCACACTCTCGCACGGTACAATATCTAACAAAGGCATTCAAAAACCTTGCCTTAATTTTTTTCAAGCCATTTGTTTATATTTTTTTCATGAACAAATTGACATGTTTGATATTTGAATGAAAAATTCTTTCACCGTTCGATTCTTTGGAGTATATTTTTAGCGCATTTTTCAGAAAAAAGCGCTATTATATTCACTTTGGCTGGCTGGCTGGCTGGCTGGCTGGCTGGCTGGCTGGCGTGACGCTGAGATCTCAGCAACTATACTATTTACAGAGTTGAAACTGGTACTAAATAAAAGCTGCTATTTCGTAGGTTTGCACAAATTGCTTTAATTCAAGCTCAGTGATTGTAGAAGATCAAATTATTCAATTACTTGTGTCAAGTGAAACAATATCCATAGGTATATATGACATTTGGGATATGGCAACTAGAATTTATTAAAGTAGATAAAAATTTAGTTGCAACTTTCGCCGCGGGTGTCACTATTATTATGTACAGTTGTCAAATCTGTCCGGGCTTCATTCAATGACTTGTTTGACGCGAATTTGAAGCTTATTAGAATGAATTATTATTATTGGATAAAAATTTGTTTACTTTTGGTGTATTTCTTTTATATAGCTTTGAAGAAGATCAAATTATCATATTAAGGTACAGCACCCGATCTCCCGTCAGTCAATAACTAAACAATGAAGATTAAAAGATATTTTTGAGTTTGTACATGCATAAATTATGTACCTATCAAATAGTCAACTTGAAACTAGTACTAAATGGAAGCTGCTGGTTCGTAAGTTTGTCCAAACTCCTTGATTCCAAGCTCAGTAATGGTGAGAGATGGTAATTTGAGAAATCTCTAAAGTAACAAGCATTCATGAGTTGTCAAAAATGCGCTTCCATCATCCAGATGATTCTTCCATTTTTTGGAAAAAAGCGCTATTATATACACTTTAGCTGTCTGGCTGGCGTGACGTCGAGTTCTCTGCAACTATACTATTTACAAACATGAAACTGGTATTAAATAAAAGCTGCTGTTTCGTAGGTTTGCACAAATTGCTTAAATTCAAGCTCAGTAATTGTGGAAGATTAAATTATTCAATTATTTGTTTCAAGTGAAACAATACCCATAGATATATATGACATTAGGGATATGGCAACTAAAGTTTATTCAAGTAAATAAAAATTTAGTTACAACTTTAGCCGTCGGTGTCACTATTATTATGTACAGTTGTCAAATCTGTCCGGGATTCATTCAATGACTTGTTTGACGCGAATTTGAAGCTTATTAGAATGAATTATTATTATTGGATGAAAATTTGTTTACTTTTGGTGTATATTTTTTTGTATAGCTTTGATAAAGATCAAATTAGTATTTTAAGGTACAGCACTTGACCTCCCGTCAGTCAATAACTAAACAATGAAGATTAAAAGGTATTTTTGAGTTTGTACATGCATAAATTATGTACCTATCAAATAGTCAATTTGAAACTAGTACTAAATGGAAGCTGCTGTTTCGTAAGTTTGTCCAATCTGCTTGACTTCAAGCTCAGTAATTGTGGGAGATGGTAATTTGCGAAATCTCTGGAGTAACAAGCATTCATGAGCTGTCAAAAATGCGCTTTCATCAACTAGATGATTCTTTAATTTTTTTTCTTGACTAGAAACATATTCTTCAATAAATAGAGGATTATAATAAGATTTCTATTAGGAATACACTATATTTGTTTGATAGTAGCGCCTAATCTATTTTAGGAAAAAATCCTAGGTAAATGCGGAAATAAATATATTAATAGTGCCAAGTGTAGTTCTTTAATTGGAATACGGTTAACCTTGAAATATTTGAATATACATTTATAAATGAAGAATTAATTTAAATAAATATTCAATATCTATGGAATAAACAATATAAAATATTCAACATTATCACAATTATAATAAATCCAATAAAACACTCATTTTATACTATTGAAAAAATAATAATTGATCTTCCTTAATATCAACACAAATAATAAGAAACTATTCCAAAATACTGTAAAGTGATAAATGCTTTTGATGTCTCAGTTTAAAGCTGCAAGTATTTTTTTAAACACTTTATAATCTATTTTGCTAAACACCAAAAGTTAATATTTCATATTCTAAGTTGCATTTTTTCAGGATTGTTGATTAATTCCAATTTACCCAAAAATTTGTAAAACTCTGTCATATATTCCTTTGGATGGTAATAGAGATGACTGACGTGGGGGGACTTGTCCCAACATTTCCACTGGACCTAAAGAAAAAAAATTCAAATAAACTAAATTATTTAAATAACAAAAAACACGACTGCCAAAAATGTCTTGACTAATGCCCACTTTACACGATCATATTTTTACATACAATTTACATATATTTTTTGTTATATTTCACAATTTATATCAGCACTTTACACGATCAAATATTTGATAGCATGAGTGCCAATTCACAATGTGCGTAAACATAAGGAGTACGTAAAAACATAAACGTAAGAAATTAAGTATGTTCACAGTGGTCGTAACGTAAAATATTAAAATAAAGTGGTTTTTTCATTTTACGTTGGTACAAATTAGGGTTATTGATGTATTATGTTGGTTTCTCTAACTGTCATTTTCAAATATTCTGTTGATTTCGATTCTGTTTCGTGTTTAATTTTTTTCTTTGGTTTCACTTTTATTAGTTTGGAGTTTAGTTTGTTTTGTTTTATTGTACGATGTCTGAAAAAGATCTTGCGATTGTTTCATTATTATTGAAACTGCGTTATAAAAGTCGCCAACAAGAGAAATTTAAAGACGAGGAAGAAATGGTTGTTTTTTTTTATTAATAATTCTGTCAGTCATATTTAAAGCATGTTTCGATCCATGGTGTTATCAACTATCAGATGAAAACATGTGTTTAAAGTTGACGCATGCGCTATTAGTTGTTTCGTACGTAAACATAACATAAAGTTGAATTTATCTCAACTTTACGTTTTCATTACGTATCTCTTATGTCAATACGTAAACGTAAGATATACGTAAGAGCATTGTTAACACGGGCATATAAATACAGTAGTTCAACTTTATGTTTATGTTTACGGTTACGTACTCTTTACGTTTACGTACATTGTGAATTGGCACTGACAGTGACAGCTAATATATTTGTGGTGGCAATACTTTAGACTTGAAGCAACGAACAACTTCATTGTACTTTTGCTTTGTGTAAATTTATCAGATATTTAATAAAGATTTGATTTTTGTCCATACATTATCAATTTCGATGTATTTTCTTAATTTTAGATCTTTTAAAATAGTTTCTCACAAAAACAAGAAAGATATTAACATTGACACATAGCACACTGACAGCTGCTTGAACCACAATAAGAATGAAGTTAAATACTGAACGTGATTCACACAAGGCAGCAACTACGAACTCTAAAGTCCCTAGATATCAACAAAATTTTATGAAAATGACCTTGAAAATTTGAATATGCTCTATTCCAACTATTTTTACAACAACTAAATTTCTGTTGCTTTACACAGTCAAATATCATTGAACAAAAAGATTTTGTACAAATACATGAATATTTATAACCGTGTAAAGCGGGTATAAGAAAAACTTGATTATCAAAAATTAAATTGAAAAGGTTTATTGTAGAATTACGTTTGATTTAATATTAAATGTGCCATGCAATGTTTACATGTTACAGAGGGAATATAATTTGAGCTTTATCACTGTAATAACTTAATAACTTGAATGTTATAAATTATTGCAGACAGGGAAAGACCAAAAAAGTAAACAGCGATTTTTAAAATACTATTACAATTGCTTACATCCATTCCCATTGATTCCCATGACTCTTTGACTCGCCAATTGGATGAGTACGCTCCAACGGGGTCAGACTTACTCAACAAAAATAAGGCGGGTGCTCTAACCACAGTAGTGTGGAATATCTGACTTGCCCGAATGTAATGACAAGTTGCTACTTTATGGAAAGTTTTCATGTGATAACTAAAAAAATCTTATTAATAAATTCATTCAACTACATTGTAACAATTGTACATAATATATTGTCTGAAAGCATTTTCCAATGTAGTATTATTCGGGAATACAGCTTTGGGGAACCCTACAGGTATTTCAGTAATATCTGCAGCGCTGTCCCAAATTTGTCCACATATTCTGTCTATAATGTGTTGATATCGAGTTTGTTCTTCAGTTAATGTAACAAGAGATTCAGCCCAAACATATCCGCCAACAGAAAATCCATGTAATAAAAGAGGAGAACAACTCCGATTGACGTCCAAAATCTTCACTAAATCGTTTGCAATTAACTAGAAATATTTTTTGTAAGTAGACATACAAAAAATTAGGACAAATATTTACTTGAGTTCCATTTTTCGGCCATAGGAGCTGCCAAGGTGTGATGCTAATATTTAATACATCAAATCCTTGATCCAAATATAGTTTGTTAAATTTGTTAATGTGCTTAGGCTTTGCTAGAAGCCATGTATGTAATATTACCAATGGTGCATCTGAGCCATTTGAAATTATAAATTTTTCTTTGTCAATTTTTTTCTTGTCATTACTAACCAAAGAAATATTTTTGGTTATTTTCTGCACTGATAAATTGCGCGCAAATATGTATGCGATTAGACAGCCCTTAAAAATATAATACACAATAAATTATTATTGATGTCAATTTAATTCCGTAGGTCAAGTGAAATAATTATAACTTAATACACAAATGCAACAAAAAATACAAACAAAAAATGCACTAAGACACGCGCCCAAATGACAGCTTTGACCTGATTAAGAAAAAATTATAGGTTAATCAAAATTCCGCCGGAAACAAATGTCAAGCCGCTTCTTTAGCTGCATCCAAAATTTCGCGAGAATCTTTTTGACGTTTCTGACAAATTAATTTTTAATATTGTTTATTTGTTACTATGCTTTTGCTTGGCAGGTGTCAAAATCGTTACTACGTTTTTGCAAGAACACAACCTTGATTAGTATTTCTGTAGAAAATTATTTCTATTCTTGGCATCTTACACTCAAGTTTTTCCATCAAGTATACAAAAAAATAGCTTGTTCAACACGTAAGAAAAGCGATATTACTTTGCTCGTGTAAATTTGAATATTTTTTATTTCTTTTTCAAGTGAAATTTTATCGGCATAACTTAATTTTCTATAAAATTATTATTTTTGTTTTGCTACCTTATTTTGTCCATTATTTTGCAATGTCAATGAAAAATTATTTTGAAAAAAATTAAATCCATTTCTTAGAGCAGTCATTTCTAAAACAAAAGAATTTTAGTTTTAGTCCTAACAAATTTGTAATTATTATTTATTTTTAAGCAGTCCAAAGGTTAAATCCGTACGTTAGAACGTCACTGAATCCTCAATATAATTAATATTTGTGAATCATTAAAAAATGTTTTTGCTAATTTATCAATTGTTACAAAAGCAAATGAATAAACGTCAAAAAATATTATTTTCCAAATTCGCACGGCCGTTCGGACTAATTCACAAATATTCTCACAAAATATTGATTTGATTTCTATAACGTTACAGTAATATTATTATTCGTAAAGTAATTATTTTTCAGATTAAGATTAAATAATAATAACAGCAAAGCAATTAGTCAAGTTATTATTGATTCTACATACCTATTCATGCATTCAATTATTAAAACTTCAAGGAAATAAATTACTTTTGTATGTAAACAATGCTTAATTTCGTGGTTAGTACTAGCACTAGCAACACTTTCATCTATCTGTTTAGGAAGTCTGCTAGTCTACCCGGCGGCCCTGAAATTTTGTAGGTTACAATTTTGATAATCAGTAACCAGTGGCGTAGCTACAAAAATATATATTGAAATTTTTCACATAAATCAAAAACGATTGAACGTGAAATGTTGGAATTCAGTATTTAAGCCGGAAGTGCACTTTATTTGACAGTCATTTATAATTGTTCGCATAAATTCGAAACGATCGGCCGTAGAGTACAGAAATTTAGTATTTCAGTCTGCTGTAGCATCTGAATGATTGCCTACTATTCACATAACAATTGACTGAACCGAAAGTGCACTTCAGTTGTTTTTTTTGTAATTTTGCGCATAAATTCGGAACTGTTAGCCGTACAATTTTGGAAATCAGTATTTAGGAATGTTGTAGCATAAAATGATGACCAATTGTTTCCATAACAACCGACTGGGCCGAAAGCGCAATTTACTTGACAGATTATTAGAATTTTTTGAATGAATCCAGAACGATTAGATTATTATTTATTATCTTGTCTGACTGTCTGGCCAAAGTCTATTATTTATAATTAGAATTAAAACATAATTATTCAAGTAAAAAATATAGGTTTATTTATTAAATACTACTCAACAATATTCATAACAAAACTATTCTCACATATTAAATTAGACTTTAAAATTATATATTATGACTGAATTTTAAAAATGAAAAATATTCAAGACAGATTTTAGAAATGCTTTTACACGTTCAAAGTTTTCCAAAAATCTTTCTTTAAAAAAAAATGCAAATTATAATTTTTAAATATAAATACCGATTATTCAGTCTAATGATTAATAGCATTGGGAGGCATTATCACTCCAATATTATTAACAGCCGGGTTTTGTGCCGCAAGCCTCTTGTAATGTTGTTCCAGATCAACGGTGGGATCAATTTTCAATTTGCCCTTTTTCTGCAAGCCTAGTTCTTCTTTTGCTGATGCAGCACTGCGCTTGATTGCGTCCACATGCATTTTGTTAGTATCGCTGTATAATGGACAGCTGAAAACAAAATTAAAACGTAAAAATTCGCAAAATTATTCCTAGAGCCACTGGTCGACATGAAATTCTTAATGAAGCTAATAAATGAGTATTTTAATATTGAATAACAAATTAATTTTATTTTGACGTTTTAAACGAATAAGTTCAGGTATTCATCAAAATTTATTTGTTTTTATTGATGAATATAAATATTTTATAGTAAATGTCCAAAATAAGCTCGACATCTTCTTAAAAATAATGCCCTTGCTCTTTCAAAAAAACTCGGCTTTCTTTGAATTGTTTCACATCTTTGTACAATTCTTCTAAATTGCGTACTGGTGTTGCATAGACCAAACTTTTAAGGTAACCCCATACAAAAAAATTAAGTGATGTTAAATACGGGTATCTAGGAGGCCATTGAACGAAACCTTCTCTTCTTATCCATCTTCCAGGCGTAGTGTTAGCCATAATTCACAATGAGCGTAGCATAAGAAGTACATAACATAATTCTTACGAAAATCTTATGCGTGTTCACAATGAGCACAGTATACGCAAAGCATAAAAATTATAGTGATATTGCGGCCTGAGTTGGTTATAAAATATGGCTACTTTTAGTTTTTGATATCTGTCACAATTTAAATCACTTATCCTAAACAACGCTTTGCTTTCTTTTTGCTTTGATTCGATTATTTTATCAAAACAGCTTTTTTAAAGAATCTTTTTTTCAAATTTTACATTTGAAAATATTTTTCATTGCTTTTGGTTTTATTTTCTATATTAAAGCTCTTAGTTTAGGGCATTACTTTTGTTTCTGCACATGTTCGCAATTAAATGTCTTTTTTGGAACACGAAATTCGTTTAGTATTGTTATTAAAACAAAGATTATAAATATTCCTAACCACAAAAACAAGTTTATTTTCATTCATTTGACACAGTTACTGTCTGTGTCTGTAAAACTATATTGGACATGCGCTTTGAGAAAATATATGCGTAAGAAATACGTAAAGTTGAGATGATTTCAACTTTCTTATGCAGCTTTTATGCACTATGTAAGCATAAGAAATACGTAAGAGCATTGTGAACACGGCCATAAGAATCGCACATGTTCAACTTTATGTCTTATGTATTTCTTATGTAGTCCTTATGCTTACGCCCATTGTGAATTAGGACTTAGGATTGTATGGTATGCCTACGCGCATGTATATACATCTGTCCTTGTCGCACGCTGACGTCATCTTGGGAGCAAGTGGAAGGTAACACTCACTGATTTACCAGCTCTTTATCGTAGTTTTCTGCTTTTTTGCGAGACTCGCTAATAACGTGCTGAAAACACTGGTGTCTAGAGTTTGATACATCATAAATATCTTATAATCCTCTAATATAAGTCCGATAATCCCTGCATTGCATGTGGTTTATGGCTGCGGAAATTATTCCAGGAAAACTAAAGGTATTCCAAAAGATGAACATTTATGCAAGCAATTCATTAACGTCCACTGCCGGCAGGACAAATTTAATGTTAATCAAGGTAAAATCAAACGTTGAGTGTTATCTGATTCTGTTATTCATATCAGTTATTTCCACCCAATTGCTTTTTTTAAGACACTTCAGCAGAAATTACTTGAATATACACCAAAAAGAGGTCGTGACTTAATACAGGACGCAAATCAAATCAAAAGAAAAGTTTGAGCGGCATTAGAAGCGAAAGACGTAAAAAGCGAGACGAAATTAAAAAAAAAGGCATCAATTATTGATGCAGCTTCAGAAAATGTAACAAAAGCACATGGAGATACTTAAACCAGAATCAAGTAACTCAACAAGATATAATAATGGAGCAACAACTTCCCTTAAATTCTGATTCTATGGAATTGTCGCTTTTTGAAATGTGACTGCAAGTGAATAAGTGATTTTCTGACGCCAAAATTGATGTAATGGTCGATGATTCTTTACTTTTATCGTTCCTTAAGTTAGAAATTATGCGGCTGTGATAAGCTTCATTTAAGATATGATTGTTTTGAATTTGCCGACGTATTTTAATAATTTCTTGAATACTAGTTCCTGCGCTTGATAATTGGCTTGCGGCACTTGGCATTTATTTACTAATATATTTAAAACCGTGACTCTGTGCCGTGACAATCAAAAAGTTATGACGTATTCACGTAATTTGCAAAACTGGCACTCAGAATTAGCAGAAAGTTTGTTACAATGACAGTAGTATTTCGATGCGGGTCTCAAGAAGTTGAGCAAAGGGAAAAAATTGGTACAAAGTTTTCATGTCAGCGACGAAGAAGAAATTAAAAATAACAAAGAAGATAGTAAAATTACGGGAGTTACTTTGAGTGAAAAGCCTGGCACATTTAGTGATGGAACAAATCCGAATTTGTATAATGTATTGGTCGAGATATGTGTAAATTATTATAAGTATAAACATAGTTTTCTACTTGACATGATAATACGTACGTTCGGATGTACTTTTTGTATGTTCTGTTTAATTATTGCCTGAATATTGAATCGATAAATAATATTAATTTTTCACGTGATTTTACATAACTTCATCTGATATTTACGAGTTATTTTTATAAATTGAAAATAATCTGTGTGACTATTATAAAAAATTCTTGATTTGGTTTGTTTTGAATTCTTCATTAAGGAATTAGCATAATTTATGCCTACGATTTAATATTTACTTGCTAAATAAGAGTTATCCGAAAGTATCATTCATTTAAATAAGTGAAAATTGATTAATAAGGATTCACTCATGATATTTTGTCTTCAATTTATAATTAATGATAATATTGTTGGAATATAATTTAAATAATTGAATATTGATACTGTATAAACATTATACAATTTAAAAAACACTAACTGCTTATTTATAAAGTTCGCTAATATAATAATAAGTCTGTGTTCTTTACATGATTGCTGTAAAAATTTATTATACAGGAAAATTTAGGTCGAAAAAATTGTTAATATTAGTTGGAACTGAGCTGCAAACATGCAGCTACAGTTTGCATATAAATTAACACAGAAAGTATCTGCAGGAACACGACAAATTAAACCTTGTCCAGATGATTTCCACTTTTTCAAAGGATTTTCCTTATTTATTTGCCTCAAAAATTCAGTTTGGATTTATGCTCTTTTATATTTGTTTTGACAGCTCCAGCCAGTATTAGTAAAGAGCTTATAACTTCTACCGCATGGAGTCGCGTTCGTCGCTACTGACAGCGTGTATGTCAAATTAGAGAAAAAATTATCGACCTTCTGTCTCGTGATGTTTCCAGGCAATACGTCTCGTATAATCGAGAGTTTTCTATTGTCTAGTGTCACCCATTTCAGCGAATATCCTTCTAACACTTGTTTCGGGATTTTATGCAATAATATTTAACTCTCTTTAACTTCGGGTGTAACTACTGTCCTCGGCCGTCCACTATCGGCAGAACGTTTATGTACTATCCCTCAGTCACTGGAAACTTTTTGAAAAATTTTTGGATGAAGGCAATGCGCGATTTGGATGAAGACGCCGCGCTTGAAGTGCGTTTCTATTAGCACAACCATACATAAAAATCATAATAGCCATTTGAATATCGGAATAAAAAGGCATGTCTTATTACTTTTGTAAAAAAGCCCCACTAATATTCAACTACTCAATTTTATGATCAGTGACAGTGTAGGTATTATCACAAAACACCAAATAAAAATAATTAATTTGTTATTCAACATAATTTTGCGAATTTTGAAAAAAAAATGTGGAAAATAAACTTACAGATGTGACTGATCTCCACCTTGTCCATTAAAATGCTTATAATCCTTCACAGGCTTGTTACATACATAACACATCATGGCACCACAAGAGCAAGTCATTTTATTGCAACCTGTCTCCTTTATAAATTTAACTCCGCACTTGTAGCATTTCCTACAAAATCAAAAAATTAATAATACATTCGTTTTACTTGTAATTATAATAAAAACCTCAAAAGAGCTTCAGTCATTTTATCTTCAATATAAGTTCGCATTTTTATATCATGATCTTTTTCAACTTCATCACAGCGAAGGGGAATATGAGAAGGTTCCTTACATAAGCGGCAAGATTCTTTCATACAATCATCGTTCAAACACCGGAATATTTTATCTTCAGGAGCAGGTATAGTAGCAAAATCACAGAAAGGGCAAAATTCCAGGTCTTCAATTCCAGCCGATTTCACTTCTTCCAGTTGTTTTCTTTGAGCCAATTTCGAAAACACATTTGGACTCAATACGGCCTTAATTTGAAAAAAAATTATTTATATTGTAATTAAATAATTATTTTGACTGTACCTGTAATACTTGAAGAGTAAAGAAACTGTCGCATGCCTCTAAGCAAGGGAATTCTTGTTTTCCGTCTCCTATTAATACTTCGCAGCCTTTACGTACGCAACTCTTACAAAATATATGTTTTCCAGATTCGCATGTTTGCGTGTCATCTGGCATAACCTGAATTAACATATTTTCATTTAATTCTATAATAATATAAACTAAAAAATGCATACCTCATCATCAAAGCAACATTGGCAGGTCTTCATTAATCCAGAAGCTTTAGCTAGCTCTCTAGATAATTCTTTCTGCAATTCTTGGTTTCTAATGTGTTCTAAAATTTGTGCTTTATGTTTTACGTACGCAATCTGCAAAAAATTTAAATGTAAGTAACGAAAATGTAAGATTTTCATATTTACCTCTTGTAACAATGGAATATTTTTGCAGCTTGTTACAGCATAAGGCTTTCTCTTACTCTTCATAGTTTGCATATTTGCTAATAAATTTGCAGACTGTAATACATTATAATTAGTACTTTTAAAAACTTTTGTTATGTCTCTAATAGCTGTGGTACAAAAAGTATTTTTCAAGAAAGTGACTGCATAATTTATATCATCAAAATTAAATTCACTAATAGCTTGTCTTTTGGGATCCTTAAAATATTCTTCCGGATTTGGAATAACTTCTAAGAACTTTTTAACATCAAAATCAGTAGTGTATTGTTTTTCTTGTGCTGATAATTTCATTTTTCTAAACGAAAAAAACAATTAATTCACAATAAATATTTTATTCGAAGTACCTTACTTCAAATATTCGACTTTAGTTGGGTAATTTCTATTTTCTAGCGAGTTTGCAACAAATTCTGTAAATTGTTCTGGCTGATCTATTAAACGTTCACAATGATGTTGCAAGTAAGTTGGGTCTGCGTCTGGGAATAAGTCTTGTAAAAGTTTATGTTGCTCTTCAAATTCCAAATGAGTTTCTGGAGGGGCAGGCATATCTCGTTTAGTGTAATTTCCTAATAAAAAAAACATATTACAAGACAAGCCTTCAATAAACTCTCGTATTATTAAAACTTACCATTGAGTAAAATACTGATTGCATCATCCAAGGTACAATTTGAAATAATTTCGGAACAAAATTTTCTCAAATAGTCTGGAGAAATATCCGGAAAAATTTCCAATAATTTATAATAAAATGGATGATTTTCTTCAGCACTTGTTGTAGGTTTATCCTTTGCATCCATATTTTCTTTAACTAAGTTCGTTGTCGCCGGTTCACAATTTTCCAGGTTAGTTGTAACTGTTTCAGAATTATTTTTGTTTATAGTTAAATCCACAAATAATTTTTCAGGTAATTGTTCACGAGATACAAATATAATATCATCATTCTCACTTTTTCCATTTTCGTGCTTGTGCTCATGTTTTGATGATTTCGTTGATTGTTCAATTGGACCATTGAAATAAGTATCATATAAGTCAGTTCTCACACTGATTGTTGGATTTATGTGATCAATGTCAACGAAAGAACTTGTAGAAGGCAAATCCAATATATCATTAGCTCGTACAACTGTAGATGTTCTTGGTAGCGTACGTCTATAAGCTATTAAAAAGTTGTTTGTTATTTATTTGAAAATAAGAAATTTAAAATTGTTTGGTGGGTAACAAACATCAAACTGACATTTTGTGAGCGTTGTTTATTCCTCTGTTTGTTTGCTTCATTTGTTACTGTGACTGCTGTATTATTTTTATTATTTTCATGTATATTGTATTGGTCATAATTCACAATGGGCGTAAGCATAAGAAATGCATAAAAAGTTGAATATGTGCGATTCTTATGGCCGTGTTCACAATGCTCTTACATATTTCTTATACTTACGTAGTGCATAACAGCTGCATAAGAAAGTTAAAATCATATCAACTTTACGTATTTCTTACGCATATATTATCTCAATGCGCATGTCCAATATATTTTTACAGACAGTCAGTAGATAAGTCAAATGAATGAAAATAAACTTGTTTTTGTGGTTAGGAATATTTATAATCTTTGTTTTAATAACAATACTAAACGAATTTCGTCTTCCAAAAAGACATTTGATTGCAAACATGTGCAGAAACAAAAGTAATGTCCTAAATTAAGAGCTTTAATATAAAAAACAAAACCAAAAGCAATGAAAAATATTTTCAAATATAAAATTTGGAAAAACGGAGTCTTTAAACAGGCTGTTTTTATAAAATAATCGAATCAAAACAAAAATAAAGCAAAGCGTTGCTTAGGACAAGTGATTTACATTATGACAGATACTTAAAACTAAAAGTCCCTATATTTTATTACCAACTCAGGCCGCAATATCCCTATAAAGTAATTTTTATGCTATGTTCATTGTGAACACGCGTAAGTCCTAATTCACAATGAGCGTAAGCATAAGAAGTACATAAGAAATACATAAGACATAAAGTTGAACATGTGCAATTCTTATGGCCGTGTTCACAATGATCTTACGTATTTTTTATGCTTACATAGTGCATAACAGCTGCATAAGAAAGTTGAAATCATCTTGAAATTTTCATAAGAATTATGTTATGTAATTCTTATGCTTACGCTCATTGTGAATTAAGGCTTAGTTCCAGCTTTAACAGCCCGTCTCTCGAAGCAATTTAGGTTAATTCACAGTTTTCAGTTCATCATAATTTGATAGCTGTCATTCTTTTAGAAAATATCCAGCTGATAAACGTTAAAACTATAAGCCAAGCGTTCAACAACAAACTGTAAGTAAACAAACTGTCAGTTTGATATTTGTTCCCCAGACAGTGATTGACTGTAGCAAAAAAAAATCACGTGGTCGCCTCCATTTTCCAAACACATCTCTTTTGTTTCATTCACATTCATAATTTTATTTATACAAGCTCTTTTATTCTTATATTTCGATACATACTGAAAAAAGTCGGTTGCAAAAATCAAATTTATTCATGTCTACAGGGAATTAACGATTATTAGATCTCTACTGATAATTGTAGATCATGACTGCCATTGTTAATCTTTCATTTTGTTGTCCGACTGACAATTTTTGTTAATTAACTTCTGACAGAACTTTCATTCAAAATTATTTTTTTAATGAAAATGCACTTCATAAGTGCCAATTCACAATGTGCGTAAGCATAAGGAGTACGTAAAAAACATAAACGTAAGAAATTAGGTATGTTCATAGTGGTCGTAACATAAAATATCAAAATAAGGTGTTTTTTTCATTTTACGTTGACACAAATTGGAGTTATTGATGTATTGTGTTGGTTTCTCTGACTGCCATTTTCAAATATTTTGTTGATTTCGATCCTGTTTCGTGTTTACTGTTTCATGCCAATCATATTTAAAGCACGTTTCGAGCCATGGTGTTGTCAACTGTCATATGAAAACATGTGTTTAAAGTTGATGCATGCGCTATTAGTTGTTTTGTACGTAAACATAACATAAAGTTGAATTTATTTTTACGTTTTCATTGCGTAACTCTTATGTCAATTCATAAACGTAAGAAATACGTAAGAGTATTGTGAACACGGGCATTGAAATACAGTAGTTCAACTTTACGTTTATATTTACGGTTACGTACTCCTTACGTTTACGCACATTGTGAATTGGCATTAACACCTCATTGGTTCATTTTTGAATGAAGTTCAAGATCTCTATTCTCTACTACAACTTGTCTGGCTGACAATTTTTGTTAATAAATTTGTCAGACTTAATTTTGCATGCGCATCAATGCATAAAGATCGATAACTGGCATCTCAGAGCATTTCGTTAAAAAAAAACTGAAGTTTAGGATATCCTCTATGCATAAAAATAGGCCTGTCATTAAAAAAATGTTTTTTAACACGTCAGATTTCATGTTTAAGCACAATGACAGCGTTTTCTTAAAAAAAAATAAGCTTTTACAAGGGCCTTGTCACAACACCACCTTAATTTTTTTGTGAAAGAAAGTTTGACAACTATTTTATCCAAAAAAATTAGTCTGTCAGCGGAAAAATGTTTTTTACTATGTCAGACTCAATTGTTTTAAGCGCCGCGATTTTCTTTTATTCTTCTAAAAATAAGCTTTTACAACGGCTGCATCAAAACATCACCTTATTTTTTTTAACAGAAGGTTTGACTTCTATTTCACGCGTAAAAGTTGGTCTGTCAGCGGAAAATAGTTATTTATGTATCAAGTACCGAAAGTGCATATTTTCAGTACAAGCATGGATAATTGTAGCCCGAGGCAACGCCGAGGTCTGCAATCATGCGAGTGCTGAAAACGCACTTTCTGTACAATATGCATACAATATTTTTTTTCTACGATCATTATAGAAAACAACATATTTCTCATACAAAACACAACTAGAAAACTTACAATTTCACATAACTGTGCGAAAAGTCGTGAGAAATGATTTCTCACACCAGTTTGACCAACTTATATATTGATGATTCATTCTGAATATTCTTTAGGTGATATATATGATATATTTAGCTAGATTATTGATAAATATCTCGGACTTGATATAAATCTCTGTTTGCTCGTTTATAAGCCACATTTATATAACAAAATTGCACTAAGTTCTGTTGGAATTATTTTCTTATTCTTGTAATATATATTTCGAAGGTTGGCAACACTACGAATCACAACTGTCAAATTGAAGTAGACAACACACGTTCCATCACATTCTGTTGAAATCGAGAAATTATGTATGTAATTATTGTATCATTACCAAAATTAGATATCCACAAATATCATTACTGCAGTTGGAAAATGGTTAGTGACGAAAATTTAGAAAACACGCTACCCAAGATCACAGAAAACTCTAACTAATGAACCAATCAGAAGGTCGCTTGGTGAGAGTGGGCCAATCAGATACAATCTTTCCATAGTTTGCAACAATTAGATTACACAACAATGAAATGACAATCAACTAGTAGAAAATATATCAATAATGTTCCAAATCATAGCTAAAATTAATGTCACAATAAATAAGCAGAGCAAACAATTAAAATGCCTAAATTATTTTACATTTGTGAAAATAGCTTTAAAATATCAGTTATACGAATTTACCTACATATTTCATTAAAAACTGTGATCGTAGAAAAAGTATAGTGTACAACACGTATAGAATCGCCTATTTCACACTTGTGTGATTCTAGCACTCGACTCCGCCTCGTGCTGAAAATTACACACCTTGTGTGAAATAGGTAATTTTCTATACTTGTTGTACAATATACTATTTTTAAATTGTGTTACTTAAGAAAATTTACATATTATGCAGTTTTTGAATGATATAATTTAAATAAAATCAATCTATGGTTTCTAAGGAGACGAAAATTCGAAATGTTTATTGACAACGAAAGAAATAATATTTTTGACAGACGATTTATGTAATAGTGTGAAAATTGTTATTTAACTAAGAAAATTATGGACGAGAACAGTGATGAAAGTGATTTTGAAGATCCGGGTCCTCCACCTGAAATTGCACAGGTTTCTAACGCAGCAAATTTAAATTTACTGCCTTTAATGTCACGAGAGGAGTAGTACAAATATGAATATAAAAATCCCAAGATTGGTGCATACAAGGAGAAATGAAGAAAAAATTATATATTCTTCAGTTGGGTTACTTTTTAGTACTAGTACCGAAAAGTAACTACTTTTAAGTACTAGTACCGAAAAGATTGATTTTCTGTTGATGTCTTGGTTACCATAATGTTAACATTTTGTTTCAATTTTGAAAAAATGGTTTTTACTATACGCTTGGCTAATGGAGTAAGTAGCGCCTCGATGCGGCAGATTTTAGAAATTCGTAGGTCATAAACGAAGTTTGATGTATTAGCTGTCACGCTGCAAGCTTTTTACCCTTTTACAAATCGAGAATGGAAAAAAGATTACAAAAAGAAATGGAGTATTTCGGTTCGTCTAATGAATTAAGTATGGAAATATTCAATTGTTGATGACATAAATGTATATAATATTGGTCTAATGTATATTTTTTTATGTTTTTCATATAAATTTTGATTCAATATCTATATTTTTTATATCAACATTCAAGCTATATTTGTCATTAAAATTTCTTTCTTTCTTTAAAGAAAGTTTGACTCATTTTGCAATTGGAAAACGATCATTTACTTTGCAGCCCTTGCATACTGCATTAACAAGTTGCTTTTAACGGGGACGATTCCATATCATCGGTGAATCCGTTTTAGAGCAAATATTTTCTATTTTCACATAGATACAAATTGCTGCAGCGTCCTTGCAATAATCTTTTTCTGTCTCACAGTTACAATTGTCAATTCTAATTATTCGATCTTCATTAATCTATACGATAAATTATCCAAAAAAAATAGGAAATTTTAAAAATCGAATTATACAATTCAAAACAACAATGAATAAATTTCTGCTATTATTCACAATACTATTGAAGAAAGTATGAACTTGAACAACTGGATTGTACGTTTTCTTCCAGTGTAAACGCCTGGAGTTTCGTGTAATACAACTCCAATGATTGTTTTACATGCATGGCTAATTATTTCTTCGAAATTACCAACATTGAAACTATAGACCAATTCATTTCCCCATAGTAGTATTAGATAAAAGGATAACAAGACGAAAAGTTCCTCAAAAATCATACGTAAAATTTGGAATCTTCAGGCGATCGATTTTAGACTCAATTACTCAATTAATTTCCTTTTGGCCAACTTTTTTGGTGGAAGCAATCAAATTTAACTCCTTCAAATCTACAGGTTAATATCAACATTTTTCTTCTATATATACACTCGATGTATTCAAATCAAAACTGACATTTTATTTCCGTTTTCATATTTCTTACCTAAGAGTTTATTCTCGTCGCCGCTAGATAGCACGCGTGTTCCGAGCTGTCAAGATTAGCCAAGCGTATGGACAGACTTCAATTTTTAAGTGCTATGACTACATTTTTTAATTTCTTACAATTCTAAATTAATATTGTAGATCCCTTCTATATACTGGAATACGTTTTTTATCAAATACAGTAAGAATGTTATAAATACAACAAAAAGTACATAAGAAAATTTTTTTATTTTAATAAATTCTTCTAAAACACTGCTGTTTTTATTGCTTTCTTGAACGAATACTAAAAATGTACTAATCGTAAATTGGATTCTAAGGCGCGGATCCTGGTCAATATTAGAGGT
This sequence comes from Dromius quadrimaculatus, assembly GCA_963989225.1. Classification (NCBI taxonomy): domain Eukaryota; kingdom Metazoa; phylum Arthropoda; class Insecta; order Coleoptera; family Carabidae; genus Dromius; species Dromius quadrimaculatus. The sequence goes on along the minus strand of OZ022334.1, from coordinate 44,337,283 downwards.
ATTAATTAACAAAAATTTTAAAGAAAAAATTAAGGTGATATAAAGTGCACTTTCATAAAAAAAAAATAGTTTATAACAAATGGTCTGCCAGAAATTAAATAACAAAAATTGTCTACCAGACAAGTAGATTCCTTTTCCGCAGAGCACCCAAAGCAATAATGAAGTTCCGGCGCCTCTGGCTGCGCGAAATTATACTTTCATTCGAAAGCCCCAAAGAAATTTCGTGCACGTGTTGCATACAACATTTTTTCTACAGGCGTCAAAAATTATTAAAAAAATATTTTATAAATGTAATTATTTCAGAAACTGTTCAAAATAAACCCATAGTTGCTTTGATGAAGTCCCATTAAAAAATATAGTAGTAGGAGAATGTATTTTAGGCAAGTTAAAATAACAAAAAAATAGTATTTTATCAATTGGTGTGTCTAGAACCTTGAGCCTATGACATTTGCAAAGAAATAAATCAAAAAATATCTTTTAGGCAGCTTGAAATTTATTTCATCTTCAATTTTAGCATCTATTTTACCCATAAATTAGAATCCCATACTATTTTTTGGGTTTTATAGTACAACCTGATCCCTTTGAATATATTTATACGTCAAAAATATACTTTAGGCATTCTGACATTTTTATTAGATAATATTAAAAACTACGTGTGAATCGCCAGACGAATTAAACGGTTTTTAATGATTTCCTGACGCAAATAAAGATTTAAAATGAGTGCGACAAAAAAAATAAGTGCGAGAGAGATAGTTTGTTGAGATATGCCGACAGCTGATGGGGCCCTAATAAGATATCGATAGACAAGCATCACAAATAAATATTATAATCAAATATTTATTGATGGCTATAAAGATATCTTGATTTTTAAACTGTATAATTTTGTGATTATTTCCGTGATAAATCACTGTCAGGAGTATTTTCGTTTCTCAATAATATTCGAAACAGCAAATCTGTTCAGGAGCTTGTCTAAATGATATTTGTTGAATTTCTTGACGATTAAAATATTTTACTATTCTTAAAGATGCTTGAAAGCGAAAATTTAATGATATTTATTTACGAAATTGTATTTGTCTACTGTTTCAATATTAAAATTTATTATTACTTGATGGTGGTGGTAAATTACGCCATCTTGCCCATCCTAAAGGTGGTACATATTCTCTTGGTTTTATCAGTCCATTGTTCAATTGTGGTATATTTTTTTGTTGCTCCATCTTTTCATTGTTCAATTGAAGTACCGCAGGTTTTAGTTTTATAATTGAATTTCTTTTAGTTCTTGTATAATTCTTGTGATCTAAAAATGATTATAAAATTGTAATGTCATTATTGATCTATATATTATTAAAAAATACCTGATCCTGCTGTATGATGAAAATGGGATAAGTCGGTGTTTTCAGTATTTGGTTTCAGCTGAAGTTTTGCAGGTTTAATTATGTGTGAAGATTGTGCTTTAGAACCTGTAAAATATATTCCTTATTTTAAATGAAATATAATATTATTGGAAATGTTCTATTATAAAAATATTTTACCTGAGTTTTGTGTAACGGTAGAGTTATAAGATGGAATTAATGAAGGCCTATTTCTTGGTGGTTTTATTTGTTCTATACATCTCTCCCTTTGAGCTCTCATAGTAGATGGCTTGGCTTCTTCAATGTTTGATAAAACTTCTCCGACATTGTTCGTTTTATTGTGTGCCATGTTCTTGCTTGATTTGTTATATAAATCTTTATTCACACAATTAGTATCAACACTATCTTTTGTAGTGCTATCTAAGAATTCGCCTTCATCCACATTCTTGCTGCTGAGGCTTTCTTCAGGAGAAGCAAATAGATTCTTAAAAAAAGTTGATGCTGTATCGCTTGATGAAGAATTGTCTGAATTAACCTGTTCATTATTAATTGAACTTGTTTTAACTTCATTACCTACAAAATGTGAAAAAAATGAGAATGAATATTTACAGGGTAAATAAGATAATTAAAATTGGAGATAGAAATATACAGGTGTCCCTCGACGAGCTTACACCAACTATATTTTAAATATTATTCAATATAATTCTACATTTTATGGGTTTTGCAACACGCCCATTTCAATTTAAATATTGACCTCAACTTTCTTATTTTCAATCTAATTCAGCGGATAATTTTACATAAAACAATAAAAACATTTTGCTGCTGATCAACCATTTCGACGTAATTCAATTCAAAACGCTGTATCTTATAAAAGAAGACATCTTATTACTATTAGGAGATTTCAATGTTCAAATAGGAAAAGAAGATACAATGCATGAAAATACAAAAAGTAAGAAGAAATCAGAAGGACAGAAGCAGGAGAACTAAATGGGATATTGAAGAACTAAGCAATGAAGACACAAGGAAGAAATAGAGAAACACATCAAAGAAAAATATGAAGAAAAAATATCTATAGCATGGGGCTACCGCCCGTGTGCTGTTGTCAGTTTTTTCCCATTGATTTCAAGAAGTCTACACTGCCAGACAGAAACATAGAAAACTTCAGACAAAACTTTCATCGTACTTACTTGTAATTGTATCTTGAGTTTCACTAATATAATTTCCCAAATCTCTTTCACAGTATTGAATTAAACTCTCTTGAAAAGTGTCAACAACATTGTTATCTAATGGAATCGCAATAGCATCAATTATTTGTAATTCATCATATTCTTGTGTTGAACAACTTTCATTGTAGTTACTTGAATGATCTGCAATTATTTCTGCATTTTCTGGTGCATTTAATAAATCATTAACAATTAGATTTACGGAGCATTCGTTTGCCATGTCACATAAATTGATGTTTAAACGTTTACAAACGGCACTAAATTCACTTGTTGAATATTGTGGAAATAAACTAGACAGTACAGAATAAATTGTTTGCTGTTTACTTTGATTACAGGAATCTCCAGCAGATATACTCTCTGTTTTCGTTGAGCTATCAGCGTCACAATTTTTAAATTTCATATCCTCTAATACCTGAGATTTATCTACTATTAAAATTGAGTCCGACCCATCCAAACTGTCTTTGATTGAAGTATCCTGAGCTAAATCGTAATAAAAATCCACGGGATCATTTGATTTCAACTTTTTACTTGAACATGATTCATTAGAATCGAAATTATTTGAGGAACGTTTGACTGATTTGACTTCATTATCCACAAACTTTTTTATAACCAATTGCACTCGGTTCTCCTTATCTTCAACTTCCAGTAAATCATTATTAATTTTCACAACTGGATATAAAGGTAGAACACGTTTAATTTTTTTGATATCATCAGACAAACAGTTATGCTCCTCTTGGTTATAAATCGCGAAATATTTCCTAAGAATTATTTGTACTCTTTCTGGATTATTTTTTAAGCCATTAAGCTCCGCATAGATAGTAGTAGCAGTCAAATTTGGTAAAACTCTAGCTATATTACACATATCTTCAAAAAGTGAATCGCATGATGTTTCATCCTGCAATAACGATTTCAGTATTTTAAGTAATTAGCAGCTATGATTTTATTACCTTATTCTCCATTTTGCGATCAATAGTTTAAAAACACATTAAAATCAAAAGCAATTCACACTTGCGTAATGTTGATGAAAGGAAACCACATTTGATATTTCAAGATAAATGAAATTGACATATTCAAAACTGAAGGTCGCAGAAGAAAAACAAACACATAACCTAATATTTTCAAAAATTGTGCGTTCAGTACGTCAAATAATTCGCTGCAAACTTCAGCTTTATTTTTATATTAAAAATAAGCATGATTTTAGTTATTTTGGCTACTATATTTGATTTCTGTCTATGTTATGTATCATATCAACCGGAGCAAATTCATCTGGCTTATGGTAATAGCCCAAATGAAATAGTTGTCACTTGGTCGACAATAAATGACACGAAGGAATCAATAGTCGAATATGGTATTGGCAGTTTTATTTTAAAAGCTGTAGGGACTTCTAAATTATTTATTGATGGCGGCCCATCAAAACACTCTCAATATATACACAAAGTAAAGCTCAAAAACTTATTACCATCCAGTAAATATGGTACGAATCAAAAATAAGCATAAAATAAGCAATTAATTCGTCGTTTTTTAGTATATCACTGCGGTAATGAATTGGGCTGGTCAGCCCAATATTGGTTCCGTACACCGCCTGTGGAAGCTAATTGGGCCCCACATGTTGCTATTTATGGGGATATGGGTAACGAAAATGCTCAGTCACTACCCAGATTGCAAGAAGAAACGCAGAGAGGATTTTATGATGCTATTTTACATGTTGGAGACTTCGCTTACGACATGCATTCAGTACAATTGAATTTTACTTACTACTGAATTAGTAATTCGTATTTTTGTAGGAAAATGGAAGAGTTGGAGATGAGTTTATGAAACAAATAGAGTCTGTAGCTGCTTATGTACCATACATGACATGTCCAGGAAATCATGAAGAAAAGTAGTAAGTGCTATTAATTCTTAACTTTAGTACTTAAAAATTATGATACTATTGTTGTTTTTAGTAATTTTAGTAACTATCGTGCCCGTTTCAATATGCCCGGCAACACGGACAGCATCATGTATAGTTTTAATATGGGACCAATCCATTTTATTTCCATATCGACTGAAGTATATTTCTTCATGAATTATGGATTGAAACCATTAGTGTTTCAATATCAATGGTTAGAAAAAGATTTAATCAAAGCAAATTTACCTGAAAACCGCGCTAAAAGACCTTGGATTATAGTTATGGGCCACAGACCAATGTACTGCAGCAATGGTGATGATAATGACTGTAATCTACACGAGACTTTAACTAGAGTTGGATTGCCTTTTCTTCATTATTTCGGATTGGAAAAGTTGTTTTATGATTATGGAGTAGATGTAGAAATTTGGGCCCATGAGCATTCCTACGAAAGATTGTGGCCAATTTATGATTATGTTGTATATAATGGAAGTTACAACGAGCCGTACACAAATCCGAAAGCACCTATTCATATTGTTACTGGTTCAGCGGGATGTAAAGAAGGCAAAGATCCATTTAATGTTACTAAACCGTATTGGTCGGCATTTAGTAGCACGGATTATGGCTATACTAGACTAAAAGCTTATAATCGGACACATTTATATTTGGAACAAGTTTCGGATGATAAAATGGGAGCAGTTATTGATTCATTTTGGATTATTAAAGACAGCCATAGTTCATATCCTTTTTCTGATATTAATTTGAATGACATCAATTCATTGAGAATGAGATTGTTGGAAGTGCAATGAAATTAGGAAAATTATATAATTTTTAGAAAATTTGAAATGTGATATCTTTAGTATTGATACTGTTTATGGTTCCTATATTTTAAATTGAGATTATTACAATTGGTACTAATAAAATTCTAGTTTAATTTATTTTTATTAATATTTCGCACATTTTTTGTTGTATTAAAAATAATTAAAAATTTTGAAACAAATTTTGCAATGCATTTATTTTCGAATGGTAGATAAACATATATTGAACACATCTTGGCAAATCTGTGACTTTGCTAATTTTAAGCACGATCTGAAGTTGGAACAGATTTATATTGTCGCAATTCGCATTTGTAAAAAAAGTACAGTATGCAACTTGCCTTTAAACACTTTAGAAATTCGTTTCTACACTACATGATTGAAGAGGCGTTTTTAAAATATGTTACATAATATACTTTTTCTACGGTCACCAAAGAAAAAAGCATATTTCCTACACTAAATACAGCCAGAAAAATGATAATACAAAAAAAAAAGTTTTCTAACTTCATGCTTATATTAAATTACATTAAAAAGAAGAAAATTATTCTTTCCCTGGTTCTCCATAAATAAAAGCCTGAAGCGTTAAACTATATTGACGTAATAATCTAAGAGCTGACGACGGTTTTGCTGATGTAAGGAAAAATAATAATAAAAATACCTGTAAAAGTGTCCCCCATTTAAGAATCTGTAAGTCTAGCAGCATTTGTCATCTGTCCCTTACGTTTCACGTTTCAGGTACAAGGTAGAAATTACATAGATAAAATCTCAAATTTTTGATGTAATGATTTGTTAACATGTCGCCAGACTCATTTAAAATAGGAATTTTTTATTTTTTTTTCATGTATCTACGTAAGATCTGACAATTTTTTTTTTTATGTAAAGGATGATACTTATACTTCGAATCATGAAATGCCAGACCAAAGTTTTGTAGTTAGCACCTCGAGAAAAATATTTAAAAAATAATTATAAGAAAAATTTTCCAAGCTACTAAATTTTTCAATAATTGCAAACTGAGAACGTGGAGCGCATTTGATTTGATGAGATATGAGAAATATATGATGATGCGCCCCACGTTTTTGGTTTTAGGCAAGTAGTTGGTCCCAATATTGTTTCATACTTTCTAATGTAATTAAAGAACGTTATGTCTCAAAAAGATATTTCCAATAAAAAAAAAATTCCCACAAATGCCAATTGTAAAACTTCAACAACTCTAATATGATTTTTTTGTGGTTTAAAGGTGACCAACTACCTCTACTTACAAACGATGTAATAATTTAGCCTGGAATAAGAAGTATGTATTAATGACTGATAAACGTAAAGAGTACGTAGCCGTAAACATAAACATAAAGTTGAACTACTGTATTTCAATGCCTGTGTACACAATACGTATTTCTTACGTTTACGTATTGACATAAGAGCTACGTAATGAAAACGTAAAGTAGAGATAAATTCAACTTTATGTTATGTTTACGTACGAAACAACTAATAGCGCATGCGTCAACTTTAAACACATGTTTTCATCTGACAGTTGACAACACCCTGGATCGAAACGTGCTTTTAATATGATTGACGTAGAATTATTAATAAAAGAAAAACAACGCTTTCTTCCTCGTCTTAATATTTCTCTCGTTGGCGACTTTTATAACGCAGTTTCAATAATAATGAAACAATCGCAAGATCTTTTTCAGACATCATACAATAAAACAAAACAAACTAAACTTCAAACTGTTTAAAGTGAAACCAAAGAAAAACAGTAAACACGAAACAGAATCGAAATCAACAGAATATTTGAAAACCAACACAATACATCAATAACCCTAATTTGTACCAACGTAAAATGATAAAAACACTTTATTTTGATATTTTGCGTTACGAACATTGTGAACGTACATAATTTCTTTCGTTTATGTTTTTAAGTTCTCCTTATGTTTACGCACATTGTGAATTGGCATTAATGATTTATAATAGTATATTGTGCAACAAGTGCTGCAAGTTATCGATTGTCCACGAGAGCGAAGTTCCAGATACTTTTTTTGTTACGAATGCGGGATAAATACTATTTTGTGTTTTTTCCGGGCGGTAAATGGCTCATTGCGTACTACAAGTGAACTTGGCGCACTCAAAAGGCAAAAAGCCATTTACCGCATGGAAAAATGTGCGCAAAATAGTATTTATCCTGTATAAGTAATGAAAAAATAATTATTGAAAATAACTTTTTTCGCCAACTGTAAAAAAACATGATATTTTTGTATTGTTATGGATATGCAAAGTTCGTGATTTTGTCACTAGTAAAAAAATGAAACATATTTTTGCACACCTAATCTAATATAAATCAGTTTAGTAATGCTACAAGGATAGAAACAAACAGGTATTTAACAAAAAAGAAATATGAATATGTACACAAATCTACTTATTTTTGAATATAAAAATTAATTGTTGACAGTTCTTTTTTTATCAAACAACAATTGCGCAAACTTTTGGTTACAATACCCAGGTGACTGCAAATTAATTATAGTTTGTACTTTTTTCCTACATTTTACTGGATAAAACAATAATTATTGTTAACCTATTATTTTTTGACAGTTGGCGAAAAAATATTGTTTGTATTTCGTGCGCGAAGTGATTGTATTTTGTTGCGCTTTCGAATGAATTTGTTACCTCGACCTTACGGTCTCGGTTAAAATTGACATTCTCACGCGCAACAAAAAAAACAATCACTTCGCACACTTAATACAAAAATAACTATTTTAATCACTACGTTTTTTAATCACACTAGAAAGTAGGAAGTTATATTGGAACTAACAACTATATAGCCTAAAACCAAAAACGTGGGACGCATCATCATATATTTCTCATATCTCTCATCAAATCAAATGCGTTCCACATTCTCAGTTTGCAATTGAAAAATGTAGAGGCTTGGAAAGTCTTTTTTTTTTTAATATTTTTTTCGAGGTGTTCACAACTAAACTTTGGTCTGACATTTTATAATTCCAACTATAATTATCGTCCTTCATATAATAAAAATATGCCAGACTTTTTACGTAGATATATAAAACAAAAATAAAAAATTTAAATTATAAGTGAGTCTGGCGACATGTTAACAACAGATAATTAAGCAGGGAATGTTATTTTATAGATTCTCAATTATTATTCAATAATATAGGCTGGTATCACGAGCTCTGTTTTTGGTTCTAGTAAATAGTTTATTGATTCCATGGATCAAATACATGATATTGGATAGGTCGATAAACAAAAGGTTAATATAATATAATACAGTATGAAAAATGAATTAATTTAACAGATATGGAAAAGATCTTATCTACTGGGCCATAAATTCTTCGAGAGAGTAGCAACAGTTTTCTATCAGATATACTTTTAGATCTGTACGAAATACTTTAAAGCTTGTAGTCGTTTCAAGTGCCCTGGTAATTTATTATACAAAACGGTACCCAAATAATACATATTTTTTTCAAATTTTGATGAATTATGTTTGGGAATAACCAATTTCTCTTTATGACGTGTGTCATACTAGGAGCGTGGTGCCAAGAACTGTTTTAGAGCAATTAAGATTTTCTCTCTTTAAAAAATAATTTCCAGGTTCACGTTACGGAAAATACATTTATCTGCAATATTTTATTTTGTTATTACTATTAAAAAAATTAGGAACATTCATATTGCTTAAAGCTCTTCTTAGAACAACACTGTTAGTATAGCCAAAAACAGAGCTTGTGGTACCAGCCCTAGTTTTTATCACCCCTACTTAGTAGTTAGTTTACCGAGCAATAGACGGCACCACTCATAAAATATAGAAATATTTTGTTAAACTCTAGTTAGTCTGTTCGGTGATAGGTGGCGCCACTCACCACTGCTCAAGAGATGGCGCCATTGGAAAAGATGAAGGACAGCTGACTCGTTCGCCATTTTAGAGCCCACTGTATATAATAAATATAATCTAATAAAATAAATGCAAATGACGGACTGTTCTGTCCCCAGTTGTATTATTCATTCAAAATACGGGTTCTGATTCTACAGATGAGTAATTTTTATTTCTCAATACATCATTTGAATGTGGAGAAATATATTCCGAGCTACTTAACCTCAATTAAAATTTCAAGTTCAACTGTTTGATTGTAAGAGGCTGAGAGCATTATTCAGAGTAAATATCAGCATTGTTGCAAAAAAGTAATATTCTTAATGATTTGCTCTTAAAATGTCATAATTTCCCGTAGTTTTGCAGCATTGCAAATTATTTGTTAGAGCACTACACTGTTGTGAGAGGTTTGGGGATTAGGAATTTTGAAATTTTTATTGTATTTTCTATGATTACCTTAACTGATATCTTATTATTATTTATTATTTAACCTGCTTTGACCAAAGCGAATATTAAGGTACTTATCTAGGTACCTATTTGTCAGAATCACCATACTACCTAGTTTAATTTCATAATTTAAATACTAAACATTTACAGATTTTGTGTAGAAAATTAATACAAGCAGATAAATTTCTTAAAGAACAAGATGCTCAACTGCATGCTATTTTAATCTTGTTATAATTCATCTAGAAATCTACATAATTTACACAAAATCATAAAAATAGGGATATTAAACGTTTCACAGACTTGTCAGTGGGCTCCAAGATGGCGGACGAGTCATCTATGACTATCTAGTGCTGTAGCTGGCGTTATCTTTGAAATCTTAGATTGTTATATGTTTTGAAACCGACATTATATATCTACTAGTACAGTATGCAGCTTGCCTTATACACATTTTAGACATTCGTTCCTATACTAGGTTCGTTCGTGATTAAAAGACGTTTTTAAAACATGACGTAATGTTTATGAATGTTCCATGCTTAGGATAAAGCAAGGACTGCAACGTTTAAATAAGAAATGGCACAGTTTTTTACGATAATATTTTCATTTTATTTCTATGATGGGCTCTATTTATTTAAAAACGGAAGTGGCAAATAAAATTGCAAAATGAATTTAGTTTAACAATAAAACTTCATTCACATATTGCAACTATGGATTTGAATAGCTCCAAATGCGTGTTAATTATTAACGAGAATAACAAATCACGAAACGCCGTCATTTCATGATTTTTTGTCCTTGATACATAAATAACTATTACATCTCAAATATTAGATACAGAAAATAAAATAAAATTCGGTAGCTTCTTATCTCATTTGGGTATGAATAATGTATTTCTTAGACCATACAAATAGATATGGATGAAATATAGCTATAAAAATTTGTATATTCCAGAACCAATAACATTTCTGAGCACATAAGTAACTATGTAACATCTTAACTACTGAACTAATTTTTAAAAACGAAGTGTCAATAAATTTATCTTGATGACGTGCGTATCTTAAGATATATTACCTACGTCATAATTATATATTAGAAACGCAATTACTGACAATGAATTCTATAACATGATTTATAAAAAAAGATAGATAGTGTGAGACATCAAATGGAGGAGAGATTGCCGAGTTAAATCTAAAAATATTAAATTTATGTAGATTTATCCTCATAAATTCATAGAATTTAAAAAATATTACAGTAGGAAAACTGCATTTAATTGTCATTTTCAGAGATGGATATGAAATTAATATATAGTCGTAGATTTCACAATGCCCTTCAATAAGCACTTAAGAGGAAAGATAATATGTTTACTATTAGTTCGTCAGACATAAATCAGCAATGAATTCAGTGCTGGTAATTTTTACTTTGTTTTTTCATCTTTCTTATTCTCAAGTTTCTTATCAACCAGAACAAATTCATCTGTCTTATGGTGACAGTGTACGTGAAATTGTTGTTACTTGGTCGACAATAGACGATACGAAAGAATCTGCAGTAGAATATGGAATTGGTGGCTTTATATTGAAAGCTGTGGGGTCTTCAAAATTGTTCATTGATGGTGGTGCACAAAAACATTCGCAGTACATACACAGAGTGAAACTTGTAAATTTAACTCCATCTAGTAAATATGGTTTGTAAAAAACGTTTAGTGAGTAAATTCGAAATTAATTATTTGATGTTTTTAGTATATCACTGCGGAAGTGAATTGGGCTGGTCTCCAGAATTCTGGTTTCGGGCAGCACCCGAAGAAAGTAACTGGGCCCCACATGTTGCATTGTACGGAGATATGGGAAATGAAAATGCTCAGTCCTTAGCTCGACTGCAAGAAGAAACACAAAGAGGAGTTTATGATGCTATTTTACATGTAGGAGATTTCGCTTATGATATGGATTCGGTAACTAATTTCTAATACTTTTGTTTATATGTAATCATATATTTTTTTTAAGGAGAATGCAAAAGTTGGAGATGAATTTATGAGACAAATAGAATCTATTGCCGCTTATGTACCGTACATGACATGTCCAGGAAATCATGAAGAAAAATAGTAAGCTAATTTTTTCGTGAAATTTCTTCACTCTAAACTATTATTTTCAGCAATTTCAGTAATTACCGTGCTCGGTTCAGCATGCCAGGCAATACAGAAAGCATTATGTATAGCTTTAACATGGGACCAATCCATTTTATTTCCATATCAACTGAAGTATATTATTTCATGAATTATGGAATAAAATCACTTGTATTTCAATACCAATGGTTAGAGAAAGATTTAATTGAAGCAAATTTACCTGAAAATCGTTCAAAAAGACCATGGATTGTTGTTATGGGTCACCGACCAATGTACTGCAGCAATAGTAATGGTGATGATTGTAGCCATCATGAAACTTTTACAAGAGTTGGTTTACCTTTCCTCCATTCTTTCGGACTGGAACAATTATTTTACAATCATGGAGTAGATCTGGAAGTTTGGGCTCATGAGCATTCGTATGAAAGATTATGGCCTATTTATGATTATGTTGTACATAACGGAAGTTACAACGAGCCATACACCAATCCAAAAGCTCCGGTTCATATTGTAACAGGTTCAGCAGGATGTAAAGAAGGAAGGGAACCGTTTAATGCTACCAGACCCGAGTGGTCTGCATTTAGTAGCAGAGATTATGGATACACTAGATTAAAGGCTTTTAATCGGACACATTTGTATCTAGAGCAAGTTTCTGATGATAAATTGGGTGCTGTAATTGATTCATTTTGGATAATTAAAGATAAACATAGTTCCTATTGACACCATTTTGAATTTAATTGTGTATACTTTATTGTGAATGGCAAAAATTAATGATAATGCATACAAATAAAAGTATATATTTTTTTCGTTATTATTAGTTACACAAAAAGACATGCTAATTTGTAATACTTTGACTTAAAGTACATAAAACAAGGATGGACCTAAAAAGTTTAATTTCTTGAACTTGGTTCTCTTAAGCTCCATGTTATCATAGACCCATAATCGATTCCACTTCCACACTCAGAATTCAATGTAAAGAAGATAAATAAATGCTATTTTCATAGTTTTGTGTAATATATTGCCGTTGTTCACTGTAAATAAATAATGAAACAAACATACAATAAAAATAAGGTATTACAAATTATCTCCAATTATTGTTAGAAATAAGTAACTTTCAGAGCAGGATTTCAGTGAAACTTCACTTTTTAATTTGGAATAGTTATAGTTTTCATTTTAATATACTGGATTTGTAATCCAAATATCGCGTAGTCGAATCCTACCAATGGACAAGAATAAGTTTACATCGAGGACCTAAATCGGATTTAACTGGATTAAGGATTATAATCTGATTCATAAAAAGGATGTAAACGATCTGGATTAGATTTAAAATCGGATTCCTAATCGATTTTATGAACAAGATTTGTTCATAAATCCGATTTACTCTTCCGAGATAAACAGCGATTACATGAAAAACTTAATAGTAGGTACTGAAACAAAATAATGCAAATTATTTGTTCAACCTGACAGACGTTGGTTTAATCAGTTTATGGCCGGTTTTATAAAAGATCAAGTAAATTTACTCTCATTATAAATTTATTTTACTCAACAAATTCTAATCGTTTTGAATTTCTTTATAATAACAGAATCATTGCTATCAAAAAATCGACTGTCATTTAACAGAGTAAATTTCATTTACTCTGCCCTTCATAAAACCGGACATTAGTCATTTAAATAGTAATTTGATATTCTAAAAATGAGTTCAAGTTTTTGTTGCACCAAGAAAGAAACGGAATACTTTCAAAAATTAATTCAAGAGAGAAAAATCATCTATTTTCTAGATGGAAAAATGAAACGAGGGAATCAAATATTTGAGGAATAAACTCAAAATAGAAGAATCTTTATGGTACCAATAATAAACAGGCTAACGAAACGAGAATATAATTTGAATTTATCATATTATCCTCCTGTCATCTATACGCGGTCCTATAGAACTATTAGAGATTTATAATCAAGATATTTCATATTTGAATTGTTTGGCTTGAATTTGTTTCAAAGCAAGCTGCAAATAATCCAAAAGTATCTGAAGTGTCAATTATTTTCTTATTCGCGCGCTATTAAAGTAGTTCAATAAGACCGCGGATAGATGGCGCTGATAGTAATATGCTAAGTTTGAAATAAAGCAGGCATTTCACTTCTTCTTTAAGTATCGTTTTCATTGTGGTGTCGCAGGCGCGGCAAGTGTGGTAAGCGTGGTACGAAATTTGTGCTTTCTATTTTCACGGTGGCGTGAGAAGCGTGGCCAGAAATGCGTATTGGTATGAAAGTTGTAGTTTGCGCGAGCTCGCATTTTTAAATTACAAATAACAAAGTTAATATATCAAATTCGAACATTTTTCGTAAATATGACAACCACAACGCGGCGCAGACGTATACCTTTATTATATGAATATTTAAATTTACTTCGATATTAGGATTAATTTCTCATCAAAATCCATCTCACTGACTTTATAAAATAAGAACACGTGGATGTGAACAAGATAAAGTTTATCTTTTCATATTTTGACGGCTTATCTGATGAACCATCAAAATATGAGAAGATTTACGCATGCGCGGAGGCGAGCGTGGTACAAAAGTTGAATATTTCCAACCTCTGACACCACGCTTCCAACACCGTGGTCCCAAGACCACGGTACGGTGAAATTCAAAATCCGGCAATCCTATTGGCTCAATTTCTCGTACCACGCCTGCGACACCACAATGAAAACGATACTTTAGTAGTTTGTTCTGTGGTAATAAATAAATAAATTCAGTTAAATCCGATGGGACTAAGTCGATATATAAATTTGTCAATGTAAACAGTCTATATTTAAAACTTAATTAAATCTAATTTAAAATAAATCCGATTTAGGTCTTCGATATAAACTTACTCTAAGATTTTCACTGAGCTATAATATACTCTGTGGCATACTCTCTACAAAAACTGAGAGTACTTGTAGCTTAACAACTGGTAACCGCACTCTACGGCTGTAGAACCAATAAACCGAGTGTACTATAAGTGTGATTGATATTTATTTTTACTTGTACAAAGTAATGCCTACTTTACACGATCATATTTTTACGTACAATTATACATGTACTAGCTGCTACCCGCGGTTTCACGGCATACAGATGTACTTTTTGAAATAAATTAAAACAATATATAATAATTGACTGGTGCTATTGTCCGATCAGGTGCTACATTCGATCGTACAATGTGCCTTGGATATTTTAAATTTTTTTCTTAACCAAGTTTTAACTCAGCCGGATGGATAATACGCGAATGAACAAATACGACTCGTGCATCAATTATTATATGTTGATGATTTCATGCTAGAGATCTTCACGCAAAAGCCAACAGCAACTAATTGATGAAGGCTTTTCGGAGATTAGACATTACACTGGAGTGCGAGTCATACTATGATGGTTCTACGAACAAAGTTATACAATACGACTCACGCGTCACCAATTGTACATTGATAACACTATATCATAAATCTTGACGTAAGTGCCTGCAATATCTGTAATTCAAGCTCAGTGATTGTGGAAGATTCAATTATTCAATTACTTGTTTCAAGTGAAACAATGCCCATAGATGTATATGACATTAGGGATATGGCAACTAAAGTTTATTCAAGTGGATAAAAATTTAGTTACAACTTTAGCCGCGGGTGTCACTATTATTATGTACAGTTGCCAAATCTGTCCGGGATTCATTCAATGACTTGTTTGACGCGAATTTGAAGCTTATTAGAATGAATTATTATTATTGGATGAAAATTTGTTTACTTTTGGTGTATTTTTTATATAGCTTTGATAAAGATCAAATTATCATTTTAAAGTACAGCACTTGACCTCCCGTCAGTCAATAACTAAACAATGAAGATTAAAAGGTATTTTTGAGTTTGTACATGCATAAATTATGTACCTATCAAATAGGTACTTGAAACTAGTACTAAATGGAAGCTGCTGTTTCGTAAGTTTGCCCAAACTGCTTGATTTCAAGCTCAGTAATTGTGAGAGATGGTAATTTGCGAAATCTCTGAAGTAACAAGCATTCATGAGCTGTCAAAAATGCGCTTTCATCATCTAGATGATTCTTCCATTTTTTAATATTTCGTTGACAACCTTAATCCATCCTTGTAGTGAGAATCTTATTACAGTATGATTATTACATTGACATTAGAAGCATCTGACTTTCGAAGAAAATTATTATAATTCAAATCTTTGACATAAAAAAAAAGGAATCCCAAAAACAATTTTATTACTCTTTGGATCATCTTAATCCATATATATTTTTTCCTGAATATCAAAATTCATCCTTGTAACAGCAAAGAAATAGAATTTTCATATGAACTTGCTATCGCCTCTATATCTACTTAATTCGGCCCTATCACAAAATTCTTGATCAAATGATCTTTGCTCCCTACAAACTTCTTCCTAGCGAAATTTTAGTGTAATTCGTACTTTTTAATATTCCGTTGACAACTTTAATTCATCCCTGTCCTGTTGCAGAAATCATATCGTAGTATTTATCCAAACATCGATAATAAAAACATTGAACTTATGAGTAAAATTAATATATTCAAGTATCTGACTTTCTGGCATCAAAAACAGAGCTCTCCGAGTGAAATTTACTCCTCTCTGCATCACCTCAATCCAAATCTGCCTGAAATTGCGATATTTATTCTTCTCACATTGTCTAACTAACTCCTGAATTTCATACCTCTACCAACAACTACATATAATATAACTTTCATATAAGCCCCCCTAGATCCGGTCCTGTTATAAAATCCTTTTTTAGATGACGTCTACTTCCGACATGCTACCCATCTCCCAAATTTCAGCTTAATCGGCTTGGCAGTTTTTGAGATTTTGTGTTGAATCAGTGAATGGTATTTCGCTTTTATAGATATAGATTCTTGTCATATTTAACAATTTATATCAGCACTTTGATGATCAAATATTCTCAAAATATTTCATAGCATAACAGTGACAGCTAATATTTGTGGTGGCAATATGACTTGGAGCAACGAACAACTTCATTAGTATTTTTATTTTGTGTTTAATTAGACACTTGATAAAGATTTGATTTTTGTCTATACAGATTATAAATTTCGATGTATTTTCTTGATTTCACATTTTTTATAATAGTTTTTCACAAAAACAAGAAAGATATTAACATTGTCATGTAACACATTGACAATTACTTGAATCATAATAAGAATAAAGTTAAATGCTGAACGTGACTCACACAAGGCAGCAACCACGTCTAAAAGTCCCTAGATATCACCAAAATTTGATGAAAATGGCCTTGAAAAATTTGAACATGCTCTAAACCAACTATTTTTACAACTTCGTATTGAACAATGCCATTCTGTAAATTTCTCTTGCTTTACACGGTCAAATAACATTGAGCAAGAAGATTTTGTAAAATTACATGTATTTTTTAACCGTGTAAAGTAGGCATATAATTGTCAAATATACTCCATTACCTTCAATTGTTTTTTCTACTTTGACTTTGAAATTACAGACATTTTTGGAAATCTTTATGTTGACAGATAAAAGTGGAACTGACTTTTTTGATGTTAACTGCATTTTTCAATTGTTACAGTATCTATTCACATCTCTTGCAGGTTTTTGCTTCAATGTGAAGATCTGTACACATTTTGCACTCAATCATTCTAATATTTATTTAAAAGTAACCGATTGTTTCTTGTTCCTACAGTCTTTTATTTTTTGCTGTCGGATGTGTTGATATTATTAGATGTTTGTGAACCCATGTCTGTTTGTGTTGAAAATGTTCTTTTTCCTACTGTAGCTTGTACTGCTACATCATTTGATGTTCTCAATGGATCCTTTTGCTCAGAATTTGTAGATTTGCCTAGCTCAGTATCTCGTACGTCTGTATTTATATGTTCTATTGTTAATTTAGGTATTTTTCTTCGATTTGTGTATACAGCTCTATTTTGATTTCGGAATTTTGGTAAAGGTGGAGAAGGTATTTGAGGCTTAAAAACATCGCCCGGTTTGCATCCAAGGTTAAGATGTGGTAAAATATGCCTTTTCATCAACAACCGTTTTCCCACCATTTTATATTCCAACCAATTTTCCGCATCATTCTGTAACTATTAAAAAAAAATTTAATAAAATTACAGAAATACATTAACAATGCGCAACTCACATTAAAATGATCTTCACACACATAACCAAGAGAAATTAATACTTTAGGTTGCCTAATTTTTTCATACCACAACTTTCGTAAGTGTGGTATTTGTGGTATACGAATAAATATTTTATTTGGGTTTTTCAATGAAGAGTTTGAACAAGAAGGTACAGAACAATATTTCGTAGCCATGACGACACTAAACAACAGATATTAAAATCTATTATATGTATGAGCAAAATTTTCATATTATTTACTTATTTAAAATTAAAGGAAACTACAAAGGTCAGCTGGTGAATATAAAAATGACATGACGTCTACGAATCAGCAATATCAGCATGCTCTGTTACCAGTGCCGTGTATAACTTTCTGCTCCATTTTAGAAAAAAATTAGAATTAAAATTACTATATTTCGGTGCAACCAAATTCTACTTTTTACTGTTCGGATCCAAGATTACTTCCACTTAATTTTCAGGATCCCACTTTTGACACCAACTTGTGCCCACGGGCTTATATTTACTCTTTTCCAATCCGAATGTTTGATAATAATTGAACATAATTACAATAAATTATTGAATAAATAACGAATTCAATAATATAATTATAGTTGAACCTTTTGTCGATTTCGGGATTTGCGCCCATTTTTCCAGGTCCTAGCTACGACTCTGTTCGTGTACCTAATATCATATTGAAAACAAATGACAGCTGTCCTGTAAAGAGTATAAAGATTGCTTTGTTTGTTGATTTTGTGGGTATCAGGTGGATATTGACATTATATTTATGTATTTTTCAAAATTTTGAGTAATATTGTGTTCTTGAGGCTTATATAAAATTTATTAGTATTATTGAGTGAAAAACAAACAGCAGTAATTATAAATATTTTTAATATATTTACTAACGTCATACTTTTTGATAAACAATGATATAAATATTAATGTTAAATATGTATTGCTTGATGCAGGAAGTGAATGTGTGAAATTTGTTTTTTGAAGCTTTCATTAACAGATTATTAAAAAACAATGTATCCACAAATATTGATTTTCATTTCTTTATTAAATTTTTGTTATTCTCAAGTTTCGTATCAACCAGAACAAATTCATTTGTCTTATGGGGACAGTGTTAATGAAATTGTAGTTACTTGGTCGACAACAAACGATACGAAAGAATCTTTAGTAGAATATGGAATTGGTGGTTTAATATTGAAAGCTGTGGGTTCTTCAAAGTTGTTTATTGATGGTGGTGCACAAAAACATTCGCAGTACATACACAGAGTGAAACTTGAAAATTTAACTGCATCTAGTAAATATGGTTTGTAAAAAACATTTAGTGAGTAAATTCGAAATTAATTATTTGATGTTTTTAGTATATCACTGCGGTAGTGAATTGGGCTGGTCTCCAGAATTCTGGTTTCGGACAGCCCCCGAAGAAAGTACTTGGGCCCCACATGTTGCATTGTACGGAGATATGGGAAATGAAAATGCTCAGTCCTTAGCTCGACTTCAAGAAGAAACGCAAAGAGGAGTTTATGATGCTATTTTACATGTTGGAGATTTCGCTTATGATATGGATTCGGTAATTAATTTTTAATACTTTTGTTTATATGTACTCATATATTTGTTTTAAGGAGAATGCAAAAGTTGGAGATGAATTTATGAAACAGATAGAAACTGTTGCTGCTTATGTACCGTACATGACTTGTCCAGGGAATCATGAAGAAAAGTAGTAAGTATAAAATAATTTGTTGATAATTTCATAGAAAAATTTCGCAAAAAAAGTTTAAAATCAAAATATTGTGTTACTATTTTTGTTGGGAAGTTTACGTCATTCATGATAACATAATGTTGATATTTATTCATGGGTCAAATGGTATAATTTATGTGTATTTAGAAATACTGTTGTAAACGGAGGTTTATCGAAACCAGTAAAATTTTGAAAGTGGTCTACGAGAAAAAAATGTTTGGGAACCTCTACTCTAGTCCATGGAAGTTAGAGAGAAGGCGAACGATTGCAGTGGAAAAATATGTGCCTGGAATTTGATAAAAATATATATTTGCCATCTGGTGGCAAGATGAGAATTGCTAAAAGTCGTATTCCGCTTGAAACGCCATTTGAGCTAATGTTATTTTATTCGATTATTTGTAATCAGTGAGCTTTTGTTATATTTTTTCTATTTCACGTTTTTATCCACTACTTCAGTATATACATATTGATCAAAATCAGTCTTTTTGGAGACTACTTTCTTATTTACATCAGTTTCATTCTTCACTCTTTCTCTATTCATTCAGTTTTCTGAGTTTAATAACTGTTTGAATTAAAATATTTAAATAATTCTGTCGATGACAGCTGAAGACCATTTTCCAATCTGCAAATAAATATCATTTGAGACGTCCATGCATAAAATCAGTATAATAGCAATGAAATTTAATCCTCAAACTTATCAGTTTAAGTATTACAATAACAAAATATAACGCCCTGAAAAATTGCGGTTTTAACATGTATAAAAGCTTGTCTAAAAATGACAGTACGACTTACATCCGACATCTTGGTTGATAACAGCGCTGCCATTTGAGTCTTTAGTCAAATAGAGGCACCGCTATTTTGAGTCTTGCAAAGTGGGCATTGTCGTTTCCTCATCTCATTGATAACTTCATGGTAATCTGGCGACTAAAATTAACTTGTAGCCCTCTAGCGACAATCATATGAACCTTCCAAAACGGTAATGTGTATGAAGCGTCATAAGACGTAATAATAGTGTTTTGCTTTGTTTGTGTCATATCTTATGATTTTGATTCTTTTTTAATTGTTCGTTCCATTCCTTAATAAAACCAGACTTTTTCTAGCCTAATTTCCCTTTTTAAGCTTTATTTCTAACCTCTCATTTTCTCTGATAGTCTCAAATATCTACCATTATAGATTCTGCTAAACCAAAAATAAGCAATGTGAGCTGTTGTGTGTACGGTTGTCATTTGAGAGCGATTCAGAACTTGTGGATAAAAGGGAAGCATGAATCTTTGAAATACGAATTGGCAAACCAGTTACGAAACACATGAGAATACTAGCCGGAGAACATAACCCCAAACACATCCATCTTTATCGGCAAATATATGGATCATGAAAGAATAATCCATAAAATAGAGTACATAACGTTGGAATATAATCTTGAAATTTACCAGAATTATAAAATACAACCCCCTTTTCACACTCAAACAAAGTCTCAAAATCCTTTCAAATATAACATACAAATCGAATGCAACGTCTAACACATTACCGTTTAAAGCCGCCATGTTTGTTTGCATTACAGCAGCGCCGCCATCGGTAATTTTAGTCGCCAATTTGCATCATTTAACTCTTTTTATCGTATTTGGAATGTGAAAAAGGCAGAAATGTATAGCAAATACATTTCTTTCTTTAATTATTACTGATTTGGAAACGAGTTTAAGAACAATCCAAAAAAATAGACTAGGTTAAAAAATAATCTGTACCCTGTCTTTATTTACTGTGAAAGAATTAAGAACAGAATTTTAAGAATTTTGCTTTAAAAGTGGCAGAAGAAATACATTTTGACGCAACAAACAAGCTACACGTGTGCACGGCCAAGACTCAAAAATATTTTGTTGCTTCAAAAAACTTCTTTAGATTCAAATTCTTAAGTGAGTCTTGTATGAGTCCACGTCTGAACAGGGCTTTACGAATATCTCTTTTTGAGCTTCTAGAATTTGTCACCAGACTGCGTAGCGCTTAGCTGGAAATCCCTTTAATTTTCGACGAATGGGTACTTTCTAACAATTCAGATATTCATTTCTGGTTCTGCTTTTAACGTTTCATAAATTTTGAAGTTTCTTCTGAAATATTGGTGAGTTTCTAAAATCTTCGGCTCGGATCATAAAATTTTCGCTCGTTTGAAATAAGGGCTATTTCAATACTTATTGTAGAATATACTATTCTGTATAGGAATTTCCAGTTAAACGCTACGCAGTCTGGTGGCAAATTTTAGAAGCTCAATAAGAGATATTCGCTAAACGTCAGTTATATTCTTTTATCTCTTTCAACTGAATTTATTAAGAATTTAAGTACTATTATTTGAATATTTGATTCGAATAATTATGTCAACTACATATTGTTGTGTACCTAGCTGTAGTTCTTGAAAAAAGCGGGATTCAAGCTTAAGTTTTTTCCTATTTCCTAAACAGGAGAGTAAGGTTAAACTGAAGAATAAATTTAATGATTTTGAATTTATAAGTAGAAAAAAAGTGTGTATTGATTCTTTCAAAATTGAAAAAAAATGAGTCCTTTTATGAAAGTATTTCTTCAATGTTGTGTGGCGGTGACTGCAACGCAGAAGTTTGCAAACATAAACCGTACAATTTTATATTTAAATCTGGGTTGTCACGTGAAGTGTTACAAATAATTATGTGTCCAACATTAAAAACTTCTTCTCCTTCATAAATGACTCAGGCATTTTTATTTTAATATATCACATATATTCTATCAAAGAGAATCTCAGATCTTTCGTCATTCCGCTATTGTTCATTGAATTATTTATCAGAAAAATAAATTCAGAACAATTATAATCTGTAACATTATAATTTCTATTGATACTTACTTATTACTTTTAAACATAGCAAATTCTTCGTGAGTCACTTTATTTTCAATAGTGCACCATGCAATAACCTCGCTCAATGTCTTTTTTCGAGCTTCGAATTTTACTCACAGTGGTGCTGATAGCATAACTTTAAATCCCTATACTTAGTGCCAATTCATGTGCGTAAACGTAAGGAGTACGTAACCGTAAACATAAATGTAAAGTTGAGCTACTGTATTTCAATGCCCGTGTTCACAATACTCTTACGTATTTTTTACGTTTATGTAGTGACATAAGAGCTACGTAATGAAAACGTAAAGTTGAGATAAATTCAACTTTATGTTATGTTTACGTACGAAACAACTAATAGCGCATGCGTCAACTTTAAACACATGTTTTCATTTGACAGTTGACAACATCCTGAATCGAAACGTGCTTTAAATATGATTGATATAGAATTATTATTAAAAGAAGTACAATTTCTTCCTCGTCTTCATATTTCTCTCGTTGGCGACTTTTATAACGCAGTTTCAATAATAATGAAACAATCGCAAGATCTTTTTCAGACATCATACAATAAAACAAAACAAACTTAACTCCAAACTGTTAAAAGCGTGACCAAAGAAAAAAATTAAACAAGAAACAGAATCGAAATCAACAGAATATTTGAAAATGACAGTCAGAGAAACTAACACAATACATCAATAGCCCTAATTTGTACCGATGTAAAATGAAAAAAACACTTTATTTTGATATTTTATGTTACGACCACAGTGAACATACATAATTTCCAACGTACTTCTTATGCTTACGCACATTGTGAATTGGCACTTATTGTAGAATATACTGTTTTAAGTAAGAAAGGGCTAAACAAAGAACCAAATAGTTCTCAAAACAAATATAAGGGATTAGTAAGACAATATCTCCTCAATTGATTTGGTACCGAAAGCCAATCATGTGAATAATAAAAAACCCAAAACCAATTACTATACTCCCAGACTTCTGCCTACTTTTAGTCATACTCATTTGAATATCTGCCCAGTGAAAAGTAAAATCAATGACTGATATCTGAGATCTGAAGTCTAGAATCCGAAATTATTTCAATAGAACTGATCAAGCGACCCAGACCAAAACAGATTTTTTAAATTACCCCGAATACTTACGTCTGGCTCAGTCCAGCACTAAAATATCAGACAAAGACAATCCAGGAGGAAATTGTACTTGCTTACTCAGAGGATTGTCTGGCTTTTTCGGGACTAGTTTACTCTTGTATAAAAGAGAGTAGAGCGCTAAATTTAAATTTGTTTTTTCGCCAGATGGGCCACGGCCGTTCACGACCATTGTGTCATTGTCTTACGCCATTATTGCTTGGTTGTACGACAAAGACCAAGCTCCACCTGCATTGCAGTGCTACTATATTTTAATGCTCATGACGTTTATAAAATTTATTATTTTGTTAATCCCAAGGTCAATACCATTTACTCCAACGGCATTTTAGGTCTACAGAAATTTTTCGATATAATCAGTATCTTTCAAAGAAAAGTCTACCAGATTTTTTCCAAATTAATACCAAATTCTTCTTGAATTGTACTAGCTCCACCTTTTTCAATAAAGCCTTCAACGAACTAAATCCGACTTGATTCAATTTAAAAGCTATCCCCTTTCACATGTGAAAAGGAATATCTAAATTGAACAGCACTTCCAAATAAGTGTTGTCTATTAAATTTTCGAATTCAAATTGAATTGTATCTAATTCTCTTGTTACCAAATATAACCTCGGTTAACAACCAAAAGCATTTTTTATTTTATGTTTTACCTAAATTTTTTTTATGCATCCGGAATACGATCCAATTGTTTTAGAAAAAAATTGTCTGCACAATACCATTGAAAAATATTTGTTTCTGATTTCAAAATTCTCACCTCTTGTTCTAACGGTACTTGAATTAAAATTGGAACTAATAAAAACAGCGCTGTAGTGCATACAATAAAAAGAAACATTGAATTTTGGGAAAGAGCGCTTTTTCATAAGACTTTTCTGTTATATTATTTGATTTCGTTGATATACTATTAAAGATTATTTTTTCAGCAATTTCAGCAATTATCGTGCTCGATTCAGTATGCCAGGCAACACGGACAACATCATGTACAGTTTTAATATGGGACCAGTACATTTCATTTCCATTTCAACTGAATTATATTATTTCATGAATTATGGAATAAAATCACTTGTATTCCAATACCAGTGGTTGGAAAAAGATTTGATTGAAGCGAATTTACCTGAAAACCGCGCTGAAAGACCGTGGATTGTAGTAATGGGCCATCGACCGATGTATTGCAGCAACAGTAATGATAATGATTGTACTCATCACGAAACTCTTACACGAGTTGGATTACCTTTTCTTCACATCTTCGGGTTGGAAAAATTACTTTATGATTATGCTGTGGATTTGGAAGTTTGGGCTCATGAGCATTCATATGAAAGATTATGGCCTATTTATGATTATGTTGTATATAATGGAAGCTACAACGAGCCGTACACCAACCCAAAAGCTCCAGTTCATGTTGTAACGGGTTCAGCAGGATGTAAAGAAGGACGGGAGCCGTTTAATGCTACCAAACCGGAGTGGTCTGCATTTAGCAGCAGAGATTATGGTTACACTAGATTGAAGGCCTTTAATCGAACACATTTGTATTTAGAGCAAGTTTCTGATGATAAATTGGGTGCTGTGATTGATTCATTTTGGATTATTAAAGATAAACATAGCTCGTATCCACATTCAGGTGTTAATTTGGATGATGTAAACGCTTTGAGAAGCAAAATGATGCTATTTTAATTAATTTTTATCCAGTAATTTAATAGTTGAAGTGATATATTTAGTTACCATTTAAGCCATTAAAAATATTTATATTATTATGTTAATTAAATCTCAGGTTCACAAGATTCACAATTACTTTTATTATTCTTCTATTAATGCATACAAAATATCTTAAAATAATTTGAAATTTTCAATTAATGCTTTTCCTCTTCCCATTAATATCTTTTTTTCAGCCACGCAAGTATTATTTATACTCTTTTCAGGCAGTCTTTTAGTACATTTTTTCAATTGACATTTCAACATTATTTCATTAAAAGTATAAAATAAATTATTGTCTCCTCCATTCGGCCCAACAATTAAATCACAATCATAATTATTTTGTACAACGCCCTGAATACAACACTGTAAATATTCGGAATGAACAGCAAAAATGTCACTTAAATTGTAATAATTAATTTTTAATTGTTTGGCTAAAATTCCTGTGACGTAAACATCATCTATCCAAAAATAAGGCACTTTTTGGGATAATTTTATGAGTTTTTCGGCTAATTTTGGTGTTGTAATATAAAACCAACCAGAAACGAATGGCGGGTACATAGAATTTTTATATTCTTGCTTAGTTACGTACCATTTGTTGGCCGGTTCTCTGATTGGAACCATTCCGCGCATAATATATCCAGCTAATATGTCATTTGTTGGTTTTAAATTATTTATAACATTTGACAGTCTGTGCATGTTTATGACAATATCATCGTCCATTTTTATTATATATTTGGAATGTTTGCAGTAGGTAGAAGCCCACTGCAAACCCATAATATGCTTATAAGTTAAATTGCGGTACGCTTCAATAAAATTTCCTTGAATCAAATCGCCAAATCTTTCATTTTCGTTCAATATTGCCTTATAACTTACATCAAATTTATTGTTTTGTGGCCCCATTGCTATAAGAAATACTCTTCTTAATTTCATTTTTACTAATTGTTCATTAGGAAACGAACGTCGCATGGCACTTCGTGTCTCAATATTTCCATAATTTGAGGTTACTATTAGTACAGAAATAATATCTCTATTATTTTGGCAAACATTATTATTAATTAAATAATTAAAATTCAAATCAAACAACTTGAATTCGTTTTGATAATAAACAGTTGAAGTTGGTTGTTTACTTTCTAACGAAAACAACATTAAAAACAGTATTAAGCATGTTGACAACAAAATAAAATTGATAAATGTGTATTTTGAAATTATTTTACACATTTCTTCTCTTTTGTATTGTTTTCAATTTATTTGCGCACAATATTCTAAAATTGTTTGAATAATATCATCCAAATATTTTTTAGAATTATAATCTTTCATATTTCCAGGTGAGATTTCCAACTCAAAATCAGGTCCGTAGTCGGTGAAATACTGAAAAAAATATAATTTAATATTTAGCGCCAATTCACAATCAAAGGAGTACGTAAAAACATAAACGTAAGAAATTATGTACATTCACAGTGTTCGTAACATAAAATATCAAAATAAAGTGTTTTTTTTGTTATACGTTGGTACAAATTAGGGTTATTGATGTATTGTGTTGGTTTTTAAATATTCTGTTGATTTCAATTCTGTTTCGTGTTTACTGTTTTTCTTTGGTTTCACTTTTGACAGTTTGGAGGTTAGTTTGTTTTGTTTTATTGTATGATGTCTGAAAAAGATCTTGCGATTGTTTCATTATTATTGAAACTGCGTTATAAAAGCCGCCAACGAGAGAAATATGAAGACGAGGAAGAAATTGTTATTTTTTTATTAATATGTCAATCAAATTTAAAGCACTTTTCGATTCAGAATGTTGTGAACTGTCAGATGAAAACATGTGTTTAAAGTGGACGCATGCGCTATTAGTTGTTTCGTAAGTAAACATAACATAGAATTGAATTTTTCTCAATTTTACGTTTTCATTATTATGTCAATACATAAACGTAAGAGTATTGTAAACACGGGCAACGAAATACAGTAGTTCAACTTTACGTTTTTGTTTACGGTTATGTACTCCTTACGTGTACGCACATTGTGAATTGGCACTTTAGTAACACAATTTTTTTTACTCACTTCAGAAGTATCAGGAATATCGGAACATATTTCTCGATTAAGTATGACAGATGTTAAATAAGTCCAATGCCGTGCGGTATTTGGAAAGTTATATCCGCCCCCTCCCACAAATAAAGTCGGCACATCTACTTGTAAAATGTCCTTTATGCACTGACCAACTGATTTAGGTGTTAAATTTGCTTGGCCGACTGGATCTCCACGAAGTCCATCAGCTCCGCATTGGACGACAATAGCGCGCGGTTTAAATACTTCGCAAATTCTAAAAAATAAATATTAGCTGGGAAATATATTTCTACACGCATATACCTTGGAAAAATTTTACTAAAACTGTAAATCAATGTATTATCACTTAAACCTTCTAAAAATGGAAAGTTTAATGAATAATATTTGCCTTTTAAATAACCTAAATCGTCAACATTTCCTGAACCGGGATAGAAACCGGGTGAACACTTATGGAATGATAATGTTAAAATCCTTTGACTGGTTTCAAATAAGTTCTGCACACCATTTCCTGCAATTAAAAAAAAGTCATTATTGTTTTTTATATACAGGGCACGCCTATGCTCTTAACTGTGTTGCAAAAGTGAAGCCAAAAATGTAATCTTGTTAGAGAGAGAAGGTAACTGAGAGATAGGTAGAGGCGGGCCCATGTTTTGTATGGAAGTGAATGGCGAGTATTTAGTATTTTTATGTGGAAATATATTGTAAAATATGAAGAAATGTTTTGTGCCAAATTGTAATAGTACGTACAGAACTTGTAAAGAGAAATATTGTCTTTTTTGTACCCAAAAATGATATTTTATTAAATAAGTGGCGCAAGAACATAACACGACAGAATAGAACATTGAAATACAGATTACGTTTGTGAAAAACATTTCAGAGAGGAGGATATTATAAAAGAATGGTCGTCTAGAGATGCAAAAGTGAATAGAAATTATTTTAAAATTATAATAGAACTACTGACAATTCTATGTTACAAATTGAAAGGTTATATCAATGTTTCAAATTATTGAACGTATCTAACCTAGACTTTGAAATGAAACTTATAGATTTACACAGAATTGCAACATTAATTTTTTGAGTTTTCATCAATATATAAAAGTTATTTAGAATACAATTGTCAAAAGTGAGCGAAGCAAGTGTTCTTGTTAACCCTGTAACATATTAGAATATTTTTTTATTTCTCCTGTGCTACTCTCGAAAAATTGAAATTAACAATAGTATATTGTGCAACAAGTGCAATAAGTTCTCGGCTGCCCCTCGAGAGCTCAAGTGGGCAACTGACAACACCGCACGAGTTGCAGATACTATTTTTTATTACGAATGCGGGTAAACACTATTTTGCGCTTGTTTTTTTTCGGGCGGTAAATTATACTTGGCGCACGCAAAAGCCAAAGAGCCATTTACTGCCCGGAAAAATATGTGCAAAATAGTTCTTATCCTGCATGAGTAATAAAAACTACGTTTAAAGTATTTACTGATAGAATAGAGTCAAGTAATAAATCTTTTCTCGTGCAGTTTTTTTACACCAGAAATTATGTCAAAACTTACTTTTTGTGAGATCGTGGATATATATTATATTTTGTTAAATTTTTCGTTCATGTTCAACAAACAAAAATTTTTGCAGAGCAGCATTTTCTATTTCTACCTTTCTTCTAGTGAATAAGAAATTGTTTGTATATATTTTTTCAATTTTATCACGCTCATTGTAATATAAAACATTCATCAAATTATTAATGTGCCTATTATAATTCACAATCAGTAAACTCGCGTCCAAATAAACGTTTATAAAACAAGTTTCATTATAATGTACTAATTCATTGCAGGTTTTAATGAATAGTAATGCTAATTTTCTTTTACTTTTGCCTTTCATTCAATAAATAATGTAGTTTTCAACGTAATGAAAATAAGAAATCTATCTGGCAATTGTATTTTATTGAAAATAATTGAAATATAATCTTATTTCTGCATATGACGCACGCAAAGCTGGGCCCGCTTTCGCTATCTCTCTCACAACTGCCGCATTACATTTTAGGCTTCACGTTTTCCAACTGAGTGTCCGCTCCTCTATTATTCTTCTTCGTGGTTTGGAGTGATGACCAGCCATCTTTGAAAAGATATTTTTGTTCGCGTATGTTGCTCTATTTCCTGCAATTATTCTTCGATTTATTTCGTCTTCAATACGATTATTGCTATTTAATTGGGAATTGATGAATGACGTTACTTGCTCGAAGCTTCTGTTGTCAAACTACCCTTTCTGCTGGCTCGGTTGTTTCTCTACAATTTTTCATGTATTTTGTTTTATCTTCGTTTACTTTCAAGCCTATTTTGCATGATTCTCTCTCTAGTTTCGTGAATGTTTCCTTGAGATCGATTAATTTGCACGATGTCCTATGACTAAATGTAATGTTAGGTTAAAGAGCAGTGCAGATAGTCCAACTATGGCCCTTGATTTGCTAAGTGTTGATTTTACTAGTTTTACTAGTTTAACTGGAATACCCATCAATTTCAGCTTTTGAAGCTTGTTTCTTCTATTTATGGTATCGAAGGCTTGTTTAGTGCCAATTCACAATGTGCGTAAACATAAGGAGTATGTATGTTTACAGTGGGCGTAACGTAGAATATCAAAATAAAGTGTTCTTTTAGAGTTATTAATGTATTATGTTGGTTTCTCTGGTTCATTATCAAATATTCTGTTGATTATGATTCTTCTTCGTGTTTATTGTTTTTCTTTGGTTTTACTTTTAATCATGCGCTATTAGTTGTTTCGTACGTAAGCATAACATAAAGTTGAATTTATCTCAACTTTACGTTTTCATTACGTAGCTCTTATGTCAATACATAAACGTAAGAAATACGTAAGAGTATTGTGAACATGGGCATTGAAATACAATAGTTCAACTTTATGTTTATGTTTACGGTTACGTACTCCTTACGTTTACGCACATTGTGAATTGGCACTCATAGGCCACGTGCATGAAGTCTACTAGCGCCTCTAGCGGGCAATGGAGAATGATTGAACTTCCATTTTATCATTGTTTCATACCTATAATTTTTTAAATGTACTAATATTATTTAATTCAGCTGTGTGCGTATACTATAACTTCCATAGCATAAAAGGTTCGTAAAAATTATTTATTTTGAGTATTTTTTTCTCCAATTATACCATATCTATTAGAGAAAATGTCTTAATTCGTCCAAATTGACAGGATAACCTCAAATTATGACGCCGATGATCTTGCGGATCGGGTTTATATGTATCAAATACTGTATCCCTTTTACCGAGGGAGCATTGAAGAAAAGCGTGAAATTAGTTTTGCCACCTCGCATTATGATTCCAAGCGTCTGTACCGGAAGTGCACTTTACTTGAAACTTTTTCCAATTTTTCGCATAAATCCAGAATGATCAGCCGTAGTATACTGGAATTTAGCATTTGAAATTGCTGTAGCATCTTAATGGTCATCTTCTATTTTAGTAACAATCGGCTGAGCCGGAAGTGCACTTTATATAACAGACTTTTTGAATTCTCCGCATAAATTCTGAACAATCAGTCGTAGAATATTTAAATTTTGTATTAGGCACTTTTATAATATCTAGTTGTACACCTTGCATTATGATTGCTATCGACTAAGCCGGAAGAGCACTTTATTCGAAACATTTTTTGAATTTTCCGCATAAATTCAAAGCGATTGAACGTAGATTGTTAGAATTCAGTATTTACGACGATTATACCGTCTAGATGCTCATATCTTATTTTTATTGAGATCCACCGAGCCGGAAGTGCACTTTACTTGACAGTCTTTTGGAATTTTTCGCATAAATTCGAAACGATCAGGTGTAGAATATTGAAATTTGGTATTTCAGTCTGCTGTAGCATCTGAATGATTATCTACTATTTTCATAACAATAGACTGAACCGGAAGTGCACTTCTGTAGGAATTTATTTTTTAATTTTGCGCATAAATTCAGATCTGTTGGTAGTCGTAGAATTCTGGAAATCAGTATTTAGGAATGTTGTAGTATAAGAATAATGGTCTATTGTTTCCATAGCAACCGACTTGGCCGAAAGCGCATTTTACTTGACAGATTCTTAGAATCTCTTGAGTAAATCAAAAACTATTAACTGTGGAACGATGAGATTTTGTGTTTGATTATATATTTCCAATGATATATATATATATATATATATATATATATATATATATATATATATATATATATATATATATATATATATATATATATATATATATATATATATATATATATATATATATATATATATATATATATATATATATGATCCAATGATGTACAAGTAAGTCACGTGATGTTCACGTCAGATTTTTTATGTAAGATTTCTTTTTTACATGGACCTATTCTTGGTTTATAATTCTTTGTTTGTTCTCAACTCTTATAAAATTTTCTGCTTTCTTTCCTGCAATTTTATTGTTCTATATCTTCTAGTTTCTTGTTTATCATCTCTCTCTTCTTTCTCCTGCACATCTTTGTTGATATTTTCTTCAGATAATCATATTCCGCTTGATTAATTTGCTCGAGTTCTTATTTGTAGCTATTTTTTCCATGCCGTATTTTAATTTTTTATACATGCTCTACATTCATCACCGAATCATTTTATTATCCTTGCTTATTTCTTTGCGGTATAGCTCAGCTTTTGCTGGTATTTTGAGATTGTCTATATTCCATTTCTTGCTTTTATTTCCTGTTATAACTTTTACTTTATGGAGGTGCTTCAAGAAACAAAAAATTTCTGGATGAAGACAATGTGCGATTTGCAAAGACTTCTTCATAAAGAAGTGCGTTTCCATTAGCAATAAAAATCATATCGGCCATTTCAATATTGGAATAATTAGGCATGTTTTATTACTTTTATAAAATGTTATGATTAGTGACAGTGTAGGTATTATTACAAAACGCCAGAATAAAATTAATTAATTATGTGGTTAAAATATATATTTACCATGATGTACATCCAAATCAATGTACAGAATTCGTCCGAAACATTCACTAAGCTTCTGTATTGCAATAGCTATATCATTTATATAACAAAATCCTTCTGCATTATCCCTGTAATATTAATAATAACCATTACTATTGAATAAAAAAATATATTAGGTACTTACCGTTGAGCATGATGCCATCCTCCACACCAATTTATAGCCAACTTAGATTTCCCACTAATTAAACAATTCGCTGCAGTTATTGACCCCCCAGCTATAATTTTTGAAAAATCTAATAGATTTTCTAAAATTGGACAGTCGTATCCTAGTCCGTATTCTTGCTGTTCGTCTTCAAATTGATCAACATCATCACTATCATTCACTAGTTTAATAAAATCTATATAAGAACTAGAGTGACACAGTTTTAAATCCTGTTCGGTTGCTGGTTCACTTTTTTCAACTGTCATAAACTTTAATAGATCATATGATTGTATAAGATCGTGAACAACTGATGCCTGGAATAATTAATAACAGAATTTAGTTTCCCGCCAAAAATTGAAATTTCAAGCGAAACTTGATGTGTCAAATTATTGTACGGCATAAAACTATATTTAATATTTATAAAGTTTATTGTTATTGTACTTTGTCATCAGAGTCGTAATGATTCTTTATTTATTGTTGCAAATAGTCTTGTATGTTTTGTAAACTAACCTAAAAATTACTTTGAAACTTACTCTTTTAGTCATAGTTGGTAAACGATCACATTGTTCGCATAAAATTTTGTCGTAAACATAAATTACATTCCGTTTATTTTCAATTTTCATCATATCTGACAAACAACAAAAAGAACAAAACTAAGGATAGAAATTGAATTGACTTACCGCCGATGATACACAAAAATTGAGATACATCGGTAATGTTCGTAGCAGATTGTTGAAGGCATTGCTATGTTGTTGTTTTTTACGAATTAGTACAATTTTATCATGGATAAGTCAATCGACACATGCGCGTTTGTAATGTTGTTTCGTTGTAAATCGCAGGGTTCAATTGCGCTAGTTCAACATAGGAGGTAGTGCAGTAAGTGTGTGTTTTGTGGAATAAGCCGGCCTCGATTAACAACGCGCAAAGTAAGAATATTGATTTGAAAAACGCAGTTTTTAATTATTCCAATATTACACACTTTATAAGTGACATGTTCATTTATAAAATCAGTGAAACAATAATAAGTTTATTTAACCTTGATTAATGTGTTTATTACGTAAACATAATAATTTTGAAAGTCAGTTCGTTGACTTAACACTTTTTGTAATTACTTTGACATGGATGAAATGTTCCAATTATTTGTAATTTGTTGTAGTTTTTAATTCAACATTCCGGAAGTTGTTTTGACCATTTTTGCGTCGAACTTGAAATAAATTATTTCAATTTATTGTTGTAAAATAAAATATGACCACTGTGTTCAAAGGTTATATGCTACATTGATAAATAAAGTTATTAATATCCAAATAATATCTTTAATAAAATATAAAAATGCGTGGCAGACTGGAGAAATATAAAAGGGAAATTTTGTTAGAGTACTTAAGGTACTTGCAAAAAAAGTGACATCTGTGGATCAAACGCTTGTAGCAACTAAAAAAACTATTTGACCTTTACTGGAATCTGGAATACAAGGCTTGTCATCATGTCAAGTTCGGTCCTGGAATAAATGGGTTTATTTTTGAGTAGTTTTAAGTAGACTGTCTGGAATTTATCTAATCTTAGGTTCAGTTTGTATTTCGGAAGAAAATTAAACTATTCTGCATTTGTAGTATCAGCTTTATTTTATAAAAAAAAAAAACGTGTATTTCAGGGCTATGAATTTTATATTTTACACACAATCTTGACTGTTTATTTTTTAATTCAGAAGTGTTAATAGAAGTGATGCTGTTTTGCTATATACAAATATTTTGATCAAATATTAGCCTATTATCAAAGTAATCCTAAAATCTTTTTGTCAGCAGTTCTGCTATTTTTAAAATGTCCCTAATTAATTCTTAAATATTTGGTAGCAGTTATCAATTATATTTTTCAGTAAATTGTTGTTTATAAGATCAATTTCCATATAATGACAATGTTATCTTTAAAAATTATTAAATGTTGTGCCATTTATTTGATGAGCAGAAATAGAAACGACACGTGGTTTTGGTAAAAATAAATACAAAAAGTACTAAGATCTAGAGTACATACTGTTCCAAGTTCTAATTTAATCTTTGTCAAAACGAGATTTGTACTTTCTAAAACAGAACATTTAATAAATTTCCCAATAAATAATATTTAAATGACTTCAAATTATTTATTATATTCATTTATTATTTATCTTGTCACGTTATATTTTGTTTTATCTATCGGAATATCAGTTTCCACTATAATGTCTCTATAAATTACGCCTCAATTACAAAAAATTAATTACTATTGTTTATTTTAATTGGCGACAAGATTATTTAATTAAAGACTTGCTTTATCTAAATTAAGTTTTAACTCTTAATTAAGGTTTAAGGCATTGATTAGACTTTGTGTTTTCTGGTATTAAGACTTCAGCTTTGCAAACAATTTCTCTTTCAAATAAATTTGCATGAGTTTTATCGATTTTTTGTAACCTACAATAATAGTTGAGAAAAAGTTGTGATGATTGAAATTTCCGCATTATATTGTGTATGATGCAGTCAGAAGTATCATCTGATGTGATTCGTACGTTAAAATAAAATTGAAATTGTTTCATATTTTATCAGTTATAATTGACTAGATTAACTATTAAAAAGAAAATTATTTTGAATATTATGTTTGCCGATAAATATGTGAATTTATAAAAGATAAATAATTTCCAAAAGATCAATTTAGGTTATCAATTCTGTACAGTCATTGGATTTATTCATGATGTATATAAAAGCATCTTTAATGAAATCTGTCACATTTGTGTGTAAATCTTAAAAGTTTTTTATTATTTGCTCTTAATAAAATCATAAAAGCTTAATATCTAAAATATGAGACCTAAATATCCTGAAATTTGTATATTCTAAGATAAAATATATAAAGAAGAATCGATTCTGATAATTTTTTATTGTTATAAACATCATACGGGTGCAACGATTGCACGCTGTATTACTTGACGGACGGAGGAGAGAATTGTCGCAACAGAAGCACACACTGTTTGACTCTGTATCCCCTAAACGAATTGAGATAATTGAAGTCTGTAAAAAGTATCGTATTCTGCACGATTCATTCTAATGTGATAAGAATTATTATTAAAATATCTCTAAAAATACAAATGCTATTACCTGATAAATAATATTTAGGGTTTGTAGCTGTACCTTTCGACTCAATTGAGATAATCAAAATGTGTGGGAAATATTGTGATCTACATATTTGGATGTAACGCGATGGAGAGTTTCATTAGAATATCTTCAGAAATACAAATATGATCGATTGAAATTCAATATTCAATAATATTTCTAAAATCGACTATTGTAGTAGCACAATGTTTGTTGCTGTATCTTCTGAACGAAATAAGATATTTAAAATTTTTAATAAAGTCAATAAAAATGTCTTAGAAACCGAACTGACAAGACATTTCTGTTTTAAAACTGAGAATAAAAGATTATCAATAATAACAAAATTCGATAGACAATGTAAATATTTGGATTTTCATTCAAGTTATTTTCTATTATGTATTAAAGCAGTTCTTTCACATCTTTAATGAAATCTGGTACCTTAGGATCGTTGTAATTCTTCATACAATTCGTAAGGTTGGAAATCACTACTTTCATCCTGAAAGTTTTTTATCATTGTTGTTGGGGTGTTGAGTTGCCTCCAAGATGTTTAGAGCCTCTGGCTTAGAGAGGGGATAACATGCCAGCCTTTAAATTCGGACACCCTGTTTCCAAGAGGGATCATTATTGTAAAAACAAGACTAGAATCACAAGATAAGTTTACTACGTTAACGCATAAGCATTGCATTGCGCAATCATATATTTATGTACGTACCTATGTATGTGTACATTATCTAAAATAAAATCAAAAATAACGAGTTCCTAAGGCTCAAAAAGAAATAGTGGTTTCATTGTTTCTTCCTCACGTCGTCCTCTTAATCGAGTGTGTGAGTGCACAGCAATTGTGATAAAAAATCTGACTCATATTGGGTTGAGGCAGGAGGCTGTAGGCGGTGGTCCACGTCGCTCTTGCCTAACACCGCCTAAACTAGAAAATTTCTGTAAAGGTATTTTATTTCAATAATATTCTGTAGCTGTATAAGAAGAGTTTTAAAAATTAATATATAGCTAAGAGGGTAAATATTATTGGCGTAGTTAGGAAGTTTTCCGGCCAGTTGATCAACCACTGCAAGGTTTCAATTTCGGTAATTCTAACTAATTTTTTAGTAGAATTGACAAATTTTAGAAGTAACGGAGCAATTGAATGAGAGATACACAGACGATTCTTCAAAATTATGAAGTTCATTCACTCTCCTGAGGAATAAGCAGAAGAAAATAATTTTTTTCAAAAGCCAGTCAGTTTTTTTGCCGAGAAATAATTTTTGGGGTATTAATTGAGGTATCAATTTTCCAACCAAAATTTGAGGAATGCATCACACGATTCATCGAAATATCTCGAAAACTTCAGATTTTATCAAGAAATTTTATACAGGTGAAACGAGCTACCTTCAATAACTTCTATGTTATTGAAGATACAATAAAATACAGAGGGACAATCTTATGTTGGGCCAAGAGGGACATCCAAATATGGAAGAAAATATTTTTATGAACGAGTGGCTCTCAAGCTACAACACAAAGTTACATTTTTTCAAATGAGATACTGTATATTTTTTGGGCCCTTTCGATAGAGTTTTTTTTTGAATTCAACTATGTATTTGTTTCCTTACATGATAAAAATATTGAGAAAACTTAAATAAACTTTATTTTTATAGTTATCAGTTGCTTGGCATTGCTGTCAAAAATTCGATTTGATATTGTTCATTTTTGGAGAACTGTTTAGTTAATGAACGTTCATGCAACCGTGCATATGAAAAGCAAAATCTGCTATCTGTCAATTTGAATTATTCAATGCATAATTCTTATTGTTGAAAATTGCTATAAAGTGTATTCTGCACCAGTAATATCAACAGAAAATTTGATGGATCGCGAAATAAATTAATAATGCTAATTTTGAATCAATTTTGAAAAGATTCTAATTATGTTTAGAAAAAGATGGAAATCAGCTAAAGCACTATTTATGAAGTTATTAACAAATAATTTGATGTATTTATGTAGCTCAATTGTTCATAACTTACTGAAAAATAGCTATAAAAATAGAATTTATTCAAATTTCAATCGCATTTTTCTCAATATTTTCATGATGTAAGGATATAAAACAAAAACATGGTTGAATTCAGAAAAATCGCAAAATAGCATCTTATTTGAAAAAATATAACTTTGTGTTGTAGCTTGGGAACCATTGGTGTAAAAAATATTTTCTTCCATAATTGGGTGTCTCCCGATTTCGCCTTTGGTCCCGCAAAAGATTGTTCTATAATAATATTTCATTGTATCTTCAATAATATAGAAATTATTCGGGGTAGCTCGTAAGCTCGTTTCGGTGTTACACCCTGCATAGAAAAAAAATTTGTAATTAGATTTTATTGAGGTTGGTAGATCACGCGAATTGAAAATGAGAGTTTAAACTTGAACAAGGAACTGTTTTAATTTCATCAGAAAAATATATTACATTTGACACATTGTAAAAACAAACAACTACTCACTAGATTTTCAATGTGCACAGGCACCTATATATTGTATAAATACTTGTAAAGTCAATAAGAGTCAATTGTGAGTTATTCAACAGATTTTCTACATAAAAGTTGATTGTACTATGCCAATTTTTCTCACTGTTTTTCCACAATTGATGAAAAATCATTATATTAAAATATCCTATCATACGCGATGATTTTTCGATTTATGTGTATACGCAAATTCTCGTTTTCTGTTGATGGGCTAAAAAGATGCATAAAATAGAATTTTATAAAATCTAATTTTTATATGTGGGTAAAATGATTTTTCATTAATTTCGAAAAATCTATATCGTACAATAGGTCATTTTGTAGGAAATTCAATTACGAAATTTTATTTCACATGAAATTTTTTGATCACATTGATAACGCGGATATAACCTTGATGCACCCTCCAAATTTTGGATGGAACACTGATGACTTCTGAAAAAAACCTTTTTTTTGTATTGTCACAAATTTTATTGTAAATAATGTATTTACACAGGTTACAGTGCCGATATCTTTTTACAAACTCGTATGAGCACAATATTGCTCACAGTTACTCGTACTGTGAATGAACTCCTCTCCTAGCTCACGCTCTTCTATACCTAAGCCGGCAATGGGCCAACATTCAACTGTCTAACAGTTGTTGCCTGGCAACCACCGAACATCTAGTGGCCATAGCTCGTCAATCATGTCCGACAATTGAACATTGACCCTGTCAATACTAACTAGGATTACAGTTACAACGAATTCAAATAAATAATTATGTGAACTAATTACTACAAATATTTCATATTTATGACAGTATGTTTGATGTAAAGCATTAGGTTTAAAATGTAAGAATCAGTAAAAAAAAGTGCCAGTTTTATAATTAGTAATACTTTGACCTAATTAAGAAAAAATTACTAGTTAAACATATAAGAAAACAAAAATTCTCTCGATTTCGCCGGAAACAAATGTAAAGTCGCTTCTTTAGCTGCATACAGAATTTCGCGAGAATCTTCAGCTTCTGATGCTTCTGACAAATTAATTTTTTATATTGTTACTATGCTTTTGCTTGGCAGTTGTCAAAACTGTTACTACGTTTTTGCAAGAATACAACATTGATTAGTATTTCTGTAGAAAATTATTTCTATTCTTGGCGTCTTGCATTCAAGTTTTTCCATCAAGTAAACAAAAAATAGCATGTTCAATACGTAAGAAGAGCGATATTACTTTGCTCGTGTAAATTTAATTCACTCGCTCGTTGATTTACACTCGCTAAACTCTCACTTTTCTCTAAATCTCTACTTGTCAAGCAATCTACTATTTTTAGCGCATTTTTTGGAAAAAAGCGCTATTATATTCACTTTGACTGTCTGTCTGGCTGGCTGGTTGGCGTGACGCTGAGTTCTCAGCAACTATATTATTTACAGACTTGGAACTGGTACTAAATAAAAGCTGCTGTTTCGTAGGTTTGCAAAAATTGCTTTAATTCAAGCTCAGTGATTGTGGGAGATTAAATTATTCAATTACTTGTTTCAAGTGAAACAATGCCCATAGATATATATGACTTCAAGGACATGGCAACTAAAGTTTATTCAAGTAGATAAAAATTTAGTTACAACTTTAGCCGTGCGTGTCACTATTATTATGTAAAGTTGTCACATCTGTTTGGGATTCATTCAATGACGTGTTTAACACGAATTTGAAGCTTATTGCAATGAATTATTATTATTGGATGAAAATTTGTTTAATTTTGGTGTATTTTTTTTTATATAGCTTTGATGAAGATCAAATTATTATTTTAAGGTACAGCACTTGACCTCCCGTCAGTCAATAATTAAACAATGAAGATTAAAAGGTATTTTTAAGTTTGTACATGCATAAATTATGTACCTATCAAATAGTCAACTTGAAACTGGTACTAAATGGAAGCTGCTGTTTCGTAAGTTTGCCAAAACTGCTTGATCTCAAGCTCAGTAATTGTGGAAGATGGTAATTTGCGAAATCTCTGAAGTAACAAGCATTCATGAGCTGTCAAAAATGCGCTTTAACATCTAGATGATTCTTCAATTTTTTTGCTAATTCCTCTGGACTAAAAGTGGTGCCTTCTTCCAATTGGAGGTAAAGTTGAAAGTCTGACAATCTGATAAAGTTCTAGGGTGAACACTCTTGCTCCACCCAGCTACGCCCATGCAAAATGTGTTATAAAATTAATTGACTTTTAAAATAAGGTTTTTGGAAGTATCCTATCAAAAACCTTACTGAATATGTTACCAGGAGTCAAAACGGTTGCAGAGTTGTGTTTTTCAATTACAAATTGATTTCATGCATCCAATAAATAATTAAATAACCTTTGTACTCTTATATGAGAACGTGATTTATTTCGAAAACTTTTTTACATTTCGTATTTTCCACTGTAGATAAATTTAGACAATCTCAAGACATTTGATAATTAGAGTAATGCCCGTTCCAAAGTTTAATTTATTATCTTAAACTACCATTCATAATATTTTGTTATTGGATAAACAGAAGTATAATTATCTTGTGTACATACTTGCATCAAAAAATAATAAGTATACACTATTATAAAATAAATATGCACCTATCTATCTACTCACACCATCTACATATTTGTACACTTATCGTTTATTAAATTCTTCATCAAAACGTGTGTTTATTTTCCCATAAAACTTTGTCGGAAGAATAAAACAAAGATATGGAGCCAGTGGCGTAACTACCGCTGGTCCAGCTGTTGTAATTGCCTGATTATTTTTCTTGAATATCTTCAATGAATTTCTTGATTTTTTCAAGAATTGTGATGTTGAAAAATGATTTCATAAAGTGAAGATTAATAAGAATTTGAAAATAATACTTCTTGCTATACTCGTATTTGAGATAAGAGTTAAAAATATGATTTCTACTACATTTTACTTTCTTTCTACTAAAAGTAATCATTTAAAGCATCAAAATAGTATACTACTGAGAACAGAACATAAAAAAATTCTTTTGAGCTTGTAATCTAAACATATCAGCAATTGAATAACGTAATATAGATAACATAATATTATCGTAATTTTATTTGCAGGTACTGCCAAAAACAGGTCAGTCGCAGTACAACAGTCACCGAATAACAAGCAGCACACTGAAACAACAAAATAATGTTTACCCGATTAGTGACATCAACAAGATGTCTCCATAAAAAACCGCGCTACAAATGGACGAACAAGGGTGAATATTCAACACAAGTCCCATATAAACCAATAAGAAAGGTATTAGTCGCTAATAGAGGAGAAATAGCAATACGTGTTTTTCGTGCTTGTAATGAATTAGGAATTAAATCTGTTGCTATCTACTCCAAAGAAGACAGAGCACATATCCACAGACAAAAAGCAGATGAATCCTATATAGTCGGTGAAGGTCTACCTCCAGTAGCTGCATATTTAAACATCCCAGAGATTATTAAAGTGTGTTTGGAAAACAATGTGGACGCAGTGCATCCCGGTTATGGATTCTTGTCGGAGAGGTCAGATTTTGCGCAGGCGGTTGTTAATGCAGGTCTACGATTTATTGGGCCAACTCCCAAGGTCGTCCAGCAGATGGGGGACAAGGTGGCGGCTAGAGTTGCCGCTATTGCAGCCGGTAAGATTTTTCAGCATTTGTTTGTAATTTCAAGGCCAATGAATTCTAAACCGTGCATGTATATAATTAGTTGCTATAATCGAATCATTAACTTAAAAAAATTGACGTGAACATTCCTAAATACTGATTTCCAAGATTCTACGCCTAACAGTTCTGAATTTATGCGCAAAATTAAAATAAAATTCCAACTGAAGTGCACTTTCGGTTCAGTCTATTGTTATGAGAATAATAGGCAATTATTCAGATGCTACAGCAGACTGAAATACCAAATTTCAATATTCTACACCTGATCGTTTCGAATTTATGCGAAAAATTCCAAAAGACTGTCAAGTAAAGTGCACTTCCGGCTCGGTAGATCTCAATAAAAATAGGATATGAGCATCTAGACGGTATAATCGTCGTAAATACTGAATTCTAATAATCTACGTTCAACCGTTTTGGATTTAAGCGGAAAATTCAAAAAACTTATTTATTTATTACGCTGATCACTCACTGGATATTCACTATATCATTGTTCCTCAGTCAAGTTGTTTGCCCATATATATATACAGATGTCCATTTCTGGAAATATTCTACGTCATTCGAGAGTACGTTACTAGAATTTTCGCCCAGATAGGGGCGGATTCAGGCCTTATTTTATATTTTATTTTTACGAATTATGACACTTTCGCACGTTACAATACTGACGTCAATCCGAAAATACTCAAAATGGATTCAGGGATGTCCAAAACGGATATTT
The DNA here is from genome assembly GCA_963989225.1 of Dromius quadrimaculatus. Taxonomy (NCBI): domain Eukaryota; kingdom Metazoa; phylum Arthropoda; class Insecta; order Coleoptera; family Carabidae; genus Dromius; species Dromius quadrimaculatus. The sequence continues at coordinate 44,294,833 of OZ022334.1, read as the reverse complement.
CCATCAAATCCTATAACCATTACTTTTCATTATTTTTATGTCTAAGAAAATCTGATATTTTGTCGCCTCATTGAATACGAAAAGGTTATCAGTTATACTTCTTCATAGTTATGATAATAAATCAAATTAAAATTTCCAAATGTGGTTAATTTCCGATAAGCATGAATTATTTCATTTTTATTTACGTCCTTATCAATCTAGAAGCTCCATGTGTTTTATTCTTTTTTATATATTTTAATTGTGACTTAGTGAAAATTCCATTTCTACGCCAGTAAAAATTCGCGCTTCATAATCTGATGATAGTTTTATTGCGGCATTTTAAAAATCTATGAATATCACACGAATATTTTTAGCGCATTTTTTTGGAAAAATTATATTCACTTTGGCTGGCTGGCGTGACGCTGAATTCTCAGCAACTATACTATTTACAGACTTGAAACTGGTACTAAATAAAAGCTACTGTTCCGTAGGTTTGCACAAATTGCTTTAATTCAAGCTTAGTGATTGTAGAAGATTAAATTATTCAATTACTTGTTTCAAGTGAAACAATGCCCATAGATATATATGACATTAGGGATATGGCAACTAAAGTTTATTCAAGTAGATAAAAATTTAGTTACAACTTTAGCCGTGGGTGTCACTATTATTATGTACAGTTGTCAAATTTGTCCGGGATTCATTCAATGACTTGTTTGACGCGAATTTGAAGCTTATTAGAATGAACTATTATTATTGGATGGAAATTTGTTTACTTTTGGTATATTTTTTTTTATATAACTTTGATAAAGATCAAATTATTATTTCAAGGTACAGCACTTGACCTTCCGTCAGTCAATAACTAAACAATCAAAATTAAAAGGTATTTTCGAGTTTGTACATGCATAAATTATGTACCTATCAAATAGTCAACTTGAAACTAGTACTAAATGGAAGCTGCTGTTTCGTAAGTTTGCCCAAACTGCTTGATTTCAAGCTCAGTAATTGTGAGAGATGGTAATTTGCGAAATCTCTGAAGTAACAAGCATTCATGAGCTGTCAAAAATGCGCTTTCATCATCTAGATGATTCTTCATTTTTTTGAAAATAATTGCAAGCAAAATTTCTGAAAATATGTTATTGCATTGTGTTTTCCGTTTGTAGTTTTCTTAAATTGCGATTACAAACTGAATGTGAACCTGCTAGTCAATTAATAAAATTTATGAACCTATAATTAGGCCACACATTTCAAAATCTTTCCTTTTTAGTTTTACCATAGAAGCTAGCTCAGTTTTTTTTTTAATTATTTTTTTGATTCTGCATCTAATTGAACCAGTTTTCGGAAAAATAAATTAGGAGAATCAAATACAATCTGAATACGTACATATATAAATCATAATAGAATTGAATAAAAAACATCTACAAAAAACATAAAAATCAACAATGGTAACGTAACTAACCGAGGTTACTTGTAAAATAAAGCAATGTAAACATACAACAAATTCGAGAAGCAGTACCTATATCGACGGGCTGCTTTATTTGTGTCTTTCCACTAGTGGAAAGAAATAATAGGTAGTGAATCAAATCGTATTCACTGCATTGGAACTCAAAATCGAGAAAAAAATTTGGTCTCAATAAAATTGCATGGTGAAGAATTTAGAAGAAATTAACGTCCAATTTGGATTTGGATTGTTTTTGTTAATAGGGTATATTGATGAATTTATTTTACATTTTTAATTCACTATTTACATCGTCATAACATAATAAAAATATAAATTATGTTTAAAAGTGCTGTAATCAAGTTTAAAAAATATTTAAAATTGAGAATAATTTTCAGCTGTTTAAACGCCGCCATTTTCGCGCGCTATATTGATGACGTCAAATACTATGTCCAATGACATTTCAGTCCATTGTTTACTACAGGTGTTTTCGTTCTCAACTTATTTCAGTATTAAAAAAGCTCAAAAGTCAGTTTATAAGTATTGCATTGTGCCTGAATGCAAAATACTATCAGAAATGTACCTGATAAAGTCTTTTTTCTAATCCAGACAGGTTTTAAAATACGTAAGAAATGATGTAAGGTTATCAGAAGAGATAAATTTGACAGATCATGAATAGCATTATATGTGATAAGTTTTAGCAATAAAATACAGTTTATGTATGCGGCTTCGTTTAACATTTGCTCGTTTTAAAATAAACAAAAATTATAGGTTATGTTCACTGCTCATTATAATTCGGATTGTATTTATTAAAATAGCGTACATAATGTGTTATTATTGAATAACTACTTTGCAGTGTTCATTCTATTTACTTCAGTGGACGTAAAATTTGGATTTGAAACAAAATAAGGCGACATCATGAATGGATCTATTCTTGACAGATTATCCGATTGTGCTTTTACAAAACCACTGTCTTAAATGATTTATAATCTCACTAGGATGCTAAAATTACACTTAAACAATGAATGAATTTACAACACACACTTTATTACTATGTTTTCTAATCAAAAGCCTGCAATGCCATTGCGCACTTGTTGGCATAGTATTTGACGTTACATTTCGCTTTAACCAATGGTGCTGCGTTTTAGAACTTTGAATTTCCCTCGCTAAATTTGCACTTTTATTTATTAATTTTAAGCAATTGAAAAGATATTAATTACCAGAATGATGGTTTAGTACAAATGTCCGGCCAATAAAAATTCGGAATAAAAATATTTGAACCAAATTTAAATTTCATCCATATTCCTTATTGGTATCAAGAATAGAGTCAAAATTTACGGATTAAATAGGGATTCGCCCTCTTTTGGATATTCTATTTCGATAGTTAATAATAATAAATATAGTAAAAAATATACAGTCCACTAAATTTGGCTTATTTAATAAAAGCCACACTAATATTTATGTATGTGTTTATCATTTATATATTTTCTAATTATTACGTCGAAAAAGTAGCCCTGTATGAATCATTATTTGAATGGTTTCCCAGATTAAAAATAAATTAAATAAAATACTTTGTCTTAAAGAGGCCCTACGTTGTAGTACATAAATAAAATGTGTGCTAATGCGTTATTTAATTTTATGTTCTAATCAGGCAGCTATTGTTGTTGTAAATTAAAAGAAAACCAAGAGATCAGTTTTTAAATTTTTCTGTTCTAGTGTTCTAGTTTATGAATTGTTTTTCTAAAATTATTAATAATTTATAAATTGAGTGTACATTGGCCGACCGTGTCAACACAGCCAATACCTATTGAATATTTACATTGGCTGGTCTATTGTAGGTGTGTTCTGACGTAAATTTTCATGACTTGTTGAAATTACGCAGGATGCAAAGGTCGATTAGTATTTCTGATGGAACAGACATATGATTAATGCATATCTTGCTGCTTAATGTTATTCTATTTTTTTAATTATGTACTTGTGTATGGTATACGGTTCATAAAACCCAGACAACGTAATTAATCTTTGTACTTTGGTGTTTTCTGTTTGGATTCTATTTTATGTCGCGAATTCATGAAATTCAAATTGTTAATAACATTGATGTATCCGGTCTGTATTATCACATCATAATAATTTTTTTAAGTTGCTGCAAGCGTTTGATGTTGGTATGTTTGTATGTACGTTCGTTCGCAACTCGCAAATCTCAAAACTGGTTGAACGTATAATGTTGAAATTTTGTATTTAAGACTGGTATAGGGTCTAGTTGTGCACCTCGCATTATGGTTCCAATCGTCTGTACCGGAAGTGCACTTTACTTGAAACTTTTTTCGAATTTTTCTAATAAATCCAGAATGATCAACCGTAGGATGTTGAAATTCAGTATTTGAACTTGAATTTGTATCAGAATGGTTATTTGCTATTTTTGTATGCATCGGCCAAGCCAGAAGTGCACTTTACTTCAAACTTTTTTCAATTTTTTTGCATAAATTTAGAATGATTAGCCATAGCATATTGAAATTTTGTATAAAGAACTTCTTATTGTACATCTTGCATTATGATTGCGATCGGCTAAGCCGGAAGTGCACTTTACTTGAAACTTTTTTTTAATTTTCCGCATAAATTCAGAATGATCAGCCGTAGGATACTGGAATTTAGCATTTGAAATTGCTGTAGCATCTCAATGGTCATCTTCTATTTTTGTAACAATCGGCTGAGCCGGAAGTGCACTTTATATGACAGACTTTTTGAATTTTCCGCATAAATTCTAAACAATCAGTCGTAGAATATTTAAATTTTGTGTTAGGCACTTTTATAATATCTAGTTGTACACCTTGCATTATGATTGCTATCGACTAAACCGAAAGAGCACTTTATCCTAAATATTTTTTGAATTTTCCGCATCAATCCAAAACGATTGAACGTAGATTGTTGGAATTCAGTATTTAGGACAATTATACCGTCTAGATGCTCATATCCTATTTTTATTTTTTATTTACTTGACAGTCTTTAGGAATTATTCGCATAAATTCGAAACGATTAGGTGTAGAATATTGAAATTTGGTATTTCAGTCTGCTGTAGCATCTGAATGATTGCCCACTATTTTCATAACAATAGACTGAACCGGAAATGCACTTCAGCAGGAATTTATATTTTAATTTTACGCATAAATTCAGATCTGTTGGTAGTCGTAGAATTTTGGAAATCAGTATTTAGGAATGTTGTAGTATAAGAATAATGGCCTACTGTTTCCATAGCAACCGACTTGGCTGAAAGCGCATTTTATTTGACAGATTCTTAGAATCTCTTATGTAAATCCAAAACGATTAATTGTGGAACGATGAGATTTTGTGCTTGATTACACATATACAATGATATATATTATCAAACACAAAATTACATCGTATTATATATATCCAATGATGTACAACTAAGTCACGTGATGTTCACGTCAGATTTTTTTAAGTTGCTACAAGCGTTTGACTCACAGATGTCACTATTTTTGTAGGTAGCACTTTAAGTCTTAACAAATATTGGAACAAATGGATCAATGAGAGATGCTATAAACATGAATTCATAGAAAATCTAAAAGATATGAAATTTTACTGCTATGTGTTCAAATGGTGATAGAACTGGAACTTTTTCATGACTTAACTTTTAAAATAAATCTGAATTACAAAATAGATTACTTGTTGACGTTTAGACTTCACTAATAATTGAACAAAACGCGGTGACAGATGTGTTATCAATATGAATCCATAGAAAAACTAAATTCTGGTTATGCAACTCAACTGCCACTCGTGTATTAATGTCGGCAGCACTGGAATGAGTGAATAGAGTAAAATGCAAAAAATGCAGTTCATACAAGCAACCAAGTTTGGAGCTATACTTATATTAGAAAGAGAAAAATTATTACATGTACCTATTCCAAAAATTAGATTCAATAAATTCTGTAAGAGATGAGAAATCTTGTCAATCATCCATATCTTAAAAAATATACTGATAGCAGCTACTATAAATAAGTCCTTGTATAAAAACAATATTTTTAAGAATTATTCAGTAAATTCTAAGATTTTTTGTAATATTATCTGCACTTGTGATAATATATTAGGACACTTGAAGAACGATTAAAAAACGTATCATTATTAAATTGTGCTTATATGAAATTCGAATAATATTTATTAGGATAAATTAAAAACATCTAAATAGGTAATTTTTTTTCAATGCTAAGGAGGGGATTCTTGCGTGTAGGTAATTACAGATTGATTATTCACAATTTATTAAATTAGTTTTTTTTGATGAGAAAAATCATATGACCATTTTGTTTCGAGGCTAGATTTGCAATATGTTTTTTTATATGAAAATTTTGGAGAGATTATAATAGTCTGCAATGTACCTAAAAGCTTGTAAATTTTTCATGAATACTGTATACTATTTCTCTGAATCAAACTCAGCTCATCATTCTATCGATAATTTATCTAGCTAAATTATTTGATACCTAATGAAAATTGGAACTAAATAATTCACTTGAGTGTTTTTTTTAGAACAAAGATTAAAAAAGTATAAAAAATTTGCACATAATATTTTTTTCCACATAAAAACTTTCAATATCTTATTTCTTTTCCGTATGAAAAAGACTTTTAAATCCCTAAGTGACTTTTGGGAATGCCTATATTTATAATTATTCTTTATTAATCTAATAGTATTATATATTTTTTTGTGAACAGGTGTTCCAATTGTTCCTGGTACCGATGGCCCCGTAACAACAAAGGAGGAAGCTAAAGATTTTTGTTTGAAACATGGATTACCAGTCATTTTCAAGGTATGTCTCATTGTATTATTTAAATCTATACAAAAATGTTGCATATTTTGTCAAAGATTTATTATCATAAAAATTGGCACACAATAGCATTTAGCATGCCAATTATTCAATTTGACGTAAGACTTTCTTGCTCCGAAATAATTTATGAATATCGTAAAATGAGCTTTACTTCCTTTGTTCATTCATTTCTATTAGATATTGTAAAGTTTTGTTAAAAGAAATTACTTTCAATTTAATTGAAAGCTTATAGTTTGAACGTATGGATTATTGCCAAAACAATTTAGATTTTGATGCATACTGTGGACTATGTTTGTTTTAAAATAGTAATGTACTTTGGCAAGTAAATGCTAAGCAAAGTTTATACTTGGGCGTAACACATAAACGTCAAACCTTTCTTTCCATGTCTTTCTACCTCCTATTTTTTCCTTCCATTTTTTTATTGTTTATTATTTTACTTTTTGTAGCCATTTAGAACTGCGTCTGCCTCTTCTTCTCTTTCTGGTTGTTTTATTTTCCTTACTATATCTTCTCTTTGCAGTTCTTGTTCTGTTTCATGGTTCATTAGTATTCTATATTCGCTTTCTGTCGTTTTTACTAGTCCTGAAATAGTTCTCACTATTTTTCTTTCTACTATTCGCAAATTTTCATCTTTTTTTGTTGTTATTGTTTCTGCAGCGTACATTATTATCGGTCTGATTATTGTTTTATATACTTTTATTTTTGTTTTCTTTGTTAGGTTTTTATCCTTGAGTAATTTTTTATTTGCGTGTTAATATCTTCTCTTGGATTTCGGTTTTCCTGTCTCCTTTATTCACCTCCTCAAACTGTAGATTACACATTTTTATATTTGTATTTCCTGATTTTTTCCTATCCTCATTATTTTTGTTTTGTTCTCATTGATTTTTAAGCCCATTTTGTTTCCTTCTGTTACTATTTCTTCGATCATTTCTTTCAATATTTTCCTATTTTTTGTTGCCAATATCGTCTACATATGCTGTGATTTGTCCGCCTTTAATTTTGAGTGTTTGTTTAAATTCCTCATCTCATATTCTAACGCTATGTTGAACAGAGTTGCCGATAATGTATCTTACTCCTTTGTTTATTTCGAATTCCTGGGTTTCTCCTTTTTGTGCTTTAATTATGGTTGTTGTTCCACTTAATGTCATCAGGATCTTGTTTTCATTATTTGACATGAGGTGGTGTCTCATAGATCTCTGTACTGCGGCCTTTTGTACCCTCTGTATTTTACTCCTCTGATAGGAGTTCCGTCTGTCTAAAAAAGTCCAGGATTTTCTTCAGATTTAACTTTTTTAAGTTCTTCGAGGACAGTTTTTCCGCTCCTAGAAGACTATGTCTGCTGGCAATGAACGCCTCGCAATGACATATTACGTGTCCAGGAGTTTCCTCCTCTTCTCCACAACCTCTGCATATTGATTCTTGTTTCAATCCCAAAGTATGTAGGTGTTTATTCATTGCACAGTGTCCCGTTATTAGTCCTTTTATTTGTCTGACATCATTCCTACTCATGGTGAGTAGGCTGCCTGTCCTTTTCTTGGATGGTTCATCCAGGAAGAGCCTTGCTTGTCTCTGCCCTGGTGATTATATCCAGTAGATTTTGTGCCATTGCTGGAGCATTGTTTTTATTTCCAGTTTGATTCTTTCCATAGAAATCCCGCAAGCAGGCTCTGGCCCGATTAAGGGCAGGTTTGTCCCGTCCTTGGCTAGGCGGTCGGCTACCTGGTTTCCTTCAATCTCTGAATGCCCGGGTACCCATATTAACTTCAATTTATTTCTCGCTCCAAGAGTATTGAGTCTATGAATACAATCTATGACAAGTCCAGATTCTGAAAACTCTAATGCTTTTAAAACGGCATGGCTATCTGTAACTATGGAGATTCTCCTATTGTTATAGTTCCTCTTTAGTAGTAGCTGTACACTGATCGCAATCGCGTACAGTTCGGCTTGAAATACTGTCGCATTTGTCCCGAGTCCAACCAATTGGTTGTGTCTCAGTCCTTTTGCTCCATGTATTCTTGCTCTGGTTCCATTATTGGTCTTAGAGCCGTCTGTGTAGATGACGATGTCATTTTTGTCTACCGGTTTGTTTATTTGCTCCCAATCATCCCTTGCAGGAATTTCTATCCTGTAGGTTTTGGTAATGATATGCTTAGTACTAATTCGGTCAGGCACCATCTGTAAAATGGGATGCTTGTCCATCTCCGCAAAAATGTTGGAGTGTCCTTCTTTGACCGCACTTTTGTTCTATATGCGCTGCTAAGTGCTCTCGCTTTTACAGCTAAGTGTAATGGAGGTAGACTTAACAGGGTTTCTATCGCCGCCGTTGGTGTTGTTGACATAGCTCCCGTAATTCCTAGGCAGGCCAGTATTTGGACCCTGCTTAGTGTATTCTGACAGTGCTTCGTCAATGTTGGCGTATTCTATAACTGGTTTAACCACAACAGAGTAAATCCGGTGGGTCATTGCTGTTGATAGACCTCAGTTTTTTCCAAACATTCGCCTGCAGGCCCATAAGGCTCTTATGGCTTTATTTGTAGTTTTTTCCACGTGTGGTTTGAATGTTAGCCTTTTATCCAGGATTACTCCCAGATATTTGACTTCTTCTCCCAACGGGATCTCTTTGTTATACAGATATAACTGTTTTAGTCCGGTAAGATTCAGTTTTCTTGTGAATGGTATGACTGTGGTCTTTGTAGGATTAACTGACAATTCCTCCTTGTCGCATTATTTTCCAATAAAATTTAAAGCTCCCTGCATCGTTTCCGATACGATTTTCTGAAATTTCCCTGTTACTAGTATAGTCACATCGTCCGCGTAGCTGATGGTTGTGTATTCTGCCTCGTTCAGTACTTGTAGGAGTTCATCCACTACTAGGCACCACAGGTGTGGAGAAAGAACTCCTCCCTGTGGTCATCCCCGTAAGGCTCGCACCCTCACAGTCTGAGTAGTTGAAGAGGCGTAGATTTCTCTTTGTTTCAGCATGTTAGAGATCCACTTACATTCTGCTGGATGTATCCCTCTCTTAACTGCTGCTTTGTTTATGGACTTGAAGGAAGTGTTATCAAACGCTCCCTCTATATCCAGAAATGCTCTAAGAGCAACTTTTTTTCCATTGATACTGTTTTCAGCTCGGCGAACCACCTCACAGATGGCCATTTCACACGATTTTCTTGCTTGATAGGCATATTGGTGTATGTGGAGCGGTGAGTCGCTCAATACTGTATCCCGAATATGCCTCTCAATTAGTCTCTCCAGCAATTTGAGGAGGAAAGATGTCAGGCTAATTGGCCTAAAAGATTTCGCCTCAACGTATGTCTCTCTCCCTGGTTTAAGTATGAAGACTACTTTGACTTGTCTCCACATTCTTGGTATATATGTCAAGGCCAAACTGGCCCTGAGCATGCCGCATAGAACGGGTGCCAATTGTTCTATTCCCTGCTGTAATATATATATATATATATATATATATATATATATATATATATATATATATATATATATATATATATATATATATATATATATAATTCTATTTTTTCCTGGAGATTTAAATGGTTTAAATTTATTTACTGCCCATTTAATCTTTGTTTGGTTTACCACTTGATTGGCAAGTATCCAGTCATCCTTTGTAGCCTTTGAATAAGAATCTACCAAGTTTTGCTGTTCTGATTCATTTTGTTCCAGAATAACTGATTGAACAGTGTATTCTCCTGTAGGTTTTTTGAGAGAGCCCAAATTGCCCTCTTTGCCTTTTATCAAAGCTCTTTGGAGTCTAGCACAGTACTTCCTCCAAGAGTCTCTTTTAGCTTGCCTTATGGCTTTGTTATACTCGGTTAGTTTGGTTCTGTAATCTTCCCAATCTTCGGCTCGTTTTGCTCTGTTGAATAGCTTCCTCATTTCAGCTCTAAGATGGGAAAGTCCCTCATGCCACCAGGATCTTCTTAGTCAAGCTGTTATTCCAAATTCTTCTAGGGCTGTCATTGGTTTTTCTCTTTTGATCGAATCAAACGCTTGTTCGAAATCAATAAATAATAAATCTATGTTTATTTTATTTATTCATTCTGTTTAACTGTATGTATTGCGTTTGTTGTTGATCTGCCTTGCGTGAATCCGCACTGATTTTTCCCTATTATGTTTTCGGTTTTTTTCTGGACCCTTTTTTGTATTGATGTCGACATTATTTTATATGTCGTGTTCAGTATAATTTTCGCATGCTTGTTGATCTCCTTTTTTGTGAATTGTGACTATTTGTCCTTTTTCCCATTCCTTTGGCATTTTTTTATGTTCTCCTTACCTTCATTATAAGTTTATATATATTTGTGTAGTTCATCTCCTCCATATTTTATTAGCTGGTGTTTATTCCATCTTTGCCTGGAGTCTTCCCATTTCGCCTGCTTCTTATTATTTCTCTGACTTCTTCTTTTGTTGGTTCTTCTAATACTCCTTCGTCCACAATTTCATCTTATAATATCTACGTTTCGTTGCGATTCTGTTAGCAGGTTTTTTAAAGTATTCTACCCATGTTTTCTTATATCGTTCATCGTTTTCTGTTTTGTTGCCCTTTGCGCCTTTTATACAGTAGACTTTTGGTTTGTATGTTGGTTTTTGTTCATTTATTTTTTTATAGAATTGTTTTCACACTTTCTTTTTCAATATCTGTTATTTTATCGTCTATCCAATCTCTCTTGTTTCTTCTTAGAATTTTATAATATTTCTTCCTCATTTTTTTATAATCTTCTCTGTCTTCTATCCTATTTGTATTCATCCACTTCAGTCTTGCATTTTTCTTTCTTAATACTACTTCTTGGCACTCTTCGTTTTTCTATTTTCTTGTTTTTCTTCTCCTATCCATTTTTTGCAGCTTGGTTTATACAGTTTTGTATCTTATGCCACTTCTTCTCTACATCGTCTTCTTCTTCATATTTTTCTTTGATGTGTGTCTCTATTTCTTCTTCGTACTTCTTCCTTGTGTCTTCATTGCTAAGTTTTTCTATGTCCCACTTAGTTTTTTTGCTTCTGTCCTTCTGATTTCTTCTTACTTTCTGTTTAAGACTTGCTATTACCATAAAGTGGTCTGAATCCGCGCACGCTCCCCTGCATGATCTTACATGTTATATCTGATTGTTTTCTTCCTGTGATTAGTACGTGGTCTATTTGTGTCTGGGTTACTTGGTCTGGCGATATCCAAGTTATTTTATGTATTTTTGGATGTTCATGTTTGGTACTACTTATAATCATGTTATTTCTTGTCGCTATTCCACATAGTCTTTGACCATTGTCATTTGTGTTTTCATGTATTGTATATTTTCCTGCTACCTGCTTTATATGATCTTCTTTTCCTATTTGAGCTTTGAAATCTCCTAATAGTAATAGGGTGTCTTCTTTTGGTACTTTTTCTAATTCTTCTTCTAATTTTTTATACAATTTTTCTTTTATTTCTGTCTTTGCGTTTTCTGTTGGTGCATATACGTTTATTATTGACAACTTGAAAGGAGTTGTTTCTATTCTCAAATAGGCTAATCTTTCATTTATTGGTTCAAACTCTCTATTACCTCTTTTTTCTTCCATCGAGTTTCTTGTATTGCCGCTATGTCAATATTATATTTTGATATTTCTGATACTATTTCTTGCATCTTCCCTGGTTGTAGCATCGTACGGACATTCCATGTACTGATTTTTATTTCATTGCGCCTGTTCCTCTTTTTTGGTTTTATTTTTTACTGTTATGTTTCTTTTCTTGCGATTTAGTTTTTTGGGATTAATTTCTCTCTTTGTTTGTCTCACAGCCACATGCTGTTATCTAATATTAGTTTATTAGTGTAAATTTTTACCTGTTTTCCATCCTCTTTTTCCTGTTTAGCTCTTTTTATTATCTCTCCTTGTATTTTTCTTTCTTTTCGTTTATATTAATAACTTGATGTATTCTGATACTTTATTTTTTGTAGGCAGCGTACGGTGGAGGTGGTCGAGGTATGCGTGTCGTCAGGAAAATGGAAGAAGTTGAAGAAAATTTTGACCGAGCTTCATCCGAAGCGAAAGCTGCATTCGGCGACGGGGCTATGTTTATTGAAAAATTCATTGAAAGACCACGACATATCGAAGTCCAACTCTTAGGTTTGTTTCATCGCTAATTCAAACTAAAGATTATTACACTACACTATAACTTGACTTTAATTATTTATGTCAATATTGATTTATTTTAAATAACACAATTTATTTTAACCACTAGCAGTCCATATTATAAGGCCTCTGGGCCAAAATCAATAATACTCCTCGTTAAGTCAGCCACTAATATATACCATACGTTTTTCCTGCAAACGTCCAGGCTTTTCTAGAAAGCGCTAGAAGGTACCAGCAATTTTCTAGAAAATATATTCGCTTCTATTTCTTGATGTAAAATATTCACACAATAATTCTAAGTACCAGTAAAGCCGAAATGACTAATTTATAGACTTAAATTCGTTACAATATTGTAGGGGACCGTGCCGGAAACGTCATTCACTTATACGAAAGAGACTGTTCAGTCCAAAGGCGTCATCAGAAAGTAGTAGAGATTGCTCCAGCTCCTCATCTGGAGCCGAAAATTCGTGATCAGATGACGACCAAAGCTGTAGAATTGGCCAAACATGTCGGATACGAAAACGCTGGTACTGTTGAATTTCTTTGTGATGAAAGAGGAAACTTCTACTTCATTGAAGTCAATGCAAGGTAATATTTTTTTATTATACAAAAAAGAAGCTTATTAATTTTTTATATAGATTACAAGTGGAACACACCGTCACAGAAGAAATAACTGGAGTGGATTTGGTCCAGTCTCAGATTCGAATTGCTGAAGGAATAACGTTACCGGAATTGGGCATGACCCAAGATAAAATTCGACCGGATGTAATAATTATAGTAATTTTATTGAATTTTTTATTTGAACTATTTTTGTAGGGCTTTGCAATTCAATGCCGTGTTACTACCGAAGATCCAGCTAAAAATTTCCAACCAGATATTGGTAGAATAGAAGTTTTCCGTTCAGGCGAAGGCATGGGCATTCGTCTTGATGGAGCATCCGCTTTCGCTGGCGCTATCATCTCTCCATACTACGATTCTCTTTTAGTTAAAGTTATTGCCCACTCGAAAGATCTACAGTCTTCTTGTGCGAAAATGAACAGAGCTCTTAGAGAATTTAGAGTTCGAGGAGTCAAGACTAACATTCCGTTTTTGTTGAATGTGCTTGAAAATCAAAAATTTTTGAATGGATCTGTAGATACGTACTTCATTGATGAAAACCCACAGTTATTTGAATTCAAGCCAACTCAGAATCGTGCCCAGAAATTGTTGAGTTACATCGGAGAAGTTTTAGTTAATGGACCTACCACGCCATTAGCTACTAAACTTAAACCTGCGGATATTAAACCTCACGTGCCAGAAATTCATACAGGTACTTGTTTTTCAAGTTTTTTTGTTTTTGGTTTGGTTAACATTTATTTTTAGAATATACAGAGTGATCAAAAATGATTGTGCCGCTTTGTTCTGATTTTTTCTTGAGATAGTGACCTTCAAGTGACAGATGGCAGTTCCTCTGAAAACCCTATTCTAACCTAATAATTTAGTAAAATAATAATAAATTTTCATTAAATCAATAACACAGCTATTTACTTACTTTTTTGTTTATCGAATCAGATTATGGATGAATCCGTCATAAAATATGCAAAATATACGCCATTGTGTTCTTGAAATGTCGGTAACGTAGTTTTCAAGATAAATAAATTTGTAATAACTTTATTCCATGAAGACAATCATTATTGATCACTCTGTATTTAGTTGTTTTAATAAATTGCCCTTTTTGTATTGTTTTCTATGTGAGTTTTAATTTGCACGCTTTATATATTTTTCGACAGATATCGCAGCAGAAGCAGCCAAGCACACGCAGGAAGATAGCACTGAGTGTAATTATTTTTTTCAAATATTTTGCTTTTAATGTTTTTGTTGCGTTTTAAGTCACGCATTAATTTTTACTGTCAAATGTGACTAATATTAATTGATTTTGTTAGGGTTGGAGCCGCCGAAAGGTTTGCGCCAATTGTACAAAGAAAAAGGTCCTGAAGCTTTCGCCAAAGCAGTCAGAAATCATAAAGGATTGTTAATGATGGACACAACTTTCCGTGATGCCCATCAAAGTTTACTAGCCACTCGAGTCCGAACTCACGATTTACTGAAGATTTCACCATATGTTGCCCACAATTTCAGTTCTTTATATGCTTTGGAAAATTGGGGAGGTGCAACATTTGACGTCGCCCTTAGATTTTTGCATGAGTGTCCCTGGGAACGACTAGAAGAAATGCGTAAATTGATCCCTAATATTCCTTTCCAAATGTTGCTTCGAGGTGCAAATGCTGTTGGCTACACAAATTATCCTGACAATGTTGTTTTTAAGTTTTGTGAACTGGCTGTGCAAACTGGAATGGATGTTTTTCGAGTATTCGATTCATTAAATTACTTACCAAATTTAATTGTTGGTATGGAAGCTGCTGGTAAAGCTGGGGGTATTGTCGAAGCTGCAATTTCCTATTCGGGAGATGTAAGTGATCCTACGCGAACCAAATACAATTTAAAATATTATACAGATTTGGCTGATGAATTAGTTAAGGCTGGCACTCACGTACTTTCCATAAAAGACATGGCTGGATTACTTAAACCTGCCGCTGGGAAATTATTAATTACAGCTTTAAGAGACAAACATCCAGATATTCCAATTCACATTCACACCCATGATACTTCTGGAGTGGGAGTAGCAGCCATGTTAGCCTGCGCAGAAGCGGGTGCAGATGTAATTGACGTAGCTGTTGATTCTATGTCTGGAATGACAAGTCAACCAAGTATGGGCGCTATTGTTGCATCCTTACAAGGAACTCCTCTTGACACAAACTTCGAATTATCCAAAGTGTCCGAATATTCTGCTTACTGGGAACAAACTAGAACTCTTTATGCGCCATTTGAATGCACGACTACCATGAAATCAGGAAATGCGGATGTTTATATCAACGAAATTCCTGGCGGGCAGTACACAAATTTACAGTTCCAGGCTTACTCTTTAGGCCTTGGTGATTTCTTTGAAGATGTCAAGAAAGCTTACAGCGAAGCTAATATGCTTCTTGGAGATTTAATTAAAGTCACGCCGTCTTCAAAAGTTGTTGGTGATTTAGCGCAATTCATGGTACAAAATAAATTGACTGTTAAAGATGTACAAGAACGAGCAGAAGAATTATCATTCCCCAAATCTGTTGTGGAATTCTTACAAGGTGCTATTGGTCAACCTTACGGCGGATTTCCAGAACCATTCAGGTCTAAAGTACTTAAAAACATGCCTAGAATCGATGGACGACCTGGAGCAACACTTAATCCCCTAGATTTTAAGAAACTCGAAGCTGATATCAAAGAAGTTCATCCTAATGCAACGTACCGCGATGTTATGTCTTCTGCCTTGTATCCTGAAGTAACGAACGACTATTTGACATTCAAGGAACAATTTGGACCTGTAGATAAACTAGACACTAGAGTATTTTTAACTGGACCCAAAGTTGGTGACGAATTTGAAGTAACTATTGAAAGAGGAAAGACTCTTGGGATTAAAACTCTGGCTATGGCCGAAGATTTGACTGAAAAAGGTGAACGTGAAGTTTTCTTCGAACTGAATGGTCAATTGAGATCTGTATTTATCAGAGACAAAACTAGATCAGAAGAGGTTCATGTCCACCCCAAAGCTTTAAAAGGAGATAAGAGTCAAGTTGGTGCGCCTATGCCTGGAACTGTAATTGATGTGAGAGTAAAAGTTGGAGACAAAGTTGAAAAAGGTACTCCTTTAATTATTTTATCTGCAATGAAAATGGAAACTGTTGTACAGTCACCAGTCGCTGGTATTATTAAAAGTCTCGATGTCGAAATGGGAATGAAACTAGAAGCCGAAGATTTATTGGCTACTTTGGAATAAAAGGGTTTATATACATAGAAAATATTTTTAAATTTCAGTACTGTTAAGATGTTTGTAAGTATGTAATTTAATTTTGTACATACATCACGAATTCTTTTATATTCATGTTGTTCTGTTTTATACATTTGTTGTTAAAGTTATTTTTATAAATTTTAATTTACCACAATTGTTAATTTGTTGATGAAATTGGAATAATAAAATCATTCTATTTTTATACAATCATTTTTATTTATATAATGATAAAAAATGATTTCCCAATAACTTTTGGTAATTTATTTGATAAATATGTACATTCTATAATTTAAGCAATTATTAAACAAATCTAGTGGCAATGCCTAACAATTTTGTATAATCTGCACCTTTTGCTTGAGTTCTTTCTTTTAAAATTGTTCTAAGAATTGTTGGAATAGGTGTATGGATCCTAGTTCCAAGTGGTGTTCCGTTATCATCTATTAGCACTATATTATTGTTATCAAATTTTGGTACTTTCGGCTTTTGGTTTTGTTTAAGACCAACAAGAATGGCTTTCTTTTTTTCGCCCTTAATGGCTACTAATACTTTGTCACCTTAAAATTCCAACAATAAATTAATTAATAAACTATTTCATTTCTTATAAAGTTACCTATTTTTCCTATACTTTGCTTATTGTAAACATGGATACATTTCGGTGGTTTGCCTTCTGCCATAGCACTCTTTCCAATTTCACTATTGTCAACCACTCTTAATCTTGCAAGTTTCCTAATTTCCATACATTGCGGTGTAACATGAAAATATCTTTGATGCAGAAGTATATTTGTTGCCGTTAATAATTTATAATATGAATTCATTGCTAAATGTCAAATTGATAGGTTAGAATTTTATTCAAAACGAAACTATTTTACCGACTGATTTGAAGTTTCAGTTTGACATTTTGCCGCAAGATGTAGCACTTCGCTTTTCCAGAGACGCTCAAAATGTTATTTTGTTATATATTTTAATATAAATATTGTAGCTTTTCTTTATTTTTATTGTTCTATTCCTTGTAATATGGTATATTATTTGTATTTGGGATGAATTATACGATTTTTTGAACATAATTGGATAATGACTTTTGATATAACACTAAGTGCCAATTCACAATATACGTAAACATAAGGAGTACGTAACCGTCAACATAAACATAAAGTTGAACTACTGTATTTCAATGCCTGTGTTCACAATGTTCTTACGTGTTTCTTGCGTTTACGTATTGACATAAGAGCTACGTAATGAAAACGTAAAGTTGAGATAAATTCAACTTTATGTTATGTTTACGTACGAAACAACTAATAGCGCATGCGTCAATTTTAAACACATGTTTTCATCTGACAGTTGACAGCATCCTGGATCGAAACATGCTTTAAATATGATTGACATAGAATTATTAATAAAAAAACCAACAATTTCTTCCTCTTCTTAATATTTCTCTCGTTGGCGACTTTTATAACGCAATTTCAATAATAATGAAACAATCGCAAGATCTTTATCAGACATCATACAATAAAACAAAACAAACTAAACTCCAAATTGTTGAAAGTGAAACATAAGTGAAACCAAAGAAAAACAGTAAACACGAAACAGAATCGAAATCAACAGAATATTTGAAAATGACAGTCAGAGAAACCATCACAATACATCAATAACTCTAATTTGTACCAACGTAAAATGAAAAAAATACTTTATTTTAATATTTTATGTTACGACCATTGTGAACATACATAATTTCTTACGTTTATGTTTTTACGTACTCCTTATGTTTACGTACATTGTGAATTGGCACTTAGAATATGATATTATTTATGAAATTATGCTCAGTGCAACACTTTTCAGCAAGGGACGCAAATCGTTGAATTGCCAATCAATTGGAATAATTTGCAGGGACCATTTTGACAATATTTCCGGATGGTTTGATTCGCGACGGAAGTTCAAGATTGCTTCTGAATTGTATCTGACAGTTCCAGACCTCGATTCGCTTTACATTGTCACTTTAAACTTGTTCCTTTTCGTTTTCATACAACACGTAACAAGTTGGCTTGGAATGTACGAATTTTCACTCTATTCAAGTTGAACACGTTTTTTAAACTTTATAAGTGCATGTGTAGCGTGGGAATTATTGTGGAATCAGATTTTATTTTGATAAAATCTAGAAGTAGTTTGAAAACTACAAAAATATTATTATTGGTGAAACAGTACTAGTTGCCTTTATCTAGTCTTAAGCCTTAATTCACAATGGGCGTAAGCATAAGAAGTACATAACATAATTCTTAGGAAAATCTTACGCCTGTTCACAATGAGCATAGCATAAAAAATATTTTCATTGCTTTTAGTTTTGTTTTTTATATTAAAGCTCTTAGTTTAGGGCATTACTTTTGTTTCTGCATATGTTTGGAATCAAATGTCTTTTTTGGAAGACGAAATTCGTTTAGTATTGTTATTAAAACAAAGATTATAAATATTCCTAACCACAAAAATAAGTTTATTTTCATTCATTTGACACATCTACTGTCTGTGTCTGTAAAAATATATTGGACATGCGCATTAAGAAAATATATGCGTAAGAAATACGTAAAGTTGAGATGGTTTCAACTTTCTTATGCAGCTGTTATGCACTACGTAAGCATAAGAAATACGTAAGAACATTGTGAACACGGTCATAAGAATCGCACATCTTCAACTTTATGTCTTATGCATTTCTTATGTATTTCTTATGCTTAGGCCCATTGTGAATTATGGCTAATTTTGTTTTGGAGTAAATCAGGCTTACGGCATAAAATTTAAATTTGACATTTCAAAAGGAAAACATTCAAACACTAAAATTAATGCTTGCATATAAAATAAGTGTCAAATATATAAATTTTAATGGAATGATTAAATAATTACAATATAAAATTATGATATGGAACATTATATAGGGCAAATGGTTTCTACGGCTTAGCTGGTACATACGGACTCTTGTAGAAATTTCCATGACCGTTTTATATACTGAATGTGACAGTTTCTAAAATTATATGTCGTTCATATTCATACCTTACAATGTAGGCACAAAATACTTGATTATTATGTCGCGATAGCGAGCACCATTAAATATTTTTGCTTCATCAGCTATTTTTTCGAAGAATGGTCCGATGATGCTTCCAGCCCAAAATTTACACCAAACAGGGACACGTTGTGGATGCATTTGTTTCTCAACAATCATTCGTGGATTTTCTGAATCTGGGATGCGACAATTCTCACGATTTATTATAATGAGCGTTATCGCTGAAAATTGAGAGTAATGCAGATTCGAATCAAGTATTATTATTTATAGAACGACAGATCCTAATATTAATCGATGGACCTAAATATACAACTTCAAAACTATGATACTGATAACTTCTAATTATCTGTACACTTTCAGCTAAAGTAGCATTTGGAAATCTCTAAGAGATTAATTCTACAAACTTACTATAACATAGTAAGTCAGATTTGTCAAATTTCTTGAAATCTAGACCGATTTTCTTACCAGTATGACAAAATCGGTAAAACTACAATTGAAACCAATTTTTTCGGTTCTTGAAAGATTGATATTTAAATATATGAAGCCAAATACAGTACCAAAATATCATATACATAAATAATTGGCCGTATTCTGTAACACAATCATTATAGATATTAATGATACAAGTTTGATATAGCCGTTGTAATAAAACGTGTGTGATGTTAAATCGATTAGCCGAGTGTTTTTATCACTCAAGTTTCATTACACTAGCTGTATCAAACGTGTATCATTCAATATTTTACCTACGACAGCCCTAATTGCTGCTGAATTAGAATTTTTTATTTGATGTTTGACATTCGAAAAACAATTCATAGCTTGATCAAGTAGCATTTTATTCATTGTTATGGCAACTATTTGTTTGTTTGACAGCTGTCGAAGTTATAAGGAAAATAAACATATCTAATTGTAAAAATCTTGTAAATGTTTATAAAACATAAATTTATGTATGTGTATTGATAGTTATTTATAATAAATTTGATAGAATTTCTATTTTTATTATTTCTCTTACAAAAATGCGTGTCATTACGAATTTCATAATGGCACGCAAATTAGAGGGCGAATCACCTATTAGCGCACAGTCGTAGATAAACTTATTATCGATTGATAAGATTTTTGACAAATGGAAACAATTGGAACAAGCGAAAACTCAGAATTTTTGTCAGTGCTACCTACGTTCATTGGCTGAAATAGATGATAGTCGATAAAAAATTATCGATCGAGTTACAGAATAGCCCCAAATATTTTATCAAACACAGCCAGAAACAGATATTTGAAATTGTTTTTGATACTAAAATCATCTAATAAATAAATAAATGATATAATTAATTTAGTAAGGTTAACAGCTGTCATGTAATACAATATGGCGGCACTAGATAGCGCCACAGAACAAATCTACTAATAAGAGAGTCATATTCAAACAACTAAAAGGAATTAAAAAATATTTAATTATTATTTTGAAATAAACTGCCGCTGGAGCTCCAGGAAATATTGTTGAACATTGCTCATAATTTTTAAATATAATAAATATACTTTTTTTGTAGACAAAAATAAAATATATTTCTCGAAAACTGTAATTTTCACTACACTCAAAAAAATATATTATCTTCAAGGAATATTTGGCCACCGGATAAAATTACTTTTGTCAAAATTGAACTTGTAAATTTCGATATAGAATAAAAAAAGAGCAAATGGGCATCAGAGAAGTACCCCAAATATCGAGAATTTTGGGCCCAAAATTCAGTGACCGATGTCAAAAAAAATTTATTAATGAAATATATATACTTTTTGGATATAAATATAATTTTTTTAGAAGTGCACAAAAAGGGTTATTAACGGAATATTAATTGAAAAGGAAAAACTTCTGGAATGCAATCAATGGTATTTATTTTTATTTTTCTATTTCTACTAGTTTCGACACCACTTGTGTCATCCTCAGGAACTATAAATTATGATACAGGCGATTAATAAGTTAAAAATAATTACAATTTGTTCAAATGTAAGCTACTTACATGAAAAATTTTGTTTCTAATAAAATTCAGTGAAAACATTAATTATTAATAAAACATGAGAGGTGCATGTAGATAATATTCCACATGGAGTTATGGTGTAAAAAACTTAACATCTGTAAACATGAAAATATTTTAAATGTAGTCAAAGTTAAAATAAACTAAAAAATGACTTCCGTTTTACGAAAACCGTTAGAACATCATTTTTGTACTAGTGGAAACCTGTATACCACTTTTTTATATAAAAAAGAACTAAGTACCCCAAGGGACCAATTAGAGTGTTGCAATAATATTTGAATTTTATCTAATTAAGTCTTTGTTTTATTATATTTAAGTAGGTTACTGTAAATTTTACTCAAACTCATTGTGTCAGTTTTTACATTAATAATGTTTTTATCTGCATTGATGTGTAGCATCTCTAGTATCAATCTCTTATTTAAATTCTGTTCATATTTATTTTGCCCTGACAATTTTTGCTATGCTCATTCAATCTCGTCGATAAATATCTTTTTGTTTGTCCTGTATATGTGGCATCGCAATCCTCATACGGTGTTTTGTATATTAAATTTGATTGATGGCTTTTATTTAATCATTAAAAATTAATAATTTTTGCACAGCACACTGAGGAATAGTGTTGTCTATGAGTTTACCAAATTTTGTCCCAAAAAATTTGATAGTCTCGGAGAAATTGGTATTTTTAGCACAAATTATTTTTTATCTTGAAATTGTCAAGTTTAATCTTCATGAAAATTTTTATATGATAACTACAAGGTATATATATTTTTTCCACTATACACCACTAGAAACTTTGTTAATTTATTATAAGATTCAAGATTCATCATTTCAAATTTCGCGCTAAAATTATTGAATGTGTTTGACGTCATACAGCCATTTTTCCCTCCCTATTCGTCTTGTTCACAGGATTCTCGATTCTTTTGGAGTACCTAGTTGCAGACTTCTTTGACAACCCCAATTTAACGTTAAAGCAGTGTTATTAAACTCTTGAAGAATGTTGAAAGCACGTCGTAATTGTGTACAATTCCAAGATGGAGGGCCCCGCCAATTTTTTGAAAACCATTATCTTTAATTGCTTCGTTATGATTAGATTTCGCTATACTGATGTGCTTTCTGCTTGTATAAATGTGAGGTGATTTTTTATACCCAAAAACAAAAGTCGGATCTTTGAGATTTTCATTTTCAGTTCGGCTGCGTTTGCATGCCTAACGTGGCGTGTGCGTAAACAAAAGATTCGTGATGCTGCAGCCGTCGCTTACTGGATTCTATATTTCGCGGTTTGTGCACCGCAACAAATTAAAATATGCATTCGTGAACATGTCATACTTAAAGTGAAACAAAAACCTCAATTTTGACTGAGTGTTTCGAAATAACTTCTTCATTGGAAGCGTGAGAATTTCCAATTATTTACTCATCAAACCTTGTCACATTGTAAAACTTGAAAGTTTTCCCAAGAAATAGTTTGAATACTCCTCACAGTGTCCAGTGCATATCCATTGTTATAATACATATTCTCTGCCATCATCATATGCATCACGTAGTAGGTGTGAAGCATACAAAGGACCCATGATGTTTTGACGCGTCTGCATTCAACTTGTCAATGTTCCGCGTCTTTTCGTGTCAGCCAGCGTCTTTTGACGGCAAATTAGCCGCTGAGTGTTAGAGATGTCGAAACAGGGTATTCATTGCATGGACGAACGGGTATCCGGTGTCGGAATGAAGTTTTGTACCCTGCCTGCTGCCAGCGAGCTACGATTGTTTAGTAGATGTATGAATTGTTGTAGTTGTTTTATTGAAAAGATTTTAGGGATTGAAATAGCAAAGAAAGGTTGGTTATTGTGGGATGATTGAGAAGTATTGATGTTATTGAGTTATTCCCATCTAGTTTGAAATATCAAGCAATTTTCATTTTTAGCATATTTCCATAAAATTTTATCGGCGACTAGTTTAATGATATTCCCTAAGTCGTAGGGCAGGGGTAGGCAAATACTTTTAAGAGCGAGCCAAAATTCCAATTTCAGGAAATAATTAAGATCATTCATGTTTTTTACTTATTAATGGGTATAACACACCCAGATTTTGGATAATTAAGTTGGGATCAAACTAGCCGTCAACTAACAAGCATTTCCAATAACATCAAATGAATATATCAAATCCAAGAGAAATTTCCTTATATACTTATACGTTGTCGTACAGACAATTTTAGAACGCCATTTTTTGGGCTCATTTTTTGTATTATTGCAACAAATTTGAACTAAATCAACGATAATTATATGTAGTTATCTGAAAATCACAAAAAAACTGCATTTAAATTGCTCAACAATTTAAAAATTGAGAAAAATTTATTACAAGTGTTCTCTCTTCGGTCCGACTAAACTCGCATTAGTACAGCATTATTTTAACTATAAATATAAATATTTCAGTAATTATTTTTTTGGGTTATTTTCAACTTTTGGGCCTTATTAATGTTTCCATTACGTTAGGAAAGCTTCAAAATTACTAATTTAATTGAAAAATTGCATATTCGAACTCTCTACTATTATAAATAAACTCAAAAGTGTTACCACACTTCAATACTACATTTAATTCGATTTCAGTGCAGCAAATTGTGCATAGTATTTTGTAAATAATCATAATACTTAATATAAGATGTGAAAGCTGAAAATTGATTTGTAAATCGTATAAAGCAGGGATTTTGGTTTTGTCCGATCTGCTATAAGCAACCAGAGATAGTTGAAAACTTGTGTGATTTTTTCTAAAGGATGGGCCGAATTAAACAATCAAAAAGGCCGAATCCGGCCCGTTGGCTGACTTTTATCCATGTCTGCAGTAGTTAAGCTACGAATACTCTTAGCTTTTGTGGAAAGTACTCCACAAGGTACATTAAAATTCAGTGCAAATCATATTGTGCTCGACCCCACGACCTTTGGATTACGACGCCAACATATTTGCACTGAGCTACGAACACTCATGAAAAAAAATATATGAGTGAAAATTTGTTTGAATAATTGGTATTTAGTACCTTATATACCTTATATACAATAGGCCAACATTCAATTTTCTAACAGTTGATGCCTGGCAACCATCGAACATCTAGTAACCGTAGGCTGTCAATCACGTCTGACAATTGAACATCGACTTGGTCAATACTAACTGGGATTACAGTTAGAGCGAATTCAAATAAATATTTATGTGACCTAATTACTTAAAATATTTCATATTTGTATTAATTTGGAGTCAATGCAAACATTAAATTGCTTTAGATTTTTTGTCAGGCCCAAAAGAAATGACGATTTTTTGTCTTTTCTGACAAAATTTAATAATTTGAGTATTATATGGCGCTCTGCAACTGTAACCTACATTCTCTAACCCATGATCTGCTCAAATATTTAGTTTATGATTGGAGTTGCCACCAATTCTTCGGCGAAATATAGTACTTTATGGGAAAAGCAAAAACTAGACACAGATATATCTGTTATTTATTCATTCCCATAAAAATTATATTTTCTTGCACTTCTTGCATTATTCAACAATTTTTTATCTGAAATAAAAGTATCATATGCTTTATTGCATTCAATTTTTGAATTAATGTGGATCAAAAGCTCATTTTTACTTACTTGTACAAAATAACAAGTAAGTATTGTGAAACCAACAAAATTCTCCTATCGAAATTTTGATGGAAATATCCGTTTTGAGCATTCCTGAATCCATTTTGACTAATTTTGTATTAAAGACTGATTTAGGGTTTAGTTGTGCACCTCGCATTATGGTTACAATCGTCTGTATCGGAAGTGCACTTTATTTGGAACTTTTTTCGAATTTTTCTAATAAATCCAGAATGATCAACCGTAGGATGTTGAAATTCAGTATTTGAACTTAATGTTGTATCAGAATGGTTATCTGCTATTTTTGTAAGAATCGGCCAGGCCAGAAGTGCACTTTACTTCAAACTTCTTTTAAATTTTTTGCATAAATATAAAATGATTCGCCATAGCATATTGAAATTTCGTATGAAAATCTTCTATAACATCTTATTGTACATCTTGCATTATGATTGCGATCGGCTGAGCCGGAAGTGCACTTTACTTGAAACTTTTTTTTAATTTTCCGCATGAGTTCAGAATAATCAGCCATAGGATACTGAAATTTAGCATTTGAAACTGCTGTGGTATCAAAATGGTCATCTTCTATTTTTGTAACAATCGGCTGAGCCGGAAGTGCACTTTATATGCCAGACTTTTTGAATTTTCCGCATAAATTATAAACAATCAGTCGTAGAATATTTAAATTTTGTATTAGGCACTTTTATAATATCTAGTTGTACACCTTGCATTATGATTGCTATCGACTAAGCCGGAAGAGCACTTTATTCAAAATATTTTTTTAATTTTCCGCATAAATCCAAAACGATTGAATGTAGATTGTTAGAATTCCGTATTTAGGACGATTATACCGTCTAAATGCTCATATACTATTTTTATTGAGATCCACCGAGCCGAAAGGGCACTTTTCTTGTCAGTCTTTTGGAATTTTTCGCATAAATTCGAAACGATCAGGTGTAGAATATTGAAATTTGGTATTTCAGTCTGCTGTAGCATCTGAATAATTGCCCTCTATTTTCATAACAATAGACTAAACCGGGAGTGCTCTTCAGTAGAATTTTATTTTTTAAATTTGCGCATAAATGAGATATCACTTCTGTTTCTATCTTCTCGTCATTTCGAATTCATAACCGAAAATATTCTGTCTGTGAGGTGCGTTAATAAATTTTTAAAATGATGATGAAAATATAGTATTTTTGCGTACTATATATTCCTTCAACAGTATAATATAGTACGCACACTCAAAATATAATACTATATATTATAGTACGGATGTACTATGCCTATAAACTGTGTTTCAGTAGTATTGTGCATTTCAGCGGAGTATGGGTAGATAAGTAAAATAAATGTTCAAAACTATTTTTTTTCAATCACTTATGGAGTTTTGCTCATGATGATAATTAATTTCCGGACCCAATTTTTGATAGCAGCATTTCGTACATGCGATACCTAACGAATTCGATTTTTCGACACTTTTTCAAGATAGATTTTTACTAATTTAAAATGCAATCTATTTTTTTTATCAACTGCAATGTATAAGTTGTTGTACTATTTTTTCGTAAATATGAAAAAGTTGCTATAAAAATGTACAGTATGGCTGATGATTTGATTTCAGTATTTCAAGCAAAAATCTCACGCACAGAGTAATTGAAAAAACATGGATGATTATTAACAATATTTATTAATTCAGTATGAATTGAACTATTGCTAGAAAGTCATATCTTCTACAATCGCTTCAAAGTCCATGGTACACGAAATTCCACCCCAGATATTGCGAGCGATCGATGATCGACCAAAATTGGCCTCGCGATCGACCGATTAATCATGATCGACTTGTTGGCCATCCCTGACATAGGTTATACATATTTTTTGTTGTATCCACATATCTACAAGCCTTTGTCCATATTTTTCATTTTTATTTTGTAGACTGTTAAATATTTACGCACTCTGCTCAATTTTTTAATTTTTGCCAAATTTTGCTTTGATGAATATATATAATATATATATATATATATATATATATATATATATATATATATATATATATATATATATATATATATATATATATATATATATATATATATATATATATATATATATATATATATATATATATATATATATATATATATATATATATATATATATATATATATATATATATATATATATATATATATATATATATATATATATATATATATAAAGATATATATATATATATATATATATATATAATACGATGTGATTTTGTGTTTGATCGTATATATCATTGGATATGTATAATCAAACACAAAATCTCATCGTTCCACAGTTAATCGCTTTGGATTTACTCAAGAGATTCTGAAAATTTGTCAAGTAAAATGCGCTTTCAGCCAAGTCGGTTGCTATGGTAACAGTAGGCTATTATTCTTATACTACAACATTCCTAAATACTGATTTCCAAAATTCTACGACCAGCAACAGATCTGAATTTATGCGCAAAATTAAAAAATAAATTCCTACTGAAGTGCACTTCCGGTTCAGTCTATTGTTATGAAAATAGTAGGCAATCATTCAGATGCTACAGCAGACTTAAATACCAAATTTCAATATTCTACACCTGATCGTTTCGAATTTAAGCGAAAAATTCCAAAAGACTGTCAAAAAGTTCACTTCCGGCTCGGTGGATCTGAATAAAAATAGGATATGAGCATCTAGATGGTATAATCGTCCTAAATACTGAATTCTAACAATCTACGTTCAATCGTTTTGGATTTATGCGGAAAATTAAAAAAATGTTTCGAATGAAGTGCTCTTCCGGTTTAGTCGATAGCAATCCTAATGCAAGGTGTACAACTTGATATTATAAAAGTGCCTAATACAAAATTTAAATATTCTACGACTGATTGTTTAGAATTTATGCGGAAAATTCAAAAAGTCTGTCATATAAAGTGCACTTCCGGCTCAGCCGATTGTTACAAAAATAGAAGATGACCATTGAGATGCTACAGCAATTTCAAATGCTAAATTCCAGTATCCTACGGCTGATCATTCTGGATTTATGCAAAAAATTAAAAAAAAGTCTAAAGTAAACCACTTCCGGTTTTGCCAATCGCAATCAAAATGCAAGATGTACAATAAGATGTTATAGAAGTTCTTTATACGAAATTCATATACAAATGATATTTTCCCTCCTTTATTATTCCGTTGAGTTATTTTTTGAATATATATTATTTTATTGAATTAAATGTTTGAGGTTTCAACTTGCACGTTTGCGTTCTCTCTGAGTTACAATACTCAGTAGTACTTTGTGTTTCATACAGTATAGTGAAGTGTTCATATATCTACATTAACAATTTGTGTTCAAAGTTTGTGGATTAAGATGTTTACTGAACATTTAATGTCGTCAGGATATATATAGTGAATTGTGAATGCGGACTTTGTCAACTTAATAACAAATCAGATGTTAGCGAACGTAAAGGTAAGAATGTATATAATTTCTAGCTCTAATTCACAGATTGTAGAAATAGTTATTTCATATATTAGAGGAATTTTTGATATTGAAATAATGGCACCAACTTTGCACGAATATTAGGGCTCCACATCGTCAAACAGAACAGACGTTTATATCATTTAATTATATTCCTACATTGCTATGGATTTTCATTTTATAAGTACAAAACAATCACGATTGATATTCTTAAACTGCCTAGTAGAGTCCAGGATTCAGGAAAAATCTCAAATAGGCACAATAATATTCTGTTGAAAATACTGTGCGGTTTTGAACTGAAAAAATTAGAGATGGAAAAATTTGATGATTTTTAGAATACATTGAAAATTATTTTTACTTAATATTGATTCAAAATAAGCTTATTACCTTAGTCACTTGGTGAGAGCATAATAGATAATAGATAATAGATAATTGTTATATTTTGCTTATAGTATTCCAATGTCTTATCAATGTCAAACTATTAATCAACATATGAAAACGACTTAAGATATTTTAAGGGGGATATTGGGTGAAATATTGTATTTTACTTGTGTGAAATGTGATTGGTCACTACTCGCCCTTTAGGCGTCGTGGTAAAACTATTTTTCTCGTAACTAATACATCATATTCCACACTAGTACAATGAATTACTATTATGCTGAATATATTTATTATTTTACCAGAAGTCTTGTACTTTACTAATGACAACTTAGAGGGACGAATTACGAGCAAAATGGGCTCTCTTTATTGCCATTCTTAGATTTAGGATGGAGAAAACTTCTATATTATATATTTTTGTTAAAACTCCAGTTCATTTTTAACATATATTGATGCTTATTTAAAGGACAACAAACAATTTTCCTAGTCACAGCAAGTAACTAGAGTAATTTCTCTTACAGAAATCACAATGACAGGACATACATTGCTAAAAATTTTGATTGAAATAAAACAAAAGTCAGACATTAAACATTGAAGGCATCACGGGAGCTGAACGGACGATAAAATCTACGGTCAACGTACACAGTTTGGGCCAGAGGCCCTCGGAAAGTACACTGTTGACCTCATTATTCTTTTTTTAACACCCTTTTAGAAAAAATGTATCTCGAAATTCAATTTGTATCGTTTTTGTTAGCCTGGTATTCAGAATAGAGTCAAAATTTACGGATTGAAGAAATAATAAACTATTTTCAATATACAAGTCATTAAAATATTTTCGTTTATCATACGTTCATCTTTAACTAACAACAAAATGACTTTTAATTGTCTCGATGTAACAATAAGAATTTTAAGACAAATTTAAAAGCTTGGTGAATTAATTTTCTCGAGCACTCATCTCGCAAAATGCATACATTATGTAGCCACGATTACGCTACAAAATTCAACACCA
Source organism: Dromius quadrimaculatus (assembly GCA_963989225.1). NCBI lineage: Eukaryota > Metazoa > Arthropoda > Insecta > Coleoptera > Carabidae > Dromius > Dromius quadrimaculatus. The sequence goes on along the minus strand of OZ022334.1, from coordinate 44,265,065 downwards.
TTTTTTAAATGCACTTTCATTTAGCGACAAATCCATTGAATAGTAATTAAAAGTTATATACAATGTGCATTGTACTCCAAATAGAACATCAGTTTTTTTGTGTAGTTTTATTTTTATGCGACTATAGTAAAATTTTTGTGATCACGATTGCTTAGTTTTGAATTACAAAAAAATTGGTTCATTTAAATCATGAATAAACGAGTGACGATCGATCAGTAATTAAAACTTAAATTCAATATGCATTAAAATATGCATTTTCTCATTTGGAATATTTTATAAATCCCTTCATTTCTCAGCAATCTGTTCATTAATTAGTTTTGAGTTGGATAAAAATCTGGGTTTCTACCAGAATCCAGCAAAGCTAGATCCAATTAGTGTTCGTTAGTTAATCTGGCGTCCGTGCCCGACGCCCAACTCCATTGCTGCAGTTATAATTATCTCTAATTGTAAAACCCGCACTTAAAGACTCTTCATTCGCTAGGGAGCTTACCTGCTGCTGCTTCACGTTCGAATAATGCTTCATTCGTATTCATGCATATTTCATACAACCTCATTTTCTACATTTCTTTTTATTTATACTTAAATTTGGGTACAACTCTTTGACTGGATACTAGTGGTCTACTCTCTTTAATCAGCACCAGTAACGACTTTTTTATTTTTCTAATTATACCATACATTGCTTTATCAATTTTTATAATGATGCGTGTGACGGGAATTTATCTAGATTTCTTCAAAATTTAATTGGTTGGGGAAATATTGTTTGCATTATTACAAACAAACGCAAAATTCACGATCGAGCGACAAAACATAACTTTGCACTCTGATTAAACTAAATTTAAAGTTAAAGGTTCGGATGTGCGACCTTAGAAGCTTGTATTCGTTTTTTGATCCTCTGTTTTGATTTATTGGAAAAATATCCATAAAATTTATAATTAATGCGAAATCGTCAGGACGCCGGCTTTTCGATAGAGCAGTTACGCCAATTTCTATTGCCAGTCCGTCGCTAGTCTGTGGGACATGTTTATCCCGGCAAGAAATTAGCTTTACTGCGTTATTTTTTTATCAACTGAGAAACATCCAGCTGCAGCATCAAATATTTTCATTCTCAATTAAACAAATTGATCCGATTGCTCTGATTGACCATTTCTTGCAACTTTTTTAATAATAGATTCATGATTTTGATGTACATATGTAATGAAGATGGATGCATGCTACCAACTTAACATTTATCAATTCAAAATATGTGATTATTCTGATTCAACATTATAAAATTACTCTGGTTTTCGAATCTTGATTCCCTAGTTAATAACCGTGGTAAAAACTTTTGCTGCAGTTGTTGCTGTATAAATATTATTATATAACAAATAAAGATATCCGATGATTGGAAAATCGGGCCTTAATTCAATATTTTTATTGAAGTATCAATCAGCAGATCTTGGCCGTAAATGAGGGTTTCCAACTGACTGAAATTTATGGAAATGTCATCACTTTATCCCAAAAAAAAAATTAACAGTATAATTGAATCTTTTAAGACTGGTTTATGATAAATTTAGGAATTTACATTTAGAAATTTGGATTTAGGAATATAAAATACATATTAACCCATGTGCTGGTTTATGATGAACTTAAATTTACGTATTTACATTTGAAATATTAATCTCTAAATCTAAATCTTAAATCCAACCAATTACAAATGAATAATAATTGTCAAACTGTCACCTGTCAAATATATCTAATAAATGGATCATAAAACTGACAGTGAGATAAAATTATTAATTTGAAGCATATATTCCAAATATTTCAGGTGTGAATATAATATGTGCTTGGCTACATTTAAAACATTTAAATTCATTACAAACCAGAACAAGATTCACAAATTATAAATATAAATTTCTGAATGTAAATTCCTAAATTGATAAGTGTTTTCTTTTGATTAGTGAAAATTAAAAGGAACCTGTATGTAATTAATGTTTGTAAATGATAAATGCTATTTACTGCAAGAATACGAATCTCGGTTATTCGTAAAAGAAATCTCTGCAATCATTAAGTATGTAAATGTGATATCTAGTACCAATAATCTGAAAAATTTAACGATTTTCATTAAAACTTGTTGACTCAATTTCTGTTTTTTGTGACTAACACATTTAAGGACTAGTAAATACTAGAGATGTGCCGGATCGTTCAAAATGTATATCCGCGGATACGGATACGGATTATTAGTGTCTAGATTCGCGAATATGGATACGGATACGGACTTCAACTTCCGTTCTTAATCGACGCCTGTACGTGTGACCTTGAACCAAGCAGTTTTTCAGTACAGCAGGAATTATTTATCATTCACATCATAATAGACTATTGAGGGACAAAGTTGCCAAATTACTCTTCTTGAAGTACAATTTAAAATTACTTTATTTCAATTATTACATTGCATTGCTTTTAAATTTTCGGAAAAAGCAATTATTCTATGTTGTTAACTCATTTGATAATTATTTCTATTAGCGTATCAAGAAGATTGGTTTCATCTCACCATAAAAATAATTAACCTCTCAACTCACTTCGATAAATATTTAAATAATTAATTTTTTCAAATGTACCAAATATATGATTTTAGGATATAAAAAGTAATTTTAATTGAAGCTAATAGTATTTCTGTGCTAAAATTTCATGGACCTAGTTAAATTCATGAATGCAAAAGTCACGGATACGGATACGGATACAGATCTTTTTTTCTGCTCGGATATTCGCGGATATGGATATCTGGCACATCACTAGTAAATACATATTTATAACTTAAATATGCCACCCACATAAAATTTTTAATTCTATTAATCTATAAATTTGAGATGTCCACTGTTCTTCAACATATTCAGCAAATTAGAGACAGTTTATTGAGTTTTATGAGAACAACAGTAAAATAGATGCCTGAAATATCAAAATGTGTACCACATCTATACGTAAAAAGAAAACTTTCCATCCCCCTTTTAAGCATATTGCATGTGCGAAAGAATGTGAGATTTGGCATACTTAAAGTTTATGTGGAGAAGGTGTGCAGAAAGCTAAAATTATATATAGGTATCTCATTTTAATTTTACGTGAAGAGAAAACTTTGTATCGCATGCACGAATGTGAGATTTGGCATACTTAAAGTCTATATGGAGGAGTGCAGAAAGCTAAAATTATATACAAAGTGCTCCATTTTAATTTTATGTGAAGAGAAAACTTTGTACCGCGCTCACGAAGAAATGTGAGATTTGGCATACTTGAAGTTTATATGGAGAAGGAATGCAGAAAGCTGAAATTATATACAGGCTGTCTCATTTCAAGTTCACGTGAGGAGAAAACTTTGAAACGCGCGCCTGAAGGGACGTGAGATTTGACTTACATGAAATTTATATGGAGGAGTGTAGAAAGCTCAAATTATATACAGGTGTCCCATTTTAGTTTTACGTAAAAAGAAAACTTTGTACTAAGTGTTCGAAGAAATGTTTAGCATACTTGAAGTTTATATGATAGAGTGCAGAAAGCGAAAATTATATACAAGGTACTCTATTTTAATTTTACGTGAATAGGAAGCTTTTGTACCGCGCTCACGAGAGAATGTGAGATTTGACATATTTAAAGTTTATATGGAAAAGGAGTGCAGAAAGCTAAAAGTATATATTGAATGGGAACCACTATTTTTCATTTCAGATTGAGATAGCGCGTCGAATATCAAGTTAATTTTACCTGAAACTTTCGGGAATGGAGAAATAAATTCAATGTTGTTCAAATTTAGCAATATAATCAATTACGGTTGAATTTCGACCACTGGGCAATCACTATTAAAGATTTTGAACTGTAAAAGTCAGTGAGTTGATATTTATACTGTAAATGCAGCAATTATGTGGCCACCGAAGTGTCTACTCATGCCCGGCGGTAGCACCAAACTTCATCAATTTCATATAAGGAAGCAGTCAAAATCAAGAAGCAGTTCTAAATGCGAATATAAGCATATTGCTCAAGTTTATTCTTAATGCCGTGATTATTTTTATTAAGTTAGTATATTTAATGAAAGATAAAGATACTCTGAATAGAGCAAGAACCCAGGCCTGCCAGATCTTACTTATTTTCTGAGTAACAAAATGTGTGGAATAGAGTAGTGTTAGTATGTAGTTTCATTGTGCGCATATTTGCTAGCTTTGGCCGACGGCCAATTTACAGATACCAGGTGCTAGAGGTACGTTAAACGTTACTTACTTTTCTTAAAGCCTGAGTGATGATTTTTATGTATGTTTAAAATTGATAATCAACACTGCCAGACACATCCCATCAGCAATAATTTCTCCTAGACGCTTTAAAGCTTGCAAAAAATAATGTAATCCTACTTATAGTCTGAGTCCTAGCTTTTTACGATATTAGGAGTATGAGCACGGAACCATTATTTCTACGCTTGATAGTAAGCGAAATATCTATGACTTTTTAATTGTGTCTGAAGAATGTTTGACTCCTACGATTGGTCTGGCTATTAACAAAAAGTATTGTATCATATATAAAAACTAGGACTTAGAGTATAAGTGAAATTGCCTTATTATTTGCAAGCTTTAAAACGTCTGGCATTAACTAAAACATACATAAAAATCAGGACACAGACTTTAAGAAAAGTGGGTAATTTTTTAACGTACCTCTAGCACCTGGTATCTGTAAATTGGCCGTCGGCCCAAGCTAGCAAGTATGCATATAATGAAAGTACATACTAACACTACTCTATTCCACACATTTTGTTCCTCAGAAAATAAATAACGTCTGGCAGGCCTGGAAATTTGGACTAGAAGGTCTAAAGTAGAAATAATAATAATTTTGTATCTGTTTTGACACAGAAATTTTCTATTAGATTTTCTGTTCAATTTTGGAAGCCTGTGGAAAGCCTGAAAAGTCCCAATTTTTAGAAAATATAACCTATGTTATTCTTATGGCACAGATTTCCTGACGAAAAGTGGTTAAAGCTATAGGAATTAAGAAAATGCACTACCCTGTTACACAAAAATGTAAATTTTGGTGCTGGTCATCCCAAATTTATATTTCAAATTTTTTTCTTCATCATCATTACATCAATAATTGTTTCACGATTATCAAGGAGGATCTTAAATTACATCTTTATTTGAACACGGTGTTGATGTGAATATTTTTTTATGTAACTCTAGACGTGTCAAGCGTAAATTACTAAGTTTTAGGGAAGAGAGAAAGGTAGCCCAAAGTCATGTTTTTTCTTGTAACATTTCCGTGCATCGTCTATATCTATATATTGTAACGTTATTTATTTTAATTTAGGGAGCGAAAGTTACTAAACACTACTATTCATTTTTATGATTTATTAAAATAATAAATTAGATAACTAACACTATTTCTAATGAATAATTCTAATTTAAACTAGAGATTATTACACTACACTATAACTTAACTTCAATTATTAATGTCAATATTGATTTATTTTAAATAACACAATTTATTTCAGCCACTAGCAGTCCATATTATGAGGTCTCTGAGCCAAAATCAATAATCTCCTCGTTGAGTCAGTCACATATATCTACCGTGAATCTCTCCCGACTACGTTTTTCCCGCAAACGTCCAAGATTTTCTAGAAAACGCTAGAAGGTACCAGCAATTTTCTAGAAAACAAATATATTCGCTTCTATTTCTTGATGTAAAATATTTCCACAATAATTCTAAGCACCAGTAGAGCCAAAATGACCAATTTATAGACGTAAATTCGTTACAATATTACTACATAAAAAAAAACTTTCCATCCCCTTTTTAAGCATATTGCATGCACGTAGGATTGTGAGATTTGGCATATTTAAAGTTCATATGGAGAACAAGTGCAGAAAGCTAGCTCATTTTAGGTTCAAATGAAGAGAAAACTTTGTAACGCACGCACGAAAGAATGTGAGATTTGGCTTAATTGAAGTTTATATGCAGAAGGAATGTAAAGAGGTGAAATTATTTAAATTTACGTAGAGAGAAAAATTTGTAACGTGCACACGGAAGAATATGAGATTTGGTATACTTAAAGTTAATGGAGAAGTGCAGAAATTAGAAATTACATTCAGGGTGGCCCATTTTAGGGTTACGTAAAGAGAAAACTTTGTAATGCACGCACGAAGGAATGTGAGATTTGACATACTTGAAGTTTATATGCAGGAGGAATGTAAAGAGCTAAAATTATTTACAGGTGTCCTATTTAAATTTACGTGAAGAGAAAAATTTGTAACGCGCTTACAAAGGGATGTGAGATTTGGTATACTTAAAGTTAATGGAGAAGTGCAGAAATTTGAAATTACATTCAGGATGGCCCATTTTAGGTTTACGGTTTGTAACGCGAGAACGAAGGAATGCGAAATTTGACATACTTGAAGTGTATATGCAGAAGGAATGTGAAGAGGTTGAATTATTTACAGTCCTATTTAAATTTACGTGAAGGGAAAAATTGTAACGCCTGCACGAAGGAATATGAGATTTGGTATACTTAAAGTTCATATGGAAGAGGAGTACAGAAAGCTAGGATCATATGCAGGATGTTCTATTTAAATTTTGCGCGGAGAGAAAACTTTGCACCGCGCTTACGAAAGAATGTGAGATTTGACACTCTTGAAGCTTCTATGGAGAAGGAGTGCAGAAAGCTAAAAGTATATACAGCTTGTTTCATTTCGATTTAGCGAAGAAAACAAATTTTTTTTGGTGAAATATCGAATGAAACAATGTCTGAAGTGAAAGATTAACGCTTTTTGCTCTCCTCCGGAGATGGATGGTTGAATTCAACTTTCAAACTTGAAAATATAATGAATTTCAGACGAATCGGGCGACCACTAGTCAAATATTTATGTGTCGAAGTTGATCTTATTTATATACAAACAAATCTTACTTGAAAACTTATAAGAAAAAGAGGTTGTACAGGGCTAAAAATTGTGTGACGAGTGCCAAATTTTTATATAGTCTCTTGATGTCCTTCCCTTTCATCTTACATAAGATCAACGCTTTGTTTCTTTCGTTCTTCTCCGTCATTTAAATGATTCGTCAGAGGACACAAAATAATTTTGTATTATAGGAATATATCTTCATTAGCATCACTATTTTTTTATTTTCAGCCTTATTAATAAACCACTTCAGGTAGGCTCTTGGCAGTGGTGAAGCTCGAAGGACCCGAAATTCTAATGAATTAAGCTTAAATGTATTTGAATGTATCTAAATGTTTGAAAATTTATTAAAGATCAGACATTTCATTGTACTAAAAATTCACATATATTATCTATTATTATCCATTTGCATTTAGATCAGAATCTTTTGTTAAATTCTAGGAAACCACAAAGACCATTTCTTTGGCAACTCCTCTATTCTTGAAATGCTGTAAACACTTGAGCGATCACAATCGTGAACTAAATATGTTTTGGACATTATTAAAATATCCACAATAACAATATCAACAGTTCCCGCATACACAACACAAAGTTGTCAGATTCTAGCCATTCACGAAGCAGGGTCGGTTCCCATGGTAAATTAGCCCCAGTTGTTTCAGGTAACAACGGTGAATTCGGTGTTTGGTGGGCAGATGGCAGTGATGGCTGTCGCTTTCATATGTCACTGATATAAAATCTTAAATATATAAAATTACTGTATACAAGGGACGTATTGTTGAATAACGAAATTGTAGTGTTGATGTCTTGTAAGATGAATTTGTGGCAGATGTTTTTTTGTCCGATATTTATTTTTTGTTTGTGTTTTGTTATTGTTATTGATGTTCTAATTGGATGAATTAATGGAAATATTGAGTAATGGGCATTTAATTGGATGTGATGAGTTCCGGAAAATGTTTGTTTGGATTTGATTAATATCTGGTCGATTCTATTTTGTTAACAAAAGAGGTGTTTTTAAGATCAGATAGGACTTTCCTCATGACCTATTTTATTCTTAACAGTGTAGTCTTCAAATAAAACGGTGCCATCCACGTAGCATGAATCCGTTAATCAAAAAGTCCATAATCCCTGCCACAGACTGTACTTCAAACATTTGCAGCCATTGCGAATCTCTTTCATTTATTCTCATCTTTTTCTTACTGATGCAAAAAAATAAAAGCCATCTCTTTCCAACATTAATATACATATTCAAATATGACCGCGTACCAGGTTTAGTTTACAGCGTAGACACTCCAATAAAAATTCCTCTTTCTGCGCTGTACTCACTGTTAACTTCTCATGGTTGACGAGTGCATTGAATATTCCCCTCGTTGGAAGAGGGAAGGCACCGCCCTCTTAAATTATAGGTCCGGAATCAACCTCCCCTACTTTTTATTCATTATTCCCAACCATATTCGAAGTAAGCGGACCATTATTTTTTCCACGAATTCAATGCTTTTTCATTCTGACTCTTGTTTTATTGTGGTAGGGGTTACTTCAATCTCAAAATGCGTAATGGTTGCTTTTGAAATGTTAATATTTATAACTGATTTTTTTGTGGGTATAACAAGTTTGTTTAATGATATTTTTATGTAAATTTTGGAGCTTTGTGATTCGGGATTATTTTGTATTGGTTATAAGGATTAATGAGATATTTGAATACAGAAGATTGGAAGTTTCTTCATTATGCAATTTTTGTCATTAATTTTCACAAAAGCATTTGTGAGTAAATTCGACCATGAATTTTTTATTAACTATATTTTTTCCTTTCTTTAAATTTATTTCATCCGATTTCAATTCCAATTGGAAAGCATTGAAACATGAAAATCTAGTATTCACATTTTTTAATACCATCAAACGCGGCAACCATGAATTACCGCCATTTTATCCTCACATTGAAGTCACCATGACAAAGGCCTCATTGCTCCGTTACGAACACTGCACATGTCCTATAACTCTGTGACCGCCTGTCGACAAAGTCTTTATTATATTAAACATTATGGTAATCAGCAGTCAGCTCAATTCAGTTCGTTAAACATTATAATCTGGTTCCCTTTCATACTGCGAGCGAATCAGATTTGCAGCGGCCATTTTATTCGTGAAATGTCAGAATGCAAGCGGTGATTGCAATAAAAGAAAGACGACCACGACCACCTGGCTGGGTTATATAATTGTGGGTTGTTGATTTGTTGATAGTTAATGTTCGTTGGTTTTATTGTTTTGCTCGATAAGGGCGACATTCAAGGTGGTAATTTCTTTCCGGTGATAAATACATTCCAGTTTTTCTTTTTTTTTTTGGTTCTTTTTACTTTTTGGATCAGAATTTGACGTTTAACGTCTTATTTGTTTTACAATTGCAAGTGGTACTGGTTACCACTTACCATCACATCAACTTTATCACTTCGAGTTGTTGGAAATACCAATAAAATAATTACCTCTACCACTTAAAGTGCTACCCTTACCACTTAGTTTTCTGTCAAGTAAAGTATGCTTTCGGCCCAGTCGGTTGCTATGAATATGGTTCTACTACAACATTCCTAAATACCGATTTCCAAGATTCTACGCCCGAAAGTTCTGAATTTATGCGCAAAATTCCAACTAAAGTGCACTTCCGGTTCAGTCTATTGTTATGAAAATGAAAGGCAATCATTCAGAAGCTACAGCAGATTGAAATACTAAATATCAATACTTTACAGCCAATCGTTTCGAATTTATGAGAAAAATTCCAAAAGACTGTGAAGTAAAGTGCCCTTCCGGCTCAGTCGATCTCAATGAAAATGGTACATAAGCGTCTAGACGGTACTATCGTCTCAAATACTGAATTCTAACATTCTACGTTCAATCGTTTTGGATTTATGTGAAAAATTCAAAAAATGTTTCAAGTAAAGTGCACTTCGGGTTCAGACGATTACAATCATAATGCGAGGTGCACAACTAGACCCTATACTAGTCTTAAATACAGAATTTTAGCATTATACGTTTGGCGGGTTTTGAGATTTGCGAGTTACAAACGCACATACGTGCCGACATCAAGTCGAAAACAGTCAAAATGGATTAAGGGATGCTCAAAACGAATATTTCCATCAAAATCTCGAAATGTAGGTTTTGCCGGTTTCACAATACTTGTACTTTGTACAAGTGAAACTAGATATCAATCATGCACGCCTTTCACCCTTTACAGGTGTGGCAGACACTTATAGTGCACTTGGTGGATTAATTGATATTTCCTGAGCCTTAGAGTGCGGTCACCAGTCGTCAATCTACGTATACTCTTTGTTTTTGTGGAGAGTACGCCACAGTGAAAGTTCTACTGATTTTTTGTCCGTCAGGGTGGGATTCGATCCCGCGAGCTCCAGATTACAAAGCCAGGATATTTCCAATAAGCTATGAATACTCATATATTATTCTGCATTTAATTGCCGATATTTTTAAGACATCATTCATATACAAATCATATTTTCCCTCCTTTATTATTTCGTTGAGTTATTTTTGAATATATGTTATTTTATTGAATTAAGTGTTTTAGGTTTCAACTTGCACGCTTGCGTTCTTTCTGAGTTACAATACGCAGTTAGTTCTTTGTGTTTCATACAGTGTAGTGTTCATATATCTATAAATTAACAATATGTGTTCAAAGCTTGTGGATTAAGATGTTTACTGAACATTTAATGTCATCATGATGTATTTAGTGAATTGTGAATGTTGTCAACTTAATGACAAATCAGATGTTATCAAACGTAAAGGTAGGAATGCATTTAATTCTAGCTCTAATTTGCAAATTGTAGAAATAGTATATGACTATTTTGTATATTAGAGGAAGTATAGAACAGTCACGATTGATATTCTTAATCCTTTATTAGAAACGTGAAAATTTTCGCCGAGTTTTGAAACATCTCGCTTTTGAAAATTCACTAAAATCTTAAATAAAACATAAAATCAAAATTTCTGATGAAAAATCATCATATTGAAACATATACTTTCCAACAAATAAACATCAACTTAAGGTCCCAACTTTATATTTGAAGAAACAGCATATGTTCTGAAAGTATAATATTTCAGCTTTAAAAAAACAGTAGGAAACAAACAAACGTTAGTTGTGTGAAACTGACATATTTTAGAATGAAAAATATCTAAATCAACTGCGAAAACATCCAAAAACTTGACACAGACTTAACACATTGTTAACAGTCCATATAAAATTTCTCTCGTTGTCCATTTTTAGCGCATTTTTTGGAAAAAAGCGCTATTATATTCACTTTGGCTGTCTGGCTGGCTGGCGTGACGCTGACTTCTCAGCAACTATACTATTTACAGACTTGAAACTGATACTAAATAAAAGCTGCTGTTTCGTAGGTTTGCACAAATTGCTTTAATTCAAGCTTAGTGATTGTGGAAGATTAAATTATTCAATTACTTGTTTCAAGTGAAACAATGCCCATAGATATATATGACATTAGGGATATGGCAATTAAAGTTTATTCAAGTAGATAAAAATTTATTTACAACTTTAGCCGTGGGTGTCACTATTATTATGTACAGTTGTCAAATCTGTCCGGGATTCATTCAATGACTTGTTTGACGCGAATTTGAAGCTTATTAGAATAAATTATTATTATTGGATGAAAATTTGTTTATTTTTTATGTATTTTTTTTTATATAGCTTTGATAAAGATCAACTTATTATTTTAAGGTACAGCACTTGACCTCCTGTCAGTCAATAACTAAACAATGAAGATTAAAAGGTATCTTTGAGTTTGTACATGCATAAATTATGTACCTGTCAAATAGTCAACTTGAAACTGGTACTAAATGGAAGCTGCTGTTTTGTAAGTATGCCCAAACTGCTTGATTTCAAGCTCAGTAATTGTGAGAGATGGTAATTTGCGAAATCTCTGAAGTAACAAGCATTCATGAGCTGTCAAAAATGCGCTTTCATCATCTAGATGATTCTTCCATTTTTTTCGTAATTTTCACACTACATATTTGCATGTTCTAGACATAAAAACATTTTGCAAGATTTACATTTGTATCTTGTTTTCCTGTCTTCTTTTCTCGGACAAGCAAGGTATCTTTCTGGAAGACTTAGCTCACTCTTTTTTATTTCTGGACTATCTCCTTCCTGTATTTTTCTGATGGCACCCCTTAGATCACGTTGAACTCTTGTATTCTACATTCCTAAGTTTGATTATGAATAATTGAGAGTATTTTACCTTACTTTTAGTGCTGCTTACCCCACAGAATAATACTTATAGTATTTAAATTTTGTACAAGTTGAGTTTACAAGTCCTGAATCGTGGGGTGTAAAACCAAGATAATTTTCGGAAGGTACTAAAAGAGACAATTAGATAGGTCCACTATTTGAAAAATGGCTGGTATTTGAAACGACGTGGGGTGTACTAGACCCCACGTTTCAAATGAAGGGTTAAACTGTCTAGTAGAGTTCAGGATTCTATGATAAACTGATTTTAGAAATTCAGTATCAGGTAGTTCAATTGAAATTGAGTCAAAGTTGAGTTTAAAAACATCTGTATGGACTACATTAAATACGTAAATGGATCTAGACTGATCCGAAATTAAGTTTTCATAGTAATTTTTTCAATATTTCTCAAAAAAATTACTCCGTTTGTGAATTCTCTTGAAATACTATACACTAAAATTTTACTTCAGTTTATCACAGTTAACCCTCAACTACGAAAATAAAAATATTATCATTCTCCTAGAAAATTAGAAGAACAACCATCTGAGAGAGAAATTAATATTGACGTAATTTTAGCCTGAATTTATTTTTGATCATTTTTTTGTTCTCAATCTCTATTTGGAAGAGTTATCTTGTCATCCCGGTTGATATCGTATTAATTAGGAATTGAATGCCTACCAATGGACGAAAGAATAATTGCTCAGTCAATTAGACAAAAAATGACCCAGTCTACCGAATAAATGGTAACTGTTTTTTTTTATTGCGAGAATATTTTTGTTTTGGCATGTACAATGAATGTGCAAAAATCATATTGTCAAATCATGGTGCTTCAAGAAATATCGAAGGCCAAAAATTAAAAACCCCGTTTTTGACCAGTTTTTCGCAAATATCTCATTGTCTAACGGTCGTAGATCATTCGAGGTTATAAGAGTAAAAACTGAATACACACTTTTTCTACAAAAAAAAAAAATTATATGAATCACTTGCGGATCTATAACCGTTAATAGTCCGTGGGACAGGGCATACATTTTTTGTTGATTACCGCTCACTTGAAACTTTGTGAGTGGCTTCATTCAAATGTTTATAACTCGCAAATCTCAAAATCAGTCGAACGTGTAATCTTGGTATTTTGTATTTAAGACTGGTATAGGGTCTAGTTGTGCACCTAGCATTATGGCTGCAAAAGTACCAGAAGTGCACTTTACTTGAAACATTTTTTGAGTTTTTTGCATAAATCCAAAATGGCTAGCCGTAGACTGTTAAAATTCAGTATTTGACATTGCTGTAGCATCTTGATGGTTATCTTATATTTTTGTTTCAATCAGCTGAACCGGAAGTGCAGTTTATATAACAGATTTTTCGAATTTTTCGCATAAATTCAAAACAATCAGCCGTAAAATATTGAAATTTTGTATTAAGCACTTCTGTAACATCTAGTTGTACACCTCGCATTATGATTGCGAATTTTTCTTATAAATCCAGAATGATTAGCTGCAGAATCTTGAAATTTAGTATTTGAAGCAATTGTAGCATTCAAATTATGTATAACTTTATATCTTTTTAATCCTAAATTCTATCCAAGTGGTAATGCATTATTCGGTAGATAAAATCCAGATTGACTGGACTATAATGTGATTATGTTGATAAACCTGTCAAAATTATTTGGAAACACATTGGGAATTTGTATTTTGGTAACCAAAGATTAAGAGTATTTATGTCAGGTTAGGGATGAGATTCAACTCTTCAATAACAAAAATAAGTAATAATTTGACTAGGAATGAGAAAAAATTTAAGCTCAACACTCGTAATTATTTTTTAGCAGAATCAAAATGAGAACTCTAGAAAGGTAGAAGGAAAACGAGTCAATGTGTCCCCTATTTATATCTATTAGTGATCGCCCAGTGGTCGAAATTCGATCATGAATCATTATGACATTACGTTGCAAAGTTTGAACGTTGTTGAGTTTAATCTCCCATCCTCAGATATTTCAGGTAAAATTAATTTGGTATTCGACGCTTCATCCGAATCGAAAATTAGGATTAGTGGTTCCCATTCAAGATTTTGGAGTTTTTTTCTCCTCCCAATCCTCGGAGGGGAAAGAAATCATATTTCTTCAGCCATTTTTCTATTCGATGCATATATTTCGATATATTCCAGCAATAAATAATATCGTTTTCAGCGATAGATTAGAATTGAACAACTTGTATATAATTAAAGCTTTCTGCATTCTTTCTCCACATAAACTTCAAGTATGTCAAATCACACATTCCTTCATGCGCACGATACAAAGTTTTATCTCCACGTAGAATTGGAAATAGGATACCCTGTTCTACACATAAACTTCAAGTCTGCTGAATCTTACATCCCTTCGCGCGCGTTACAATTTGTTTTTTAAATCAAAATGGTACAGCCTGTATATAATTTTAGCATTCTGCACTCCTTCTCTTGAAAGTATGTCATATCTCATTATTCTTAGTACACGCGATACAAAGTTTTCTCTTCACGTATAGAGTTAGAATAGGACACCTGTATATATTTTTAGCTTTCTGCACTACTTTTCGATATAAACTTCAAGTATGCCAAATCTCACATCTCTTTATGCACGCAGTACAAAATTTTCTCTTCTCGTAAAATTGAAATAGGACATCATGTATGTAATTTTAGCTTTCTGCACTTTCTTCTCCACACTGACTGCAAGTATTCTCACATTACTTCGTCTTCGTGCGCACGGTACTAAGTTTTCTCTTCAAGTAAAATTGAAATTGGACACCTGTATATGCTCTTACCTTTCTGCATTTCTTCTCCATAAAAACTTCAAGTATGCTGAATCTCACATTCTTTCGTGTGCTCAATATGCTTAAAAAGAGGTACAAAGCTTGCTCTTCACGTATTAATATATAGATTAAAATGATTCGCTTTCTGCACATCTTCACCAAATAAAATTTAAGTATGCTAAATCTCACATTCCTTCGTGCAAGCAATATGCTTAAAAAGGGAGCCGAAATATTTCTCTTGGCGTATTAATATATAGATAAATTCAAACTTATCGAAAGATGAAATGAAATTGATTACCTACTATGAATAAAATATAAGAAATTTTTGTTGCGGAGACAAGAAGAACAAGAAAAAAAATGTTAAAATCAAGCCAAAACCAAATACAGATCGAAGATAATAAAAAAAATAGGTATACGATGTCAAAGATAAGAAATTGAAAGATGAATACAAATAAAAATTTTATCAATGATGTAAAATAGACCTCAAAACTTAGCTGAGAACAAAATTTCAAATCAAGTCTTATTAAAAATGAAAAGAAATATAAAACAAAATCTAAGAGATCCGAACTATATACGAAAGCCTTGTCGACCAGTTTTCTCCAAATATGATTGACGTAACAAGTTCAAAATGTTCAAAAGTGTTCTAGATGAATTTCAAAATACTCCTAGGATTTTAAAAGTACTGATAGTCCAACTGATGAATTCTTCAACTGAAATCGTGCAATAAAAGTGTGATAAAACTTTTATTTCACAGTTTTTCATAAATATTTATATGTTGTTTATTGCATTTCCAAAATTTGTAGTTGCATATAACAAATGAATGAAAAAATGAACACAAGCCAAAACGATAGTTAGACAAGAGATAAATATATTTGAAGTGTGTATTCAATTTTCGTGAAGCAGTCTGATTGAAAATACATGAATATTGAAAAATTGTCTTTATTTATTTGATATTCAATTTGAAAAAGATTTTACCTCTTTACATCTTTACATATAAATTGACTTCTGCCCATTCACACATATATGAAAATATCACTTCAAGTGGAATAGTATTTGAATTGGAAATTGAAATTCGAGGATCAGTCAATATGGAAAATTGGATGTGCAAGAATATCGTAGATGCAGCTGATTTTGTGATTTCTAAAGTAAGTACCTCCGTGTATGAACTAAATTTCTTCAAAATACTTTCTTGGTGATCTATTTTGTAAAATTTTCTTTCCTATAAAAGTCATTCCAAAACACTTTTTTGGTAAACCAATGAAATAAAAATGGAAGTCTTGTCTATTACGTGAAATTCAAAATCGTCAAGTGTAAAATATTAAATCGTTTCCGAACGACGCAATGCGAATTGAACATTATCATTGAGCACAACTAATGGCTGGAATGATTGTGTATTGATGCATTGTAATCCACTTAAGTGGATAATTAAAAATTCTGCTCGTCATCGAATTAGAAGTCGCCAATAGGCAGTTAGGTTGGAACTCGTAATTCAACATTTTTACCCTTCTTATTCAAGCTACGAGATGTATACCTCAATACGAATTGAGATTCTATGAATAACAAAACAATAAAATTAAATTTGAAAACTTTGGAGTCGAATTGTGTGAGGTCGAAAATTTAAAGTATTAGTAGTCATTTTGCACCCCTCAAATTACCGCAACGATGAATCAGAACCTAAAAGTATAATTACGGCTTTGGAGGGTGTTCTATTCCAATCAAAAAGAAATTGGTACTCTGTTGGAAGTCAGGAAGCCATTGAGGTATGATAATCAATTTTATTTTACTTTAGTTTATTGTATAAATGAGAAAGTAGAATGATTGATGAGTACAAGAACTTTGAAAACATTATAAATCAGTACATATTCAATAATGATTTCCTTTTCTTAATGATACTGGCATTGTGAATTGATGTACGAGAATGTGTAGAATCAAAATGACGGCAAACATCGAGCATCCATCATTACTCGAGATATACGAACAAACAAAATGGCTGTTTTTTATTAAAATATAACACTTGAAAAGTCATTATAGTTTTGGGATAATGATCCAAGCCATATGTGACGTGAGGACAGCTGTGCAATAAAATTCTGGCCTTGAGAAACGCTTCCCAATCTTGCAACTTATTTGGATGACTTTTGTTCTGATTTGAAAGCTGAGGTTTTTGTTTGTTTTTGATCCTCCTCACCCCTTGGAACTGTAATTACTGTATTTTAATGAGCAAAGTGCAGCGATGCAATACATTGCTGAAGTCTGGTGCAAGTGAGATATGCCTACTGTTGCGTTACCATTTTTACCTTATGTGCAATGCTGTGTGTGTTTGGTGCGTGTAATTCTGTAATGGTTCCCATTTTTTCTACTCGGCTTCAAAATGGCAGCCAAATGTGATTTTTGTAGCTTGATTGAACAGAATCATATGTGGGAAGGGTTTGAAAATCATTTGGCAAGTGCTCTCCAGATTAATGGAACGAATGTTTTATTGCCAGACAGATTTTCTGATCATTAAAATTTTATGAATTGGAAGTAGTCGAGTATTTCAGCTCATTTGGAAGAAATATGTTGTGGAAAATCGATGTGCATGTTTCATACATTAAACAACAAATTTTATTTCCGCCAGACGTTACTTATTTTCTGAGAAACAAAATGTGTGGTACATGTATTTTAATCGTACGTATACTTGCTAGCTTGGGCCGAAGGCCAATTTACAGATACCAGGTGCTAGAAGCACGTTAAAACAACATTTTTCTCAAAGTCTGATTTCTGATTTTTATGTATGTTTTAGAGAATATTGTTAAAAATTGATAATCAAACTTCTTATTTACAAATTTTTTTCACTTGTTTACTGAAAAATGATGATTATATATTTTTCCAAAGCCATAACGCATGTAACCCTCATCAGATGAAACGCCCTGATAAGAAAGAATCAAATCACGTACAAATTTCCTATCAAAGATAAAATAAACCATTACGCAAAGTTTTCCATTCAGAGATAAAATCAAAATGTCAACGGTGACACATATGGTGGCTTTTCATACATACAACGTATTGTTGGACTTCGCTGTCCTATTATTCCATGATTTCTACCTTAGTTTGTCCTGTATCTTCTTTTCACTTCAGAAATCAGAATGGCAGCGACAACCAGGACCGTAATTTCTCTGAAATTGCTTGGATACTGAAAAATTTAATCGTTGAACATTTAAAATGAATATTTTATTCAATTGCAACATTCAAAACAGGGGCCGAAGGACTGACAGATTATTCTACGATTATTATTTTGGAATATATTACATTATTTGCCATTTCATACAAACAGGTTTGAACGGTTAAAGGTATAAGCTTCCTATAAACGTTTAATTCATTATTCTACGATTATAATTCTAGAGGGTACGAGTTTTGAAATTGTTATATATTCTGTAGCATTATTGCAAATTTAAAAAAATTTGACTCATTCATGTTTTCTACCTATTAGTGGGTGTAACACACCCTGATTTTGAATAATTAGGTTGGGATCAAACTAGCCGTCTACCAACAAGCATTTCCATAATAATATCAAATGAATATATCAAATCCAAAAGAAATTTTCTTAAACTTATACGTTGTTGTACAGTTAAATTCAAAACGTCATTTTTTGGGCTCATTTTTTGTATAATTGCAACAAATTTGAACCAAATCAATGATTATCATATGTAGCTATCTGAAAATCACGAAAAAACTGCATTTAAATCGCTCAAAAATTTGAAAATTGAGAAAAATTCATTTTAAGTGTTCTCTCCTCGGTCCGATTACATTGGCATCATAAACTTAACTATGAATATAAATATTTCAGTAATCATTTCTTTGGGTTATTTTCAACTTTTGGGCCTTATTAATGTTACCATTACATTAGTAAAGCTTCAAAATTACTAATTTGATACAAAAATTACATAGTCGAAGTCTCTAATATCATAAATAAACTCAAATGTGTTACCATACTCCAATACTACTAGTACAGTCAAAAAAGGTACTATCTTCAAAAAAATCTGAAAGCTTTGAAACTTTGCAAACTTAATGAAGAAAAAAAACTTTGCAGAACTCATTTTTGATTGAATATGTTTCATTTGGTGAAGTTCTGTATATAAAAATGATTAGAAACACAACGTTTCAACAGCAAAATGCTGCCTTCCTCAAGTGTTTATATTTATATTTTATTATACTTTTACACTTGAGAAAGGCAGCACTTTACTGTTAAAACGTTGTGTTTCCAATCATTTTTATATACAGAACTTTACCAAATAAAATAATTAAATTAAGGATTTATTCGGTGGCTCTGGCCAATTGAAGCTTATTAAATTCGAAACAAAAATGATCCCGTACATTTTTCTTGTATTCCTAATGGTTACCGAGTTTAAGGCGCTAAAAGATAGTGTTTTTTGAAAAACTGCTCTATCGTGGTTACAATATGATACTAGCTAAAAGTAAGGAACTGATTTCCTTCAAACCAACTGTCGTTACACCAGAAGGTGAATCAAGAATTTTGTTGCACTACAAACAGTTTTCATACCTCAATAATTATATCAACACGTTATACGTCTACTATGCGAAACACTAGACATTGACCGAAGGAAAGTGGTAAGAATGCACAAAAAAATAATAACGAAACGAATGATCGCACACACCATTCATTGTTGCCAACCTTTAAGAATCCTCACGAATGCTAAGAAACGTCACAAGCAAAAAATTAAATGTTTTCGAACAACGCCTACTAGCTACGAAATAACGAAGTATACCAAAACGAAAATGAAGTGATTTTAATTCGGAAGAATTGGTCTGATAAATAAATTGGTACACATTGTCAAATATTATTGAAAATTTTATATTAAATCGCACTAGCGTAGTTTTTTAAAAAAACGCTATCTTTTAGCGCCCTAAACTCGGTAACCATGAGGAATTCCAGAGAAATTCATATCATAATTTTTATTGCAAATTTAATGAGCTTCAATTATGTAAATAGTCAATTTTTACCTCAGTCCAACGGTTCTCAAGATATTAGCAAAAAACTAAAAGAAGTGCCCTGTTTTCGCTAATTGTCGCAAGAACTCATTTCACATCCATGAGGACTTTTGCTATATTCATCTGTAGGTACCCATAAATCAATGTGCAAGGTTTCAAAACTTTCGCATTTTTCAGGAGGTTGGGTCATTTTTTGACTGGACTATACATTTCATACGATTTGAGTGCAAAAAATTATGCAATATATTTTGTAAATAGATAATACATACAAAGTCTAGAATCTAAAGAGCTAGAGAAAACTTCTAGTAATTGTATATTTACTGCAATGTAAATAGAATTATTAAAAACAAAGAATCAGAACATAATATATTTTTCGCACTCCCGGGAGTAAACAACGAATTTAATCCCTCATTTCAGGGACTTAAGTTTGAGTTTAGTCCCTCCGGGATCTAAAATGATCAAGAATCCCAAGGGACTAAAGTAAAATAAACAAATTTTTCTATGACAACTAAATAATCAAAGTACTTACCTAAATGTCAAATTGAATATTGTCATTAGAATTCAAACCTTCATTCTTAATTTGTATTAGCATTATTGCAATTTACACAATTTCACAAATGCATCGTATTGTTGTTCGTAAATTTTCTAGACTTTTGGCGAAATCATTTTACAGTTACCTCTTCCGCAGCCTTATCAATATCAATTTTCTCACTCATCTTTTTGACAGCAAGCTTATTTATTCAACAACTGCTGTAGCCAGTCTTGTTTCTATGGTGAATTTACTCAACATTTTTGTATCAAGTTTGTAGTTGTCAAAATTGTAAGATTAATTAATCTACTTTAGACTATTGTGATTCAATATAATACGGTAGTGCGAAAAATAGCGTAGATAACACATGACTTAAGTGCCTTTAATCCCTCAGGTGAGTATTGCCCTCGACTGCGTCTCGTGCAATAAACTCCACCCTCAGGATTAAATCAAGCACTTAAGTCCCTCGTTATATAATATACTATTTTCTACAAACGTCAAAAAATCATGACATTCGTACATCAATATTAGTATACGAAATATCGCATTGAAGTTGTTTATCATGACAACGGGCACGAAGTATTACGTGCACTGATTGTATCTTGACAACGTGCACAATAGTTATTTAAGTATTAAGGTCAGTAAGTACAATTTACCGATTGAGAATAATAGTTTGGAGGCCGAGCCTTGGCAAGGTTTCCAAATATTATACGAAATCGGTACTGTACTTATTGACCGTGATGCTTACAAATTTTTTTGCACGATTGAAAGATCCAAAAAATTGATCCGAATTTTCTTTCAAACTGAATTACTACTGATGATTATTTATTCGCTGTCAGCTGTCAAATTTGACATTTTATTGTGGATATTCAATCACAAATAAAGAAAGATGAATGAATATTTTTTGTGAAAATCCACAATTTTCAACTTACCGCCTTTGCCCATGGGCGGTAAGTCAGCATAACCATAGTAACCACAGTTTGCTGATGGTAAAATCAACATACCACCTCGAATAGAGGGCCGGTAGACACATGAAAACGCCCAATCGTGCAAAAAATATTTTTCATAATACCTGCATTGAAACAACGCATTTCAATGCCTGTTTTGTCAGTCGAAACAAGACAATTTCACACAAATGCGAGTGCAGTCGGGCAGAAACAAGCCTGTTTCTTCCCTAAGGGAGAAACAAGCTTGTTTCTGCCCGCTGGATTTGTTTCTTACATCGTTTTATCCCTGGCAGAGTCGCATTTGTTCATTGTCAATCTTTAAATGAGAATCATATAACCTCAGTTAATTTGACAGTTATTGTATTCGTAACTGTAAATTGAATTTAAAAGGCGATTAGTTTCAAGAAAAAAAGTATTAATACGACAATTTCAAGTACACCACAACATCTTATTGATAAAGCACAAGCAGCTACTCTCGACTTGTTACCTGCAAAATCAAATAAAAAATATTTACTTTGTTATAACAAATTTGTAATGTGGAAAGTTTCAATGCAGGTATTATGAAAAATACAGTGTGTGGCACGGGACAAAACACGATTTCAGCCAAGGGTGATGCCGGCCCTCGCTTCGCTCGGGCAAGCTACTCTCACCCTCAGCTGAAATCGTCTTGTTTCGTCCCTAGCCACACAATATACAATTGTGCACGTTGTCGAGAAAAATAATTTCAACAACTTTTGTATTTTAATATTTTTTTATAATTTTTTGACGTGTGTGGAAAAATTGTTGTATGCAACGCATGCACGAAATTTCGGTGTAGCTTTTGAATGATTTGTGTCTCGGCTACCACCTCAAGTACCAAAGTATAATTTTGCGCACTAGATACATAAATAACTAGTTATTTCATGATACGCTTTGAATGAAATTATAAACAACAAACAAGTGACAAGAAAGATGAAAACAACCTTATACAAATAATTTACAGGTCAACATTAAAAACTAAAAAGCTAAATACAAGCGGCCGAGACGAGGTTCTTGAGAAGAATAGAAGGAGTAAAAATAATATATAAGATAAGGAACGACCACATAAGAAATGATATACAAATAGAAAGTATACAGAAGACAATAGAGAAAAAACAGTTATCAGAATGCCCGACAATAGACAAACGGAAATAATATGGAATGCCAGAACAGCGAGAGGAAGAAAAAGGAGAGCACCAGCAAAAACTTCTACCTATTAGTGGGTGTAACACATCCAGATTTTGGGTAATTAAGTCGAGATGAAATTAGCCGTAAACCAACAAGCATTTCCAATAATATCAAATGAATATACCAAATCCAAGAGAGATTTCCTCATATACTTATACGTTGTCGTACAGACAAATTTAAAACGCCATTTTTCAGGCCCATTTTTTGTATTATTGTAACAAATTTGAACTAAATCAATGATAATTATATGTAGCTATCTGAAAATCGCAATAAAACTGCATTTAAATTGCTCAATAATTTAAAAATTGAGAAAATTTATTTTAAGTGTTCTCTCCTCGGTCCGATTACATTCGCATCATTAGTACAGCATTATTCTACCTATAAACATAGATATTTCAATAATCATTTATTTGGGTTATTTTCAACTTTTGGGCCTTATTAATGTTGCCATTACGTTAGGAAAGCTTCAAAATTACTAATTTAGTTTAAAAATTACATAGTTGAACCGTCTACTATTATAAATAAAATCAAAAGTGTTACCATACTTCAATACTACATTTCATTCGATTTGAGTGCAGAAAATTGTGCACAATATTTTATAAATATATACAAAGTCTAGAGTCAAAAGAGGTAGATTGTTGGTCTATAGTTCGACAGGTACAAAGTTAGAATTGCGTTTGGGTGGTTTAAGATGTAATCACTCTAAAGTAGAATTATGAATATATTGATATTAGAAATGCAATGTAATTGATTTATTTATTAGATGTATTTCTTGATCATTTCGGAGAATTGAATGTGTATTGGTAATTTGAAATATTAGTTACGGTCCTGAGAGCGTTTTCTACTTTGATTTCCGTAGGTTTCGCTATTTTTGTTCGCCTTGCCATCATGTTATCTCGCGTTGCTATCAGCAGGATACCTCGGTCCGTGACGTAACAATGACAAAATAAATTGGATTAAACCCGTAGCCTGCTAGTGACTTGTAGAGAGTCCCACAATAGCTCATCACAGTATACGGATGCTGCTGTGAGGTATTTTAGCTCTTATTCACGGAACACTTAGAGGTCGAACTCTTTTGGAGAGTCGACAGTGTTTACTGAACTGTCAACTCCGGAAAATGTCTTGGAAAGCATTTTCTTCTTTCCAGATATAAACGCGCACACTTATCCAATCTTCTTGAAGCGAAGGCGATAGCAGTGCCGTACTACTTTGTTTGGAACGGTTTTAGTTTCAATACATTAAAATTTGCAATCATAATTGATGCTACAGTACGAAATTCCAATATTCCACAACTGGTTGTTTTAAATTCATGCGGAAAATTCGAAAAAAGTTTCGGTACAGACGATTGCAACCATAATACGAGGTGCACAACTAGACCCTACATCAATCTTAAATACAAAATTTCAACATTATACGTTAGACGGGTTTCGAGATTTGCGAGTTAAAAACGCACTTACGTACGACATCAAGCCGAAAATAGTCAAAATGGATTCAGGGATGCTCAAAACGAATATTTTCATTAAAATATCGAAATGTGAATTTTGTCGGTTTCACAATACTTACTTGTACTTTGTACAAGTGAAAATAAATATCAATCACCCTTTACAGGTGTGGCAGACACTTATTGTGCACTTGGTAGATTAATTCGTATTTCCTGAGCCGTAGAGTGCGGTTATCAGCCGTCAAACTACGGATACTAGTATAGTTTTTGTGGAGAGTACGCCACAGTCTGTTTTGTCCGCTGGTGGGTTTCGATCCCGCGAACTCCGGATTACAGAGGCCAGCATATTAGATATTGATATCAAAGACTAGAAGCTGTCATCTAAAAAAAAATTGCAGTAATATGAGTATTTTAAAATGATGGGTAATCCAGTCCTGACTATCTCTTCAACTGAATCGAATTCTATGCGGTTGGCGTTCCTTACAAAAGACCCGGAGTGGCGGACAAGCGCCTCCCGGAGTGTCTCGGAGTGCCCGGACTATCCGTCCATCTTGCAGCCACCAGACCACTCTCCTGCTGCTTGTTGAGTTCAAATCAGTCACCACATTCCACTTCAATGTTACATCTGAATATTTGCACAACATTGATAGGTTTTCGATTTATTTCTCCTGCGTGTTACTGTTTAGGGGTCATGGAAATTGAGGATTGGTTTATGATAAATTTAATTTACAGAATTTGAATTTAAAGATTTCGGTTCATAATTTCGATTTTCTCCTCCAGGTTTGTAATAAATTCGATTTACAAATCGTACTACTGGGTCATGCAATTTATATTTTAACGTTCTCTGCCATTGAAAATATATGTTCTATTGTTTTTGAATATAAATGCTCGGAGTTCAAGAATTGTACTCCTAGATGGTGATTTTTTTTTTCTGAAATAATATTTGATAACTGAATCATCGGCATAACTTGAAATTCGCACAATCTCATGTGTGTGTTGGGGTGAACCGCCTTATGGCTGCGTAATAGGTATTTTATAAATTTAGGGGTTGTTACACGCTGAGAACCCTTCAAGATTTGATTTAGGGTATTGGCATTCGTTGCCGAAGGCCATTTGAATGTGTGAAGCGCAGTACATGATTTTTTAGATATATAAAAATTTAGAATCGAGGTATTACACTTTGAAAAAAAGCCAACATTCACCTCCTGAGGAGCCATTTCCTAATTACTGATGGTGGATGATTTTCGCACGAACTTTACTCCACCAATAATTGCTTTTGACATATCCTTGAACAACACCATTTGTGATGGAACCTAAGAGAATTATTTCAGTTTAAACAATTCCACTAAGTAAAAACCAGGATGTGCAAATCTAAATTTGAGCCCTCAAAAAAACCCTTCACTAATCTTCCTCTCAAATCCTTATTAGTTCTTTCTTATCCCAATTCTTTGACGTATACTATTTTCTACCCGCGAAACTCTATCCGATCAATCTTTGGTACGGGATGTCACAATACTCGTCCGTCAATTACAGTAATGAGAGGCGATATTTTATACGTGAATGTATGCGATTTTATAATGGGGTGGTGGCTGTCGAGGGCTGCAGAGACGTGAGGGAATGGAATGTGAGGCCTGAAGGGACGACTGATGTGTCAGGTCTTATTTCCGATAACTTTGAAGAAGTTCAGATAATGTAATTGATGTACGGCTGGAAATAAATTTTGTACAGTTGGGATTGGAATTAATTTTGCTCAGATGGGACTCACAGATTTGAAGATTTTTTATTCAAATGATTGCAAAATAGTTTGAGATATGATTAAAGTATTGAAAAACAACTTCTTGAATATTTAAAATCACTCATGTTTTCTACCTATTAGTGGGTGTAACATACTCAAATCTCGAATAATTGAGTTGAGATCAAACTAGCCGTCAAACAACTAGCATTTTCAATATGATCAAATAAATATATCAAATGCAAGAGAAATTTCTTTACATATTTACAATTTGTCGTACGGAAAAATTTAAAACGCCCTTTTTTGGCTCATTTTTCATATTATTGCAACAAATTTGAACTAAATCATCGATAATTATATGTGGTTATCTAAAAATTACAAAAAAACTACATTTAAATAGCTCAACGATTCAAAAATTGAGAAAATTTATTTTAAGTGTTCTCTCCTCGGTCCGATTACATTCGCATCATTAGTACAGCATTATTTTAACTATAAACATGAATATTTCAGTAATATTTTTTTTGGGTTATTTTCAACTTTTTGGCCTCATTAATCCTGCCATTACGTTAAAAAAGCTTCAAAATTACTAATATAATTGAAAAATCTCATACTCGAACTCTCTACTATTATAAATAAACTCAAAAGTGTTACCATACTTCAATATTACATTACATTCGATTTGAGTGCAGAAAATTGTGCATAATATTTTGTTAATTCTGTTGTCATTTTTTCCGAATATTTTTTTGAGCTGTAATTTATCATGAAGAACTATTACTGTTTTGTCTTGCTGTGAGTGATATATTATATGTCCGCCATCTTTGCTCCAAAACATTTAAACAAGAACTTCTTCTGTTGATTTCTTTACTAGAAAGTTCTTGGGCCGAAGTGAACCAGTATATTCGTACACTGTCGACGCTTTTTTCATTTCTGAATTATAATTTCATAATGAAGAGCCCATGTTTCATTCATAGTCACGATTTGATCCTGAAAGTTAGATGAATCCTTTTCAAAACGCCATAAATCAACTTGGATGTTTTGAGTTCCAATTGTTTTTAGTCGGTGTTCAGATATTTGGAAAATAAAAAATACGACGCAATTTTTTGAGCAATTTTGTTCGCTTGGAGCAACGCTCGCTCCAATACTGGAAACTTGGTCCGATGCTTGGTGCTGTGCTTGCCACGCGACTTATTTTACAAAATATCTGGCGCTTTTTTCGCACTTTCTTCGCTGCTGGCTGCTATCCATGACCAATCAAAACATCAGCTTTATGTTGTCTTTATCACGCCACACTGACTTGTATTTCGTAGGTTCTTGTAAAATTGCTATTTTGAAGGCTTGCATATTCGCATATTTATCTTGACGATTTTCTACAATTAATTAGGCGACACAGCGAGCTCAATAAAACCATGAAAACTATTTATTGTAAAGAATTAATTGAAAACGCATGGCTTGGAGATTCCATTTCTATTTAGATCAGGGGTGGGCTAATACTTTTAAAAGCGGGCCAAAATTCCAATTTCAGAAAATCCTTCGGGCCGGAGGATTGACTGATTATTTTACGAATATTATTTTAGAAGATATAAGCTTTCAAAGAGTAACAGATTCATGCTATTTTGTTGCATTATTTGTCGTTTCATACAGACAGGGTTGAACGGTTAAAGGTTAAAAATGATTTTAATATAAAATGGATTGTATAAGTTTCCTATAAACATTTAGTTCATTATTCTACAATTTTAATTTTATGAGGTACGAGCTTTAAAACTGTTATACATTCTGTAGCACTATTGCAAATTTAAATTAATTGAAATCATTCATGTTTTCTACCTGTAACACACCCAGATTTTGGATAATTAAGTTGAGGTCAAATTAGCCTTCAACCAATAAGCATTCACAATATCAAACGAATATATCAAATCCAAGAGAAATTTCCTTATATACTTATACGTTGTCATACAAACAAATTTCAAACGTTATTTTTTGGGCTCATTTTTTGTATTATTGCAACAAATTTTAACTAAATCAATAATAACTATATGTAATTATCTGAAAATCTCGAAAAAACTGCATTTAAATTGCTCAACAATTGAAAAATTGGGAAAGATTTATTTTAAGTGTTCTCTCTTCGGTCCGATTACACTCCCATCCTAAACTGAACTATAAATATTTCATTAATAATTTTTTTGATTAAATTTCAACTTTTGGGCCTTATTAATGCTGTCATTACGTTGAGAAAGCTTCAAAATTACTAATTTAATTAAAAAATTACATAGTCGAACTCTCTACTATTATAAATAAACTCAAAAGTAATACCATACTTCAATACTACTGATCATTCGATTTGAGTGCAGGAAATTGTGTATAATATTTTGCAAATAGAATATATGTACCAAGTCTAGAGTCCAAAGAGGAAGGGCTTTGATCTATGGTTCGACAAGTACCGAATTAAAGTCGTGTTCGAGTGAAGTTATTGAGATCAATTAATGCATTGCAAATATACTTCAAACATTAACAATCAAAGTAAGAGAAAAAGATAAGAAGGAGGAAAAAATTTCCTGTACCCTATACAGAAAACTAGATGGTAAGGATAATAATTTTAGTTGCACGTGAGCAATTTGAATGGTATCCCTAACAACTTGAAATGATTAGGTTGATGTGATAGTAATTGGTTAATAGCCCAATTATCAGGGACAAATTCAAACCAAAATCTCTCATGAAATGTAATATCTCTAAAACTAGGTTTCTAGGTACTTTTTTGGGTGTAGAAAACGATTAAAAATCTTTGCTGCTCTAAAGTGCATGCTAAGTTCATAATCTCGAAAACAAAATCGAAAATTTTTATATCGAAAAAAATAACAAAGTTTGATAAAAACAATATGAATATTCTTTGTAAATGAGTACCCAGGGTTATTTTGGGATGCTGATTGATAATTTGATATAAGATTTTCAAAATTGAGAATGGCGGATACATTATGACGGCAATTGGAAACGTACCCAAAATTTTCAATCTATATTTTAAAATTCAAATTATATTTTGAAAGTGTGAACAGGTGATATGAACATGGTTTTTCTACTGATTAAGATCATTATATATTAATGAAATAAAAATTAAAATAGTGTATTCAATATGGCGGTTTTCAAAATGAGTGAGAATTTGTCAATAAATGAACAAAAGAATGAGATGTATTTCAAAAAACAATTGAAAAATTGATAGAAATTCTGTTTCAAACTTCTACTTACTGTTTTCTTATTCTTTGGCATTACAAAACATCTTCAACATCGCTGATTTGCTCTAGCACTGAAATTTCAGGTGAATTTCTACAAACATCACCTGTTAAACAAGAACCACATATTGCAGAACTCAGTAAGTTTGTTTATTTACAATTACAAGCTTTCCCATATCTTTTCTTGCAATAATTGCAAAAAATCAAATCCAGAAGAGATTTCGAAGTTTGCAGTTTTGTCATTTTGACAGGACTGGATATCTTTGAGTTAGAATCGTCCATTTTCCAATCAATGTTTGCTTATAACCTGAATGCGTAATCAAAAAATAAATAATATATTCTTGAAGCTCAGGATTTCAACATAAATTTTTTCTTTTTTAATAATTTTTTGAAGCTCAACTTCAAGTTGCAGGAATAAGAATAAGCAAAGAACATGCATTTTCTTATATATTTCTTATATTGAAGATTACTCAAACATATCAAGTTGTACCGATTTCTGAGTTATCACACGTTATGAAGTGTATTTTCAACTTTATTTAAAAAAGCAGATGTAATAATTTCTGATTCATATAAATTAATAAAAACCATTTTGAAAATGAAAATGTTGTCGAATGAATGCTGCGAAAGAAAATGATTATTTTAAAACATGAGTTTTATTAAATAGAGACAATGTTCATCATTTTAATTGTCTTTACATTAAAAATGAAAGTATAGTTATGATAAATGTTCAAGGATTTAATTATTTTATGCCTCTATTAACATATATCTTCAATTTCATAAAAGTCAGTGAGAATTTTAGAAATTTTAGCTTCCGGTCGAATTTTCTATGAGAGAAAAAAAAAATTTTCTAAAACAAATGTTTTCCTCAGAAAGCTTAAAGTCTTCATTTTGAGATGCTTTTTGGTTTTTTTGTTTTGCATATATTTTAGATGAAGAAACTTTAGTTTTTCCTCGAACGCCTTGATTGAATATTTGTATTTAGCGGCTTGGCGCGCGTGGAGTTTTCGAGTTCGCTTTCGTATTATTAATAATTTTTTATATTGATGCAGAATTTTATTTCATATAACTTATAATATAACTTTGAGTGAAATTTCCTGCTCTTTCGGGTGGCACTATTAGTTTTTCGATTTTTTATTCTATTTTTCGAGATATTGAGCAAAAACAAAATTTTCGATTTTGTTTTCGAGATTATGAACTTAGCATACACTTTAGAGCTGCAAAAATTTCTTTATCTACCAACGAGCCAAATTTCAGCTATATCACATTTTATGCAGCTTTAAATTGTGAAATCTGACCACTTGATCAATAACCGGTGCCACTTGCAATTGTAATACAAAAAGACATCCCACCTCAAAATTTTGAGGTTGGGAAATGTATTTTCATGTCAATTTAATTGTATAAAATAGTCTGTTCCAAGAATAGTCATGCTTTACATACATAAGATTCTAAAAATATGTGGCAATCGACTTACAGCTTCGATTTTCACCACTTGAACTTTACCACTTATACTTCTAACCACTTGAGTGGCTCAATTAAGTTTTCCCAGTGTGGTTCGTCGAGCATGTTGAGGCCTTCAAACCTCTTCAGTAGCCACTCTCTTGAACATAATTTTCTTAATTTTTTTTCTAATTAATTCGGAAGCTATAACTGCTATTCTCCGACGATTATTTCCACCAACATCCATATTTATGATAAGCATGTTCACATTCTAGAGTCACAAAGTGTTGCAGCTTGCTTCGTGTGATGCGAAATTAGTGTCACACCAAGCGCAGCTCAAAGCGGCCCAGAATGTCAAAATTATTATTTGAGGATGTCATAATTAGAATTTTCTTCCATATCACATCAGAGTAGACAATGTAAAAAATATGTTTACATAAAATATGTATTTGGAGTTTAAACCGTTTTCATCGATCTTTCAAAATAATTTCATGTAAAATTATCTTATTCCTTGGGGTCGAAAGACCATCAGAGGATTAATTTGACGCTGAATGATTCATTTTTGAGCAAATGGGTTGCATTCTCTTAAAAGTGATCTGAATTTAATTCTTTTGGATAGTGAGAAAATATTTACAATAAATATTCAAGAAGAGAGCCATAAATATTCGCCATGTCAAAAGTGCATTATTATTGCTACGTGGCATATCATACCCCATAATATTTTCTTGCTTCCATCGTAAGAATCAAATTCCCCTGACGTAAAGCGTACACATGGCATCACATATGCACAAAACATCCCCAAGTGTTTGCACAAAACACGCTTGTCTGCCATTGGTGCTCACACATCTCGCAGACGAAGCAGGATTGGTTGAAAAAACAGCTTTTAATTTATATGCGAAGTGCTTTGAGATATGTATAATGTCCAGCCATCAAACAAAATAATCTTCACCTGCTGGCTGAACCATGTTGAATATTTTTCTCGAGCTGCAGCACTTGGAAGAGGGCGGGCTTATGCATTTTTGCATGCATTAAGAGTACAGTCTGAGGAATAGTGCACTATTGAGGAAATTGCGTTTTGTGGAGTTCTGTTACTTCAACATTTTTTCTTGTTTTTTGTTTTTGTGTGAAGTGGAGTCAAGCGCTTCCACAGCGTTTTACTCGAGCGTTGCTGAGGTTCTGAAGTGCAGTTTCTACTCCAGATTGGGAAATTTAATATGAAATTTGTGTAATAGTTGTATTGTTCTCTTCAAAATGGTTTTTTATTAGATCAAGTTAGGCATAATTTTACTGTTGGGTTCCGACGCCGGAAATTCGTTTTGATTCGAGAGGCGTTAATATTAAATAGGAGTATGAGGAAAATTTCATTTAGTAAATGCATGTCAGATTAAAAAAAATTAAATGGGTACATTACAAGAGCCTCGAAAACAACCATATTTCCTGTAGCAGGGTGGATGCAATGTTAATGAGTCATTACCTTACGATCTTATCTAATTCTGAGTAGTTCCGGTTCCAATCAGATTCCAAATAATTTTGGATATGGATGCGGCAATCCGGTATTTATAAATTGGAATAGCCAGGTACTCCGGTAATTCAATAACTGAAATTGAATCAAACTGTGTTAGATCTCCTGCAAAAGCTACTTATACTTACGTTCTGTGTTTACCCGTAATGAATAAATATCCAACACAAATCAATTATAAGGGATTTCCCAATAACTATGATACGTTTTCAAAATATTACGGCGGCCACGCTTGAAACAAAAGAAATTTCTTGACAGTTTTTTGTGTTGAACAAAGTCTAATAGTTCATCATTGTGGGATACACTCTTCAGGAATGTATCTTTATTATTCGTGACTTTTATTAAAATAATCAAGCTTTTATAGATTCGTCGTTCCTTACGCGACTTACTTGTACATCATTGGATAAATTTTTCGCATCTTTCCACGGCTGATTGTTTTGGATTTATCCAAAAAATCTAAAAATCTGTTAAGTAAAGTGCGCTTTCGGCCTAGTCGGTTGATATGGAAACAGTTGGTCATCATTCTCATGCTGAATACTGATTTTCAAGATTCTACGGCTAACAGTTTTGAATTTATGCGCAAAATTAAAACAAAAATCAACCAAAGTGCACTTCCGGCTCAGTCTATTGTTATGAAAATAGTAGACAATCATTCAGATGCTACAGCAGACTGAAATACTAAATATCATTACTTTACTGCCAATCGTTTCGAATTTATGCGAAAAATTCCGAAAGACTGTCAAGTAAAGTGGACTTCCGGCTCAGTCGATCTCAATAAAAATAGCACATGAGCATCTGAGCGCCACTGTCGTCTTAAATACTGGATTCTAACATTAGAAGTTCAAGCATTTTGAATTTATGCGGAAAATTCGAGTGTACTTCCGGCTCATCCAATTAGTACAAAAATGAAAAATTACAATTTGAATGCTATAGCAATTTTAAATACTAAATTTCAGTATCCTACGGCTAATAATTTTGGATTTATGCGGAAAATTCAAAAAAAGTTTCAAATAAAGTGCACTTTCGGTACAAACGATTGCAAGCATAATGCGAGATGCACGACTAGACCCTGAACTAAATTTGAATACAAAATCTCAACATTATACGTTTGGTAGATTTCGAAATTTGCAAGTTACAAACGCACATACGTACCGACATCAAGCCGAAAATAGTCAAAATGGATTCAGGGATGCTCTATACGGATATTTCCATCAAAATCTTGAAAAGTGAATACGAGATAACAATTTAATTATAAAGTGTTATCTGTTATACCTATTAGTCATTCCAATAGCGTTCCCGGAATGAATGACGTTCACAAGATAACTATTCAATTATAAAGTGATATCTGTTTTAATTATTGATCATTTGTAAAACGTTTACGGAATGAAATTCACGAGATAACTATTCAATTATGAAGTGATATCTGTCATAACTATCCGTCATTTCACAAACGTTCCCAGAATGACGTTCACGAGATAACTTTTCAATTATAAAGTAATATCTGTTATATCTATTGGTCATTTCAAAAACATTCCCGGAATGATGTTTACGATATAACTATTCAATTATAAAGTGATATCTTTTATAACTATTGGTCATTTTAAAAGCATTCCCGAAATGTTGTTCGATTTTGAAGTGAAATCTGTTATAACTATCAGTCATTTCGAGAGCGTCCTGGAATGATGTTCACGAGATAACTATTCAATTATAAAGTGATATCTGTTATGATTATAGGTCATTCCAAGAGCGTTCCCGGAATGACGTCAACAAGATAACTATCCAATTATGAAGTGATATCTGTTATAACAATTGGTCATTTCAAGAGCGTTCCCGGAATGACTTTCGCGAAATAACGATTCAATTATAAAGAGATATCTGTTATAACTATTGGTCATTTTAAGAGCGTTCCTGGAATGACGTTCACGAGATAACTATTCAATTATAAAATGATATCTGTTATAACTATTTGTCATCCCAAAAGCGTTCCCGGAATGACGTCCACGAGGTAACTATTTAATTGTAAAGTGATATTTGTTATAACTATTAGTTATTTGAAAAGCGTTCCCGGAATGACGTTCACGAGATAACTAAACTACTCAAAATAATTAAAGGGTCAAGTTTCCTTTCGTCCGCTAGATTTGTACGTATTGCTCTACAATCTTGAGCATCTGGTTGATTATTATTATGACTGTTAATTATGTAGAGTGTTAACGGATAAAGGTTCTGCGTTTCAATATTCAAACTCTTAATGAAGTTCTAACTGCATCTGAAGTATATATCATTGCTAGAAAACTTGATCTTTAATTACTTTTAGTAGTTTATTTGATTATAAAGTGATATCTGTTATAACTATTGGTCATTTAAGAAACGTTCCCCGAATGTTGTTTACGAAATAACTATTAGATTATAAAGTGATATCTGTTATAACTATTGGCCAATTCAAAAGCTTTCCCCGAATGACGTTCACAAAATAACTATTCAATTATAAAATGATATCTGCTATAACTATTGGTCATTTCAAGAGCGTTCCCGGAATAACGTTCACGAGATAACTATTCAATCATAAAATGGTATCTGTAATACTTATCGGTCATTTCAAACGCGTTCCCAGGATGACGTTTACGAGATAACTATTCAATCATAAAAAGATATCTGTTATAACTATTTTGAAAGCGTTTCCGGAATGATGTTCACGAGATAACTATTCGAGTATCAAGTGATATCTGTTATAACTATTAGTCATTCCAAAAGCGATCCCGGAATGTTGCTCACGATATAACTATTCGATTTTAAAATGATATCTGTTATAACTATTGGTCATTCCAAGAGCGTTCCCAGAATGAAGTTCACGAGATAGCTATTCAATCATCAAATGGTATCTGTTATTACTATTGGTCATTTCGAAAGAATTCCCGGAATGTTGTTCACGAGATTACTGTTCAATTATAGAGTGATATCTGTAATAACTATCAGTCATTCCAAAAGTGTTCTCGGTATGACAGTTATGAGATAATTGTCCAATTATAAAGTGTTATCTATAATAACTATTGGTCATTCCAAAAGCGGTTCCGGAATATCGCTCACGAGATAATTTTCCGATTTTAAAGTGATATCTGTTATAACTATCAGTCATTTAAAAATGACGTTCACAAGATAACTATTCGATTATAAAGTGACATCTGTTCTTATAACTATTGGTCATTTTAAGAGCGTTCCCGGAATGACATTCACAAGATAACTATTTAATTATAAAGTGATATCTGTTATAACTATTAGTCATTTCAAAAGCGTTCCCGGAAGTATAAGATGCAAGAAATCAAGACAACATTGCTGATGTGAGAGCTATATTGTCAGACAACGGTGAGAGATTTCGAACGATTATAAAAGATTTTTTGTGGCTTTATTTGGAATAAATGGATGTGACTAGCACGTTCCTCCAACAGGACTGTGCCACGTGTCACTTTTCTTGTGAAGCCATAAACTTATTAAAAGGATAGTTTCCCGAAGCATTGATTTCTCAAGATGCCAGGAATTCAAGATGATTTGAACAACTTTGACCAGATGCATGACCCCTAAGAAGCTGTGATTTAACACCATCAGATTATTTTTGATGTAGTTACATGAAGTCATTGGTCTATGCCAGAGGCTCCCAAATTACTTTTTTTCGTAGACCATTTTCTTAATTTTGTTTCGTGAACCTTCACGTACAATTTGTGAACCCTCAATATTTTTTCCGCCAGCGTAGATTCTTATCGAGTCTCCTGTAAAGGACTTGAAAACTAGCATATACAGCGCTGCTTTCATGAAATTATTACGGATTTTTCCACAAAGTGACCAAAAATTGGGCTCATCGAACTCGCTTCTGCATTCATAATCGCGTATGACATTTGAATCATGTGTTTCAATATCAAATCCTTCATAAAACTAATTGTGGGAAACGAAAAACGTGATTTATTTTCAGAGACAATGTTAATTGTAGCAAATTAAATTGATTCAAGTATGAAACTTGAGTATTTTGTTATTAAAACTAGAAGACAAGTTGTAACACTCAACACAAAATATAATGTTCCGTAGGTTTTAAGAATAGGACAAAGTTCCCTAACATTCAATGAAGTTTTAGAGATATTTGACAGGTGTAAAAATTCGTATTCGGATGGTTTTAAGAATGAAAAAAAAAAACATTCAACAACAAAATATCACTAGAGCTTTCTCAACAACAATAGAAATATTCGGAAAGCAATGTATACATAGATATATACGAATGCAATTGAAATTTTTAAATATCTAGGCCTTCATAATGACATTATATTCATATAATGTTTTGACATTTGAATTCTTAAATATTACTTATGAAAATCAATGCATTTCTAATTTGTTCCTCAACTTTATAATTCCGCATAATTATAATTCGATTGCAGTAAACTGGTCTCTGTTTCACAATTTTGAATCTGCTTGTCATAAATTTCCAATCTTTGTGAAACTGAACTAGAAGTGAAACTGGTAAATGAGATGCAAAGTTGAATCGCTTACTTTGTTTGAGAATTACGTTTCATCACAAATGAATTGACACTTAATACTTAGTTTGTCGCTGTGTCCGTGATTCAGCGGCTTAAGGTTCAAGCTTTCTTCATTACCATGACATTGTGAAGATGATGAGTTGCTGTGAGTTCTGCAACCTCATCTCGTCTAGAGGGCTTACTCCTCTCAATCCTCACTGGCTAGAAATCTGCACTCATTTCGCTTCACAATGTAGAACCACGCATAACAATTATGTGGATTCAGCGATTATGCCATTCGCTTGCTAAAAGATTTTTAGGGAGTATGTTTTATGGATATGAAGTGCTGAAAGCTTGGTCTGAGTGTTTTTCTGGATACTGCCAGGCTGTGCTTCAAAGTTATTAAGTATTTTCGTTTAATTGATGTACTCTATCTTTGTATTGTATTTATGTTGCAGTCGTTTGGAATTGGATGTTTCTGAACTAAAAGTCTTAACGCAGTCAATTGGAAGCAGAAATAACCGCCGGAAGGTAAGTCAAATAAATATAACTTTATAGAAGATTAAGGGTTTGAGCAGTGAAATCACCGAATAATCTCCAAACATTAGAATTATATCTTAAAATATTCACTGGAAAGTACAGTACAACTAATTAAAAGATTACTGAGCTGTATGGAAGAATAATCGTTTTGCAAGGTAAATTGCAGGATTCCATTGTCATAATAACACTGATTTCAGGGTAATTACTTAACAAATAATACCCGGAGGCATTATTCTGGAAAATAACAAACAAGTTTCCTAGTAACAGCAAGTAACTAGAATAATTTCTCTGACAGAAACCACAATGATAGGGCATACATTGCTAAAAATTTTGATGAAATACAACAAAAGTAGGACATTTAACATTGAAGGCACCACGGGAGTTGAACAGACAGTAATGCCTACGGTCAACGTACACACCTCGGGCCAGAGGCCCTCCGAAAGTATACTCTTGACCTCAGGCATTATTGTCTTTTTAACACCCTTGATACCTTAATTACTATTTTAGGTGTGTTTCATGAAATTTTTCTTGTAGAAAGCAATGTCTAGCTTCTTTAACTTTGATTCTCAAGAGGGCTCTATAATATCGTGGTTCAGTCTAGATTAGCCTTTCACAATATTTTTAAGTGGGGAATCTCCAAATTTTTCACAGTTCTTTCTGCAATCATCCAAATTTCCTCACAGTAGACGATTCTACATTCATATGGATCCTTAATTTTCCGCTGATATCTACTTTAATTTCACGTTAGAATGTTGGTAGTGTATTTAAGTATGAAAATACAACCCTTCCAGTAACTACAGGTTTCTCGAAGTTTTTATGGAGAAAAATTGAAAGACTGAACTATCAAGATTTTGGTTCATTAAGTTGACGCGTTCTCATCGATCATTTACCGATATAGATCAAGATTTCATTATTTGTGAAGAAGTAAAATAAAATATTGTATTTAAATGTTGGATTTTTAGTTTTGAACAAAAATTTATCTGAGTGTCTGAGGTATTAATACTGAGAAGAAAAAACACACTTTTTATCACAATTCAACGCGTACTAGAAGGAAATATGTGAGGTTTGAGTAGTGCAACTTTGCAATATGCGGTCCAAAGGTCCATTAACAAAGGTGTTGTATATACTACCGACGCCAAAACTATTGTTACGAATTTTATATCACTTTGAATTGCTGTCATTAATATTTTTAATGTTCGACTAGTTTATTATTATTGTTATAATAATACTGATTCCAGGGTTATTACATACGAATAATACCCGAGGGTACTATTTTTTTTAGTTACAGCAAGTAACTAGAGTAATTTCTCAGACAGAAATCACAATGACAGGACATACATTGCTAAAAATGTTGATTGGAATAGTACAATGATCGGACATTAAACATTGAAGGCACCACGGGAGTTGAACGGACGATAATGGCTACGGTCAACGTACACACTTCGGGCCGAAGGCCTTTGGAAAGTACACTGTTGACCTCAGGTATTATTGTCCTTTTAACACCCTTGATACCTTAATTACTATTTTTGTGAGATTCATTTGTCAATCAACAAGATAACACACTGATTTTCATTAAAATTCTTCTTTCTTGTAGTGACGTTGCTAGTGTTGAAGATGAACCTCAAATATATACTTTATTTACGAGACACTGCACGAAGGTTTGATCTTATTCCGACCTTGTATTATCGATGGATGTTTATATGAATACTATATAACTTAATAAAAATCAAAGAGAATATTCAGACTTATAGATAATATAGAAAGTGCATAAAAAAACTCACATATCATACTTTCTTTATGAAAGCAAATCGATAAGAATTAATTTGTATTGAGATCTGAAGGAATTACAATAGAGTCGCTGCGAGTGCCCTTCTTAACGATTTTCTCACATAAACAAAACAGATAGTGAAAAAATAACTCTTTTATCAAGTGAAATTTCGCATAACGTGGGACGTGGAAAAAGAGAAAGTCTCCTCTTGTTATGTTATTTACAAATGCGCCGGCTATACACATCAATGCGTAATTTGTTCTGCTAGCAAATTTCATTTTTACAAAATTTTGAAGTACCAGCAGGAATAAATTGCTCTAGACAGCTTTCTATACTCCGTTTGGGATTGACTGACAGTAATAAAACAAAATTTTCGAGAGAAATATTGAATTTTTCTCAAGTATGCGGCAAATGAATTTACTAGAAAAATAAAAATATATCTTTTCTACGATATTCATAGAAAGCCGCACACTATGTACTTGGAACAGAATTTACTTCTTGAACAATGAAAACACCTCTATAAGCTTACCGATAATCCTTTTTTGACCCCAACATAAACGTACATAGGATTTTTCAGAATGACAGGTTTATTTATTTATTTTATTTGAAAATTGAAGCTCTTCATCAAAATTCATATTTATATCAACTTATTATGTGTATTAAAATCAAATCTCTATCAATATATACATACTTACATTATATAGACCAAATTCAAGATTTAATTCAGGTATGGTAACCTCTTAATTATTTAAGTGACTTAACAATCCTCAGAAAATAACTGAGAACTGAAACGATAGATCTATATCGAAATTCAGTCTTTTTGACTATCCCTGTACAAACAATAAGTAGCCCGCCACTAAAAACACTTTGACATACTGATTTATCACTGTCACTCAATCCCAAACGGAGTATAGTAAAATAGAATGTGTCATAAGTTCATGAATAATGATTTACGCTCCTCAACAATTCATGAGTAAGTAATTTTCCCCAAACAAAGGTTACAAATATTAAAAAATCCGATTGGACCACTACAGTACTTCCCCGATTATAAATTTCATGGCCATTTTCATCGCTATTTCAGAAATTTAGAGTGTCGCATCAATTATTATCAATAATTGCATATTTCAAAATGAAAGCTGTCATTGTCAAAGTGACAGCTGTCATTATTAAGGAGACAGTGACGGTTATTTTTAGTCCTTACATAAAATAAATATTTTTGAAAATAGAGTCCTTTTCTAGATTTTCGGGGTCTTTAATTCATTGGAACATACAGTTTTGACATTTGATCACCGGAAGTGTAATTTGAAGATGGTGACGTGAATTCCACTACTTGATTATTTATTTTCGTTATCTACCAAGCTTATTTCCTCGAGAGCTTGAAATTGATACCAAATTAGACATCATTTAAATTACACTGGTCTACAGTGAGAAAGTATTCGAGATAATTCAAACTAATTTTTGCTTGTTTACCCATACTAAATACGAGTTGACAAGTAGAAGTCATTTATTAGTTTGAATTTCCACGATACCTGATGGTATTTTCAAAATTTAACGATTCCAGCCTCCTTGAACTCGATAGTGTTGAAAATCACGCTTTAGTTGACCCACAAAAAATATTAGTTCCACCATTACATATAAAACGAGATATCAAACTAGAGCTGATTGAAAATTTCGTTAAAATAATGCACAAAGACGTAGCTGATTTTCAATTTATTTGCTAGAAGTTTTCAAGATTGAGTGTAGCTAAGATCAAGAAAGTTGTATACGTCGGTTCTCAAATTAAAAATTCATCTTAAGATGATAACTTCAACTCTCTCCTAGAAAATAAAGGAAAAAAGCCTGGAACGATTTTCGCCTTGTCGTAAAAAACTTTTTTGAAGTAAGAGGAGTGACAACTATATTGAACTTAACGAAAATATGTTATCATCAATTCATCATACTAAAAACTGGGTTGTAACATGTCCTTTGAAATATACTTTTTTAGGCGATCATATCAAAAAAGCTGTTTTCATGGCCCCTTTTGCGGCCGTGAAGTTTC
Organism: Dromius quadrimaculatus; assembly: GCA_963989225.1. NCBI lineage: Eukaryota > Metazoa > Arthropoda > Insecta > Coleoptera > Carabidae > Dromius > Dromius quadrimaculatus. The sequence continues at coordinate 44,224,308 of OZ022334.1, read as the reverse complement.
ACTTTTTGGTACACATCTGTCAAATTTTACTTTTTGGGACTGATCTGTCAAATACTACTTTTTTGGGACTGATCTGTCAAAAGCTATTGCTTAAACACTTAATACCTACCTATATGGATTGCTTGATGAACTCTTTAAGATACAGTTTTCACCGAAATACATATTATATTCTTCCGTCAACCTTAATAGTTCGTACAATTCAAGAAATTGATACGCATCTTTTACAAATGTCACTTTGATTAAGAACAATAAAATAAAACAATTTCAACGGCAACTAAGATTTACAATTGCAATGTTTTAGGAATAAATAGATAAAATTATGTGATTTTGAATTATTTCGTGATGATCGCCTAAAAAACGTTGTGTGCATCTCGGCCTACAGTTCTTTTTTGGTCTCACCTGAATTGCAGCCTCAGCTGCGCTTCGGCCGCAAACAACAGATTCGACCAAAAAAGATAACCTTTACGGCCTTGATACACAAATAACTATTTACATTCTCATTTGAACTTTTCTCTGGACAATTGTGGGACTTTTAGCTATGAATATATGAAGCGCTTCCATCAGGATATCGCATACATGAAAAACGATATCAGGGCAAATGGAACGTTTCAATGCTGGCAGATTATTGCTGCAATGTTTGTCGAGATGTTACAAAACAGAATAAGGGATGGCGGCAAAGAAAACACGTCGCAATTCTACTAATATAAAGAAAATAGTAAGATTTCTGTTAATTTCTTAAAAAAACCTTCTAATTTTTTTTTCTGACAAACGGAAACTAATTTCAGAAGTATTCAATAAATTCTGTATTCAGTATACGAAAATTAATAGGAAAAGCTACTTCACCTGAAGAATACTTTTTTTAAGTCGAAATTTGTAGACCAGTGTTATTTGTGAAAGAAACAATTGACAATCGTTCAAATATTCTCTTCGATACTACTAATAGAACTATCTCCACAAGAGCTTTAATTTGATACCAACCACGATAAGGCCAAATTACTTATTTTAAAAAAACGTTTACATGATGTCAAAATAAATAATAGACGGAGAGCTGGCTACATAAAGAACCTTATTATCGTTACATGGCTAATTCCTTCTGTAAAAGGATCTTTTTGTGAATCCGTGGCTTTTGGACATTTTGAACTTCATATTTCAATTCAAATTGCCAAGGAATTTTTTTGTAAATTAAGACGAAAACAATGCCTTTCACAGATTCGTACGCGTTTTCAAGTTACCGTGCTTCCACATAGACCGACTTAATTTAAAATTATGTTTTTCGGGTTCAGTAGGTTCTAAAACGTTAAGATTCATCAAAATCTCGAACTGTCAAAAATCACGATTACAATACTTCTCCTATCATATTATAAGGTCGGGGAAGTGAAAAATCTGATATTTTTTTGGGTATAGAACGTATTTTACATTGATTAATGTAGAAAAAATTATTTCGTCTAACGAGTATTCCAGAATAATAGAAAGATTCTGGAACGAATTAAACTCTACTGTACTAGTTCACAAGTCAAATCTAAAATATTCTATAATTGCTGATATTTTGAACTATTGAGCTTTGATAGATGATTCAATTCGCTTTACTTTACTTTGAGTCCGTAAATTTCATGTCAGCAAGACAATAAATCCGGGTTCCTTTTCAATTTATTTCCTAATAACAGTTTAAAACCGTGAATAATTTGAGTTTTCGGGAGTTTAGTAGTGCATGTAAAGTGTCAATAAAATTAATCTTTCAATAGATAAACATAATTCTATTAAACCGAGAGATAGTGGCTGTCACAGCGTTGGTTGTCAGGGCGTAGTCGCAGGGTAATTAATTAAACTTGTTGAATTAAACTACGAGTTCAAACGATTTGTTACACATTTTCTAGAAATCTTTGATTAATAAACTCGACCTAGTAAAATGCCATACTTTTCTGGTGGGGCTTACATGCCCTTAAGCATTATTTTGGAAAATAACAAATAAAAATATCACGTTCCCTAGTTACAGCAAGTAATAAAGAGTAATTTATTTGACAGAAATCACAATGACAGGACATACATCGCTACAAATTTTGATTGAAATAGTACATTAGTTGGACATTAAACATTGAAGGCACCACTGGATTTGAACGGACGATAATGCCTACGGTCAACGTACATACCTCGGGCCAGAGGCTGTTGATCTTCTGAGGTACTATTGCCCACTGGACGAATTATTTCTTATCAACAACATTAACATTGATATGTATTTGTCCAAAAGATAAACGATGTGTCCAACAATTACATGTAGTATGTAAATGGTAACCACATGAAAACAGATAACTTTTACAAGAGTATTTTGAATTACAAAAGTCTGGCAGAATTGATGATACCATTACTTGATGTTTTAATGTTTGATAAATGACATGAATACAGACTTTAGAACTTCAATTGGCATAAAGTTCCAAACAAAAATATTTTATAATATTGTTGCAGTTGTAAGATCTGAACATACATGCGTTGCATTTCCAAATGACTGAATAATATCTATTATAATACAATAATCTTATGTTATTTGATCTAATAAAAGAGAGTCAATAGACTTTTGAATTTTGCATGTTTCAATATTTATATTGAAATGTGAAACCAGTTTCAATGCCCAATTGAAAAATTTCTAAACCTACCCTTGTTTATTAGATTTCAAGAAACGTTAAATGAGTTGTCAAAACATATACCCATCTACCTGATTATGTTGTGACGTGTGCATTGTCTGCTTACAGTAGAGTGGAGATGTGGTTTCAGAAGGATTGGATTACCACATCCTACCCATATCTAACAAGCCAATATAAGAAAATTACAAGAAGTACCCTTTGAAAAATGTATTAATTTCAAAATATTAATGCCTGGAAACTCAGACTGAGTATTTCATTTATTTGATACCAATATCTACATTCTTTGTTTCATCACTATTAAAAAACATTTTTTACTACTGAATTAGATTTTCCTCAGTAAAGCATTTTGCAGAAGTAGAAAATGAGTCATTTAATTCTCAATCTTACTTTGTGTTAAGGTTAAGATATTAAAGTTAAGAATAATTATGCAATTTTTGTCAGTAAAATGCAGTTAAGACACCAATTTTGCTACACTTAAATATAATTAAAATTTTGAGTATAATTCAAGTTGATGAAAGCTACCTCAAAAGAAATTTCTGCCCCATTCAAACATATAATATTTGAAAAGTAGTTCCAGAACCATAGCCATAACCGAATCATGAATGAAATATTAGTTATCAGTGTATAAAGTTTCCAATTAATATATTTTCATATAAATTTAAACTTAGATTAAGAAATTTCACGCACTTTTCTTGTTAAAAACATTTAATGATCCATTGTAATGCGATAATGTTATAATAAAACAGTGTAAAGGCTCAATGATTAAATAAAAATCTCGTTAGTTGAAAGAAATGACACCATTACTGTGTTACCCGTCGCTTCTTCGATTTACTTGTATAGAGTCACAGGTCCATGAAGCAAGGGTGCTATGCGATACTGTTTTAAAAAATAATGAAGATGCTTCTTGCTTCCTTGCCTCGTCTCTGCCTGATATTTATGAGAAAAACTTAATCCCAGATCAAAGCGAATGACAAAATTGCGACAGAAGAGGAAGTACCCAACTTTCTTTTTTAATTTATATACAACAATGATTTAAATTTTTTTCAGGAAAAATATTTGAAATGTATGCCAAATAACAAAAATCATTAGATCAAATCAGGGTGTCAAGAATTTCTGATTGCTAATTATCTTTGGAAATATAACAAAATTAATTAATGATTAGAAAATTGAAGAATCATCTAGATGATGAAAGCGCATTTTTGGCAGCTCATGAATGCTTGTTACTTTAGAGATTTCGCAAATTACCATCTCCCACAATTACTGAGCTTGAAATCAAGCAATTTGAGCAAATTTACGAGACAGCAGCTTCCATTTAGTACTAGTTTCAAGTTGACTATTTGATAGGTACATAATTTATGCATGTACAAACTCAAAAAATACCTTTTAATCTTCATTGTTTAGTTATTGACTGACGGGAGGTCGAGTGCTGTACCTTGAAATAATAATTTGATTTTTATCAAAGCTATTTGAAAAAAATACACCAAAAGTAAACAAATTTCCATCCAATAATAATAATTCATTCTAATAAGCTTCAAATTCGCGTCAAACAAGACATTAAATGAATCCCAGGCAGATTTGACAACTGTACATAATAATAGTGACACACACGGCTAAAGTTGTAACTAAATTTTTATCTACTTGAATAAACTTTAGTTGCCATATCCCTAATGTCATATATATCTATGAGCATTGTTTCACTTGGAACAAGTAATTGAATAATTTAATCTTCCACAATCATTGAGCTTGAATGAAAGCAATTTGTGCAAGCCTACAAAACAGCAGCTTTTACTTAGGACCAGTTTCAAGTCTGTAAATAGTATAGTTGCTGAGAACTCAGCGTCACGCCAGCCAGCCAGCCAGACAGACAGCCAAAGTGAATATAATAGCGCTTTTTTTCAAAAAATGGAAGAATCATCTAGATGATGAAAGCGCATTTTTGACAGCTCATGAATGCTTGTTACTTCAGAGATTTCGCAAATTACCATCTCTCACAATTACTGAGCTTGAAATCAAGCAGTTTGGGCAAACTTACGAAGCAGCAGCTTCCATTTAGTACTAGTTTCAAGTTGACTATTTGATAGGTACATAATTTCCGCATGTACAAACTCAAAAATACCTTTTAATCTTCATTGTTTAGTTATTGACAAGTGCCGTACCTTAAAATGATAATTTGATCTTTATCAAAGCTATATAAAAAAAATACACCAAAAGTAAACAAATTTTCATCCAATAATAATAATTCATTCTAATAAGCATCAAATTTGCGTCAAACAAGTCATTGAATGAATCCCGGACAGATTTGACAACTGTACATAATAATAGTGACAGCCGCGGCGAAAGTTGTAACTAAATTTTTATCTACTTTAATAAATTTTAGTTGCCATATCCCTAATGTCATATATATCTATGGGCATTGTTTCACTTGAAACAAGTAATTGAATAATTTAATCTTCCACAATCACTGAGCTTGAATTAAAGCAATTTGTGCAAACCTACGAAACAGCAGCTTTTATTTAGTATCAGTTTCAAGTCTGTAAATATTATAGTTGCTGAGAACTCAGCGTCACGCCAGCCAGCCAGCCAGCCAGCCAGCCAGCCAGCCAGCCAGCCAGCCAGACAGCCAAAGTGAATATAATAGCGCTTTTTTCCAAAAAATGAAAGAATCATCTAGATGATAGAAGCGCATTTTTGACAGCTCATGAATGTTTGTTACTTCAGAGATTTCGCAAATTACCATCTCTTACAATTACTGAGCTTGAAATCAAGCAGTTTGGGCAAACTTACAAAACAGCAGCTTCCATTTAGTACTACTTTCAAGTTGACTATTTAATAGGTACATAATTTATACATGTACAAACTCAAAAATACCTTTTAATCTTCATTGTTTAGTTATTGACTGACAGGAGGTCAAGTGTTGTAGCTTAAAATGATAATTTGATCTTTATCAAAGCCATATAAAAAAAAAATACACCAAAAGTGAACAAATTTTCATTCAATAATAATAATTCATTCTAATAAGCTTCAAATTCGCGTCAAACAAGTCATTGAATGAATCCCGGACAGATTTGACAACTGTACATAATAATAGTGACACCCGCGGCGAAAGTTGTAACTAAATTTTTATCTACTTTAATAAATTTTAGTTGCCATATCCCTAATGTCATAGATATCTATGGACATTGTTTCACTTGAAACAAGTAATTGAATAATTCAATTTTCCACAATCACTGAGCTTGAATTAAAGCAATTTGTGCAAGCCTACGAAACAGCAGCTTTTATTTAGTACCAGTTTCAAGTCTGTGAATAGTATAGTTGCTGAGATCTCAGCGTCACGCCAGCCAGCCAGCCAGCCAGCCAGCCAGCCAGACAGCCAAAGTGAATATAATAGCGCTTTTATCGGAAAAATGCGCTAAAAATGCGCTGAAAAACAGGCACAACCATGGATATAAATATAACCGCCATCCGTCACTTTAACAATGACAGCTGTCACTTTGACAATGACAGCTGTCACTTTGTCAATGACTCTAAACAGCGATGAAACCGGCCATGGAATTTAAGGTTGGGGAAGTATTGTGTGGCCGCATATAGCTCGTTATTCACAGTCAATAACAGAACCTCATCTGAAAATTTGGTTTTTCTTCGTTCACCTCTGAATTTAGTGGTTTACACATCGCAAACAATGCGTAAACTGAGCATGTAGACATCTCAGATCTACCATCAATTTATATCTATAAATGTTTTCGTAATCTGAATTTAGTTTATGAATTTATATTGAGATTCGTAGAAAAAATGACGTGAAACACATATGCTAACTAGCATTATGAAATTCGGAAGATATTTTTCGTAGCTCAGCGATTCTTGACTTGAAATATGTAGCCTTAACCTCGCCATAATGCTCAAGTTTACACATTTGCTGCATAAAACTATTACTTCTTTATTATCACGAATCCAGGGGTCCAGGGGTCCTATTCTAATTCAGACAGCTTGGAGACAAATCGCAATCTCTATGGCAATGTTTTTATGTCATAGTTACATTTATAGGGACTTGAATATTGTTTGCTGGTGCGAACAATATAATCGATAACTTTATGCTGGCAGTTAGTTAAGAATGATGTTCAAAATTAGATTGAATTCATGTTTAATCTGACATCGAGCTTAGGAAACTGACTTGATCTTGTCTCTTACTTCTGCAAGACTGTCTTCAACGATGATGACATTGAATCACTTCTCCAATTGTCCGATAGGTGGTACATGTGTCGAGAGTATAAAATGACGTCAAAAGACTGTCTTTACAAATTAGAATTAAGCCTCAGAGTGACTGTTAGTATTGCAAATTCGACGTAGGATGTACGCTAAGTTTATCCAACACGCAGGCGCGTTGTACGTGATCATGTGATCATAAAAGAGGTCGAAAGTTTGCTCTTGACGTATTAATATATAGATATCACAGTTGCTGCATTCATACAACATATTTTTGATTTTCTGAAGTATTGCCCCACTTAAATTGTCGGACATGTATACAGTAATGTTCTAGACACTATTTAAATGGAAAATAAAAAACATAGAGATGAGCGGTCATTAATGAAGGAACTGTTATAATCCTGACATGTTTTCAGTGTCGGACTGAGAAAACAGTCCCGAAAATTTGTCGGACAAAATGACCAAATCTTAGAAAAAAATAATTGAACACGTCCTCAAAGTCTCAGACTAGCGGTAATCCGTTTTCATACCAACGTACTTTTGACAAGTGCAGCTCGTCTGACTCACCGCTGGCCCCCAATATTCATGTCGGACAATATTATTTTTCATTTTATAATCAAAAAATCTTTCGATTAGTGTTAACATCAATATGACGGTAATAAATTTTCAAGACTTCATGAAATTGACATGTTCAATTAGCTCTCGCTGAAAAACGCCCCCAAATCAAGAATTTCGTCAAATGTGAAAGCTGTCGGACTCATCACAATGAAGTCACTTACGAAGTTTCAAGTAAGCGGTAATCAAAGAAAAATTTATGCCCTGTCTCACGGACTATAAATGTAGTCTATAAACAATTTATGTCATGATTCCCAAGAACATTTAATATTTCATCTGTAGCCTGAATTTACAAGTCCTATCATCTCGATTTCTCTCCAGTTGACGATAATAAATCACGAATCACGAGGCATGTTAAAGACACCGGGATTTCTGATAAGCTTTGCGAGCGCGCTGATCACGTTCCGACGGTAGCATCGCGGCGCCCCGTTTATTTCCTGAATAAATGATTGTAATTTAATATCCTGTATTTCTCCGTTACCGTTCCTGTATCCACCAACGCAAAGAATTCAATCGAAAAATGTCGCACTCATTGACGAATCATGGATCTCTTGCACAAGGCACGTAAAAGCATTTAATGAACTATACTTCAGTTACAATTAACTTTCTCGTTGGAAAATACGTTCTTGCATCTGATGAGATTAATTTCGTTTACAATACTGATTTTTTTTTTGTTTTGTTAGGATTTTCATGAAACGATTCGTGAATTCATCATATTACTTGTGACATTCATAATAATTCTTATAAAAATACATTTTTTAGATGAATCTTTGAGTTTTGGAAAGTTTTAGTAGTCCAGTTGTCAGAAATTTTGACCTCTCATAAAATGTGATATAGCTGAAATTTGGCTCGTTGGTAGTTTTTTGCGTGTAGAAGAAGATAAACAAATCTTTGCAGCTCTAAAGTGTATGCTAAATTCATAATCTCGAAAACAAAATCGAAAGTTTTGTTTTTGCCCTATATCTCGAAAAATGAAATAGAAAATCGAAAAAATAATAGTACCACCCGAAAGAGCAGGAAATTTTACTTGAAGTTATATTATAAGTTATATGAGAAAAAAATCTGCTTCAATATAAAAAATTATTAAAAATACGAAAGCGAACTCGAAAACTCCACGTGCGCCAAGCCGCTGAATACAAATATTCAAGCGAGGCGTTCAAGGAAAAACTAAAGTTTCTTCATCTAAAATATATGCAAAACGAAAAAAACAAAAAGCATCTTGAAGTGGAGACTCTAAGCTTTCTGAGGAAGACATCAGTTTTCAATAATTTTTTTTCTCTCATAGAAAATTCGACCGGAAGATAAAATTTCTAAAATTCTCACTGACTTATGAAATTGAAGATATATATTAATAGAGGCATGAAAAAATTAAATCCTTGTACAATTATCATCACTATACTTTCAGTTTTAATGTAAAAATAATTAAAATGATGAACATTCTCTCTGTTTAATAAAACTCATGTTTTAAAATAATCATTTTGTTTCGTAGCATTCATTCGACAACATTCTCATTTTCAAAACGGTTTTTATTAATTTATATGAATCAGAAATTATTACATCTGCATTTTTAAATGAAGTTGAGAATACACTTCATAATATGTGATAATTCAGAAATCGATACAACTTGATATGTTTGAATAATCTTCATTATAAGTAACATATAAGAAAATGCATGTTCTTTGCTTATTCTTATCACTGAAACTTGAAGTTGAGCTTCAAAAAATTATTAAAAAAGAAAAAATTAAAGTTGAAATCCTGAGCTTCAAGAATATATTAATTATTTTTTGGTCACGCATTCAGGTTATAAGCAAACATTGATTGGAAAATGGACGATTTTAACTCAAAAATATCCAGTCCTGTCAAAATGACAAATCTGCCAATTTCGAAATCTCCTTTGGTTTTTATTTTTTGCAATTATTGCAAAAAAAGATGTGGGAGAGCTTGTAATTGTTAATAAACAAACTTACTGAGTTCTGCAATATGTGGTTCTTGTTTAACAGGTGATGTTTGTAGAAATTCACCTAAAATTTCAATGCTAGAGCAAGACAACGATGTTGAAGATGTTTGTAATGCCGAAGAATAAGAAGACAGTAAGTACAAGTTTGAAACAGAATTTCTATCAATTTTTCAATTGTTTTTTGAAATACATCTTATTCTTTTGTTTATTTATTGACAAATTCTCACTTATTTTAAAAACCTCCATATTAAATACCCCATTCTAATTTTTACTCCATTAATATATAATGATCTTAGTAAGCAGAAAAACCATGTTCATATCACCTATTCACACTTTCAAAATATATAAATTGAATTTTAAAATATAGAGATTGAAAATTTTTGGTGCGTTCCAAATTGCCGACATATTGTATCCGCGATTCTCAATTTTGAGAATCTTATATAAAATTATTAATCAGCATCCCAAAAACCCCCTAGGTACTCACTCATTCACAAAAAATTCATATTGTTCTTATCAAACTTCATTATTTTTTTCGAGATTATGAACTTAGCATACATTTTAGAGCAGCAAGTATTTTTCAATCGTTTTCTACACCTAAAAAAGTACTTAGAAATCTAGTTTCAGCGATATCACATTTCATGAGAGATTTTGGTTTGAATTTGTCTCTGACAACTGGGCTACATGGCATGTAAATTATTTCGACGTCAAGTTTATAACACATTCAAGAATATCAATTGGATCTACCGAAACTTTACGACTATAGTACTAACAAATATAACGAGCGCCATCTCTTATTCAAAAGTATAACTTGAAAGCAATAGTGCCATTTTTGCTATAAAACTTTGACACTTAGTGAAGTGTATCATGTCAATCAGTTTATATTCTTCCACTAATTGTTTTAATTTATTATTGTTTGTGGGTTATGATCACAGCACGAGTATCAGAAATGTTTCACAGAAATATTATAAATGTTCGGGTCTATGGCAATCTGCACTTTTTAGGAACGAACGAACGGAACTAGCTAGAAATATTTTTTCCACAGCTATGTATATCAATATTCGAATAATTTTACGAAATTGCGAGCTTACAGTACCTATATTGGAACGAAACAATTTGATTTTCATTTTCTCTTGTTATACGCCTGATAGCAACGAATCTTTTTCCATTCTCTCAGCCTTGTACTTCTTATTTGGAAAGAAATAAATATAAATATTGACATCTTTCGAGAGCATTTATAGCACTCGTGTGATGACACACTCAGAGCGGTTCTTCACACACTAGTAAGAAGGATTGTTTATTCTTTTAATAAAAATCACTATTTATTGAATGAAAAGAAAATAAAAGTTTTATTCTTCGAAGTATTTCTAAGCGAACACTATACAATACTATTAAAACTTCAACAACAAAGCCACAGATATTTATTTTTTTAACAACTTCCTTATTTATTACACTGATCACTCACTGGATGTTCACTATTTCACTGTTTTACTGTTCATTGTCCCTCAGTCAGGTCGTTTGCTCATATATATACAAATGTCAGTTTCTGGAATATGTTCTAGATCAGTCGAGAGCACGTTACTAGAATTTTCAACCGTGTGAGGTAGTGTAGTGCGGTGCGGTGCGATACAAAAAGACGAAAGTTCCCGCCCCAGATTAAGGATTTGTATACACCAGGGGTCGGCAACCTGCGGCCCTTTGCAACTTTTTGCGCGGCCCGCCAAAGCACCAATATTTATTTTCAATAATATTTATACTCGTATATGATATAAAAGCACTATTCAAGTTACATTTTACATTTCAATATGCGGCCCGCATAAAAAAATTTATTTTGAAAATGGCCCGCCGTCCAAAAAAGGTTGCCGACCCCTGGTATACACGATAGAACTTTCTACTATTATAACAGCAGATATTTCTAAGATTGGATACTAGTATTCTGGTTAAATTACCGGCGCTGTTCATGACTTATTCAGTTTTTTACTTTCATTTGATGTATGAATAGGGTGTAGTGTCACGAACAATTTAATTTTCAACTGCATACCAATATAAGCCAAAATTATAGAGGATATCCAAACTAAACTAGAAATTGCTGAATAGTATTCCCTGTTTAAAATGTGGTGAAATTTTAATTAATGACATTTTTAATTCTAAATATAAATAAGATCAGAGCTCATTTAATTACTTACATTTATGAAAATAAAAGAAAATACCACTAATGAGGGCAGCAGGTTCCAAGTTTTTTAATTAATGAAACACTCATTTCTCTACTAATACAAATTATAATTATTAGAAAGGTTTCATACGCCGGCATGTGAGATATGGGAAACGAGCATTAATTATAAGTATATAACTTCAATTTAATAATGAATGTTCGCTCAAAAAAAAAAATGTCAAAGAAATAATCAAGAAATCAAAACCGAAGCATGGAAAGAGTTTGAAATTTAGAACAATCCAGAACAACAAAAGACAAAAAAGGAAAACAAATCATGTTAAATCAATTGAAAAGAGAACGAGGAAACACTAGAAATATGGAGAGAATCAACTCACAAGCGAAATAGAAGAAAACGAAACACATCAAATAGAAAGAACAGAAATAAATAGAAAAACAGAAGAAATCGCAAAAGAAGAAATGACAACAGTTTTAGAAAAACTAAGAAATGGAAAAGCTCCTAAACATGACTACATAAGAGGAGAACAGCTGAAATATATCTGAGAAGAAGGTGAAGAAATGCTACTAACGATGCTGAATAGAATATGGAAAAATAAACAATACCAAAAGACTAGGAAAAAGCAGTGATATTTTCTATATACAAAAAAGAGACGATAGAGACTACAGAAACTATAGAGGAATATCACTATTATGCTCAGCAGCAAAAATATATACCTATCTTTAAGAACAAACTTAGAAAATGTACAGAAGAAACACTGGAAGAAACCCAAAGCGGATTCAGGAAAGGACACTCCACACAAAAACATATATTCTCAATAAGAAAACTTATAGAGAAAGCCCTAAACAAAACAAAAATCTATTTATAGCACTCATTGATTCAGAAAAGGCGTTCGACAGAGTGTCAAGAAAAATAATATGAAAGATACTGAGAGAACGAAAGAAAGACGAAGAATTGATACGAGCAATAAAAAGTATATATAATAGAACATCGAACTATATAAGAACAAAGAGTGGAACATCGGATGAATTTACATCATTACAAGGACTGAGACAAGGAGGGACTTTAAGTCCTCTACTATTCATCTTGTTCCTGGATAAAATGAAGAACATGAAGAACGAAACAAAAAAGTTGGAAGTTGGTTACTATAAGTTGGAGAAAATAAAAATAGCAGAATGTGCACTAAAGTGAAGAAGAGCTGCAGAACAACCTGGACAAATGGGATACAGAACTAAGGAAACATAATATGACGATAAATACAGATAAGAACAAAGTCATGGTCATAGCGAAAGAAGAAGTGGAAACGAATTAAACGCTGAATAAAAGATACATGGAGTAAGTACATACGTTTACTTACGTAGGAGTAACACTAAACGATAAAGGTAGCTTAGAGTACGAAATAAATAATAGAATTCAAGCAGCTAACAGAAGTTACTACGCTTTGAATAAAATTATAAACAATAAAAAAATAACAAGAAAGACGGAAACAACTTTATACAGAACAATTTACAGGCAAACATTAATATACGGCAGCGAAACGTGGATAATGAACCAAAAACTAAAAAGCAAAATACAAGCGGCCGAAATGAGGTTCTTGAGAAGAATAGAGGTAGTAAAAAGAATAGATGAGATAAGGAACGACCACATAAGAAATAATATACAATTAGAAAGTATACAGAAGACAATAGAGAAAAACAGTTATCATGGTATGGTCACTTAAAAAGAATACCCAACAATGGACAAACGAAAATAATATGGAATGCCAGAACAGCGAAAGGAAGAAAAAGAGGAAGACCAGTAAAAACATGGGAAAGCAACACACTATACAGAAACAACATTAGCCAACAAGAAGCAGGAAATAAAGCGCTAAACAGAAAAGAATGGAAGGACATAGTGAACGCAATAAACTAAACCAAAAGTCCAATCTCGACGCCCGAAAATGTATTAAGAGATTTAAACAGATGATTTCTATCGGTAAATGATTTATTCATATAGCATATATTTTTGTAGTCCGTTATTATATATTCGTAATGATTAATTCATGATTGAATTATTCACAAAATAGGAATGCACAAAATATACAAGGATGAAAAGTTATTCTTTAATGCATGAGTGGCTTGGCTGAAAATATGAGCGCAGCGATTCACGATCCAATTAGATTTAACTCAATTTTTTCAATTATTTCAATCATGAAATCCAGGTATATGTGAAAAGGGCAGGTGCATTTATAATTTTGTAGATTTGTTCATTTTGCGTATTTATAATGTCATTTGTTAGTGCCAATTCACAATGTGCGTAAACGTAAGGAGTACGAAACCGTAAACATAAACGTAAAGTTGAACTACTGTATTTCAATGACTCTTACGTATTTCTTACGTTTATGTATTGACAAAAGAGCTACGTAATGAAAACGTAAAAATGAGATAAATTCAATTTTATGTTATGTTTACGTACGAAACAACTAATAGCGCATGCGTCAACTTAAAACACATGATTGTTTTCATCTGACAGTTGACAACACTCTGAATCCAAACATGCTTTGAATATGATTGACATAGAATTATTAATAAAAAAAACAACAATTTCCTCCTCGTCTCAATATTTCTCTCGTTGGCGACTTTTATAACGCAGTTTCAATAACAATAAAACAATCGCAAGATGTTTCTCAGACATCATACATTAAAACAAAACAAACTAAACTTCAAACTGTTAAAGTGAAACCAAAGAAAAACAGTAAACACGAAACAGAATCAAAATCAACAGAATATTTGAAAATGACAATTAAAGAAACCAACAAAATACATCAATAACCCTAATTTGTACCAACGCAAAACGAAAAAAAAAAAACACTTTAATTTGATATTTTACGTTGCGACCACTGTGAATATACATAATTTCTTACGTTTATGTTTTTACGTACTCCTTATGCTTACGCACATTGTGAATTGGCACTTACAATCAATCACTTCATAATTAACTATTTAAAACGATGTATCCAGCTTTGAAATTTGAATTTTTCTTCTCTCTCAATTTTTGTCGAATGACATGACAGTGTGCGTGCAGAATAAGCCGCTGATTGTTACGTCGTCCTCGTCGTCATTTGTCATTTGTATATATAAGCCACCAGTTCGTGCGACTGTTATTCGCCGCGATTTGATCACGTTTTGACAGCAGCCACCACGTTGCTTGTAATCCTGCTCATTATTTTACGCAGATTACATAAAATGAGTTATCCTCATCTGTGTAGAACTCTATACAAGATAAAAAAATCTGGCGTGAACATCACGTGAGTTACTTGTACATCATTTGATATACACACAAATTTATTCAATAAAGTTTTCTGTCACTTCAGATTATAATAATTATAATTTTAATAATATTTTGACATGTACAATGTCAAACAAAGTCAAAAAATTGACAATGAATTATCATTGCCTACTTTATCATTTCAATTAAACTGATTGTTTTATACGGCAAATTCTGAATGTCTGTTATAAATGTAAAGTGCACTTACGGCTCAGCCGATTGATACAAAAATAGTAGATTACTATTTTGATGCTACAACAAGTTCAAACACTAAATTTCAATATGCTATGGCCGATCATTCTAGATTTATGCAAAAAAATAAAAAAAAGGTTCAAGTAAAGTGCACTTCTGGCTAGACCGATTCATACAAAAATAGCAGATAACCATTTTGATACAACATCAAGTTCAAATACTGAATTTCAACATCCTACGGTTGATCATTCTGGATTTATTAGAAAAATTCAAAAAAAGTCTCAAGTAAAGTGCACTTCCGGTACAGACGATTGGAACCATAATGCGAGGTGCACAACTAGACCCTATACCAGACTTAAATACAAAATTTTAAACATTATACGTTCAGCAAGTTTTGAGATTTGCGAAATCAAGCCGAAAATAGTCAAAATGTATTCAGGGATGCTCAAAACGGATATTTCCATCAAAATCTCGATAGGTGAATTTTGTCGGTTTCACAATACTTCCTTGTACTTAGTACAAGTAAGTAAAAATCAATTACAATTCACACTTCTTTACATGTTTTTTGTTACCAATTATTTTTACAAAAATATCGAAACTATTTGTGATTTTTAAGAAGACTACATAGAGATTGACAATAAATTTAACCCTTAAATCTCAGTTCGTTAACTAAAAACCTACCATCAGCATCACTAGTACGTGATTCGTGACTTTCCGCATCATCCATTCCCTTTTCCCCGCCAACGAACCGGTGGGCGGCTGGTGCCGATGATGCTGTTCTGATTGACTTTGTTATATTGTTATCGTCACTAGTGCTACTTGTTTGCCAAATTAACGCTGTCTAGCATTGCGCGAGCACGATCTGGCAACACTATGGGTGGTACAGGGTAGAAGCACGTGTCTTCTTCCACCCCCCAACTCCCAACTTCTAGTTACGTGCCCAACCGTGGGAGGATTCAACCCTAATGATTGTGTTGCAACGTGATTTGTTTTGGGAATGTACAATATTGAGAAATATTGAAGGGTGTGAAACAGTGTTGTATAATTAGAAATTGCTTGCATGTAAATTAATTTTCTACTGTTACTATTCTAATTTCACTGTACCTTCAATAAGAAAATTTGACGTGAACATCACGTGACTTACTTGTACATCATTGGATATACATATCAGAAAATCTAATCGTTCCAGAGTTAATCGTTTTGGATTTACCTAAGAGATTCTAAGAATCTGTCAAGTAAAATGCGCTTCCAGCCAAGTCGGTTGCTATGGAAACAGTAGGCCATTATTCTTATACTACAACATTCCTGAATACTGATTTTCAAAATTCTACGACTACCAACAGATCTGAATTTATGCGCAAAATTAAAAATAAATTCCTACTGAAGTGCACTTCCGGTTCAATCTATTGTTATGAGAATAGTAGGCAATCATTCAGATGCTACAGCAGACTGAAATACCAAATTTCAATATTCTACACCTGATCGTTTCGAGTTTATGCGAAAAATTCCAAAAGACTGTCAAGTAAAGTACATTTCCGGCTCGGTGGATCTCAATAAAAATAGGATATGAGCATCTAGACGATATAATCTTCCTAAATACTTAATTCTAACAATCTACGTTTAATCGTTTTGGATTTATGCGGAAAATTCAAAAAATGTTTCGAATAAAGTGCTCTTCCGGCTTAGTCGATAGCAATCATAATGCAAGGTGTACAACTAAATATTATAAAAGTGCCTAATACAAAATTTAAATATTGTACGACTGATTGTTTAGAATTCATGCGGAAAATTCAAAAAGTCTGTCATATAAAATGCACTTCCGGCTCAGCCGATTGTTACAAAAATAGAAGATGACCATTAAGATGCTATAGCAATTTCAAATGCTAAATTCCAGTATCCTTCGGCTGATCATTCTGGATTCTGCACCTTAACAAGCAAGACGTCCGAGAAGAGAGAACCAGCAAAATAACTTTTAGTTGTTGAGTGTGACATGATAACGCATATTTGTTGAGACAGCAGAGCCAGAAGTCGAAAGTTGGGCTAATGATGACCCAATACTGGATAACTCCGGTAGTTGGGAGTTTGAATTCTGGGGTAGGAGTACCATTAGCAGAATGACAGTTTATAAAGGGTGGAAGTTACAATGTGATGAACTTATAGACGCTAACCGCCCATTAATAATAATTATTCAGTAATGTACTAAAGGTTTATAACATTAATTCACATTACATTATAGTAAATTTATAATTAATAAGTAATATTGATGAAATAGTTATCTGTATGGGCGAGAAAAATATTAAAATTTCAACTTCACCCGAACGCGATTCTAGTGTGGTACCTGTCGAACCTTAGACCAACGATTTACCTCTGAGCCATAGACTTGTACATATATTCTATTTATAGAATATTATGCACAATTTTCTGCACTCAAATCGAATGAAATATAGTATTGAAGTATGGTAACACTTTTGAGTTTATTTATAATAATAGAAAGTTCGAATATGTAATTTTTCAATTAAATTAGTGATTTTGAAGCTTCCCTAACGTAAAGGCAGCATTAATAAGGCCCAAAAGTGAAAAAGAACCCAAAAAAATGATCTCTAGAATATTTATGTTTATAGTTAAAATGATGCTGTACTAAATATGCGAGTGTAATCGGACCGAAGAGAGAATACTTAGAATAAATTTTTCTCAATTTTTAAATTGTTGAGCAATTTAAATGCAGTTTTTCGTGATTCTCAGATAATTACATATAATTATCATTGATTTAGTTCAAATTTGTTGCAATAATCTGAAAAATGAGCCCAAAAAATGGCGTTTTAAATTTTTCTGTACGACAACGTATAGGTATATACGGAAATTTCTCTTGGATTTGAAATATTCATTTGATATTATTGGAAATGCTTGTTGGTTGACGGCTAGTTTGATCTCTACTTAATTTTCCAGAATCTGGGTGTGTTACACCCACTAATAGGTAGAAAATTTTAATTATTATAAATTTGCGAGCAAGTTTCATTATTTTTTTGTTTCATGAGTCAATTATTTCGTAAGTTTATCACAAAGCATTCTGTTTCTTTCTCTGTTTCGATCTGCAAAAGGGTCATAGGATATTCAATTTAGTTGTAGGGATAACCGCTAGAGCTCGCCCTTTGCAGTACTTTTAGAAATGCAGCGCTCCAGAATCTTTGTGGTGAAGCTTCAAAGCTATAAATTATCGACTGAGGGAGCTTTCGACAACGAGCAGTCCTCAAACTTTGGTACAATGAATGATTTCTAAATTTATAAAATTTAAACACAATATCGTAACAGAGAATTAGGCCATTATCAAGTAGAATTTGTCAGGATATGAGAATCTATAATTATTTTTTTTTTCTGATTACTTTATGTTTGTACAAGCTACTTCATTTCACTAAATCTGTAATGTTCAACTGGTTTATTATTTTTGTCATAATAATACTGATTCCAGGGTAATTACGTAACAAATAATACCCGAGGGCGTTATTTGAGAGAATAACAAATAAGAATAATACGTTCCCTAGTTACAGCAAGTAACGGGAGTAATTTTTTTGACAGAAATCACAATGACAGGACATACATCGCTAAAAATTTTGATTGAAATACAACAAAAGTAGGACATTAAACATTTAAGGCACCATGGGAGTTGAACGGACGATAATGCCTACGGTCAACGTACACATCTCGGGCCGGAGGCCCTCGGAAAGTACACCGTTGCCCTCATGCATTATTGTCCTTTCAACACCCTTATATTATTATATATTAAATCTATGGAATATGTTTTTGCATCACATTAATAACAAATATCAATTCATTCTTACAGAAAAAGAAACACTTTAATCATTCAATTAAAATGAAGATAAAAATTATAAAAAATACTCATGTATATTATAAATCTGCTAGTCATATAAATTAAGTATCGCACTGATGTCTATAAGTATAATTAGCTTGTTGTTTTGACGCCTTCCAGTAGATAAACGTCTTCTTCTACCACATCTGACTTCGTAGTATTTGCTGAGCGTTCATGGTGGTCCATCTTATCTATAATTCTTCATCTCATCTTGCTATTGAGTGGATTCCTCACAAATTATCTAGACATTCTTGCTGTTTCATTTAATTACTATTTATTCATCATTTATGAACAACTTCATCAAATTTAATTGAAGAAATAGTGGAGTGTGCTGTGGAAATATGTTCATCTTTTTGGACTTCTACATTCTATATTTCTTACGTTTAATGTTTCAACTAATATTTCCTGTGTAATAGAAGAATATGAAAAAAATCTGACGTGAACATTACGTGAGTTACTTGTACATCATTTGATATATACACAAATTCAATAAAATTTTCTGTCACTTGAGATTATAATTAATATGATTTTAATAATATTTTGACATGTAGAATGTCAAAGAAAATCAAAAAATTGACAACAGATTATCATTGCCCACCTTATCATTTCAATTAAAGTGATTGTTCGGCAAATTCTGAATGTCTTTTATACTTATAAACTGCACTTCCGGCTCAGCCGATTGATACAAAAATGGTAGATAACTATTTTGATACTACAGCAAGTTCAGACACTAAATTTCAATATGCTATGGCCGATCATTCTAGATTTATGCAAAAAAATTTAAAGAAAGTTTCAAGTAAAGTGCTCTTCCGGTACAGACGATTGGGACCATAACGCGAGGTGCATAACTAGACCCTATACCAGTCTTAAATACAAAATTTCAACATTATACGTTCAACCAGTTTTGAAATTTGCGAGTTACGCATAAACATACGTATCGACATCAAGTCGAAAATAGTCAAAATGGATTCAGGGATGCTCAAAACGAGTTTTTCCATCAAAATCTCGATAGGTGAGTTTTGTCGGTTCCACAATACTTTCTTGTACTTAGTACAAATAAGTAAAAAGAACTATATTTTTCTCATATTTGAGTTTCAAGATTCCCTAAACTTTTACTCCTATCATCATTTCTTGGTAATAAAACGCACACCGTCGCCGTGGTGCAGGAAGTGCTATTATAATAATTGATGATACTAATTCTATAGTAAATATGTGTTCATATTTTATGTGTTCAGGATACAAGCAAGAAATCTGTCTCTGTAAAAGTAACAATTAATTGTGTCAACTCTCATCAGGTTTTTGATACAATATTGGAAGTCTCGCAATGCAAACCAATTAAAAACAATTACTAGAGCATTGGACAAAGGGACAGGTATAAATATAGGCCAAAATGTATTTTTTTAGAAATCATCATAAGGCCCATAATGCAAGAACCGTACTGGCTTTTTGAAAAAAAAAATTGTTAGTGTCTCAGTACTTATTTGGCAGTATTTGGTCGTGACATGAGTTTTTTTAGATCTCTTTGGAAGAGACCTACTGGAAGATCTCAAGAAACTTAGAATGGCTCAAAATATCTTCAGAATATGTAGAAAGTGTGGTTCGATGGATGTGTATTAAATATCCAAGTCAATATAGTCATTATTATGGAAGATATGTAGAAAATCAAAAAGTCTATACAGTAACTAAGGTAATTTTTGTCGGTCACACCATTTCAATTACGATGAAAATATGCTCGTGTACCAAATTTCAACTTGATTAGTTTAACGCAGTAGTTTCATGGAGGATTACGCAGAAACTAACAGCCCACCTTCACTCTGGAAATCATCCTAATCATCTTAGCGAACCTGGAACCAGATATATTAATTGTTTTTAGCAGAAAAAATTTGCACAATCATAATATTTTCTCTGAAAAGCAGGCCGGGGAAGCTGCAAGTTTATTTATTTGTGGTGAATAATTTTGATGCACACTCTATCCTTTACCAAAAGGAGCTTTTTAAATTTGAATTAAAGGTGATTAAACATAGACTTTCATAAAAATTCAATACAATCTGCAATAAATGAGTTTTTGTGATTAGAGTTATTTGGTCCTTTTGCCACTTTCATCGCTTCAATTAACTATAAAATCGAATCACCACAAATTGAAAATAAATTAATACTAACGGTTGCAAAATATTGGTTCTTGCCATTCAAATCGTTAGGACGATTATTTGAATCTTCTCTTATATTTAGAGGTATTATAAGTCCAGAAATTACTTATAGTTCTACAAGTACGAGTGTTGAGGCTGGTGGAAGAAAGGTTTATGGCTTTCATTAATCTAGATAGTGTGTTTTGGGTTTTGTATATTTTTGGATCAAAACTACAAAAACCATAAAATTCAACAATGGTAACGTAACTATGCGAGGTTACTTGTAAAACAAGGCAATGTAAACAATTCGCATTTGGCAAATCAAATATTTGGAAGTTTTGTTAAATCATATATTTCTTGAATGGCATATAATAAAGTTCCGTTCTACAATTTCGAGAAATAGGACGTACATCGACGGCTGCATTATTGTGTCTTTTTACTTATGGAAAGAAATAATAGGTAGTTAATTGAGTCGAATCCACTGCATTGAAACCCAAATCAAGAAAGAAATTTGGCCTCAACTTTTAAAAATGTATGGTAAAGAATTTAATCCCTTATAGAAGAAATTAACCTCGAAATTGGACTTGGATCGTTTTTGGTAATAAACTGTTCTCTTTTACAATAGCCGATCTCTTTCTCTAGCATATCTATCTATCTTGATAGTAAATAATAATAAATATCGTAAAAAATATAAAGTCCAATAAATGTGTCTTATTTAATAAAAGCCACACTAACGAGTATATTTTGTACAGAAGAGCTGGAAATGAATTATGGTAATACAGGTAGTAATTACAGATCACTTCATTGCGGGACTATCCTTAAGGAAAACCAGGCACGTGTCTAGGAGCGCGTGGTTACGAAGGGACACGCGCAAAGTTTTTAAATGAAGGAAAACATAATATAAATGATAATAATATAAGAAAAAAATACTTGATAAAATCAATTAGTATTAACCTACACAATATAAAAAAAAATATTGTTTTTATAGAGATATAGAGCTTCCAAGGCACGAAGACCACGAATTTTTATATTTTATTCCACTTGCTGTCTTCGCTCAAACTGTCGATGTACTACTTCATCTTTGATTTCTATGTAACTTGATGAGAAGATTTGTTTTAGTATTACAAATATGGAGAACTATTGGCTATCGATTGACCTTGAAAATCATATTTATCAATTTATATTAATATAACATATATACATTGTGCATGTGTACGTGTGCGACACTAGCGACTCCCCAGTGAAATGAGATTTAGTCAGTGGCACTAAGATCGTGGTTTCTGTTATCAACTGGCGGTGCTTCGCCCGCTTTGACAAAGCTCGAGGTGGAATCTCGAGTTCGAGACAATGAAAGCTGCACTAAATGTCTCATGTTGTGTTTGATCTACTATAATTGTCTTGGACTCAAGATTCCACGTTGAGCTTTGTTAGAGCGAGCGAGGCCCGCTAGTTGGTTGAGTGCGAAGCACCACCGATTGAAAACAAAAACCAATGTTTTAGTGTCACTGACTAAATTTTATTTAGTGGGTTGCTAGTATTGCTATCTTACACACACCGCGCAATGTATACGTTTATCAACGATATAAATCAATAAATAAAGTTTTCATCCTTAACTGATCCTGACCGCCAATAGTTTATATTTTTAATACTTGTAATACTAAAACCAATCTATCATTTATTGAAATTTATAATATATGGCCGCTAGAATAGAAGGGCTAGCCTAGGGCGCTGTCGACATTTAACCCGCCTCTGGATCACTTTCTGGATGTATGATTATACAGGATTTTTGCGTTGATATCGTAATTCATTTGATAGAATATATATTTAATAATGCAGGGAATATAACGCGTAGAATCGATATAATCTGAACAAATAAGGAATTTTTTTGAACTCAATTGTTATCTTATTGAAATTTAGACTTGAAACATTAGTTAAAATATATTTTCAAATGAATTTAATTTCTTGTTTCAGTCTGTTATTGTAAATAGTCACCACTTTCCACGTTTTTCTAGGGTTGGAAGTGGAATTTTGGATACAATCTTAGTTCTTAAAAAAAGTTGGATTTTTAAATTTCTGACTGTATAGCTTAGTTATTAACTATTTTATTTATTAAACACAGAATTACAAGTTTCCATTCTTTTTCTGCAGGACATTACCTCCGAGAAACTTGAAGTAGGTTTGTAGGTTTGTTAACATTTTGTGGATTTGATTAGTGATATGACATTGACAGATGATGATTCACTTGTCAGTTTTGACGTTTATCCACAAAAGTACCTACCATTGATACTTTGAAATTATAAGATCATTTTTTAACTGATATTTTCAAGCTTTTTAAACATTGTTTGACTCCTTGTTTCTTTGTCTTCAATGGTAGGTAAGTTTTATAAGCAAATCGATTATGTGTCGCCATCCTATTTCTCCTTCTATCGCTAATTTTCACATAAAAAATTTTGAACGAAAAGCTTTAAGCACAGCTATGACGAAACGTACTGTTTGGCTACGCTATGTTGATGATATCTCTGCTGTTTGGCCTCATTGTATAGATGTATTGAATGTTTTTTTGAATCATCTGAACATGCAACACAGAAATATTAAATTCAGTATTGAGATTGAAAAAAATAACTGTCTTCCTTTTCAGGAAGTTTACTTGGAGAAACAATATAATGGTAAACTCATCCACTCAGTATATGGGAACTTTATATCAGAAAGCCTCTTCTTTATGTCATCCAAGTAAACTATCTGATAAAATCAAACTTTTAGGTGGTTTTCTTGAAGAATAGTTATAATAAAACACAGATTAAGTTAGTATAGAGCAGCTGCAAGTTCAGACTTTAAATTCAACCCCTTCTTCGTCCATCGATACCAACTTCGACTGTAAGTCAAAAACAAAACATAATCGTAACCCAGCCCTATTAAACTTTAAACAAAGACGATCCAACCAATCAATGATCGACATTAACCCTCTAAACACATCAGGAACAGAAGCTATCGTAATAAAATACTCCGCTATCAACTCCGGCTGAGGCTGCGGCGAATTTTGATTTCCTGTTTTGAATGCAGTAGCCGTCCGTTCTTGAATTTTCCGTGCGCTGTGCGAATTTGCCGACGGACAAACCGTCGATCACGCATTGATTGATATTGAATTACCTGTTGTGTGGAATAATAGTTTGTTGTTTTTATTGTGTGGACTTCCGTTTTTGTGCGAATGTATGAAATGTGAATAAGTTTGTTGACACTGGATACTGGAAACTGAATACTGCAGGTGAGTTTTATATGTTTTTAACATAAAATTGGTCAGTATTGGAGGATTTAGAGACTGTATAAAATATAAAAGCTTAAAAAATTATAATAAAGAATTACGTTATTCCAGGAGAATAGAGTGCAATTTTTTTGAACTTAAGGGTTCATGTAGACCGTCTGCCAAAAAGCTTTTAGTTGATTTTGCAAACTTGCCTTACATTCGAAGAAATGGCAGACTGTAAAATATTGTCCGAAGAAACACTGATTGTCAAAAATTCACTTTTATAAATCAAATATAATACAAGTACTAAAAAGCAAACTCTTAAAATTTATTATGACTAAAAATTTCATATATAATGAATTGTGGTGACACAGGAGCTACGCATTTCATAACTCGGTATATAATTTAATATTTACGATACTCAAGCAATATTTTATCTACAAAGCGAACCATTTATAATACTGTCGAATACACATACGCAAGAAAATCTGCGATGTTCTTAGAATTCCGCATTTGTATACGTCCAAGTAACTCTCGTCTCCTTTTATTAAATTTGTCGCGTTCTAAATCTTAATTCCTTTGAATGTATAAGAACCACTCACATAAATACAAATTATTTTCGAATAAGAAAACGTTTAGTAAGCGTTTCGTACGTCGATGAATTTAAATTAATATTTCATTGGAGCGAATATATCTCCGAGTACTGTTGAAAGGCAGAATGCGGCCCTCTATCAGCAATTTACGTCTTGGGGCTGTCCTCTCGTTTTCTCATTCCGAAGTGGACATTTGCGGCTCTGAATGCAAAGGATGGACGGAACGTAAGATTGCATAATCTGATGAGGTTTTTAGAAGATTTCATGTATTTTAATATTCAGTACTTAAAAGAATTGTGAACATTTCAATAATTGGCTTTACTTTGAATTGATTTCGTATTATGTTCTAATCACAAACATTCTCTGATATTTACTTGCAAGATGATTCTAATTAATTTGAAACATTTTGTTTTCGTTTACAACCCTTCAACTACACTGATTGAAAGTTAGATAGAACACTTATTGATGTGAACATCCTGATAGAACTTACGATTAAAACTAGTACCAAACAATAGCGAATGTTAAGTAATTTAAGAAAAAATCAGGGTGTCACATCTTGTCCTATCCAGAAGGGTGGCAGCCACCCCTAAGTGTAAGTAGTGTAATCTATTTTCGTATTGAACTTCTCTGATCAAGCTTATGATAATTATTTTGCTGTAACCTTCCTTACCTTGTTCGGAAGGGCGGCAGCCACACTTTAAGATATTCGATTTTCAGGTCCCAATTTCGTTTTCGAGCACAGCTGTACTTCTTTCGCCGAATGTGCGATTATTTTTTTTTGAAGAGCTTGAGCTTTCCTGAACACGAGAATACTGAAATGCTGCCTCCCACCCTGTCCAGGAGGGCGGCAGCCACTCTTGAAGTCTATCCAATTTTTAGGTCCCAATTTCGAATGTACTCCTGTTTTTCCGTATTCAAATTGAAAAAAATGTGCTCAATGAGTGAAGTCGAGTACGGAAATGCCGCCCTTCCAGACAGGGCGAGATGCAGTACTTCGGTTGTTTCATGTTCAAGAAGGTTCGAGCTACAATTTATAGAAAATATTCGATCATTCGATGAGAAGAGTACAGCTGCGTTCGAAATTGAGACCTAAAATCGGGTAGACTTTAAAAGAGGCTGCCGTCCTCCAAGGCAGGGTGAAAGGCAGTACTTCGATACTCTCGTGTTCAGGAAGGCTCAAGCTACAATTAGAAGAAATAATCGTACATTTTTTTTTGTAATCAGAAAGGTTCCAGTCTCAATTTAAAAAAAAATAACTATCGTAAGCTCGATCAGGGAGGTTCAATACAAAAATGGGTTACACTCAGGACAGGGGGTAACTTCCTGGCTTTCTCTTTAAGTACTTGATCTTCGCTATCGATTCAACCGTAAGTTCTATCAGGAAAGTTGCGTTGAAAATGCATTTGTAAAGTCTGGTATCCTATTGACCACTATATTCTCGATCGATTCATATCCCAACTAGCACAAATAGTGGTCGGAACGTCACAGCAACTACATTAGGAACTTTTATGGGTCTCGTCACTAGCCATAGGCACGTATTAGGAACGTTTCTTTTACGAAAGTACGACCAAAATGGGGAATAATTTTTGGTTCTGGCTACGTTCCAACTACGTTCCTGGAGCTTATTCGGCTACGTTCCAGAAACGTAATGGCTCCGCATCAGCGTCGTTGCTGTGTAGTTTGCGCGACTTTCTTGAAACTTTTCTCCCACTATTCCAAACTTGTTGCTCGCTTTGTCTTGCAACACGTTTTATCTTTCTCATGTTCCACTCTAGTATAAACCTGTCTATAACATTTGTTCAACTTAGAAAGAAAATGAAATACTCTATGAAAGGAATATACGAGCGCAATACATTTTTGATAATTCCCTGTTATCTAATCTGAGTGACAAAAAAATTGAAACAAATGAAATTTTACTGTTAAACATGATGATTATAAATCTAAATCTGACACGCGCCCTCAAATTTGTCATTTTTTAATTAAAAATTTGCTTATCAAATATTTTTTTGTGGAAGAAAATGACGCTTAAATTCATTATCTAGAGCATATAATTAATTTTTATCCATTAATTTGTTGTACGTAGTGCTAAATTTATGAGCTTGTCCAAGATTTTAGTCATTGTGGTGTACAAGTTCTCGTTTTGTAGTAATGGCGTCGCATATTTTGCTAATAAAAATGGCGAAGTTTGGGAGAAATTACTTCTAAGTCAGAATTACTAAAAAATGCAACTTGAAAGTATTCACGACTGAGCGATAGTTGTAGGAACTGAACGAAAACTGGAAGTATGGAACTTTGAAGTTTATTTACTACAAGGTATTGCAGTGCAACTTCCAAGTTGCGGCAAAGTTGTGACTATCACTGTGTCTGCTCAGTGTGGTCAGGTTCTAATGAAACAGAGCATGAGATTCAGAAAAAAGAGACATGAAATTGCGCAAATGTAGCCTTAGCTTCTAGCAAAGTGCATTTTTGATCCAATTTTAAATATTTGGTGGATCTTCTATGAGGATGTTACTATGTTCTTAGCTGATCTACTAGTGAAATTGGGGATATGATAAAATTATTAGGTTCTTCATCATCATACGGAGTAGTAACGTCGACTTCCGTAGCATATATGCCTCATGAAGAATATTGATTTTTGATGGTGATGATTGCACAACACCAGAATATTCTTTCAGTACACCACTCGCTCTCAAGTCTTTTAATTTTCCGTGAAATGCTGTAGAATGTCAATTTTTTTTTATTCTATGCTTGCTTCCAATAACAGACGCCATTATGAATCAACGAACCATCATACAACTATACGAACACTAAGCAATGATGCAGAGCATATGAATGTTTTGGGAACTACATGGTGAAGTTTTCTTCATGGTGATTCTAAGAGGTGATATAAACTTTGTAGTAGCCATGCACAATGACGTTGAATTTTGCAGGTCGCAGTCACGTTACCTACACTTATAAATATCACTTCGAAGTTTCAAGAATTTAAAGTGATCCTAAAGGTTCCCAAAACGTTATGGCAACTTTCAAAGTTACTTGAAAGTAGTTGCAACTTTTAGGTTGTATTGTAGTAGCATTGAATAGTCGCTGCTACGATTGTTGTTGCTGTCGAGTTATTGGAGCTTTAAAGTGGTACCATTGGTAGCTACGACGTTCCCAATACCAAAGAAATCACATAGAAGTAATATAACTATAAAGTAAATATTAGTGGTAAATTTTACGTGATTGCGATTGTAGATTCGTAAAATGAAGTTATCCACACATTGAAGTTGAAAAATTAGTGACAGTTACGTAACAATTACGCATTCGAGGTTTCCTTCTCGGTTACGATCACTTTGGTGCTAGTTGGGATACAATTTGACCGTAAGTCCGATCAGAGAACATAAGTTTTCCCGACTGATAGATATTAGTTTCATGGAATATCATAGTATTATTAATTTTTGGGAATTCTATTTCGTTATTGCAGTAAAAATTGTACTATGTTGATTTAACTCATTAAACATGGAATCCTCACACGTCAACGCATTTATTTATTAATTTAATTCAATCAAAAGTTTACCTATACTTATAATAATTTCATACAAGAGAACTTTACTCGGTTTTAAATCCTTTCTTCGTAGCGCATTTATTCAAATGCTCCTAAAAGATTTGATTTTGTGATTTTTCAGTTTGCAAATTCATATTTTTTGGTATTTTGTCTGCGTTTTTACATAACAAATAAAAAAAGTTATGAGCAAAGACTTTTTCTCGAAGAAATAAGCTTTTCTACAAGTCAATCCGTGGACACGCTGTATCGTAAAAATGAAAAAAATAAATTTTATACTAGATTAACTAGTCGAAAGTAGGTGTTGGACCGACCCATAAGTACTCGAAGATGCTTTATTAAAATAACATAAACTAGCTGTCAGCCGCGATTTCGTCCGCATATAGATGTCCTTCCTGAAATAAGGAAAAATTTATAATAATTGACTGCAACACTCGGTAAAACCACAGCTGGAGCACACGGTAACCCTGTGCTTACGATCATTAGCGTAGCTAGGGGAAAGGCGAGGGCTGCACTGCCCACAAAACTCATTGCCTACCCTAAAAATCATCAGACTTCCAACTTTACTGCAGATTTGAGGAAGGTGCCACTTTTAATCCAGAGGAGTTAGGAAGAAAAATGTTTTTTTAGAAATCAGCAAGATTATTTACAGAGTGTTAGCTTTTCGCGTACTAATTGATGTATTATTATTCCATCTAAAATTTAGATGATAGCTATATACTCGCGTTTTACGCAAGTTTTCGCGTTTTTTGGCATGTTATCAATTATGTCTCGACTCTCGAGAGTTATTTATTTTAACAAAAAATTTCCATGAAAAAAAGTTTCATGATTAAATTTTCTACCAAATGACTTATTCACGATATCACTTCTCCTCAATTATCAACAAAAATCAATTATGTCTCAAAAACTATGGTTGGTACTCTTACTTCTTATTCAAACGCAGCTTAAACAAAAATTGAAGTATGTAGAATAGATGAATATTAGGAATATAGGCTTTGAAAGTCTTTATTAATTACGATGAAATGACTACGTTTCGGCCAGAAGGGTTTTGGCCATATTCAAGTCTAAAAATTACATCAGGTACAATCTAGGTCGAAAGAATTGATTCGAAAAATTGTTAAAATTTAAAACATAACGGAAGTAATGAGTTCAGTGAGTTGAACGCAACTTGTTTTTCGACTCAATTCTTTCGACCTAGATTGTACCTGATGTAATTTTTAGACTTGGAAATGGCCTAAGCCCTTTTGGCCGAAACGTAGTCATTTCATCGTAATTAATAAAGACTTTCAAAGCCTATATTCCTATTATTCATCTATTCCACAAATTTATTTTCGGCTTTTCCAACTCCAAAATTTAAAAATTGAAGTAATAAATGAAGATAGTGCCACAGTAAAAACAATAAAATAGATAAAAACAGAGCATCAGATTTTTGGATGAAGCGGTCCTTCAAGAGACGAGAATAGGCACGGGTTAATGCATTTTATCACAAATATGTTCAGTGATCAAATTTCCTACGAGGACTTTTCATGAAAATTTTATTCTCTATACTGTTTTTTCCTAACAGCGATTAACGCGAATACGCATATATCCTGAAATTATCTCGTAAAGTATGATATTTGGATAGTATGTAACAGTGAGAAAAATTGGCATCGTACAATTGATTTTTTTGTGTAGGAAATTTGATTACGAAACTTTTTTCTATATAAATTTCTTTGGCCAATAATTTCCAGGATATTTTGGATTATTCGCCGAAAAATGCTATAAGTAGTTGAGAATATGAATATATTTATCTGCAGAAAATCTTGCTGACTTCTGAAAATTCTTCAGGAGAGTTAATGAATGCCATAATTCGAGACATCACCTAATATATTCAATTCTACTAAAAAGTTTACTGGAATTACCAAATTTGAAATTCGAAACCTTGTGGTGGCTGATCAGTTTGCCGGTTGCCTCCCCCATCCTTCTAGAAAAACTTGCTAGCTACGCCAATGCTTACGATATTTTTTGTTTTTCATTTTGGGTTCAACTAATCCAATTGATCTTCTCTTAAATATATAATAACTGACTACTGTACCTGGACAAACGACGGGTAAAGCACGCGATAACTTTTTGAAGTCAATGGAAAACTGCAGGTGGAGCCTGCGGTAGCACTGTGCTATGGACATGTTTTATTCTACTCAGGATGGACCGATCTAATTGACTTTCACTTAAAAAAATATATATATATTAGACACAGATAATACGATTTGCCATACAAACGTATTGGAGTGTCCCAGTTTACCTTCTCAGGGATGGCACTTGATAAAAACCTTTCTTAATGGTTACTGATGTCATTATAGGAGTACCTACACTGTCTGAATCTCAGCTTTTTAGGTCCAGTGATAAATAAGAACGGGAATGTTGTGTAGAATACTTACCGCCTGGGTGCAAAAATAGATTAATTGCGTCCCACCCCCTCCACCACCCATACATATTTTTTGAATGAATTCTTGAGTTTTGGAAAGTTTGAAGTTTTCTTTTTACGGGCATGTAAGTTAATCCGACGTAAAGTCCATCGCATTCTCCACCACAACCCTGATTGAAAAAAATGTTCTTAATGTCAGAAAATGTTCAACTTAGACAACCTGTACCTGGTGCAAAATAAATCGTGAAATTAAGTTCATTTATTTTTCTTCGAAATGCGAGGATTTGGTGCAAAGTTGTGTATTAAACATTTTGCGCATTTCTGGTCAAAGCTCGGCTAATTGAAATTGATGAACTTTTGAGTTTAAATAAGTTTGAAGTTTTCTCTAGAATTTATTATCAATAAAACAAAGTTAATCAATTTCCGTGCAAGATTAGCCGAGTTACGGCCAAAAATTGCAAAATGCAATTTCTTTTTGTTTAATTCATAACTTTGCGTCCAATCGTCGAAGACGCTCGATTTTTTGCACAATTTAGAGGAAAATGAATGAATTTGAATTCCTGGGTCATGAGTTGAGTCCACGATTCTTTTTGCACTTGGTACAAGCTGTCAAAGTTTGACACTTTTTGACATAAAGGGGTACGATAGGAAGTGCAATGAACTTGGCGTCGGATTAACTCACATGATCTCTCAAAGATTCATCCATTTCCGATCAAAATCAACCGAGTTATAGCGGTTTTAAAAATCGGTATTTTTGGTACATTTTCAAGTGGTGCTTTTTTTTGTTGGGTGTGCTAGTACAATTCATAATAAATTTGAAAATGAATTACTCACAAATTTGGCAAAAGTAATTTGATAAACTATTCTTCAAATCTATATATTAATATGCCAAGAGAAATCTTTCGGCCTCATTTTGAAGCATATTGCTTGCACGAAGGAATGTGAGATTTAGCACACTTAAAGTTTATATGGAGAAGATGTGCAGAAAGCAAAAATACGTGAAGAGCAAGCTTTGTACTTCTTTTTAAGCATACGAAAGAATGTGAGATTTGGCATACTTGAAGTTCATATGAAGAAATGCAGAAAGGTCAAGGCACACGGTATCCCATTTTAATTTTATAACGTGAAGAGAAAGCTTCGTACTGCGCACACGAATTAAGTGAATCTTGGCATATTTAAAGTCTGTGTGCTGGAGAAGGAAGTGCAGAAAGCTGAAATTATTTACATGGTGTCCCGTTTTAATTTTACGAGAAGAGAAAACTTTGTTCTGCGTTCATAAAGAAATGTGAGATTTAGCATATTTGAAGTTTAAATGGAAAAAAGTGCAGAAAGCTAAAAGTATATACAGGGTGTCCTATTCTAATTCTATGTGAAGAGAAAACTTTGTACCGCCTGCACGAAGAAATGTGAGATATAGCAAACTTTCTAGAGGAGTGCCCCATTTTGATTTGAGAAAAAAAACTTTGTAACGTGCACGAAGGAATGTGAGATTCAGTAGACTTGAAGTTCATGAGGAGAAGTTTTCATTTTAAAAGAATTATGTCCGAAGTCCAGCTGCTACCCTTAAGCATAATAACTGGATGAAAATTCAGACGTTGGTAGATTAAAATAATTATATTAATTTGTACAGAATGCACTTGTTTATCATCTAGATATTTGACAAAAAATTTATTGTTTTTTATGATTAATTGTATTGGATAACATTTCAATTAGGATAATTGTCTCGCTTATCATATGGATATGAAAACAGCACGCACGAAATATATTAGTCAAAGGTGCTTCTTGAAGGCTGAGAATTCCATGGTGCGAGTTACTACACTTGAGCGCGTTGGCATCATGTTTTCTTTACTTACATTTCCAAATGCACCCTCGTGATGCCGAATGCGTCCGAGCCCCTCTGGCGAAGTTCGAAGTCTGAGCCGTCCAATCATCTCCCAGCTCGGCCTACTTGTTGAGAATTTTTAATTAATCCTGCCCACAACTTTTGTTTTCTTTCATTACCCCCTGTTTGTATTACGAATAATTATTCATGGAACCCATATTAATAAGTTCGAATGGTGGATGTTGAAATATTGAAATGTGTGTTTATTTTTTTGTGTCATATTGACGATATAAAAAATGATGATTAATTATTGGCAAATTGTCGATAATGATGTTGATGTAACGTAAAGATATCGTTGGGTGAAAGTTATTGCTTCGCTTCATATTGACGCACATCAATTAGTAACAGCCAATTAATTAAACACCAATTATCATAATTGAGCACATCGTTTCCTATTAAGTGTGTAAACTGTTTGACACTAATTGTTCCTATTCGATTCAAGCGATCCTGGGCTTTAAATACTTCAGCATTGTAGCCCGGTTCCCGCCACACAATACAGTCGTTACGGCCCTCCTTCCATCGGCAGACAATCAGGAAAATTCTGCCTTATGTATTATGTATTAAAGAGTGAAACAGTGGTACAGGAAAGCAGCCAATGAGGTAGCTGTATTCAGGGTTGTTATTGGTTAAAGTGAGACCACGCCTATTCTTGGCGTAACCCTCTTTTCATCACAAATATTAGGGAGTATCTATGCTGGACCCTTCGCCGTTCAGAGCCAGTTTTTCAAATTGATGTAGTCAGTACGTTCTAATGTACTCTGCAGAGCAGTTGACATTACACCCGCGATCATAATAAAAACAATGACTTATTAACTCTGTTATCAATAAAAATAAATTGATGGTGTACTTTTTATTATTGAATGTGATTTGTTCCTTATAAAAGTGCGCTATATACAACGAGTGTAAAATGCCTAAGACAGTGTTGAATTCACTATAAACAGAATGTAAGTGTTAATATAGTGGATACAAGATGAACAATGAAAGTGTAGATACAACGATCCACGTGACGGCGCCAAGTATTTTAAATAAGCCGTCGCAGACGATGCCGCAGCGATCGCCGTTCGCGATCCAAGAGCTGCTGGGCCTGGGCGACGGGCACGGCGGTCATGGACAGCAACACCGTTCTCCGACGGCCGCCGTGTCTGCGATTACGCCCAATATGTATTCCCGGGGACATCATGTGCAACCACCAGCGTTTCCGTCAGATCCGGCGGGCGCTTTTAATCACCACCATATGACCATGGCGGCCAGCAGGATGGCATATTTTAATGCTCAGGCCGCCGTGGCGGCGGCTTTCTTGCCGCATAATATTGCTGCGGCGGCAGGCATGAGCGCTAGTCCCGGAGCCGGTACTCCGGCAGCAGTGCTCGGCCTTGGGCCGCATCCGAACACCTCCACGCCTGGTAAGTCGACGAATCCTTTAACAAACAATAATTCTTTAAACAAACATCCTTAACTTATTCCCAATATATAAATTATTATGGTGATGCAAGGCGTAATTTTATAAATTAAAAAACGGTTGAAACATAGCTTTTTACTACTAACTTTATTAAAGTATAAACGATGCAAACTAAACTATATTCTTATAGACTAAAATCAAAGAAACAAAAATTTCTTGCTTCAAGTTTCCTTAAACTTTTTAATGATTGTACCGTAATTCAGCTTAGATGCTATATCTGCTTCAATAGATTAAACTGCCAAAGCTGGAAGTCTTTCCTGACTAATCATACTTCTCAAATAATTTTTTATTTGTTTCAATTTAGACAGTTCTTTCACATCTTTATTGAAGTCTGGTATATTTAGGATAATAATTTGTAATTCTTCATACAATTCGCAAATTCGGAAGGTTGAAAGTCACTGCTTTTACCCACTCACAGGACTGTGTGTAAATCTTGAAAGTTTTGTATTATTTGCTCTTCCTAAAATCACCAATATTGCTTCATTTGTAAAATATGGGGCCTAAATATCCTGAAATTTGTATATTCTAAGATAAAATATGTCAAGAAGAATTGATTCTCATAATTTTTGCTGTTATAAACATCATAAGTATGCTAGGATCGTACGCTTTATTACTTGAGTAACCGACGGAGGAGAGAATAGCCGAATCAGAAGCACACACTGTTTGACTTTATAACTCCTGAACGAATTGAGATAATTGAAACCTGTAAAAAATATCGTATTCTGCACGATTTATTCTAATGTAATAAGAATTATTTTTGAAATATGTCAAAAAATACAATTACCATTACCTGATAAATAACATTTAGAGTTTGTAGCTGTACCTCTCGACTCAATTGAGATAATCAAAATGTGTGGAAAGTATTGTGATCTATTTGAACGGAACAAGATAATTAAAATTTGTAAGGAACATGTTGTCCAACACATTTAATAAAATCAATGAAAATGTCTTTGGAAACTGCACTGACAAGATATTTCCGTTTTAAAAATGAGAATAAAACAATAAAAAGATTCGGCAATGTAAATATTTGGATTTTCATCCAAGTTATTTTCTGTTAAGTATTGAAGCAGTTTTGTCACATCTTTAATGAAGTCTGGTACATTTAGGATCTTAGTTCGTAATTCTTCATACAATTTGTTAGGTTGGAAGACACTACTTTCACCCTCTCGCAGGACTGTGTGTTAATCTTGAAAGTTTTTTATTATTGCTTTTTTAGTATATTTTTGAATTCTCTCAAATCATATAGGAAACCAAAATTTTCAAAATGTTCATTTAATGACATAAATTTCGAATTCATTTCAAATAAGTTAAAATTATACTCACAGTACCGTAATAACATTCTTATCATGCAATAGTTATGTGTGTATCAAGGCCGTAAAGGTTATCTTTTTTGGTCGAATCTGTTGTTTACGGCCGAAGCGTAGCTGAGGCTGCAATTCAGGTGAGACCAAAAAAGAACTATAGGCCGAAGTGCACACAACGTGTTTTAGGCGATCATCACGTAATAATTTCAAATCATACCATTTTATCTATTTATTTCTAAAACATTGCAATTGTAGGTAAATCTTAGTTGCCGTTGAAATTGTTTTATTTTATTGTCTTCTATCAAAGTGACATTTGTAGAAAATACGTATCAATTTCTTGAATTGCATGCACGAACTATAAAGGTTGACGGAAGATTATAGTAATATATATTTCGGCAAAAGATGTTTCTTAAATAGTTCAATAAGCAGTCCGTATAGATATGTGTGAAGTGTTTATGAACTAGTTTTTGACAGATCAGTCCCAAAAAGTAAAATTTGAGAGATTTGTACCAAAAAGTGAAACTTCACGGCCACAAAAGAAGCCATATAAAAACCTTTTTTGTTATGATCCCCCAAAAAAAATTATAGTGACATATTCAAGTGGTTGAAGCGAAATTTTTCCATTCGAATCATTTAAATAAGCGATTCTGCTTGAAAATACAGAAAAACGCATATTTCAATCTACACCAATCAATCGTAATTCAATTAATTCTGAGTTTGCAAAGTGAAGTATTTATACCTAGACATCAAACAGAATGAATCTATTTATTATTGTAAAAAGACTACAATAATTTCATGCATACTCCTCCACTGTTTTATCTTATCTATGTATACCTACAGAAAAGTGTATACTGTTGTTTCAAGCTTGCTTTAGTAATAAAAACATGACAGTCCAAAAAAATGCTTAAAACTTGAAGAGGAAGAGTTAGCTCCTAATCTGATGGTATGAATTAAGGTTATGTACCTACCATCGGATCAATCTATATCCTCGCCCCGACTTACTAAGCTTTGACCGGACTCTGTCCGAGTTATTGCTAAAAAGCTATCCTGCTTAAAATTTTACTACACCAAAATCTAAAACGGTTTTCCAAAATTAAACGGAAATAAATGAAAAATTTGTAATTCTGCACTGAAAATATATACTAGATAGAATAGTTGGAATGGGAGTGTAGAAATAATATCAGGATGTGTAGGTTTATTGAAAAACTTCTGATGATGATCATCTAAATGATCGAATACGGTCAGTATTTTCTATTAAAATAGTGTCTAAAAGAGTATTTTTTTTTCCAAAGATCAAAGACCAAAATTTTTTGGACATCTATATTTTTGACCAGATTTTCAATTCCAGCTTCTGGTATAATTTCGACAGACTTCATCTACCTAATAATCGTTAAAGGTTTATTGCAGTCGCACAAAACCCAAAACCGCAATCCTAAAAGATTAATCCACAGATAAGGAAAAGAGTCTAGCAGTTCAGTATATATGAACTATATTTATATCAGTTGCAAGTTAAAATATTATCCAGTATAATTGTAATAGATAGATGAGTCGTCGGAATTTGGATAAAATCAGGATCAGTAAACTAAATTACATCTCTTGTGCAAACGTTTCGATTTATTTTAAATCTTCATCAGTGCCAAAGATGATAAAATTTATTGAATTTTGAAATGATAAGGTACTTCCATTACAGATTTTCATAGGGAGCATGTTGATGTTCACAGTACAAGTATGCAACAAGTTCTTTTTATTGCCCTATAGGCACTGATGAAGGTTTAATAAAGACCGAAACGTTTGCAACGTGAAGAGATGATTTAATAATTCTTTATCCTTCATTTTTATCCATCATCCGATGATCTTTTGAAATATATATTTATATATATCTCACCCCCAGTGTTCCATTGGTAGATCAAAAGTTCTTCGAACCTTATTAGCAGAGTTGTATTTATAATTTTAATGCCTCAATCTTTTATAATAAGAATTCTTGGAGAAATTACTCATTCTCTTGTAACTAATTTTGTACATTTAAATAAGACATGGTTTGATGTTGTTAAGAAAGGATGGGTTGATGATGGTGGTGAATGTTTCTTAATGTACCTGTTTACCGCCTCATTATTGTATATTCAATTCTATTGAGCTAATTTGGAGCAAATTAAAAACTGATATTATAAAAAAAATATTTCGCCGCAGCCAAACTTCAGTGCCGTTAAATTAATCAGACAAGAAATTGAAAATATTGGACAGCATCAATGGACTAACTGCATTCAAAATGTAATAAAAATAGAAGATAAATTTGTATCACTTTACAAAGACGTGCAACCACTAATTATAACTTTCAGTGATTCGAATGTGTCCGATATTAATCCCGAGGATGAGGATATGGACGAGAACGAGTAATGTTCGAATGAATGAATATATATATATATATATATATATATATATATATATATATATACTATAAACAAAGGTTAACGGTCCCTAATCAGTGCCTCTTGGGTATTTATGGAAACCTGATAATGCAACATTTTATTAAAAACATAATGTACGTATTGAAGATATAAAATATATCGAATTCTAAATCAAATTTTTTGTTACGGCCCTAGTGAACCTCAGGCTTGTGATTGTGTGACTGCAATAAACCGTTAACGATTATTAAGTAGATTGAGTCTGTACAAACTATAACCTGATGGGTTATAGATTAATTTTCGATTCTTGTCTCATCTGATTCATATTATTAATTAAAGTTATTGAACATATATTTGTTGAATTTGATATAATGGTTTCTCTCAAGCGTAAAAAATTCACAAGCCACAATAACTCTTTTAAATTGTTTAAAATCAAAATAACAAATTCAGGTTCGGTTTTTACATCATCGTCCTGAATAGAGCAACAACTGTAGATACGTGTTTCGTCCTTATTAGGAATCTTCAGTACAGTATAGCTAGCCTCAGATAGTCGGACTTGTAGCCGCAAAACTAATGAAAATTGAGTTGATACATGGCATGCAGTATTTTTTCAGATATATTCCTGTATAGCAATACAACTTGAACCAAATTAATATTTCATCTTTTTTTGTTTTGGTAGGCGTTAAGTCAAAATTCAGTTCAAACAAAAGTTATTTGATAAATTGTTAAAAATCGAAAACCTGAGCAGATTCACAAAAATACAAATTCAGAAGTCGGTTTTCACACCATCATCCTGAATAGAGCAACAACTGTAGACACGTGTTCCGTCCTTATTTGGACTCTTCATTTCAGTGTAGCAAGCCACAGATAGTCGGACTTATAGTCGCGAAGCCAATGAAAAGTAAATGGGTACATGATAATGTCTTTTTTTTGGAATCACCTGCATTTTTCGAATTATACTATGATTCTACAGGAGCAACGACATCTTTTTCACCTGAAAAGTTTCGTACCAAATTTATTATTTACTGAGATATTCGTTACTGAATATGTTAATCGACAAAATATCAAAGAATCTCAGTAGATATATCTTGCCTCATGTTTGTTTTGAATTCAACTTTTCAAACACATCAAAATTATTCTTCAAGATTGTAATGCATTATTCTCTTTTGCCGCGTAACAATAATTATTTTTTTATTATCCGATCAATCTATTCAAACTCTTTTGCAGTATTTGTAAACAAATTTTTTCATTAGTCCTTTATTCTACCTCATTTTTGTATGGAAATGTTGCTAGGCACAAATCAAGGAAATAAACTAAGCTCACGGGACATTCCGATTGCGTAATCTCCAGGTGCAGCTTTTGGGATAACGTTAATGCTGGCTGTCTTTGCAAGATGTAAAGGGAGATATCCTTGAAAATAAAGAGTTTAGTAAAAACATTTTTCTACAAACGTCTGAAAATCATGACATTTGTACATCAATATCAGTATGCGAAATGTCGCATTGGAGTTCTTTATCATGACAACGGGCACGAAGTATTTCGTGCACTGATTTTATCTTGACAACGTGCACAAAGTACTTTGTGCACGTTGTCAAGAAAAAGAATTCTACTAATTTTTGTATTTTGATATGATTTTAATATATTTTTTTCATTTTTGAACGTCTGTAGAAAAAATATTGTATGCTACTCGTGCACGAAATTTCTTTGAAGCCTTCGAATGATTCGTGTCTCGGCTACCGCCTCGACAAAAAAACTTTTATTCTCAAGCACCAAAATAGATAAATATTTCGAGTAAAAAAGATGTATTTTTTTCAGGAGCATGAAATTACATTAAAAAAATTAATTTTGATCCAACGCCTATCCAACAAGTAAGTAAGAAAGGGGCGAAACATCAATTTGCGACACGATGTACAGTCAAAAATATTGAACACATCAGAAACATACTAAGATTTGTATCCAATTGACATAAAAAACTATTATAGTGCCTCTTTACACTGCACATGTTTCCCTATTTATAGTCTGAAGGAAAAATGTTATTCTTACATTGAACTGTAGTGTTAAATCGTAGTATATCTCAGTAATATAATTTTACACTACATAAAGTGATCCTCAACACCTACTTTTTTGACTTCGTCAACATTATTCAAAACTTCTCAAAATCTTCTTCTTTGCCTTGTATTTGTAGGTAATACTGCCAATTATTTATTGAATAGGCAAAACAAAATTGATAACCTGTATAATAAAATAAATGACTTACTGAAAATATGATATACTTACATTCGTCAATGATTTATTGAATTGGAAAATGCATTTAAATTTATTTTAGATGACTTGTACGATAAATAATTGGGTTGTCGAATTTTTCTCTTATTGTACTGTAATAAAAAAAAAAAACGAAATGCCATTTTGTACTAGTAAAAAAGTTTATTTGAGCCAAATTTTACTTTGCAGATACCTGATATAAATATATTTTGTTGTACGTGTGAATAAAATGCTTGGTTCCGTTATGATTAACAAAATAAATGAACAATATCCTTAATAAAGAAGAAATCACATATATAATAATTTCACACAAAAAATTGTGAAATAATGTGAAGTGCTATGGAACATTCAAAAAATGAATAATTCTAAAAAAGAATATTTCCATAGAAATTTCAAACCTAAGAATCGGGGCTGAAGCCACCATCATCTTAGATCGGGGATGCAACTGTAGACATATGTTTCGTCCTTATTAGGACTCTTCAGTACAGTATAGCCAAGCCCAAGATGGTCCAGACTTGGATCCCAGAGTCTAGAGACTCATTGCGATAAAAGGTCGGCAGCAGCATTAACTGCTGACAACACCATCTATCGGGCACGATTGACGCCTACGCGACGGACAAGATAAAGAAGAAATCACATATATAATAATTTCACACAAAAAATTGTGAAATAATGTGAAGTGCTATGGAACATTCAAAAAATGAATAATTCTAAAAAAGAATAATTCCATAGAAATTTCAAACCTAAGAATCGGGGCTAAAGCCACCATCATCTTAGATCGGGGATGCAACTGTAGACATATGTTTCGTCCTTATTAGGACTCTTCAGTACAGTATAGCCAAGCCCAAGATGGTCAAGACTTGGATCCCAGAGTCTAGAGACTCATTGCGATAAAAGGTCGGCAGCAGCATTAACTGCTGACAACACCATCTATCGGGCACGATTGACGCCTACGCGACGGACAAGATAAAGAAGAAATCACATATATAATAATTTCACACAAAAAATTGTGAAATAATGTGAAGTGCTATGGAACATTCAAAAAATGAATAATTCTAAAAAAGAATAATTCCATAGAAATTTCAAACCTAAGAATCGGGGCTAAAGCCACCATCATCTTAGATCGGGGATGCAACTGTAGACATATGTTTCGTCCTTATTAGGACTCTTCAGTACAGTATAGCCAAGCCCAAGATGGTCAAGACTTGGATCCCAGAGTCTAGAGACTCATTGCGATAAAAGGTCGGCAGCAGCATTAACTGCTGACAACACCATCTATCGGGCACGATTGACGCCTACGCGACGGACAAGATAAAGAAGAAATCACATATATAATAATTTCACACAAAAAATTGTGAAATAATGTGAAGTGCTATGGAACATTCAAAAAATGAATAATTCTAAAAAAGAATAATTCCATAGAAATTTCAAACCTAAGAATCGGGGCTGAAGCCACCATCATCTTAGATCGGGGATGCAACTGTAGACATATGTTTCGTCCTTATTAGGACTCTTCAGTACAGTATAGCCAAGCCCAAGATGGTCAAGACTTGGATCCCAGAGTCTAGAGACTCATTGCGATAAAAGGTCGGCAGCAGCATTAACTGCTGACAACACCATCTATCGGGCACGATTGACGCCTACGCGACGGACAAGATAAAGAAGAAATCACATATATAATAATTTCACACAAAAAATTGTGAAATAATGTGAAGTGCTATGGAACATTCAAAAAATGAATAATTCTAAAAAAGAATAATTCCATAGAAATTTCAAACCTAAGAATCGGGGCTGAAGCCACCATCATCTTAGATCGGGGATGCAACTGTAGACATATGTTTCGTCCTTATTAGGACTCTTCAGTACAGTATAGCCAAGCCCAAGATGGTCAAGACTTGGATCCCAGAGTCTAGAGACTCATTGCGATAAAAGGTCGGCAGCAGCATTAACTGCTGACAACACCATCTATCGGGCACGATTGACGCCTACGCGACGGACAAGATAAAGAAGAAATCACATATATAATAATTTCACACAAAAAATTGTGAAATAATGTGAAGTGCTATGGAACATTCAAAAAATGAATAATTCTAAAAAAGAATAATTCCATAGAAATTTCAAACCTAAGAATCGGGGCTGAAGCCACCATCATCTTAGATCGGGGATGCAACTGTAGACATATGTTTCGTCCTTATTAGGACTCTTCAGTACAGTATAGCCAAGCCCAAGATGGTCAAGACTTGGATCCCAGAGTCTAGAGACTCATTGCGATAAAAGGTCGGCAGCAGCATTAACTGCTGACAACACCATCTATCGGGCACGATTGACGCCTACGCGACGGACAAGATAAAGAAGAAATCACATATATAATAATTTCACACAAAAAATTGTGAAATAATGTGAAGTGCTATGGAACATTCAAAAAATGAATAATTCTAAAAAAGAATAATTCCATAGAAATTTCAAACCTAAGAATCGGGGCTGAAGCCACCATCATCTTAGATCGGGGATGCAACTGTAGACATATGTTTCGTCCTTATTAGGACTCTTCAGTACAGTATAGCCAAGCCCAAGATGGTCAAGACTTGGATCCCAGAGTCTAGAGACTCATTGCGATAAAAGGTCGGCAGCAGCATAACTGCTGACAACACCATCTATCGGGCACGATTGACGCCTACGCGACGGACAAGATAAAGAAGAAATCACATATATAATAATTTCACACAAAAAATTGTGAAATAATGTGAAGTGCTATGGAACATTCAAAAAATGAATAATTCTAAAAAAGAATATTTCCATAGAAATTTCAAACCTAAGAATCGGGGCTGAAGCCACCATCATCTTAGATCGGGGATGCAACTGTAGACATATGTTTCGTCCTTATTAGGACTCTTCAGTACAGTATAGCCAAGCCCAAGATGGTCAAGACTTGGATCCCAGAGTCTAGAGACTCATTGCGATAAAAGGTCGGCAGCAGCATTAACTGCTGACAACACCATCTATCGGGCACGATTGACGCCTACGCGACGGACAAGATAAAGAAGAAATCACATATATAATAATTTCACACAAAAAATTGTGAAATAATGTGAAGTGCTATGGAACATTCAAAAAATGAATAATTCTAAAAAAGAATATTATTCCTTAATGCCTATATTAAATCAAAAAGATAATAAAAAGATTCGTCCAAGCACAACAATATCAAAAAGCTCATAAAAACCTAGAAACCATTCTGCTACTGTTATCAAAGGCCATTTTATCGTCAGTAACATGATAATGGCGTGTAAGTTGATCCGATCGAGGCCTGATAGTCTACCGGCAGGACGAAACCGGGCGCGAGCGGCGGCCGGAGCTTTTGCTACAACATCCGCGATCCGTCGTCTGCCGTGCGTCACTAGCTCAACGAGGATCAATGGCTCATTATGCCCTCATCGCTCTCCGAGACACATTGTTAATTGGTAATTCGATAATTTACTGATTAGATAGATTATATGCATCGAAGAGTTTGCTCTCAGCGAGATAGTGCTGCTTTTGTTTGTCAAAGCTTAACGTTCACGGGAGATTATGCACAACATTTCTTCAAAACTAGAATATGTAATTTTAAAGCTCAATTTATTAATAGAAAAACTCAAATTTGAGAAATCGATGAATAAATGAAAGGACAAATATTTGCCACGTGGGTGCCAAAAACTTCTTTCTTGATTTTCAGTTCTAACTTTATAATAGATTGTTCGATTTAGTGAACCCAACTTGGTTCCTCGAAATATTATATCCTTCCACAAGTGGAAGGAATATAGAGCAGCACTTCGAACTTGGTGTTGTCTTTTGAGCTCGTCGAATAGAACTAGTGGTTACTGTATTCATTTATTGTTTTTTGTCGATACTTTGATGCAAAACACGTATTCAATTTGAATGTGCTCTTATTCTAATGCATGAGTATGTCTAAATTGGTATTTTATTTGCATAAAACATCTAATTTTAGAAATTCTTGTACCTAATCTCATATAGATTCAATTCAACACAAATTCACACACATTATATTAACATCAGATTATAGATGTATATTTGTAAACTATATAATCCTATATGTTGAGTTATATTTAGCTCCAACAAATTTGGTTTCACATATAAAATACTTACCAGGTATATCCTGTCATACTGATGCTTGCATATATGTTAGTCAGAATCCGAGGCGTATTTTAATTTAAATTACTGTAATAACATAATTTAATAAAGCAACATAGATGTATGCATGCTCGTTATTAGTAATTTCAGTGAAATAATCATAATATAGCCGGTATTTAATTAATATTATTTTACATGACTGCAACGACATTCTATGCCAACCTCATTATAATGTATTTGCATGCATATTTGATTAATTAATTCAGTTTATTAGTAGGTACCCATCAAATTAGACCGCTTGTTAATGCTATA
Organism: Dromius quadrimaculatus; assembly: GCA_963989225.1. Taxonomy (NCBI): domain Eukaryota; kingdom Metazoa; phylum Arthropoda; class Insecta; order Coleoptera; family Carabidae; genus Dromius; species Dromius quadrimaculatus. The sequence continues at coordinate 44,179,721 of OZ022334.1, read as the reverse complement.
GATGCTTTTTTTAATTCATATAGGCAAATATATGAAATTAATGATTATTATCATTATTAAAGCTAGGCATAATAAGCACAAACACAAATTGAGATAGTACAAATCAAACAAAAACTGTTAGAAATTGATCAAAAATTTGTACTTCGCCCTTCGAATGCAAACGAACCCCAATTTAGACGAAAAAATCTCCTTTCACTCCCAAATAAAGAAACTCAATCCAGTACTATATCTAAATTTAGTAATTCGATTAAGCATTTCGATTAAAATATCAGAGTATTTCGTGCGTGTCACTTCCGAATCTTAACCCCACCTTTTCACATCGCATTTTCACCTTTTTCGAATATCTTCACAAGATCTATAATCGTATGCGAATTATTAGACATCGTTTGGGGTAGCTTTGAGCACGCAATGTGCTGTGACTGTACACTGTATGTATGCGAGTACAGTCCATGGAGGGGTGCCCCTGCTGGGTATTGTCGAGCTGTCGCCTGTCACTCTGCCGCTGATCATATTGGCGCTAGTATCGCGCGCTAGATTTAAGCCACATTTAGTTCGCAGTTGCTGTAGCAGTTAAAGGATGAATTGATGATTAAATTTTGGGGTGAATGCCTTCAAATGATACTTTTGGAGATAATGTCACTCATTTCTTTTATTTATTAAAAATTCATTCAGCAAATTAGCGCTACACATCTAAAGAAATAAAAAAACACAAACCTGATTAGGATCTGATGCGATTTCCTGTCAGCATCAGCAACCGTCTTTTGCTTTCCACAGTTAACTGCAGACTATGCGTGGTTTATATTCACAGCTCTGTAATTTCTGTGGTGTGATTCTTTGTCCTGGACCTCCCTTCCTCTCACCTTGAGGGGTCGAAGTCGCGCGTCGCCGAGGCCTTCGCCCCCATCAGCTGTGCTACTGCACTACAGACATGCCAGGGACGGACTATCAGGTTACAAGGACCAGAGATGGCCCTGAGCAAAAAACGGAGATTTTCATACATCTCTGCGAAAATAAGGTCACTCGATGAAATTATAAGAATTTCTTTTTTCATGATCATGTATTTTAAACATAATTAACACTATGATATAAACTGCAGATCAAATAAAATATTATGTTTGTGCACGTGCTTACTGTAAATATATGAATGCAGTCTATTCTATCAGAGCGCATGCGTGTACTCCATATAGACATAGATTGCCCATGTTAATTTTATTCATCAGTAAACCGGTGGTAAGAGATGAATTTCTATCAAACTTGTTTCGAATTGGGAATCAAATTCAATTGGAAACAATTAATAATTGGATATAAATTTCATTTCAAGAAGGAATTTGCAACGAAACTACTAGAATAGAAATATTTCTGAACAACTTCGGTGGCTTGTTTGTTGCTTGGTCCAAAGATAGTACTTTGTAATTTGATTTGAATTATTTATGTGATCCGAGAATACTTGCGTTAAGTATTGATGAGGGATTAAGTTAGAACAAGCTAGGGTGCATTTCAAATTTTTCTGCTTCAAGTCTATTGAAATTTTATGAAAGATTTTTGTACTAAATTATTGGAAGTCACAATAATACAAGTGTTAATTGAATAACAAAAATTACAGGTTTGAATGAAGCTGTCAACATATATTTCAGTTATAATTAAGTTCGTTATTGGTTATGAGTATTTGTGTCCAATTATCATCGAAATATCAATTTGTTATATACAATAGATCTATTTTCAAGACAGATTCAGCATGAATACCATTTTATTTATGATTCTTATAATACTTGATGGCTCTATGTCACAAGCCTCAAATTTATATTCTTGCAGCATAAATTGCTATTTTTAATGAGGACCTATAAACTGGTAGATAAATCCAGAAGTCTAAGAAATTCAATTAGAGAAGTTATTACAAGACAGAATTATATTTCGAGAAGTAAGTTCTCATTATCAGCATGAAAAAATGTACGTCATATACAACTCAGTAGTTGGAGTCTCTGAGAGTCTGCTATCCTCTTCACTCGAGGTTAAGGACTAATTCTGCAATATATCTACGCTTCATTTAAATACAAGAAAGTAAAATTGCCACATAATATATATTACTTTAATTACTTTGGCTTATACGTATATAGCAAATTATAAGGTTTTAAATTTGAAATCAGTCAATTGAATTGAATTCGTTTTCTTGTAAAACTTATTGCGTTGACCGCAAGAGGGTCAGCAAGAGATTATTTCTTGTATACCTTTCAGAAGGGAAGGTTTATTACTTTCATTAATCTACAAAAAACATGAAATTCAACAATGGTATTGTAACTAACTGAGGTTACTTGTAAAACAACGCAATGTAAACAAACAGTTCGCATTCTGGCAACTCAAGCATAGACAACACCTATTTGGAAGTGTTAAGTCGATATATTTCTTGAATGAAATATAATAAAGTTCCATACTATACGTTCAAAAAACAGTACGTACATCGACGTCCTAGTGGAAAGAAATAATAGGTAGTGAATCAAGTCGGATTCATTGCATTTTGGAAACGAAAACATCCACAAATATACAAAAGAAGTAACAAGCAGAAACGAGAAATCAGTTATTGACTATATTGTAACGTGCAAAAGTGTCATAATTCGTGAAAATAAAATAGGCCCTGAATCCGACTATAATTATCTCTTTGCAACATTCAAGTAACTTACTAGAATGATGTAGAAATTTCTAGATGTATGGACATATAAGGGCGAACAGTCTGACTGACGAGAGTAACAGAGAATATCAAGAGTGAATATTCAGAAGTGTAATAAATAAATAAGTTGTTGTGAATGAATATTAGTGGCTTTGTAGATGAAGTTTGATTGTAGTGAGTGAGAAATAAATTGTATTGTGTTTGATTTAAGGATACATCAAAGAATAAAACTCTTATTTTCTTTTCATTTAAATATGTTAGTTAACAAGATATATGAACAAAAAGTTAAAAATGTTAGAGTAAAAAGAGGATATGTAATCGGAAGCAACTAAAATAATAATACGAAGGATACAAGAAAGGGAGAAGAAACTTGAAAATATATAAGAGAAAACTACAATAAAAACATTCAAACTAAAGAATGAACAGATTTCAAGAATTCAAGGAAAATATCTCAGCTGGGAAACTAAAACGCTAAAAAACATAATGAAATCTTCAGACATCTGGGGCGTAACTAGTACTATATCAAAAAAGAAAAAGACGCACTGGTGGAACGAGGAAATCAAAAAGGAAGTGAGGGACAAAAAACAAAAATGCAAAGAACATTTATAGATGAAAAGGACCAGACAGCATATGAAACAACAACGAAAAGGAGTAAAAGAACTAAAACAGAGAACCAAAAGACAAGAATGAAATGAATATAGTAAATATTTGAAAGAGAATTATAGAGAAATCAAAAATCTTAGACAAATAAAAGACAGGAATGGTATCATAATTAGCAATGATATCAATATAATGAAAAGATGGAAGCAACACTTCGAAGAACTATCAGAAGCTACGATTAAGTTAAGCCCAAACAATTAAAATACATTCGAGAACAAGGCACTGAGATCCTCCACGTACTATTTAACAAAATTTGAAATGGGAGAAAACAATAATAATACCAATATTCGAAAAAAGAGACAGCAGAAATATACGGTTTCTAAAAACTAAGCTCAAAATTGAAGTAGAAAATAGACTAGAAGAACTACAAAGCGGCTTCAGACAGGGATACTGTGCACAATACCAGATATTTATTATAAGACAACTAGCATACAACAAAGAGATATCGACATAGAAAAAGCATTAGATGAAGTTGATAGAGAGAAACTATGGGAGACATTAGATAAATATATAATAAGAGATAAACCGACTAGAGCAATACGAAATATGTACGAAAACACCAAAAACCTCATAAGAACAAGAAATAATATCTGGGTTCACTTTTATTTTTAATATACTCAAAGAAATATTGCAGAAAACAACAGAAGAAACTAGAAAGACAACTGTAGGCTATCTTAATCTTAACAGAATAATTTTATTTAATTTGCTTTTCGCAGATGAATATGGAAAGAACTATCCAAAGTTAATATGAAAACAAATAAAGACAAAACCAAGACAATGATGATAGGATAAGAAGATAAAAGCGTAGATATACAAATAAACTCAATTAAAAGATCAGTCAGGTAGAAAGCATCAAATATCTGGGAAGTATAGAAGGAAAAGGAGGATTTGAAGAGGAAATTAACAGCAGGATACAGGCTGCAGATAGATCGTACTATCAAACTAAAACAACCTCCACAAAATCGAAACTAATAATATACAAAACCTAACTATTACCGATTTTACTATACTAGTGGTCCCCCAGTGGTCGGAATTCCCGAAGGATTTTAGGCCAAACTAGCTTGGTATTCGACGCTCTTTTCAAATCTGAAATAAACAATAACAATAATGGTTCCTATTCAAGATTTCAGAGGGATTCCCTCCCCTCCTTTTGGAGGGGGAGAAATCGTTAAACTTTGACTACGGGCAATTTTTCATTCGATGCAAATATATTTCAGCGAAAAATAATATAGTTTTCAGCGGTAAATTAGAAAAAGACACCTTGTATATACTTTTGGCTTTATGCACTCCTTCATATAAACTTCAAGTATATCAAGTCTCACATTTCTTCGTTAGCGCGGTACATATCTTTCTCTTCACTTAAAATTAGAATGAAACATCCAGTATATAATTTTAGCTTTCTGCTCTCCTTCTCCACATAAACTTAAAGGATGCCAATCTCACATTCCTTCGTGCGTGCAGTACAAAAATTTTCTTCACGTAAAATCAAAATCAAATTTCAGATTTCAGCACTCCTACTCCATATAAACCTCAAGAACGCCCAATCTCACATTCCATTGTGCGCGCAATATGCTTAAAAACGAGGAGGTTCAAAGCTTTCTCTTCACGTACTGATTTCTGCGTTAATATGCTTAAGGAGGGGTACAAATTTTTCTCTTCACATATTAATATATGATTAAAATGAGACATTCTGTATATAATTTTTGCTTTTTGTACTCCTTTTCCAAATAAACTTCAAGTATGTCAAATCTCATAATCCTTCGTGCAATTAATATGCTTGAAAAGGGATGTGAAGTATTTTCTTCACGTATTAATACATAGATCAAAATTTTCTCTTTCTGCACTCCTTCTCCGTATGAACTTTGAGTATATCAAATCTCACATTCCTTCGTGCATGCAATATGCTTAAAAAGGGGACCGAAAGTATTCTCTTCACATATTAATATATAGATGGTAGCGAAATTTGGGTAACAAACCAAAGACAAGCCAGAAATTACACGCTATGGTAATGAACTGTATTAGGAGCAACAAAACTAGACCATATTAGAAATTAGGACATCAGAAATGAGCTTGAAATAAAACCCGTTAAACAACTAATAGAAGACAAACAATTACAATGGTGTGGACATTTAATTAGACGTCCACAATAGGGCTCATAATTCACCAGAACATTCTTGATTATGCTTTATGAAAACTGTATGAGAAAAATGTTGTAATCCAATATTACACACGCAGGGTAGGAATGAGTATTTTTTTGTCATTTATCGGTATTATAGGATATAAGAAATCATCATACTGTTCATTCGTAATGCAATGGTAGATAAATTAGAACAAACTATAAAATCGAAGCATCACTGCAATGAATAATAACAGGTAACTGACATTGTAAAGATTTCACACGTGTTTGGTTGTATTGGTGTGAGAACTGCGTTCATATTCAGTACATAGAACACTCAGGTATATTCAATGTTGAATAGAAGCGTTTAATTCTTCGCGACACCTGAATACATCGCATCGGACTGAGCGATCTGGCGAGGGTGGTGAGGACGGTAGGTAGGTACACTCACGTGCGCAAACATTCTGCGTATGTGGGGAGAAAACCGCACGTGACGGCATGCTAGCGCAGTGTGTGGAAAATGCGGAAAATTTCACGAATGTCCGGTATCGAACGTAGCCAGTAAGTAGGCGGATGTTATACTTAATAATTCATAACATGAGAAAGAGGTGGAAATATGAAGGAGCTTATGATTAGCCTCAAAGAATTGTGTATTGACATGATCTACATTCAAAGTGTATTATAATATACATTAAATAGTAAATAACAACAAAAAGAAGCGTTGCTCCATAAATTCCTATTTGTAAGTTTGTACAGAAAAAGTAATAGAATTAATGGGGGAAGTTTTCCCGGGGATAGAACAGCACTATGTTCTAGTACACGAAGCGCTACAATAAGCTATCTTGTGGCTTAATTACTTCCACGGAGACGTTACTTAATTTGGGAATTTCATTTGCACCATCTCTGTACACAAATCAGCGGCCGCGAATTTTACGGAGGATAGAGCAGTCACGTGACAGCATTCCCCAACACTTCACATTCTTCCTCTTCTTCTTTACCTGTCTTTCTCCTAACTTTAGAATCTGTTTCCTATATTCGGATTTCGTCACTTTGTATCGGTGCTACTGCAAAGATTTGATAAATTTCAGTGTTTTCATGATGTATCAAAGTCATGTTTTATGTATAAATGAATTCTTATTTTTATCTCCGTAATTTAAATGTTTGAGAGTTATTTAGATTTAAGGTGAGATTAAGACATGCATCCCTAATCCCTTGAGCAACTCGCTCCATCTCTACAAACTGCTTCAAGTTACTTGAGTCCCTGCCCGGCATCCTCATCCTCGGAGATTCCTTACATTCTTGCATTATATTATTCTTGTGCAATTATGTTGCTCAGCTTAGGATCGTAGAGACGCGAGCCAATAGTGTAGTACGGGCTGGTTTATTGTGAAATTAAGGCTCGTATGTTTAGCGCTTACTAGAAATGGCGTAGTTTGTTGTTTGTTGGGTTTTAATGGTGAGGCAAGGGGTGTGGTTGCTTTGTTGTTGGGCCTATTGAGATTCAGAAGCTTTATTAATTTGAAATTACTCCTGTTTATATACCAGTTTAAAATTTATAGATTTGCTTTAATGGTGTATAAGTAATAGATGAGATCTTCATCAAAAACATTGATACTTTTTTTTTATTCATCATGAAGTAGGGATCTCAAAAGTCATGACTCGATTAGCCTCATAAACAAGAAGTCTAAAATGAGTTTTTTCATGAATGCACTTCAGATAAAGGTTTATATGCGCGCCAAAATTGCGTACACTACAATATTCGCGCCACTAGCTAGTGAGCTTTAACTGCGCTATACTATTAGTAAGACATCAGTTGAATACTTTCAGTTCTCCGCCTTGTTTTCAATATTAACAAATTCGTTATTTGGGTCCAATTCACACTGTGGCTTAATTCATGGCTATACCAAATGCTTGATAAAAATATTTATATATAAGTTTTAATTTCAAACAATTTGACACCTTACAGTTTTTGCCGTGAAATGGTCGGGAGTTGACTAAGTGCGAGTTAAAAATCGTGCGTGCACGCATTCTCAAAAAATTACGAATTGTCACAGGTAGAAATAAGATAGTTGTGAAATCAAACAATTAAAATTAAAGTTAGATTCAAGCTGCTGCATCATGCAAGGTGTCAAAAATATAAACAAAAATCAGAAAAAGTAACATAGATCTTAAACAATATTGTTGTATATGGTGCTTAGCGTAATAGTATTCTCCTAAATAAGAGATAAAACAATTAAAAATTTAAGATCTAATTTAATATACAAAATACCATGCAATGATTGTGAAGCACAATACACAGGACAAACTGAAAGATATTTAAATACAAGGCTTGATGAACATAAACAGAGCCGTAAAAAACTTACATTAGAAATGTTGTATATGAAACAAGACAAACAAAATATTAATGAAAAGGCAGTTCGTTTTTGACTGATGCATATTTTCATTTTTACTTCTTCAGTCCTTCTAGAAAAGAAAGTACTGTTATTTTTTTAGGTTTATAAATCTATAAAACAGGTCCATTTGCATCATAAAGCAAAGTCAATATGTTAGCTGACGTATTGTTAGTTCAATTTTCTATAATATTCAATTGGAAAAACTGGATTGTTAGAATGATTTACTTGTTTGTAACATGTAAATAACAATCTTATGTTGTAGTTATTTTAGAGTTATGTTTAAAAATATACTAATTTGTATACGTGCATATTTTTTATGCTTCAATTTGCGACTATTTGCAAGCAGCAATTATGAATGACATGCTTCAGATGCTTAAGATCCACTGTTTTAAAATCAGATCACAGTTTGGATGTATAAGTACAGATGTTTATTTTAAGTTGTACACTTTTGTTATTCCGAGAACTATAAAAGATACAGAGTTGGTTGTATTAGCAAACAATTTCTACAGAGTGATCAATAATGATTTTCTGTCACGTGACTAGCAAAAGTTCGCATTATGATCAAAACTATCTTCATGGAATAAAGTTAGTATAAATTTATTTATTTTGATAATTTCGTTACCGATATTTCAAGGACACAGTGGCGTATATTTTGTAAACTTTGTGACATACCCATAATCTGATTCAAAGAACAAGGAATTAGGTGAATAGCTGTATTATTGGATGATTATTGAAAATTTATTATTATTCTACCAAATTTTTAGGTTAGAATAGTGTTTTCAGAGGAACTGTCATCTGTCACTTGAAGCTCACTATCTCAAGCAGGCGGCAAAGAAAAAATCAGAACAAGGCGGCACGGACAATCATTTTTCTCTTATATAACAAGATAATATTTCAATATACTATTTTTTTTATCACTGGCTCTCAAAATATGGGACCTAACTTTTATTTTAGATGGCAACCAACATACCTACATTTTTTATTACGTGAATCATAAGCGATTTTTTTTTTCTGATTTGAACGATATAACATATTCATCGTTTCATCGGACGATTTTTCCAATAAAATACAACATTAAATAGGTATTATTTTTATTCACATATGTTTACACAAAGGCTGCCATGGAAAAGCAAATAATCTTATTTACGAACAAATTAGAGAGTTGTTTTAAATTTGACCAATTATCATTGTTCCAACTCCTAGCTATTTCCCAATTAAATAGTCAAAATGAATACTTCTTCACATGATGAGAAGATAGATATGACCGAAGTGCAAATTTTGTATGAAAAAAATTCATATGCAGCTGTAAACATGTATAGAAATTCGTATCTTGAACGACAAGTGGTTCATAATTTTTTTAAAAGATTATAAATTTGTTCACATTCTAATACATTGGCATCTACAACTAAAAAAAAAGAACCAATGAAAATAATGAAATAAATATGCTCGCGTATTTTGAAACGTCCATCAGAGAGGCAATTGCTGAATGTGGTCTAAGTGTAAGAACATTGCATGATATTTGAAAAAAAAATACATACAAACCTTACAAGTTTCTCAAAGTACAAAACTTGCATTCTTGTGACGTGACTATGATCAGCGACTGGAATTTTGTTATTTACTTATAAATTAAGGTGTAGATTTTCTATAAAAAAAATTGTGGACTGATTGAGCTAATTTTTTCAATAATAGCAAGATTAATGTAAAGATTATTCATTGCTGGAGTTCGGAAGATCCAATATTGATTCGTGGAACAAATTTTCAACGAAATTTAGTGGTGATGGTGTTGTATTTTAAATACTAAAGTATTTTTTTATATGTATGAAGGTACATTAACGGGAGAACGTTATTTAGACATGTTTTGAAAAATATTTTAGGCGATTCACGATCAAAGTTTATAAGAGAAATTAATTACCATCAAAATGGAGCACCTGCACATAATTGTCGCCAGATTAGAGAATATCTTAACGAAACGTTTGGTGACAAATAGATAGGTACAAAATGATCCTATTTATGGACTGAAAGGGCTCTCGATTCAAACTCATTAGCTTATTATTCTTACTTACAGGGATATTTAATACAATAATGTTCACCATACTTTACAAGGATAAAAAAATTATTAACTTTGACGGAAGAACACTTCGATTCATATTCTAGATTGGGCCGTTGTATTCAAGCCAACAGAGCAAGTTTTGAACAATTCTTATTATTTAGTTTATTTTTCTAATTACTTACTTTACAAATATTTTGCACTTGACATGGCTGTTATTTCATTATTCAATTTTATGGTAAATTAGAAGCTAAATAATAGTATATTACACTACAAGGGCTGAAAGTTGAATTGTCGGCCCTGCGCATCATGACGCGCCGGACCGAGATTTCAACTTTTGGCCCGTGTAGTATGTACGATTTTTCTTCATATTTGGTGGAAAGTACGTTATTAATTTTACTTTTTTAACTTTAAATGTTGATAAGCATGTTTTTGATGCCTGCCCCGAAATTTGCTGCTTGTCGTCGAGTATAAATACGCATGACAAATTCTTTCCTCCCGCCGTTATAGAGGGCGAGCGTGTACTTCTCACAGAGAATAGATGTCAAACTTTCGTCCCTGTTATTAGGGACGAAAGTACGTACTTTCGATCGAGGTATAAAGAAAAATCATTTGCTTTTCTACGTCACTTTTTGTGTAAACGTATGTAAATAGGAATAATACATATTTGATTCTATACTTTTATTCAAAAAGTCGTTCAATAAAGGTATAAACATGTCATATCTTTGAAATCAGAAGAAAATCGCTATTGTTTGACATAATAAAAAATTTGTGTTGTCATTTAGAACAGAAAAGCTGGGTTCCATATTTTGAAAGCAACTCGGCGTGAATTTTTTTTAGCTCATTACAATAGGCTTTCGATATAAAAATTGTTTGCTAATTCACTTAACTCTCTATCTCTTATAGTTCTCGATATGACAATAGAGTACGACTTAGAAAAAGTATTCTGTATTCTATTTTTGGAAGTAGGAATCTAGAGCATATAATCCAGGAGCCAACCACACCATATCTTCCCTAATCGGACGTACGGCCAAATTGTATATGAATCAATCGGACTTCATAAATCTATAGGATTCTGTCTTCGAGTGTTGAAAGAAAGGGCCATTTTCGGTCAATTTTCTTGGGGTTATCTTCCTTGGAAGAGCTTGTGATCGAAACTAGTATCAATCGATAGCGTCAGTCAAGTACTTTGAGACAAAACTAGAGTACCATCCTCTGTCCTGTTCAGGACAAAAAAAAACCATTGTAAGTTCGATCAGGGAAGATGAATACGAAAATGGTGTACAATTAGAGGTGGCTGTCGCCTGTCTGGACAGGATCCTAGATTTATAAAATCTAAAAAACGATTCAAATACAATCTGACCTTAATTCCGATCAGACTCCTCGACCAAAACTCAAAATAATAAAGAGCAGTTTTAATTGGCACAATAAGAGTTGATAAATATTGGTTTCACTACCCATAATTGAGGGAACATTTGAAAAGACCGTTAATAAATTTCATGTATAATTACTTAAATTCCTTTCCGTAGCAAGGTCCTGGATATTTGAAATCGCTGCTTTTGCCTTTACTGGTAACATGAGCAGTTTTTACCGTCGGGTATAAATTTAGGGACTTTATACACCTTGGATAATTAAGCTAGGGAATTCTTAATATTTTAATCAAGTTTATTTGAACGTTGATGAGCGCGAATTAAGTACATATTACGTACACTGCTCATTATGATGAAATCCAGCCCGGAAAATGCTAAAATAACAAAATAAGGTACAAACTCGAAATTAAAGTATCTTTTACGTAGATATAATAATATTTGAAAATGTCAGCCATTGAGGCTTTATCCACACCTTGACCTGAACTAAATCAATCAGATTAAAAAAAAGATATCTTATGAAAAGAAAAAGGCAATAAAAAATAAGATGAAGGAATGTCCGTTTTAGTCGGGTCACGTGACGGGACGATAATAAAAGACTCAGGGGTGGTTTAATTAAACTTATTCATCTCGGTGTAAAGTGATGTGCGCCGGAGGGTGGGGTTTGGGGGATGGCAGTGGAACTGCATTTCATTACGACGCCCGCCGCCACGCGGATTCCGCGCATTTTTGACTTAATTGAGTCCAAGTCCGGAGACCGGAGTCTAGAGACTAGACCGGAGTGACAATATCGTACTTAAATGACTTAATCAATTTGCATCCAGTATTAAAATTCAACGATTTGTGTGATTTATTTTCTTAATTTTGATCAGCCTGAATTTATTCATACAAAGGATTATTTTAGCAGACTGTAATATTTTTGAGAAAGTTTTTTGATTGTAGGAGTGTAGTAAATGGTTCCATTAACATAGAGTAGGTCTTTTACCAAACATAAGACAAAGATTAACTAACATCACAGAACGCACATGCGCAAACTGTCATTTACATCAGTGCCTCTCAATCAGTGTTCCGCGAAAGAATTATAGGATCTTTCGATGTTAAACGAGACAAAATAATTCAAAATTTCTTTTCAGTGCAATATCTGGAAAATTATTACACGTTACGTAGAATTCGAGCCCATAACCTTAACTTCAGTATTTGGGGGCTGTGACCAGTTTATACAGTAAAGATTTTGGAGGATACTGATTTCAACAATTACGCCAGGCATGCAGCAAAAACTTCTTATACTTCCATCAGCAATGAGTCCCACAAATACATCCTCAGTCGTGTACACATACAATTACAGTGCCATTGTTGCTCTACGCGAGCACAAAATTGAATTATAGGAAAACAAAGCAGACTGGGGGTGGCGTCACCCATAGCACGAAAGGGGTGAAGAGTACATTTCGTTACGACTGTAATTAACTGCAACTCGATAATTAATTAGTTCCAAAGAGTACCGTTCGACTGCGCGCGGGTTGTATTACGCCATTACCCCAAAGTCGATTTTCCTTTGATTTCCCACCACTTTTCGTAGTACAGTGGCACTACGGCGTGTACATTCAATGAAATATTATTTGACTGCTCGCTAGGCTGTGTTTTGTGCATGCTAGAACCTGAGGTAGGTTCACAATGGATTAATTCTCGCGAATTACACGGGTTTTTGTTTGGAGTAAACGTTGCCTTATTTTAATATTAAATTGAGTCAAATGTGGGCGTTTTTGTTTTTATTTCCTATACTTGACATTTTGCGAGATTAGGTGTTTCCCTGCAGGAATTGTGCCATTTTTCAGTTGTATTTCCGGACTTTAACCCTTGTTCAGTCGTTTAAATGAATGTAATTTCCAATAGATAGAAAGGTTAGTTAATTTATATTGCGGTTCTCAAATATATTTTTTTACCAAAAATTAATTGGTTATTCAATTACCAACTTTCTCTCCGCATGAAAAGAATAGTGTTCCTATGGGCTGTACAGATTTTTTTTTTTAATTGACAGCTTCATTTCTTCTTCTCCATTGAATACTTCTTTCATGGAGCGTTCTCTTAATCTTCACATTTACGTGCTGCATGGCGTCTTAGAGCACCAATTTTTGGCAAACAAAACTCTTAACCGAGTAATTCATACTTGGTTCTTATATCACAACGTGTAATTGTGTAAAACTCCAGTCATCATGAGCCGAATTTGGTATCAGTTTGAATTGAGCTGAGAATACATGAAATTGGAGATTACACTCTAAAAACCGTCTTTAATCCATTGGAACATACAGTTCTGACATTTGATCGCCGAAAGTGTAATTTGAAGATGATAACGTGGATTCCACTATTCAATTAATTATTTTTGATATCTACTTAGCTTATTCCCCCGAAAGTTTAAAATTGATACCAAACTAGACATCATTTAGATGATTTGTGAATGAAACAATTGACAATCGTTTAAAATCCTTTTCGACGCATCTACTAAAATTATCACCACAAGAGCTTTAATTTGATACCCAAACGGTGGATTAACTTATCTTCGACGCTTGTGAAACTAAACTGGTGCCCAAGTAGGGACTCTACGTTAACTTGCTCAACGCTGTGAAGTCAATGATGACCCCCTCAACGGTGATTCTATGTTAAAACAATCAAACGCTGCGAAATCACGAAGACTTCGTCAGCACCGACACTACGTTAAGTTAATCCAACACTGTGAAATCAAAAAAGACTTCACCAGTGGTGACTCTACATTAAATTATTCAAACACTGCGAAATTAACTAGGACTCCTCCAGCGGTGATTCTACGGTAAAACAATCTAACACTGTGCAATCAATGAAGACTTCCCCAGCGGTGACACTACGGTAAACTATGCAAAAATACTCCAAGTTCAAAAACAGAAAATAAAAAAAATAGTAATTCACACAATAAAGTTACAGAACCTTCACAAAGCGACTATGAGATTGGGAGGTCGTAAAAAAACCATGCTGACTTTAGTTTAAATGACCAAATGAACCTCAAACACACCCCACTTTTAAATCTTTTAGTTGAATTTATTTTGACACTAGCAAGGTACTTGACGCCGTTTTCTTTTGAAAAGGTCCTGTAATTTTATTGTAAGCTACCATTTTATTATTTTTGAATTTGTTGAATTTTTTTATGCCTATTTGTATGTTTGAATTTGCCTTTTTTTCCTTTCTTTATAGGCTCATCAGTAGTCTGAAGATGATCACCTAGTGATCAAAATCGATTACTAAATAAATTTTGAGAACAGTGTTCATTTGTTATCATCGAAATTTGAATTATTATAAAATTTGTTATATTTTTCTGAAATTAGAATTATTATCTCTCATATCTGAACATCACACGCAAAGGTTCGTCAATTGTTTTTTTAGAAATAAGTAATTTGGTATTATTGTGTTTGGTATCGAATTGAAGCTCCTTATGCGGAAATAATTCCAGTAAAAGTGACTAAATGATATCTAAACGATTGTCAATTGTTTTTCCACAAGTTATTCGAATGATATCTAGTTTGGTATCAATTTAAAGCTCTAAATCTATGATAAATGATTTTCTCGATTAATTAATTTTACAACTGAACCAGATTATGTCAAGTTTGAGATCAACGAAGCAACTGGATGTAAAATTAATGGTCTTTCTTAAATAAATTAGTAATTTCATGTAAGTGCCATCTGTCACTTCAAAAATGACAGCTGTCTCTATGTAAAAAAGTATGATTTGGAAAGGGAATGCTCTTCTTGAATGTTGAAATTTGGCACATTTTTCTTTCGTTTGTAATTTAACTCCTCATTGACTGGACTGAATAATTATTTGTGTATTTAGAGTGTTGAATTATGTTTTGTCCCTTGATCATGAATGCTGAGATGGGAGCCAAAATATCTTGGAGCTTGATAAAAATATTTTGCGCTCATAAAATACACAATATTTTACGTAAGGTTTTCTGTATAAATTTGATACTCACATTTATTGATAAATATTTTGTTGTCAAACGTAAAGAGTTATTTGTGTATCTAGTGGACGAAATTATACTTTAATGCTTGAGAATGAAAGTTTTTTGTCGAGGCGGCAGCCGAGACACAAATCATTCGAAAGCTCCAAAGAAATTTCGTGCACGCGTTGCATACAACATTTTTTCTACAGACGTCAAAAAATTATAGAAAAAATATTAAAATCATATTATTGTGAATTCACAATTTGTAGCATTATGCATAATAGCTGTCATCGATTCATTTGTTATGTTATTTGAGAAGTCTGAACATCAACTTGTACTTTCTTCCCTTGCCCTGTGTTTAGTTATTGTCAAAATATATGTCGTAGAGAAAATATGGAAAGTAATTTGTTGCATAAATTGATTCAAAGATGAAACAAGATGCTTTAAATTTTTTATTACCATTATTATTTGAAAGTATTTTCACTGTATCTTCCATATTAAATTTGTGGAATGCAGTTCCATTTTTAATGATGATGTTCAGTCATATTTTGACAGGAAAAGAGTTGCTTTGTGCAGTAACAAAGACACATCTGCTGGTCGCGTCTTGATGACTGTTGACAAGAATACTATAATGTCATCATGGACTGGAGACTGTGGGAAGGGGTGTAGTATGTTCACAGAATACAAATTGCTACACAATGAACGGTTTACAAGCTGCTTCTAAAGATAACACCCTCTCTTTTCTTTACAAGAGGCTGTCTTGTTAATCTTGTTAAATGTGTCAAAACAGATGATGCACTAAATGGGTTAAAGTGTTATTAGATAAATTGATGTGCGTATAGTAAAGGTGTTGAGGTTATTTTGCAGATAATAATTTAAGATAGGTATCGTAGAATTTAAATCTTAAAGATATCTGAAATGGGTTTATTGTCTGAATTTCTATTACTATTTAATCAATACACTTTTTGATAGACGAATTCATGCAACAATATTTTGACATGATACAACAATCAATTATTCACTCAAAAATGCATGAATAATAATAAAACCTGAAATTATATTTAGTTTTATATTTTCGATAAATTCACTTATAATCTCAAATCTTCAGAGCTACAATAACAAATCTTCCTTTATATTGAATAGGAGACCATCTAAAATATCAGATTTCTACCGGAAAACGGCACAGATTTACGATTGAATAGTCTGAGCCACGCTTCCGTACTATCAAGTTAAGTGGCCGTCAAACTAAGTTGACAATCCGTGGTAGCAACACAATACTAGACAATCTGAACATGGGAATAAGTCTACTTTACAGACCACTATTCACACATAATGGACCATATTAAGCCCTCTTCGTATCCAGCCAAGATAGTCTCTAAGGTGCAGGGAACTAAGATCCCAGACGCTTTATATCGTTTTAAACGTGTTTTGACCGTGTAGTAGATGTTCTTTTGTCGAAATAGGGACGTTTACAAGGATTTAGAGATATAATAGGTACAGGCACATCGTTTTTCAGATCTTTTGTATGTGGTTAGAAGTGTGTAATCTTATATATCACCAGGGATTTGGGTCTTAGCGGTTTCAAGTTCACGTGGGCATTATTTTTCTTACTGTGAATATTAGTAGGTAATTAATATTAGTATATCGGAAAGAAGTTTCTGATTCTAGACAATAAAATTCTTCTAGGAAATTGGTGACTCACTATTTTAATGTGAATGTCTCAATAATATCTCCTCTATAAGTAGATTTTTTTTTTTGTAAGATTAGTAATAAGAAATTAACTCTCACATACATTTTTTTTGAATATAGGTGCATTAGTTATACAGACTCAATTTTTTTGAGCTGTCCATCATGTAGTAATTGAAAAAATTCTTGTAGGGTTAATTCTTCAAATAGTTTTTTCTCATTTGCTTTTTTAAAATCACAAATATTTTTTAGTTTCCAAATCATGAGACCTAATTTGTATATTCTGAGATAGAATATATAAAGAAGAATCGATTCTGATAATTTTTGTTGTTATAAACCTCATAAGAATGCTACGATCGCACGCTGTATTAATTGAGTAACGGACGGAGGAGAGAATAGCGGAATCAGAAGCACACACTGTTTGACTCTGTATCTTCTAAACGAATTGAGATAATTGAAGTCTGTAAAAAATATCGTATTTTGCACAATTCATTCTAATGTAATAAGAAATATTATTAAAATATCTCAAAAAATACAAATACCATTACCTGATAAATAACATTTAGAGTTTGTAGTTGTCCCTTTCGACTCAAATAATATAATCAGAATGTGTGGAAAGTATTGTGATCTACATACTTAAATGTAACGCGATGGAGAGTTTCATCAGAATATCTTCAGAAATACAATTATGATCGATTGAAATTCAATTCTCAATAATATTTCCAAAATCGACTATTGTAGTAGAGCACCATGTTTGTTGCTGTATCTTCTGAACGAAACAAGATAATTAAAATTTGTAAGGACCATATGTTGTTGAACACATTCAATAAAATCAATAAAAATGTCTTATGGTACGTTTACACCTGACATTCATTGTATGATATATATGTCAGACAAATTCGTGACTAATATAAATAATGAAAAATTTATGTCAGAGATATATATTTTAAGGATCATCTATATGTGTCGACACATCTATAACATCAGATGTAAACACTAATTATTTGCAACATCACACTCGTCCGACAGTTATCTCAAAAGTTGCCTACTCGTCTACTTTTTCGCCTGCAATAAGTATCAAGCAAACATGAGTGACAAGAAAGAGTGGCTAAAAGTTGAAATTGGAGAATTGATTGATTTATACTACGATGGGATGTCGCAAAATCCATTTCTGAGCCCACACGAAACATTTTCATTCTTTTTTGACATTTTTGCAGAATTTAATAAACTAACAAACATTAATCACGTCTTTTACCCACTACGGGTGTACCGGATACTTATAGTGCACTCGGTAGATTTATTGATATTTTATTAGGTATAGGATGCGCTTATCACTCGTCACGCTATGGGTATACTTAGTTTTTGTGGAGAAAACGCCACAGAGTATATTATAATTGAGTGAAAATCTTACTGACTTTTTGTCGTTCGGTGGAATTCGACCTTGCGATGTCCGGATTACAAAGCCATCATATTTGCACCGAGTTATGAATATTCATACATAATTTATATGAATAATGAATTGTTCTTAGCTATAAATTCTGTATATTTTTTGGAAACTTTGACGTTTCGATCCTATAGAAGAAGATCAGAACGTCAAAGTTATCCATAAACTTACAGAATTGATATCTAAAAACAATTTATTATTTCTGGGATAATTACACATGCCGCGATTGTGCGTTTTCATACTTTCATCATAACTAGATATTGAACTGTGTGCAAAATGAAAGAAATGTACGACACAGGACACATGTATATGTATGTAAACGGACTATACATCTATTACAAACTTCAGCATTTTGAAAAAGGTCATAAACATATCCATGACATAATTTCTAATAATTTCTGTCAGGATGTAAGCAGTTAAAGTGATTTTCTGTCTGACACTCGGCATATATCTCCAGAGATAAGTGTCAGATGTAAACGCACCTTTAGAAACTGAACTGGCAAGATATTTCTGTTCTAAAAATGAGAATAAAACAATAACAAAATTCGAATATTTGGGTTTTCATTCAAGTTATTTTCTATTATGTATTACAGCAGCTCTTTCACATCTTCAATAAAGTCTTGTAATTTAGGATCATATTTTATAATTCTGCATACAATTCGTAAGGTTGAAAGTCGCTACTTTCACCCACTCGCAGGACTATGTGTAAAACTTAAAAATTTCTGATTATTCGCTCTTTTGGTATGTTTTTGAATTCTCCCAAATCATATAGGGTACCAAAATTTTCAAAATGTCCATTCAATGACATAAATCTCGAATCCATATTGCTTACTATAGAATCTATCATGGTGTTATATATATATATATATATATATATATATATATATATATATATATATATATATATATATATATATATATATATATATATATATATATATATATATATATATATATATATAAATGACTGGCCGTCACGTGACCTGCTAAAGTTCGTATTCTGATCAAAATCACCTCTTACAAAATACGTGCAACACATTTGTACGTATTTTATCATACCTACACTTAAAATAAGTGAATGAAAAATAAGTTATAAGAATCAAAAAATCTGACTGCGTAAGAACTGAACTAAAAAGATGATTTTGAAAAATATTATCGTACGTGTTGTTTTTTCTATCCGGGTATAACGTTATTTCAAATTTCAGTTTCTATAATGTGCTAATTAATTATTTTGTTACAGGTTTTTCGCAATTAAAAAACTCCTTCACGACCTCAGTCCCAGGTTGGTGTTCAATTAGTGCAGAAGGTACTGGTATAATTTTTTCATATTCAACATGATTAATTATTTTTATAAGGTGGTGCAATTTTTGATATTATATTTAAGATGAGATGGTATAGGATCAAAAATGTGTTTGACGTTTCGACATCGAAACGATCGGCATCAGCTGTGATAATCTTGAATGTTTACTTAAGCTCACATGGTGGACAATATAACATGTGGTACATGATCATTTTGAATTGTTGATAAATTACTTAATGTCCGACTAGTTTATTATTGTTGTTACAGCAAGTAACCAGAGTAACTTCTCTGAGAGAAATCACAATGACAGGAAATACATTGCTGAAATTTTTGATTCAAATAGTACAAAAGTCGGACATTAAACATTGAAGGCACCACGGGAGTTGAACGGGCGATAATGCTTACGGTCAACGTACACACTTCGGGCCAGAGGCTCTCAGAAAGTACACTGTTGACCTCAGGCATTATCGTCCTTTTAACACCCTTGATATTTCAATTACTATAAAAAAACACATTCATATATTTTTTATGCTATACCAATTCTCAGCCTGGATATAATTAAACATCATATAAAATTTTCTTGAACTTGAATAATAGCTCAAAAATTCAGTTGCAATAATATTCCAGGCAGACAACTAATTGAACAATTGTTCTGTTAATAAAGTATGAATGAGATTTTTTGGTTTAGTATGCAAAGATACTCGTAAATATAAACGATATATTTGGATATGAGTTCCTTCTGATTGCATTCAGTGAAGAATGAATAATATTCCTGGTTAAAACAATACCTCCATCCACCAAGGTGTAAAAATTCACACACCTCAAAATCTGTCTTCTTCCAGCACATAATCGTGGGCTGGCAAGGCGTATCATTGTTTCGAGAAGTGCAGTTCAAACGTGCGAAACTTATTCTTGAATTACCTTATCAATGTAAGCATTGGTCATACAGATTGTGATAGGGTTTTGGAAAAGGGTGTAGGAAGTGAGAGACGAGGAGTGTCGGATTGATGGACGGATGAATAGTGGCTCTGTTTCACCTTGAACTGAGGTAGCGCCTTCCAAGGTGAAGGTATTATGGGATTTGAGGGCCTTTCTAGATATGATCTTGAGATGTTTTATTGAGGCTTAGTACTAGCCCAGTTGTCAGAGACAAATTCAAACCAAAATCTCTCATTAAATGTGATATCGCTGAAATTAGGTTTCTAGATACTTTTTTGGGTGTAGAAAATGAAAAACAAATTTTTGCTGCTCTAAAGTGCATGCTAAGTTCATAATCTCGAAAAAAAATCGAAAATTTTTATATCGAAAAAATAATAAAACTTGATTAAAACAATATGAATATTATTTGTGAATGAGTACCCAGGGTTTTTTTGGGATGCTGATTAATAATTTGATATAAGATTTTCAAAATTGAGAATAGCGGATACAATATGTCGGCAATTTGGAACGTACCAATAATTTTCAATCTCTATATTTTAAAATTAAATTTATGTATTTTGAAAGTGTGAACAGGTGATATGAACATGGTTTTTCTGCTGACTAAGATCATTATATATTAATGAAGTAAAAATAAAATAGTGTATTCAATATGGAGGTTTTTAAAATGAGTGAGAATTTGTCAATAAATGAACAAAATAATAAGATGTATTTCAAAAAGCAATTGAAAAATTGATAGAAATTCTGTTTCAAACTTGTACTCATTGTCTTCTTATTTTTTGGCATTACAAACATCTTCAACATCGCTGTTTTGCTCTAGCACTGAAATTTAGGTGAATTTCTACAAACATCAACTACAAGAACTACATATTGCAGAACTCAGTAAGTTTGTTGATTTACAATTACAAGCTCTCTCACATCTTTTTTTTGCAATAACTGCAAAAAATCAAATCCAAAAGAGATTTCGAAGTTGGCAGTTTTGTCATTTTGACAGGACTGGATATCTTTGAGTTGAAATCGTCCATTTTCCAATCAATGTTTGCTTATAACCTGAATGCGTAATCAAAAAATAATCAATATATTCTTGAAGCTCAGGATTCCAACTTTAATTTTTTCCTTTTTAATAATTTTTTGAAGCTCAATTTCAAGTTGCAGGAATAAGAATAAGCAAATAATATGTATTTGCTTATATATATCTTATATTGAAGATTACTCAAACATATCAAGTTGTATCGATTTCTGAATTATCACACTTTATGAAGTATATTTTCAACTTCATTTAAAAAAGCAGATGTTATAATTTCTGATTCATATAAATTAATAAAAACCGTTTTGAAAATGAAAATGTTGTCGAATGAATGCTACGAAAGAAAATGATTATTTTAAAACATAAGTTTTATTAAACAGAGACAATGTTCATAATTTTAACTATTTTTACATCAAAAGTGGAAGTATAGTGATGATAAATGTACAAGGATTTAATCTTTTTATGCCTCTATTATTAAATATCTTCAATTTTATAAAAGTCAGTGAGAATTTTAGAAATTTTAACTTCCGGTCAAATTTTCTATGAGAGAAAAAAAAAATAGTGAAAACTAATGTCTTCCTCAGAAAGCTTAGAGTCTCCACTTCAAGATGCTTTTTGGTTTTTTTGTTTTGCATATATTTTAGATGAAGAAACTTTAGTTTTTCCTCGAACGCCTCGCTTAAATATTTGTATTCAGCGGCTTGGCGCGCGTGAAGTTTTCGAGTTCGCTTTCGTATTTTTAATAATTTTTTATATTGATGCAGAATTTTTTCTCATATAGCTTATAATATAACTTTGAGTAAAATTTCCTGCTCTTTCGGGTGGTACTATTAGTTTTTCTATTTTGCTATTTTATTTTTCGAGATTTGGGACAAAAACAAAATTTTCGATTTTGTTTTCGAGATTATGAACTTAGCATACACTTTAGAGCTGCAAAAATTTCTCTATCTTCTTCTACACCCAAAAAACTACCAACGAGCCAAATTTCAGCTATATCACATTTTATGAGAGATCAAAATCTCGGACAATTGGACTATACTTAAAGAGTTCAAATAGAACTGTGATTTTCGCTTGTTAAACAGGAATTGATAGAAATTCTGTATAAAATAGTTATAGACGGAGAGCTGGCTACATAAAAAACCGTGTTATCGCTACATGGCTAATTCCTTTTGTTAAAGGATCTTCTTTTGTAGCCAAGTTCGAATCGTCTTGTCTGCCAGCGCGAATCCGTGGCTTTTGGACATATTTTAATTAAAATTGTCAAGAAATTTTCTGTCAATTTTGACGAAAACAATGCCATTCACAGTATTGTTTGCCTAGTTACCAACTACTACTGTCGTCAAACTGGCATTTACAAAAGATAAATTTCACATCTATGAGGTAGCACGTCAGACTTATCAAACGTCACTTCTGTACATCATATTTATTTGGTGAACATAAAAAGAATGAAATCGTTAAAAAAAAAATGTTCTGTGTTTGGGTGTGAACGCTCTAGCACAGGCACACTTTCAATATCTATCTGCCGGGGTTTTAGCAATGATTTTCTGTTGGCTATTTTGCACATTGCTATTTTAATACATAAATATAATATTTATACAATCGGTATGCATGTATGTAATAGTTTTTTCATTCCAATTTCGCGCCGACTGCCAGCCAGTCGTAAGCAAACAGCCAACAATTCACCTTGTTCCTCAAGAATAAATAGAAGTTTTTGCTATAATTATTATACAAGTATCTTATAGAAAATTAATATCGTAGTTTCACTTATTTCACTGAGCCGGCCACCCCCACTATAAGGAAGTAGTAGACAAGACGATTTGAACTTGCCTACACAAAATGATCCTTTCATAATAGGAATCAACCATGTAGTGATGACAAGCTTCTTTATGTAGCCAGCTCATAAATTAAATGCACATGAATGCATTTGAGAATTTCACAATGTTTTATTTTCGATCGTCCCAATTCCCGTAAAATATAGTGAATTTTTCATGAATACTTTTTCTTTTGTGAATGTCAATTTGACGGCAATAGTAGTTTGTAACTGAGGAAACGATATTGTGAATGGCATTGTTCTCGTCAAAATTGACAGAAAATTTCTTGTCAATTTGAATTAAAATATCAAGTTCAAAATGTCCAAAAGCCACGGATTTGCGCTGGCAGACAAGGGGGCTCGAATTTGACTACACAAAAAGGTTCTTTTACAAAAGGAATTAGCCATGTAGCGATAACAAAGTTTTTTATGTAGCCAGCTCTTAGACTATTAGAAACACAACGTTTCGATAGCAAAGTGCTGCCTTTTTCAAGTGTAAAAATGTATAATAAATAAACAAACAAAAATTGCCAACGAGCCAAATCTCAGCTATATTACATTATATGAGAGGTCAAAATCTTTGACAATTGGCCTATACTTATTTTTTTCGCTTGTTAAACAGGAGTAGATAAAAATTCTGTATAAAATAGTTAGAAACACAACGTTTCGATAGCAAAGTGCTGCCTTTTTCAAGTGTAAAAATGTATAATTGATAAATTAACAAAAATTGTCAAGACAACAAAAATATACATAAATAGTGACTAG